>RDRW01000086.1:0-595000 GCA_007896445.1 Puccinia hordei
GATCAACCAAAGCGGTGGTGCTTCGCAACTCGAAAAAAACAAAAAAAAAAAAAAAAAAAACAAAAAAAAAAAAAAATCAAAAAAAAAATCAACAAAATCACAAAAAAAAAAAAAAAAAAAACCAAAAAAAACAAAAAAAAAAAAAAAAAAAAAGAGGAAAAAATCAAAAAATGAGAAACCAAAAAATGAGAAAAACCCAAAAACGCCAAAATAACGGGATTTTTTGGGGTTTAATTTTGTGTTAGAAAAAATAGCCCACAGGCCCAGGGCCCCTCCACACTGCAAAGATTATTGTATCAGATTCTCAAATCTGGCGTGTTACATCAGTTGAAAAAATCTTTTATCATATCAGACAAAGCTGGTATTTGTATCTACACACAATGATATTATATCTTACCTATTAGGATATTATGTCTATCATCAGGGACATTAAATCAGGTGAAAACTATTTAAAATCAACATGACTGACTTGATATCAGATTTTTCCATCTGATGTAATACTATGGGCCAAAATCTTATGTCAGATGCAAAAAAACTGATATAAAGTCAGGGATGTTGATATTTAATTGCATCAACTGATGCAAATATCTGTTCATGATAGACATTACATCAGGCAAGTAATATTAATATCAGTTTGGTAGATACAATACCATCTCTTGTCTGATATAATATCAGATTTTTTCAACTGATGTAATGCCAGATTGGGAATCTGATACAACCATGCTGGCCAGTGTCCAAGACCCAACTGGCCCAATGACAGGGCCCAATGGCCATAAGAAGGGGCCCGCCTCTGCCCATCACCTCCAGTGGGCCCACAGGCCCACTTTGATGCTCCCAGGGCAATAAAACATTCAAAGGGGCCTTCAAAACCCCCAGGCAGCTCAAAGGGCCCCGTATAAGCCCCAGACGCACACCATCCCCCCCAAAAGTGGCCCATCTCAAACACATCTCTTCCTATTTCCATTTTTTTTTCACCGTAAATATAGTAACACGTGCTGACAACTCTCCCATTCAATGCAAACAGATTCCGCACAAATCACCAAATCAGCAGCAAAAGATTCACACACCGGTGATTACAACTCCGCAACCAATCAGCCTCCACGCCCATACGGATTCTACGAGGTTGACCCCAACCATCACCCGCACGCCCCACTTGGCAACATGTATCAAAATCAACCCTCTGCGTATGGAAATCCACACGTGCTTGGCCAACCTGCAGCTCCAATCAATCAATCAGGCCACCTACCAACAAACTATGGCTACCCAAGCAACCAATATGGCCAAGCCCCCAGCCCCTTACTGTCCCCTCAGCCCACCCAGCCACCTACAGCTTCAATGACAACAACTACAGACTGGCAATCCAGCCAAACCCTGGGCCCCCAGCCCACCCAGTAGCGCAGCCTGTGTTCCGCCCATATGAGGTACAATTGCCTCAATTCACCCACTGTCACAATCGACCTCCAGCCTCTACCTATCAGCTTGATCCAGCGCCCAACCATCCTATCTGGCTCAGCCAGCCCTCTACGCACACCTCATATAACTCAAGCCCCACCATCCCATCTGTTTCCGCAATCCCATCAAGCACCACAAATCTCAAACTACTGGCAGCCGGACCCCAACCATCGTCCCACCCGGCCAACCCATTCACTCTTGGACCCACTCACTTCCAAGGCCTGCAACCTCCACACAATTTCCCCGTTGGCCAACCATCAGTGCCCGCTCCGCCGCAGACAAATCAAGTCCCTTCCATACCCGTCATGCAAGATATGCAGCCATCTCTGGGGGAAATAACCTCCTCTGCGCCATTTAGCCCTCAAATTTGGCCACCTGCACAACCAAGTCCTCAACAGTTTCCCCAAGGAAATTTCAGCCCTCAAGACCCTCAAAATGTGGCTGAAGGTGAGTCTTCAAATACTTCTCCACTTTGTTTTCATATTAACAAGAACTAATGTTTACCTACTCAATCTCCCAGTCAAATACCCAAGGGCCATGCCTACATCTCCCGGCGGATATCAACCTGCATCACCCAGCCCTCAAGTATTTCCCCGAGCAAATTTCAGCCCTCAAGTCCCTCAAACTGTGGCTGAAGGTGAGTCTTCAAATATTTCTCCACTTTGTTTTCATCTTACCAAGAACTAATGTTTACCTGCACAATCTCCCAGTAAAATACCCAAGCGTCACGCCTACATCTCCCGGCAGGTATCACCCTGCACCACCCAGCCCTCAACCGTTTCCCCCTGCAACTTTCAGCCCTCAAGTCCCTCAAACTGTGGCTGAAGGTGAGTCTTCAAATATTTCTCCACCTTGTTTTCATCTTACCAAGACCTAATGTTTACCTAGTCAATCTTCCAGTATACCCGCTCAATCCTTTAGGACGTTCACCGCTGGCCCCCGCAATGTTACCCGCTGCCAATCAACCGCATAAAGTGTTGATGAAATCTGAAGATGTACAATCTTATGATTATTCAGTTGGCAGTAAGTTCTTCTAGTTTCTTAATTCGCCCACTTGAGGCAGACTGGCTGAACTGCTTGTGTTTCCAGATGCAATGGATGCACCACCCGAATTCCTTTTCACATGTGTCACTGATCTCAAACACTTTGTCACCACATGGGCCCACGAGCATGGTTACGCTCTGAAAGTTTGTGCTTCCAAGAGGGACAAGAACATCTACTTTGCATGCACAGTTGCCGGGGAAGACCAAACCTCAGTTGATGCTATCCGGTTTCGAGAGGTCTAGGAATAAGCGACTGGGGTGCTGCTTCAAAATATCCGGCCACAAACCGACTTCAGTAAAACTCAAGGATGCACCATGGGAAACTCCGATGCCGAAAGACGATTGAGCACAATCATGGTCCAATCGATCTGGAACATGTAGTCATCCACAAGAAGCTCTCTGTCGAAGGCCAAACTGAGGTTGCTCGCTTATCGTCTCTAGGAATGCAACCTCCGCATTTGCTCCCGCGTATTTGATGTTGACCACTCATCAAGCTTTTTATACTTTGGTCTTGTTGGTGCCTGGAGCCCGCAGATGTAACACAAGGCTGACATAGCCCCCGTGAAGTATAGACCAAGGACCTTGAGACCGGAGGTGTTTGGTTGGGGCTTGATCCATCCTTTGCGTGACTTCCAAGGTTTTCATAGTTCGTTGGAATGCAAGATGGGCAGTATGCACCAAAGATTCGTCCAGGGGGAGAGGCTGCCATTCACTGCCCTGTTGCTCCATGTGTCGAAGGGCCCAGCAGTCTTGCAAAGCACTTTTAAGCCGGAGATAAGCGTGGTCACTTGGAGAGAAGTATGAGGCCAGATTCGCCGCAAGTGTGTGGGTCTGGACACGTTTGGACAGCGGCGCCTTCCGGTTCTCCTGGGAAGCCTCGAGCTGTGCCATGTTGACAACTTCAGGAGTTATCAGAGAGAGAGCACCAGGTTGAGTGGGGTTAAGAATTCTCTCTGCATACCACACAAATATCAGCCTTTGTGATGTATGAACAAGTGAGAAAAAAAGTGAGTATTTACCAGATTTGCATGCCTTCAGAAGTGTATCCACTTCCCTCCAAACAACTCGGCTGAACTCCTGTGGCATCGTTGGATGTGGTGTGACCATTGAGGGGAGGTGTGTGAGGATGAATGCTATGTTTTCAATCATTTTCTCGGCTGAACGGTGTGACCACACAATTCCACCCGCCAAATTTTCATTCAAATCATCTGCCAATGCTTTTGGAAGCATTGGGCCAGGGATAAATAGACCCATAGCTGTGCGCAAAGGAGGGATGTTAATTACAAGATGGGTGTGCATAAGCAATGGGGAGTGACTTACCAGGAGGCGTCAGGACCGGGGGAGGAGGAATTGATTCGCCCGGTGGTCTTTGGGTAGGTGGCTTGACTGTTGATGGCCCAGCAACAGGGGGGTTCCGTGGAATTCTGAGGCCTTGCAGTGATTGCGCAGTGATGAATTCGTGAGAGGTGGGATGAGGGGTGAAGAAATTATACATGGGGCCTGTATTTTTAGAAGAAGAAGCAGAGTTTCCAGGCGCGCCTTTTGCTCGTCGGGTCTTCAACCGTAGGATCTTCAATTCGTACCATGTCATAGCGATATCGGGTTTGTTGTGGCACCGGTTCATGGACTGGCTCCTGGTGGAAGGTAGGTTTGGGACGTCCATGAAGGAATTGTTGGAGGACTTGCTGGTCTTCTGCACCATCTTCAGAGTCATCTGTTTCCCCCTCTGCGTCAGGGTCTTCAGAGCTGTCCCGGATGGCTGTATTGTTAGTTTCTCGTCTCCCGTCCGCATTGGGGGCTTTGGAGGACTTCTGGCCAATGAGTGCTTGGTCCCTTTGTACGCCTTGAAGGACAGACTGGCCAAAGGTGTTGAGGGTTGTCTTGTGGCCTTCGACATCTGTCCGCATCTCTCCGCTTCGACGTGGGGATCCATCAGCTGGGTTTGTTGTGTTGGGCTGGCCATATTGAACATCCTTGTTGAATTGGTTTTCAAATTGATTGAGGGTGGGGATTGGGTTGGTTGCTGGAGGTAGGTGATCAGGAGTGGGTGCATATAAGTATGCCATTGAGTTGGTTGCAAATTCAGGGCGGGGGTGGGACTGGGGTGGAGCAGGCCTAGTGGCGCCTAAGGTGTTTTTAGCCGGGGCCGGGGTTCTGGAGACCTGTTCATTCTCATCGTCTGACTGCTCGTATTCAGCCTTTATTTTAGAGGCCCAATTCTCCAGGTTTTCACGTTCATCTGGTTTCAACGCAGGGTGCCGCGCCAGCTCTGTGCATTTTTCCCAGAGATCCAAACCTGTGTAATGGTGGGAGGGTGGGTGGGAGTGAGCCAGCTACTTATATTATACACAAAATAAAGGAATGAATCTCACGTCCTAGTTCACAGGTCTGATGTGAAGACATTGTTGATTGTTGAAGTCAAGTTGGTGATTTGTGCGGAATCTGTTAGCATATGAATGGGAGAGTATGTCAGCAAGTGTTACTATCTATGGTAAAAAAAATTTAAAAAAAAAAATGGAAGAGATGTGGGGGAATGAATGTGTTTGAGATGGGCCCATTGGGCCACTTTTGGGGGGGATGGAGCACGTCTGGGGCTTATACGGGGCCCTTTGAGCTGCCTGGGGGGTTTGAATGGCCCCTTTGAATGTTTTATTGCCCCTTTGGAGCATCAAAGTGGGCCTGTGGGCCCATGGGAGGTGATGGGCAGAGGCGGGCCCCTTCTTACGGCCATTGGGCCCTGTCTTTGGGCCAGTTGGGTCTTGGAGCCCTGGGCCTGTGGGCTTTTCCACATAATTAAACCCAAAAAAACCCATTTTTTTGGTTTTTTGGGGGTTTTTTTCCTCATTTTTATTTCTCATTTTTGTTTTTTTTTTGTGTTTTTTGATTTTTTTTTTGATTTTTTTTTTTGATTTTTTTTGATTTTTTTGATTTTTTTTTTTTTTTTTTTTTTTGATTTTTTTTTTTTTTTTTTTTTTTTTTTTTTTTTTTTTTTTTTTTTTTTTTTTTTTACTCACATTGTTTTTTCTTAATCGGTGAGTGGGGGTGTTGATCGAATTCTTGGTCGTTCTGGTTGAAAACAACCAGACCGACGGTCTGATTCCTGAAAGGAATCAGACTCGGCAGCCTCGCTCACGTAATCGAATGGTCCCTACCATTCGATTACGTGAGCGAGGGGATATCGCAGGCGATATCCCCCCACACGCCAAATAATTGGCGTGTGGTACCCGCACGCCAATTGTTTGGCGTGCGCTCCCACACGCCAAACAATTGGCGTGTGGGAGCGCACGCCAAACAATTGGCGTGCGGGTCCCACACGCCAATTTTCTTTGGCGTGCGGGCCCACACGCCAAAAAAAAAAGGCGTGTGGGAACCGCACGCCATTTTTGGCGTGTGGGTCTCACACGCCCTTTTTTTTTGGCGTGTAGACCCTACACGCCAAAAAAAAAGGGCGTGTAGGCCCCGCACGCCAAAAAAAAATGGCGTGCGGGCTGGCGTTGGCGTGCGCGCTTGGCCTGCGTTTATCAACGCCCGTGTTGCCATCGTAAGTCCCCAGGGCTAATGTCTGGTGGAAATTAAGCCCGCCAGGCTTAATAATTACCATAGTTTCACCGAGTGTTCCTGACCTGTTCTGCCCATCATTAAGCCCGCCGGGCTTAATCACGAGGACGCCACCCCAGAATCTTAGCTATAACTTAACTAGCGCTGGCATAATATTAACCAAGGCTTGAGTTGAACATTAAACCTAACCACACGGTTGTTTTGCATGGCGTGTTCATCTGCATGCACATATCTTATGCAACCACATGCAATGTGCAAACTAGTTGTATGATGGACCACCCACACAGCAACATCATCAATTTGCCGTGCTCTAACTTTGTTTTGAATTCTAACACATCCAAACATCTCACCCAATTAGACATTCCACCAGTTTTTGTTAATCCCTCCTGAATAGGCTGCTCATGGAAAATCCCCAATGACTATTGCTGACTGATGTCCAAATACACTTCAATTTGGTAGATTGTCCCTTTGTGCATGTTCAATTCCCCATATGGGATCTACCAATTTGTAATTCACTCCACTCTGAACGTTTTTCTTTTGCTGACATATGTTTGGCATGTGCCAAGCACTAACAAACAAACTTCCTCCTTTGATGGAAAATCCTCAATCAAAGAATATTTCCTGATTATGTCATAAAGGGATATATCCACAAGGAAATCTAACAGATTCCCACGGGATCATGCCCTTTGATGTTGGAGTTGTCATTGCTTGATGGTTCTTAAGGAACCACTTCTGGTACGCTTCTCATTCCCCCCTTCCTCATTCCATCAATCATCTCTAGATATACTCAACTCACTATTTATTATATTCCTAAGAACAAGTACAAATCCTTAACATTCCTCCTCCCCACCGTAACAAATAACATGTCAGACACATCTCTTAGTGAGGCAGCCCCTGTAGTTGACCAAGGCACACCAGCATTGCCAAGTGGCTCTGCCCCTAATCTTGAATCCACCCCACCACCTGGTCAGTTGATCTTACTCAAATTCCCAGTGTGATCCAGAGTCTCACCCTATAAACGTTCAATTTTTTTTACCACCCAACTTCTTATCAGATCCGCATTTGTACAAAATGTCCTTCCCATCTCCCAATTCAACCCAACCACCACCAACATTTCGGGTGTTGATAAACGCACGCCAAGCGCGCACGCCAACGCCAACCCGCACGCCAATTTTTTTTGGCGTGCGGGGCCTACACGCCAAAAAAAAGTGGCGTGTAGGGTCTACACGCCAATTTTATTTGGCGTGTGAGACCCACACGCCAAAAATGGCGTGTGGTTCCCACACGCCAATTTTTTTTGGCGTGTGGGCCCCGCACGCCAAATAAAATTGGCGTGTGGGAGCGCGCGCCAAACAATTGGCGTGCGGCTCCCACACGCCAATTGTTTGGCGTGTGGGAGGATCCCGCTCACGTAATCGAATGGGAGGTCCCATTTGATTACGTGAGCGGGCCGGCTGACGAGGTTATACAGGACCTCGTCAGCCTCCCGGGAGGACTCGTCCTCCCGGCTGACGAGGTTGTATAACCTCGTCAGCCGGCCCCTCCTGCTCACGTAATTGTATAACCTCGAAGGAAGTCCTCCCGGGCCCTCCCATTCGACGAGGTTACGTGTGGCCGGGAGCGAGGGGGGGAGGAAGTCCCGCACGAGGTTATACCAAAAAAATTGGCGTGCGGGGCCCACACGCCAAAAAAAATTGGCGTGTGGGAACCACACGCCATTTTTGGCGTGTGGGTCTCACACGCCAATTTATTTTGGCGTGTAGACCCTACACGCCAATTTTTTTTGGCGTGTAGGCCCCGCACGCCAAAAAAAAGTGGCGTGCGGGTTGGCGTTGGCGTGCGTTTATCAACGCCCAACATTTCAAGCCTTGGAACCAACAATCCCCCCTGGCGAGCCACTCCTTGGGTCTGAAGTTCAAGAGATCAGTGAAGAAGAATTCTTGAATAATGTCGGAAAGATCCAAGAATTTGCCAAAACCTGCTCTGAATTACAAATCCCCAAGTCAATTTGTCAAGATGTTGAAGGTATCATATCTTGTCTTGACACCATCTGCAAAGGTAATTCAGCTCTGTATTCAAATTTCCTGGTTCAAATAACTGAGTATCTTCATTCAGATTATGAGGAAAATAAGGCCCTTCCAGTCAATGAATGTCTTTCAGTCAAGCCAGCTTCCCGACCCACCATAACCCGCTCCTCCACTACATCAAGTGCTCACCGATCATACAAATCCAAGAAGTCAAACCATCCACCAGTCTCCATCACCTCACACATTTGCAGCACTTCTGCTAAATCCACTCAACATGAGCCTGGCCAATCACCTTCTCTTGAACAAGACCCAGCCCCCACGATTCCTGGCTCTGCAGATAACCCAGAACCTACCAACCAAGACCATGGCCCTGTTCCTCTTGGAGACCCCTCCGACCCATCCGAATTGCCTGTCACAACCCCAAAAGATACCTCTTCCCATCTCAGAACAGGACAGGCTGTCACCTCAAAACATACCACGACACAGTGTAGAAAAAAGAAAACCCAGAAACGTTCAAAATCTCAGGTGACCTCAAGTGAAGATGAGAACCAACTTTCCTCAGAATCAAGCAAAGAAACAACGCCCAGACCCTCAAGTCCCCACTGACAAACCAGCTTCCAGGAAATCACACCCACCCGGCCGTGAATTATATCGGTCCTCATCCCTCAGCTCTATCTCATCTACCTCCAATGCCTCGACCACATCTGAAGAACCAGAGGAAGAACCAGAGCACACCAACAAATTCGATTCTAACCAAATTGGCAACTCCAAAGAACTTCCCCCACCAGCCCCCACCACATCCAACCATCCACCTAACCCTCCAACCATAGTAACACGTGCACCCAACCCCGTCACCCTGGACAACTTCACCCTCATTCCTAGTGAACCGTTTCGTAAACAACTCCATGAGTTGGCCACGTGGTTCCAGAAAGGCGGAGTCTCAAAGACAAAGTGGGAAAAAGGCTGGAATTCCCTTCAACACCTCTTGAAATTTCGTCTGACCACTCCCAAAATTTCCAAGATTCCCACTGCCTCATTCGTCTATAACAATGCTCAGTTCAACCAGGACCATTGGATTAAAGAAATCTCCGAAACAAGTCAGTGTTTTACATTCTCCGTATAAGTAAATGTCCTCTGTCCATTCCAGTCAACTTATTTTTGATCAAACATCTCAGGTGATTCTATGCTATCCTACTCGGAATCTGAGCCATGGTTCAGTCCAGATATCATTAACTTGGACCTCATGAAGAACCAATTACTTTCAACTACCCCCATCCTCCCTCTCAATTCAAACGCTAGTCATCCAGAGTCCAACCTTTTCCGAGCTCTTGCCTCTCTCATCAACACACCAAGCCATCGGCAGATCCGCAAATGGGCTAAGGGTGTTGCCCTCTCCATACAACACATATCCGACAAAAATCCCCAGGCACCACGAATCGAAGCAAAGCCAAACTCCATCGAACGTCATCTCATTGTCTTGACCTGGCTCAATACAATGAAAACCACCATGCCCACCCTTCAAAAACTTGCTGAAGGAGAAGATACTGATGGGCAAATTTGTCAGCTTGCTACTAGTTCAGAGACAACCTGACTAGAACAAAAATAAATATAGAATAAAAAATATAGTATTAATCATTTAACAAAAAGTAATAAATGAATAATAATAAGATAAATCAGCATAAAAAAGTAATATGTAAATAATAAATACATTATTACATAGTAAATTAATAATAAATAAACAAATACAATATTAAGTATAAAACAATGAATATGTTAATAAATAATAACATAAGTGGAAATAGTATTTCATAATCTTGAAGAGCGTGTAAAATAACCTAGGTTACTTCAGCCAAAGTACCCCAGATAACTTAAAACTTCTAGTATTAAAACAACTTGAAAGAATATTACCACTAAAGCGCTGAAATAATTATTATACATTAAAATACAGAATAAAAACCATAAATACATATAAAAAACCACGAAGTAACAATTTATTTAAATAAAAACATAATAAAATAAACACATATGACATTAATAATATAAGTAGATAATACTAGTAATATACTATATTATCTATTTATTTATTTATTTTATTTAATTAAATACTAAGTACACTAAGGATGATTCAGAGGGACAAAGACCACGAACCAGAGGAAGGAAATAACATGAGAACCTTCTGAAAATAACAATTGAACAACTGTTCAAAATAAATGTACTACATCCTTAGTGGGAAATTATTGCTTGACAGATCTCTGCAGTCATGCATTCCCAAACAGCCTGCATGACAGGGATCAAACAAGAAGCTCTTGAAGCGCCCACAGAACAAACAAATACATGTATTTCACATTGTACATAATACAAAACAATCAAACTCTGACAAATGTGATCAACAGGTACATGTGATATTTAATCAATACATTTTGACATGTAATTAAAACCTTTGATCAACACATCTAACAAATCTTGTCAGAGGTTCAGAAGCGCCTCAAGATGCCAGCAAAGGAGCTTAGACAGGCTGTACCCATAGTAGACAGCCTGTACATATGGAAATTTGATTAAACAAATACATACATTTATATTAAATCTTAACCCCTTCCTTTTAAATGTTCCCATAGCCAAAAATAAATCCTGTGTTTCGCCATCAGGGCTCCAGAAAGGCATTTAAGGAGCCCTTGTTCCCCCTGTATTTTGGCTCATCATGCTTTAATATATATACTACCACCTGTACCCACTTACATAGCTTTTACAATTGTTATTCTGTCTGGTAAGGTCCTAGTATCTGTTCTTTAGCCCCTTCTTACTCCCCTGAAATTGCCCAGTGTCCACCCAGCTCTTCCAACACCCTTTCCAAGCGCTTCCAACTGCCCAATTTCCCCCTGGAAGAACCTCAAGTCTGTAAGGTAATTTATTACTAGTAAGTAGATAAACCTTTCTCTTGAGATTCTCCCCCCATCTTTTATCTGGGATTTAAACCACCCCTGTTTACAGGCCCCAGTGTGTTCAGGTACTTAAATCCTCTGCTTGCAAGATACCTTTGAGGGATTAAACCACCCCTGATTTATCAGGCCCCTCATATTTTTAATTATATTAAATTTATTTAATATAATTAATCATCTTTTACCGCTCATACCTCATATCTTTATTGGTATTACCTCTTACAAATCCTCCCAGAGCTTTATATTGCTCTTTATCTTTCATTTTTCACCTTGTGTAGCTAGAAGGATTACTCCTTGGCATCACAGAGGCTGACAAAATTACCCATCAACCACTCGAAACCCCAACAGCATCAACAACAGACGATGCATTGGACGACCTACGCAAAATCATCATTGATCTCATGATGTCTCATACCATCATCCAGGCCCACATTGATGAGGCGTTCAATCCTTGTAAAAAGAAATCCCAACGTGCTCCCTCTGATACCACAATTGCCCGCCAAATGGAGCAACACACCAGCCTCTCCCAAATCGCCAGTAAACACAACTACTTCCCCTTCATTTACTATCTCCTGGGAGGTGTACGTGGACTCTTCAATGCCACCCGAGACCGAAGGCAATACACTATCAGTGACTGTCTTGAAATCATCTGTGCATTTCATCAAATATATCAAGTATCCAATTCAAACTTCTCCCCTTGTGAAAAAATCTGGTTAAATCTTGGTACATACATTTGTCAAATTATTTCTTCTGTTCAGAATTTCCCCCATGATGTCTCTAAATTTATCTGTCCAACCCGCCACCTTTTATCCAAGTGTATTTCTCATGATTATATTAACTATACAACAGGCAAATCCACCTCTTTCAATATCCCCAGTTCTAGCACCCTTTGTATTACCTAGTCACCATTCCATGATTTTGTGTCAATAAGTAAATAATATATTCTTGCCCGTACCCTTGTACATCCTCCAGCTGAGCAATGTCAGGACCAATTAAGCCCGGCGGGCTTAATTTGAAATTCCTTTTCCTTTTCAACCCGTCCCCTCCTGTTCACATGATCCACACAGTCACATGAGATCCTTCAGCTTCAAATTAAGCCCGGCGGGCTTAAACATGCCACTAACAGTCCCTGTGATTTCTCTTGCTCACATTCTAATGAATTAAGCCCGCCGGGCTTAATCAACAGCCTCTTCATGTGTGTCCCTCTGACTTGTTATCTTCAACATTATCTCAGCAACTGCCAGGTCATGCAAGCAACACGCCGTATCATCATCATTCATTTCAGAATTAAGCCCGGCGGGCTTAATCAACAGCTTTGTCATGTGGGTCCCCCTGACTTGTTTTCTTCTCCCCACCTTCCAATGTGGTACTGGTTTGCTTGGACCCAACCTGTGCATGG
The DNA here is from genome assembly GCA_007896445.1 of Puccinia hordei. Taxonomy (NCBI): domain Eukaryota; kingdom Fungi; phylum Basidiomycota; class Pucciniomycetes; order Pucciniales; family Pucciniaceae; genus Puccinia; species Puccinia hordei. The sequence continues at coordinate 12,416 of RDRW01000086.1, forward strand.
ACTCCCCACATTGCTCATTTGACCATGTCCACCTTGTTGATTGTTCATTACGCATCACTGTCATGTGTACAATTCATGCCTGCAAAGAAACTTGATGTCAACAAATGCAATGATTAAGCCCGCCGGGATTAATTTTGCCACACTACATCCATCCCACATCCATGCCATTCACATTGCTTGTATCACATCTTCACTTGTGGCAGATTTCCAATTATCCTGGTTTTATTACACCTGTCAAGGTATACGTCAAAAGTGCATTTCATTTTCCTGATTATTTTACTACTCTTCATAATGAGTCCTCTACAATGCAACCAATCATCCATATCTCACTCAATTTCGTCATCCATATACAAGCTGACCATGCCCACACCATTGACTTGTTTGAATTCTCATGATATTCAACCATTCCAACTTGTATGGACCATCTGTCTCATCAAATCAGCCATAGCCAACATCATGTCTGATCCTTCTTGAGGTTCACCTTGACCATCACTGACATACACAGGACCCTCTCACATTATCTCATATTCCACCATGGCCTTCTTGAATACGGTAAGTTTTTCACATTACATCTGAGCTGCAATCAATCTTGATGGCCAATGGCAACCTGGTGTGCATCACCCCATACATAAGGCTAGTCATTAGCCCCTCTCATGAGCTATCCATCACCTTGTGGCACACATTATCCCTGCTAGTTTGGATACAGAATTGAGGCCTCCCCTCTGCAGTTACTTAAACTGACCATCCACCATCCCCCAGTTGCCGTGACTCAAAGTCTCATTGAGCTCAAGCTTGTTGGCAGTCAGTGTTGGTACCATATGTAATGTGTGTAATCGCTTGCAGTGAGATCAACTTCACATGGATTGCTTCAATATAACTCTATATATATTGTTCTTTGATTCATACCTGTTTCCCACCCATTTTTACACAGTAGAAATTGCTGTTGCCACTTATTTCCACATACCAATTCTGGCCAAAAGAACAGGGGTGCAATTTATCTGACTAGCATTCCCCTGTCCTTCTGTATTTCATACTTTGACCACATTGGTCAGATCAAAATGTGACATTTTTAAATCCCTTAATTTAGCATTTCATGTTTTCTGGCGATTTATACCTGTTCATTTCTTTCAATTGACCCCCTGGTGTAAACAGTGTGACATCTGCCTGTCACAATTGTGTGTTTTTTCACACTCGTTTTCACACTAGCCAGTTGGCTCCTGTCCAGCTGATTGCATTCTTTATACATGCCTGTGAACCTATCCCCACCTCTCCCATTTTCTTGGTATCCACACCCACTCGCTCCAACTCTCCAAGAAATCCTACTGCAACCACCCACCTGTCAGTTCTTGATCTGTCTTGGCACTGCCATACACCGCTCTCCGATTTTTAATTGCTTGCTTGCTAACAATTGTTTTTTTCCGATTTTTAATTGCTTACTCGCTAACAACGGTTTTTTTAAGATCTAGGTCTGTGTTTGTCTTCGAAGTCGCCCTGAAGGAAACAACGCTATGTATTCCATTTTTCCACCATTGCTCGTCTCTTGCACTGACTAAACCTTTCTTTACATATTGTTTGTCAAAGCTGTTCACTGTTTCAATCGTTCCGTTTAATCCGACCTTGTTACGTTAACATTTTGTTTTGATTGAAGTGGATTACTGGTGAGTTCAATCACTTCCTCCTTTATCATTCTGTCACCTGATTCTGGTCACCGTCAATTGCTTTGCTCAATTTCCCACTCCTGTCTTTCCATGCACCGTTGTACATTCGCCAGTCAATCAATCGCTTCACCCTCACAACACCACCTCACTCATTGATCGAACATCTCGCTGCCATCCCTCCTTAGTAACAGAGGCCCACAGCGACCCAATCCAATTAATCGTTCCTTGTGGCATACAAATTGTTGCTGTCATTCGTTTTGGTTGTTGAGACAAAGACATGTACGTAGCCACTAGATCAATACACCTCTACAAACTCGATACACACCCATGAGTGCTTGTTGCACTGAAATCGTCCCCCTCTTCTCATAACACTCATACAGATTTCACAGGACAGCTGAATGAACACAATTCATAATTCAACGACAACAATTGTAAGTCTTTGCACTCTTTTGCATGTTGGTTGATTGACCCATTGACTTCCCATTTCTCCTCCCTTTCTTTCCATTTCTCTCTCCAGTCGTCCACTATAGCCACCAACATTGACAACCAATCACTTTGTGTGTTTTGCTCATCTTCCCGCCGAATCGTCAACAATGTTGACATCAATTCAACCGTTTTTTTGGATTGGTAAGTCCTCCATGACTATTCCGAATTGATCTCTTTCCTTCTGTTCACTCCCTGCCACACACAGAACCATCAGTTTCTCTTGTCAAGGTTTATCCCACGCCAGTGCTGATTCAAATTCGTTTTCCCCAAGTTGACGGTTCCAATCTCCTTCAATATTCTGGCCAACCCACTAATCCTACCCCCACTTTGGCAATCTTCCAATCCATGACTTCCCCAATCTAGGTCACTATCCCCATTCTAGTTCATATCAGGTAATGTTCTCATCCAATCTCTGAATTTAACAAATCATCATTAAACTTTTCAACACAAGGTGACACTACCAAATTCTTCCCCATTCTGCCATCTCTAGGTACACATCACTCGTATCCATCACCAATGACCCGCACCAAGCGTCAAAATCAACTGCGAGCTCAGATCAGGACGGGCCCCTTCCCCCCAGGTAATCCTGGTGCTCTCAATGGGCGCATGGCCCTTGATCACCAGGATTATAAAGGGGGATGTGTGGTCAATCCTTCGAGCCAGGACCGCCCATCAACTCCACCATCCACAAGCCCCTTGGCCCTGGGCAATCTTGGTCTGATTGATGGGTGCATGGCCCTTAATCACCAACTTTGTAAGGGGTCATGTGTGGTTTCTTCGCCCATCCTACCGTCAGAACCTTCTGAAGCCTCCACGTCTCAACATCCACCATCCACGCATGCCTCTCGAACTGACAAGAAGATGGCCAGATTACACCGCAAGCTGGATTGCAGCAATGACGTTTGGATCCTTCCAACTTCCATCTCCCTCAACAAAATCAAATCAACCAAGCCCATTCAGATCCTGCCAAACTACAGCCGTCCATGTAACCTCATCACCAGTTCTGGTGGGATTCCCCACTTTTTCCTTGAGCGCCACCCCTTCAACATCAGACCTCCAACCCCTACATTCCAACAACTATCTGATATCATCAAAACACTCTATCAAATGGCGCAACACAGACCCACAAACATGATGAACTCCCAACGCTTGGGTGGGGAGATGTGTATGATTGGGTTCTGCTGTGCTTCTGACAAGAACAAATCTGGAGGTATGTAACTTCAATTCCCTTCAATCTGCATTCCATTTACTCATGCTGTCATGCATCCCTCTAGGCACATATGTACGAAATAAATTAACCCCTGAACAAGAGGCCAAGGACAACCAGCTTTGGCAGACACTCCAATCTCACAACAACTTCCTTGCCCGCCGGATGGAATCCCTCTCTTCTAGTGTGTACCAAGACAACCAATCAATCATGTCTGAAAATGGAATTCCCAATTGGAGTCAGGAGGAATGGACTGAAATGAGGAACGAGACCCAGGTTGAGTATAAGTTTGCCTCCAATGTCTCAGTCACCTTTGATGATTTTTACAACAAAGCCCATCAAGATGGTGGTGATCTCAATGGTTGGACATATGGTATCTTTTCATTTATTGATAGAAAGACTGGTGAACCTATTCCCCCTCCTCACTCCAAAGAGGGACATGGCTTTTTATTTCCACGGCACCCTTATCTCATTGACTTTGTCCATGCCAATGGTATTGTAGAACTGGTTTGGCAAACCACTCAGTTTGAACACCACACCACTAAACCTCCCCCTCATCTTCCCAAGCCACATATTCGTTCCTGGACCCACTTTGGTTGCTCTTTTCAAATTAACAAAAAACTGGCTAATATTGCTCTTGCTTTAAAAGGCAAGAGCCAACAAGTCATTCATGATGCTACATTGTGTAAAAACCAAAGATCAATCCCCAAATAGTTTATTTTCTTGTTTTACTGTCTTCCTCTCATCTCCCATACATTTTTTGTGGCTTGATTCAGATTATTTTTGTTACATGTTTCCCCCACAATTTAACCCAGAAATCCATATCTATTCATCATAGTATTTGGCTACAATGATCATGCCAGACTACCACCGGATAAGGACCACTGTAAAACACTCAGTTTGACATGTCCAGTTATATATATATATATATATATATATATATATATTTATATCTATATATCTGTATATCTCTACATATATTGATGTAGATATAGGATCATATGGCCATGTACTTATAAATATATACATCCAGATGTATATAACATATATTCACACATCAATTTTATATCCTTTTGTACTGATATTATTGAATATCAATTTCACATACATATATTCATGTATGTGTTTATCCATAGTTGATTAAATTCACATATTATCCTTTACATCCAACTGAAACCTAGAAACACTCTACAAATCTGATGTATATGCACATAATCCCATCTACATTTTTAAAATAAAATGCAATGACATCTCTCATTGTTTTTTGAACTTGGATTCCTTTTGATCCCCCAGTTCGAAATTTTTCAAGGTACATATTTTTGATTCTGGGTTGCTGGAAATATTCTTTTTGGATTCTTGGTGGCTGAAAAAAATCACAGTAACAATATATTTACACTCAAAGTGTGTGTGAGCTGGCCCAACCACCTGCTGTAAACCCCAACCAGTAACAAGGATACCTAAATTACATTCCTCAAATCCAGCCACGCAGACACTCAACACACAAGCAAATGCACACATGAAACAAACATCACTCTTTTTTTGGTTTCCTTTCATGTTGAAAATTTCTCTCCACCAGTCATGTGCAATTCTCCTACCCTTTCCAACACTGAATGGCAATGTTTCATTATGTGAAGGTTTTCTAGTCTTTCATTGTTGCATGATGAATCACATCTGGCCAGATTCTCTCATACCTACAATATCTTTCACATGAGCTTTCAAGAAGTAAATCATTCACTTAAATCACAAGCCTGCCCAACCCTACATCTCTAATCTTCGCTTTGTCACCATGGTATAGCATAATTCCCACATGTACCTTGAACCATACCATTTTACCTCAAACCTTGGGCGTTGATAAACGCACGCCAACGCCAACCCGCACGCCAATTTTTTTTGGCGTACGGGGCCCACACACCATTTTTTTTTGGCGTGTAGGGTCTACACGCCAAAAAAAAAAGGGCGTGTGAGACCCACACGCCAAAAATGGCGTGTGGTTCCCACACGCCATTTTTTTTTGGTGTGTGGGCCCCGCATGCCAAATGAAATTGGCGTGTGGGCCCTGCACGCCAATTGTTTGGCGTGCGCCCCCCTCGCTCACATAATCTAATGGGAGGGACCATTTGATTACGTGAGCGGGGCCCCTCCCGGCTGACAAGGTTATACAACCTCGTCAGCCGGGAGGACTTCCTCCCGGCACGAGGCTGTATAGCCTTGTCAGCCGGGAGGACTTCCTCCCGGCTGACGAGGTTATACAACCTCGTCAGCCAGGAGGAAGTCCTCCTGGCCGACAAGGTTGTATAACCTCATCGGCCGGGAGGACTTCCTCCTGGCTGACGAGGTTATACAACCTTGTCGGCCAGGAGGACTTCCTCCCGGCTGACAAGGTTATACAACCTCGTCAGCCAGGAGGAAGTCCTCCTGGCCGACAAGGTTGTATAACCTCATCGGCCGGGAGGACTTCCTCCTGGCTGACGAGGTTATACAACCTCGTCGGCCGGGAGGGTATAACCTTGTCAGCCAGGAGGAAGTCCTCCCGGCTGACGAGGTTGTATAACCTTGTCAGCCGGGAGGGGCCCCGCTCACGTAATCGAATGGTCCCTCCCATTCGATTATGTGAGCGAGGGGGGACCCGCGCGCCAAACAATTCGCGTGTGGGACCCGCACGCCAATTGTTTGGCGTGCGCTCCCACACGCCAATTGTTTGGCGTGCGCTCCCACACGCCAATTGTTTGGCGTGTGGGAGCGCACGCCAAACAATTGGCGTGCGGGGCCCACACGCCATTTTTGGCGTGTGGGTCTCACACGCCCTTTTTTTTTGGCGTGTAGACCCTACACGCCAAAGAAAAATGGCGTGTTGGCCCCGCACGCCAAAAAAACATTGGCGTGCGTTTATCAACGCCCCAAACTTTAGCAAGGGAAGCATCCCAAACAAAACATTAATAAATTAAATGAAAGCTTACATTCATGGTTCCATTCATTTCTGTCAGAGTCTCACAGAATTTATTTCCCAGCAAATAATCAATGCTACTATGTCTTCACAAAATTGATTCAGTCATATTCATTTTTACTGTATTGCAACAACACTTTACCAGTGGAACCTTCTTCCAGAATCTTTCACGTGACTTGACAAACAATCTTCCAAAGATCTATCCAGTTGTGTACTCTAATACTCTATGAAGGCCTGGTGTCTCAGTTCATGCTATCTTTTTTGAAAAAGTTTTCAATCACTGCTGATCAAAACAAACCCAAATTATCCCAACACTACTCATTATACTCTCACTAGGTCCCCCCCCCCTTCAGACAACCAAGATTTATGTCATGATGGTTCCACCTGTTAAGCATTCACCATCATTATCATTGGCTGCTGTCCCCACACATGAGATTGAAAATGGTCTATTCCTATTTCATATTGTAAATTCCTTATTGATGGTTAGTGTCAGTTAGAGCTGGAATAGTATCAAGATGAGAACACAAGATGGCTTGATGCCTCTGGGTCTGTACAACAGGTTGAGAATGATTTTTTTGTTTGAATTATAACACAAATAATATCCATCAAAAGGTAGATTTTGCTTCATCAACATCTGATGGTTGGGATCTTATAGGAAGAAAATTAAGAGAAAAATGGAGAAAAATTGGCCCACTTGAACAAGCAAGGGTCAGAATTCACTGGTAAATCTTGATAAAATTAACATCTCTTTCTCCACCTAAACAAAATTATTAGACCAATACACACAAGTTCCTCACTGGTCATCAAACCAGCTTTCATGGTGAGGAATCAGGATCCATAAATCAAAGGTTAATATGTATTATTCTCAGTGCCTTATCTCAGTTTTGAGTCTCTGCCAGGGCAAAAATGATCCTTTCTCATCTCTATCAATTTTGTATTACTGTTCAACACAAATGTTCAGTTTTAATATTCTGGTTTATCCATTTTGTTTTTAATTTCTGGGGAATCCTCACCATTTATGGATCCCAATGAAATATTCAATTACCTGAAACTTCCACCAGGAGAAAATCAGAGTTACTTGATGACATGTGACATTCTGTAGCTTTGGTTGCAGCTCCAGCGCAGCTCTGATGCTGTTCCACCTGCATTCTCATTGCTCATTGTGGCACAGTCCGGTTGGCACCATGGTGTATTTGCTTAGTCAAACATATTTACATACATAGATCAGTGCGCGTGTGCAGTGCTCAGTTCTTTTTTTTTTTTCTTTTTTTTTTTTTTAGCACACTATGTGCAGCCACTGAGCTTATAGCCACCGCATCTAGTATGTGCATACCTCATCCCTCTTGCTTGATAGCACCTCTCTCCCTTAATACATATACACTTAGGCCCCGTTTGGCGGCAAACTCTTCGTCCAATGTCCTTCTATAGCTACCTTACGCGCACTCGTGACTCTCAAGGTGCTTGGTCGTTCCTCAATTGCCACTGATGACCCAGTCTCTCATCTGCCACTCTTTACGCGTTATGCCAATCTACTCCCACCTCTCTCACCTCAATAAGACGATCCAAAATCTGCGACGATTCGATCGGCCTTCAGCCCGCCAATCGTCCAGGAATCAATGCGCATCCTAGCCAACACCCTCTTCTTGCATCCACTCTCCAGGTCATCTGTCGATCTACTACCTGCCTTGAGCTCCTTGGTCGAACTCGCACAGTAAGTGATTGTTTTGTGAGGTACCGTTCTCCCTGTCTCTGCACGATAGGGAGAAAACTTAATAATAGGGCTGACTATCAATTGCGATTCGATATGATCTTCTCAGCCAATTGTCTTACCAGTCACGTTGGATATGGTCCACTTGCGGGCTACTTACTTTGGATCGACAAGGCTGGGTTAAATCCAAATAGCAAGCATTCACAGGGGGCTGAAGTTAACCCAATCACGGGCACGTACTGGCCAATTGACCATGAATTCTCTTTGATCGGATGAACAGGGGCGGTATTATCACCGAAGCCGGCCCGGACATTTGCAAACCTTCCAGAATTTACAGAGGTCATATGGATCGACCGATGATAATTTCCAGCGGTTCTTAGATGTGAGGGATTGTGTGGACCCAGAGTTTAGGTTTTTAAATGACTATGTTTTGAGACATTTTGTCAAAAAACCATCATCATGAATATGCTCAGCTATGTGCGTATGGTCATCACCATTGTCAGCGCCAAATATCAAATATTGTGTTTTTACAAATGCTTGGACTGATTTGCATCAAGATTTATCAAAATCTGTCAAAAAAAACAATTTGTTATGTTTTTCAAAACCCATGATCTGGTCATTAATGATAGCCATGGCTGATTCCTGATGCTGTGCGTGGCAGTAACCTGAAGATTAAACTGGGGCTGTGGCCTAAATCCCATAACCTTGCCATCCAAAAATCTTCAAAAAGTCCAAGAATTTGTAAAAACACAATAAATATATTGCTTGATCTAAATACTATATGTGTATGAAAAAAAAAAAATTGTGATAAAAGAACTTGATCCATTGTCAAATCAAAAAAGAAAATAATTTGTTGAGGATTGTTACATTTGGCTATTTGCAATACATTTTTCAAGCCAAGAAATTCATAACTCATCTTTGGCTATGATTAGACGTGGAGAGAGCGTTCAAAGAATAGGGCAGATCGTCAGACAGGCTGGGGCTCTTTTTTTTGACAGGATGAGGGGGAAAAAAAAATGATTGCTTACCCAAGACTGAGATGGTGAATTTGTGGGCATTGACGTCGCTGGTGTTTGGGAAACCTTTGACTCGGGCCCACGGACCGATCTTGGTATCTTTGCTGAGGATCGAGTGCATGACACAACTGTTTTGCTATATAAAACAAACGGAAGAAGTTCTCGAGAAGATCAGCAGACTTGTCTTTCTAGCAGAAGAAGTTTTAGCGGAGGGGCTTACTTTGAGAATGCTGTTGTCGAGGACAATCAAGTCTTTGACCCGCACACCAAATCCGATCCTGACGTTGGCGCCGATAGAGACGTTGGGGCCAATTTTGGCCGATGGGTCAATGATCGCCGTCTCGTCAATGTAGCACGGCTCTACAATCTCGGGGCCCAGTAGGTTTGGTGGCGGAGCCTTGGCGATGATTGTTGGCGAACGTCGACGGAGAAGCACCACAGTTTCCCACAATCAGCTAGTGGTGAGATGACATCCTGTTCGAGACGTAATTGATCATCCTGACGAGATAGCGGGTTGTCACTTGAGAGCAAGGGTTAGGTAAGCCGATTGATTGAGGCGAGAGAGGGAGTTGAAAAGAGGTGAAGGGCTTACGCGGTCTGTTTGACCTTGAAATCCATGGCACCATAGGAGAGTGTATGTATTTAGACTCGTTCTTGCAATCAGAGCAAGCAGCTGAGGAACAGCTGGGCCTAGGCCATAGCTGAGGAACAGCTGGGCCTGGGCCAAAGCTGAGGAACAGCTGGGCCTGGGCCAAAGCTGAGGAACAGCTGGGCCTGGGCCAAAGCTGAGGGACAGCTGGGCCTGGGTCAAAGCTGAGGAAAAGCGGAGCTCAGGCTAGACCACAGCTGTGTTTGAGCGGGTAGATGGTGGGTAGATGGTGGGTAGCTTGTTGGAGCTGGATTCATGTCACATGTCATCAAGTGACTCCAATTTTCTCCTGGTGTTCTGAAGCCTCAAAATACAAATGATCATTTTCACAAATATTTGAACACAATTGCATGATGCAATTTGTTAGCTTAGATAGTGATAATAAATTCAATTCAACCTGTTATACCTCTCAATTCATTGCCTTGGAGTGGCAGGTTCTACTAGATTCTTATTTGTGGATTTTACTGACTTTGCAATGAAAGAACCATTTATAATTCATTTTATTTTGTGATTGGAAGCCATAATCAGTTGCCAAAGCATGTGTAGGTAGGTGTAAACATTAATCCTACTACAGGCATTATGACAGTCAGTCTGGAGATAATTAACATCTTAATCTGCTTTTAAGTGTGATAATTATGTGACTATCACCAGTGAGAGAAAACAAGACTACCAATCATCTCTCATTTTTTTTGGGACGTTAATATATTGGACATTACACATATCCCATCCCAACATACTTTCCATGGCTCAAATCAGGATAAATGGGTATCCTCATGGGCCCTGGGGAGCTGCTAAGCTTAACAAGTTTGTTGGCAATCCACAATCTTTACTATTAAAGCTTGAAGAGACTTCTTGAACAAAAAAATATTGCATTATTATAGGGTTCATTCCACAGCTAGTGGTAGGATCATCATTCCATTATAATTTTGTAGGGTGATATGAAAATAAAGGTTTCTTCAAATGTTTATGAGTATAATCTTTGGTCTAATGAAATTAAAGTTAAATTTACTGCAGTTGGGGTTTTTGTGACTTTGTGGCCACCAGATAGACTCCAAATGCTTTACAATGGTTTTGTTGTGAAGCTTTATTTTATTTTTGATTGGATGAAATTCCAAGTGAAAATTTCCATAATCCATGGTATGAGGCAGCTGAAATAGTACTTATAAGTTATTTTGAAGTGTATTAAAATAGACATGAGAGATAGTGCCTGTGTGAACTTCTTGGGAGTTTTAAATTGAGATTTTCAATTGCCTATTTTTATTTGAAGGCAAAAATATCATCCCACACCTGGATGTGTGTCCCAGTTTCAACTTTCAAATTAGACTGACTACATTCAATTTAATTTATTTTTAGAAACCTTCTAAATTAAATTTCTAAATGTGCAATGTGACCCTAATGTTGATGAAGGAATATTTTGTTGCATTGGTGCTATCTGATAATATATTTGGTAAGCATGAGTTTAAACTTTCACAGAATCAGAGGCACACTTTTCATAGATGCTTGTGGATTTTACATTTTTTAGGCTCCTGCTGCTAGTTTGCCTTGCACATTCAATAATTACAAATAATCTGATGAAGGCAAAAGTTGATGATATGACTGTCTTTTGAACCTGGTGAATATAGAGGGAATATGGTATTGTTGGAGGACAATACAACATTGGCTTTAAATCAAATCAATAATGGATATAAAAAGACCATTGTCATCAACTCAAGGTTTCGAAATAGACCACCAGGATGGTCTAAGAACTGTTTGAATTCTCAACAGTGCAAGGTGGGTCTCTCTATTTATACTTTGCAATAACATCCCTCTGAATCATGTTGTTGACTTGAATTTGATTATCAAGATTTATTTAATTTCCAAGTTTAATCTCATGTTAAATATATACCACATAGAAGCTAACGTATAGGTACATAACTTTGCAATAGACATATCTTAGTTAAAGATTCTAAGGAGGTCATGTTAGCCATGTTGTGAAGAATATTTTCAAAACCTGGAGTTTCACTTGATCAAGCTACTTGCTTTTTTTTGGATTGTGACGCTTGTGCATATTAGAAATTCAGCTTTCAAGTTGTTGGAAGTGGTGGTGGTGGATCTCCTGGGGTGATGGATGCACTTTTATAAATATGACTGGCTTATTTCAGATTTCTATGGTCAAGTTCTCCAGAACTGGAGTAATTGATCAACCATGGCCAAATATATTTTTCATCAAAGCTCAAAATATAGTTCTGACTTAAAAATTATGAGTTTTTTTTAATTTTGATATGAGCCATCATTGATTAAACATTGGTTGTAATCAAAAAAATTATTGCCTCAGAAATTTCTATAAAAACAATTGGATCTTTTGAAACGTTTTTGAAAACTCCTCTGATATATCATTATATGTTGGTGATACATAATATATAGGCATGGAGATACCATTGGTGCACACCAAGGATACGTAGCAGATAGAGGTGGGATACATCTGGGATATAGAGAAGTCACCTCCATGGAGGTTCCACCTTTTTTTTCCTGGTGCTAACTGCTATCACATTTCAATCACACCCTTCTGATCTGTACCATAACTCAAGTTCAGCAAGATTAGAACCATCCCCTCAATTAACTGCCTACCACCTGGCACGTTAGGAGTTCCACACCGGATGGATTCCCTCTGGTCAAGGTGTGAAACCCTGCACACCCTTCCTATACACATGGGGTTTTCTATATTTATAGGTATGGGATACACCCATACCTACACATATAAAGGGTGTGTGGGGTTGCACACCCCTCCTGGGAAGGGCATGGATTTATCAACACCCAGATCAGAGGTCATCTGTAAAAAGTTTGAAGGGCACAGGGGTTGCAAGGACTGAAGTTCACAGACTGATGTCTTGTGACACTATGAGTTGACACAAAGAATAAGGAGGTTTGTATTCAGTAATCTAAGAGCTAGGGATCAAAGATCAGAAAGACTAAACACAAAGCCAAAAGTGTAACTATAGTAGAAGCATACTGTACTAGATATAAGCATATCAAAAATATCAACAGAAAATTGAATTTATAAACCCAAGGGACCCTCCTTAATGGGTTTGTATTACATTGATTGAGATTAACCTGTGTAAAATTGATTGAGTGCATTCTATTTTAACAGAGATGACTTCAACCCAGGCAATTATGCCAGCAGTACCAATTTAAATTGGTTGATTGCATCTTAGTTTAACTTGAAGCAAACTAACTACACTGGTAGTGATGGTTAAGGAATATGGACTTGTTGTGGTCTGGAAAATTCTAACTTTATGAGATTCTAACTTCATGATGGAACTAGTCCCAGGCACAATACATGCTGGCCACAAAGGGCGCTACATAATCAACATCAATACTATACATACACCACTAAGGCAGTGATTCATGTTGTTGAACCAGTCTGCAATGTGATTTGAAGGGTCCTGCACCAAAGTAGAAGATGTGCACAGTGCTCAGACCCTGGGGAACAGACTTCCTAATTTGTTTCAGGGTGTAATCAACCAAGCAATGTACATGTTTTGCCCTAATGTGGAATGGACATATTTACTTAAAATAGAGTGTGAACATATTTCCAAAGTGTCTAAGTGCCCTAGTTGAAAGGGGACATATGAAATAATGGGCTGCAGATGAGGGTAATGTTAAATATGTGATCTTGAGTGAACCCTTTCTGGAATAGTAGAGAATCAAACCAATGAGCAAGTACAATTAATTGTTTATAAACCTCACACCAATAATAAATCTTCTGTGCTCTGACTACTTCCTTCCAAGGTACAATCCTCCAATTCTCAACATCATAGCAGTATTATCCTCCTTATCCAATTTGGTCCTTGGCATCTATCGGCAAGTCTTCCATTTTCAACATGTTTCCCATCTCGGATGAGCAGTTCCAGGGGATGTGGGCAGAAGGACCAAATCGGTCATGTGTACATTTAGTTGTAGTGAGAATCTGATGGCAATAGATGCGCAACTGGTGCCATGAAGCCTGAAGTGTACCAGCCGCGAGTGCTCCAGTCAGCGTTGGCTCCCCCAAATCTGCATATTATGTATTTACATATTTAGATGCCGCCTTTCCCGGCCTTTTACTCAGCCTGCCTCCTCCTTTACATACATGTAGACCACCAACAACCAACTCACTAACTTTTTCTTCCTCAGATGGTTTTTTTAGGTCGATGAGCTGGTCACCACTTTCATTGCCGTCTACAATTTGATATCGTCGAGAATTCAGTTTGCATCCGTCACGTCGTCTGGTCAACTATGCCTGGAGCTGTCAATGCAAAACTCCACACGGTACATATTTACGTTGGTTTCTTATCTATTGGCCCAACTTGACTACTAATGCTTCTTCTATGCTCCTTTCGCCCCTCTCTTGCTAGAACCCAATGTCTAGCAGACCCTTAATCCAACCCTCGTCAAGCAACAACCCTATCAAACACACACCCTCCGAAGTGATTTCAATTTCAGATGATGATGACGATCAGATAACAGTAGTAAGTGCTCCCAAGGTTTGTAGAACAGCGTCCACAGAAACTCTCACAATCTGTAGAGAATTCCGGCTTAAATATGTTTATCTTCCTATTAGCCGAAATCCCGAGACAAACGTTCATCCTCCACACATCGGCTTGATGTTTCATCCTGGAATGCTGGAACGAAAAGCACGCATCATAGGCGGAATAGAGACAAAGATTCCAGCTCGCGATCGATCCTCTCCTCATCCACTATTCGCTCCACCGTAGCCGACCAAAGTATAGAAAGCAAAAGCCTCAACTCAAACATGGTTAATCGCAAGGAATTATTCAATAGTTCCCAACCGGCAAGTCGATGTCTCTGCTACGCCACCTTTAGATCGATATCTTAATTGATAAATTTTGACTCAACTCGTTGACACTGTTCCTGCCCTCAGCATCATGCCGCGCACACTAAAGGCAAGCAGCCGATCTTACACCCTAGCGAGCTCCCAAGAGAACAACCCCAGCACTCAAAAGCCGCTAGCACTTCTCCATCCAAGGGAGATCTGAATCTCTCGAAGACTGTGCGCTGCCCGCCCAACTTGAACTTCTCGCACGATGTGGTAGATTCCTTGACCTGAGCGCTGATTTGTTTTTCTTGGGCTTCAGCCGCAGTCCACTCAGCTCTCACAGGTTACTGTTGATCTTCCATGTACGTTAAAACCGGCAGAACTTCAAATTGCAAACCAAACCCGAACTGCCAAGCCTACCAATAAACAGAGTGATGTTATCAATAAGTTGGTATGCCAGCGATATTAGATCTCATTACACGCACGTTTGTTTCGGGACATTAGACTAAATTTTAACCTGCCCTCTCATACAGAATTCTTTCAGTCACCGCCCGTCTTCAGGATCCGGTAGCAGTTCAACACGCAATGATCAAACATCCGACCCAGTCCCGTCAATCGATCCAAAACCAGTTGCAGATAAAATAATTACACCACATGCCAGTGAAACTTGCTGGGCTACATCGCGAATTCAGCAATCCATGGTACGAGTAGTCTTACATCAGATACCACCAGGCTTTGCGAATCAAAAATGTGACCAAGCTTTTTCTTACAGGCGGCGCGCAGGGTTCAGCAGGACATGAAACGTATGGAGCTCGAGTGTCTCCAGTCCCGCGGAAACATTAACGCGAGTGGAGCCGCCGTGTCCAAGGATCCTGCCACCACGCCCAATACAACTAAACATGTAAGACTAGGATTCCAAGCTGATAGATAGAAGAGAAAGTAATGTTCAGTTCAAATGGTAGACTGAATCGCTTGTTTTCTCCTTAGTTGGCGGTCAAAACCTGTAGCCCCCATGCCGCACCTAGCACAATGTCTTCAGCGGAAAAGGGGAACGATAACGCACCTAGCATGCACATCATGACAAATCAAAAAGACAACGCATCACGGAGAGACGCTATTGAAGCTATTTTTAAAAGTGTTTCCCATACTTTCAAGCCTTCCTCCGACGCCCTGCACGCTCGCAAAAAAATGAAACATACAGATTTATTACAGTCGAAGGTGCCGAATTTCTCTGCTTCACACATCCTGTACCCATCAGGTCCAATCAGACTGACCTCAATTTTGGATAGCCTGAACATCGGTTTGTTGAGTTACCTGATTCAGACGCCAGAGAGGCGCCCATTCCATCCACTTCGCTTCTACCGCCACATCAAAGCATTTCCAATACCACATCTTTTGAATGTGGCTCCCAGGCTAAAACGAATTCAACTTCTCACTGTGCAATCCATCCTGTAGCATTTTTGCCACTGCCCCGAGTTGTACCTCGACTCAGAGTAAGCAGAATTACACTTACTCTACTACGCTCCTCCATGTTTGGCCACTTTCCTCATTAACATTTGTACAGCCTGTCTCTCCTGATTGGACAAAAATACCTCTTCATCGGCGACCAATACAAGGTCGGGAACGTCCTGCAGAATTCTCCGATGAATTGCAGAAAACATGGATATTGGCCAATAATCCAGATCTGTCTACTCCACTTGGCCAGCTTATTTTTACAGAAGAGATTAATGCCAACCAAATGTGGGAAAATCCTGAAATCCCTCAAGTCGACGTGGTTGTGCCTGATGTGGTCAGAGCAAAGATGCATGAAAATCTAGTTGAGTTGTTTGACTAGGATCAATTGCACATTGCTTCAGATCACTTATTCTTTGCACTCACCCATAGAAGGCAGAACGTCAAGGAGACCAATCAACGGGTTCGGATCAATCCCTGGCGCCGCCGTTGGAATTTATTTACACCGATCGGTGAGTAATTATCACTGCCCCATGAACGCAGAACTTTGGGCTCCTCGTTTTCTAAGCTCAATTGTTTCTATCTCACGTTGAACATCAGGCTAATATATCGAAACAACGAGCGACCAATCCCCCCGACTTGGCATTGTAGCTGCCACGGCGACTGTCGTAACAATCCGACTTGCGAATGCCGCGCTCATCAAACTCGGATGGTCAAACAGATCATAACTGCGGAAGCTGATGTACCCTGGACTGAGGATGTAAAGGCTTTCGAAGGCTTTGCCTACGTCTCGACTCGTAAACATCGACATTCACATTCCAAGAAGTCCGAGAATGGGGATGTGGAAGCTAGGTGTATGGCTCCAATGTTTATGGAGGATGTTTTCCCAGTTTTTGAATGTAACTCCCGAGTAAGTTATCAACTCACGGGTTGACTATTGACTTATCATTAACTCATCATGTTATGTTCCCCAGTGTGGATGCAGCTCTGATTGTATCAACAGGGTAAGTTGTTGCTTAACTTTTATGCATTGACCTTTTCTGGTGAGGGAGCCGTATGGCTGAAGTCGCCAAATATTTATAGACGGTTGGAAGAGGTCGCCGAGAGAAGCTATCAATTCAAAAGACACTCTCACGTGGCTGGGGTTAGTATTTCGTTTGTCTCCAGATGCGCAGAAGTATTCGATGCAATTCGCTAATACCACTCGTAGGTGTATTTGCCGATCACTCCATCCCCATGGGTCGACTTGTCACACATTATAGGTACGCCACTTTCTTACTCTTATCTTCTCAGGTCCATAGTACTGAGTTGCTATTATAGTGGCGAAGTGATTACCGATGCGATGTCGATGGAGCGTGGTAAGCTTAAATACGACAAAATTGGCAGAACGTACATATTCGACCTCGATCCATGGTGGATCACGACTATCTGCACACCCAATCTTTCAAACGAGGGTATCTTCGTACTATCCGACACCAAAAAACCTTCGGAAACTCACACAACTGTGTCAACGATTTCAAATTGTGCGAGTAACCATAACACCAACATATCTCTGGCCACTTCCTCATCGGCAGCCAAGAAGAAACACAGAAAATCAAAAAGACAAGAGGACAATGAAGTTGAATGTATCTACAGCGTTGATGCCTTTTGTAAGTTTGATGTTTAGTTGCCCCAAACTCACCGCAAGACTTGAGACATATGACGTTTTGCCTCCTTGGACACGTTCAACTATCAGTGTATGGCAACATATCGAGATTTATAAACCATTCTTGCAGTGCCAACACTGCTATTGTGCCTGTTTATATTGAGGATGTAAGCCCCCATCGAATTACACCATTTCTTCTGACCGATTCTGCCATTCTCACCCAGTTGAAATCTTGCCCTTTCCCTCGCACCTCAACGTTGAATGGGCTAGGCTGACCCCACTAGACCGTACGTTTTCCATTTTTTTATCTTCTAGCATTCTTGTTAACCAAATAAAACGATAAAACAAATTGCATGACTGAAATTAGTTTGGAATGTAAACTTGTGAAAAATGAAAACATAACAGAATATTTGCCATGTTTGCAAACAAACAAATCAAAGCAGGCATGGAAATAACAACCTCATACTCTGATCCAAATGCGGTAGAAGACAAGAAGTTTGATAAGCATAATCGAGAGACTAATGAAGGCCGTCTTGGTCGATACATGGAATGCAAATGTGGTGCCTCCAACTGTAAAGGCATGATGTTCGCCTGAACCAGACAAATCAAGTCTCTTTCATTCCAGGGGATAAGGCTGTAAATCAGATGAGTCAATGAAATTTGTGGGCTTCGTTGATTCATTGTCCATCTTCATTCATGCTCTTTCTTGATTCAACCCATTCATCTTGTTTTGTCGTCTTTGGATGTGGTTTCTCACCGGATCGTTTCACATTGGTACAGACCGATTTTACCTCTGTGATTTTATTTATCTGATGTCTTAAGAAAGTTGATACTCGTTACTTATAGCGGAGTGTAGCATGAGAAAACCAGCAGTTTTTTCTAATTATTCAGTTGAACAAGCCATCTTCACTTCGAAATCAGACCCTTTAAATTAGTGAAATTATGTGTCGCAGATATTTGCTGTGAGTCATGCGGTGCAGGAGCAGTGTTGATTAATCATAGTGATCTGTAGTGGTAACATTGTGATACAATGGCTTGTTTGAGCTGCGTTGATATAGCAACATGTACCAGGCTGAGGCATCTGTACTGCTACTTTCTCATCTTTACCACTGGTGGGCCTGCTATGCTAACATTAGCTGTAGTGTAGTGTGATGTTAGCTTTTTTAGCTACACTAACACCAGGAAAAAAAAGTTGGCACCTCTATGGAGGTGCTTATCTCTTACCCATCCTCAACATATCAACACTGTATCCCCCACTTCAACAGAATGTATCAATGAGGTATTGTGTTTTCACATTTTCCATATATTTAATTAATAATTTTTCAAATGGTAAGTAAATCCCCAATGAACTTCATGAAAAAGTAGTAGTTCAAGGTCTAAGATGGGGAGGTTCTAAGGTAACTTGATAACTAGTCCGGTAAACAAGGTGGGTTGGATAACAAGGGGATAACACTGCTCTAAAAGTAGGAGGAGAATATTCAGGGTACTTAATAATGTTTTACTGGTTGAATATACTGAGGATTCAATCCTAGGCCAGGAAATGGCATCCTTTCATATTATAGGGGTCTTCAGGCAAAGGTTCAAGAATTTTATTTTACATTCTGCTTTAATGCATTATAATTCAAATGCACTATGATGCAGTGTGAATTTTATTAAATTGAGCACAGTATTCTTTATGTCCGCATGACCTCATGACATGTATGTATAACCAATCATACCATGGGCCAATTCATTTAATAGAAAATTACTGGGAAATTACCATGCACTTAGGTAACTTTGTTCTTATTAGCATAATTTTATTATTCTTATATTAATTCAATTAAAGTTATTTTCTCTCAGCTTTTATGACAATACTTTTTGATACATATTTTATACTTTTGTTCCTTCTTTTAATTTATGATAAAGTACTAGAAGGGGTAATGATTTATTGGTGGTTTGGGCAAGCTACCCCACTCAGTTTTACATTCTGAGTCAATTGATGTGATAATATTTTATGATATGTTATTATTTAAAGTAGTACTACAGTATTTCTATTATATTTTACAGTTAAGTCAGTTCTTAGGATACTCTGGAGCATCTCTAGGGCTGACAGCCATGGTGTTATTATCTGATTGAGAACCTGGTTATCAAATTTTTTGACAGAAGCAAAATGTTTGGTGATTGTTCCAGATTGGGAATTCTTTTTGATTCTGTCCAGTGTTGTTGGTGGAAGCTTGGTGCCAGAAGTTATTTTCTGATGATGTTTGGGGCATCCATGAGAAATCCTTCCATTTTGACAGGAACCATCACAATGAGTAAAAAAAATTGAAAAGCTGCTTGCAGACCCCCTGAAATCTTTCTTACACCAAAAGCAGGTATTTGTTGATGACAGTTTACTTTCTAGATTTTTTAACAGTGATATATGGTGTTGCAAGAACTGCTGGGCACCAAGCCAAGTTCTGCTTGACACTGTGCCAAGAGGGCTTGGGTTGGTGCCCAGGGGGCTTGATTGCTGGGCACCAAGCCAAGTTCTGCTTGACACTGTGCCAAGAGGGCTTGGGTTGGTGCCCAGGGGGCTTGATTTTCCATCTTGTGCGGCCCACAGATCTTGGCACATTCCCAAGTTGTGCTTGGCCAAACCCAAGAAGACACTCACAATATCCCCCATCACAGTAAATTATTTGTTTTTCCTCTTTTTCCTCTTTTTCCTTTTTCCTCTTTTTCCTCTTTTTCCTCTTTTTCCTCTTTTTCCTCTTTTTCCTCTTTTTCCTCTTTTTCCTCTTTTTCCTCTTTTTCCTCTTTTTCCTCTTTTTCCTCTTTTTCCTCTTTTTCCTCTTTTTCCTCTTTTTCCTCTTTTTCCTCTTTTTCCTCTTTTTCCTCTTTTTCCTCTTTTTCCTCTTTTTCCTCTTTTTCCTCTTTTTCCTCTTTTTCCTCTTTTTCCTCTTTTTCCTCTTTTTCCTCTTTTTCCTCTTTTTCCTCTTTTTCCTCTTTTTCCTCTTTTTCCTCTTTTTCCTCTTTTTCCTCTTTTTCCTCTTTTTCCTCTTTTTCCTCTTTTTCCTCTTTTTCCTCTTTTTCCTCTTTTTCCTCTTTTTCCTCTTTTTCCTCTTTTTCTCTTTTTTCTCTTTTTTCTCTTTTTTCTCTTTTTTCTCTTTTTTCTCTTTTTTCTCTTTTTTCTCTTTTTTCTCTTTTTTCTCTTTTTTCTCTTTTTTCTCTTTTCTGTTGCTAGCTTGTGTGTTATGGGTTCAATTGATTGCATTGGAAAGATAATAGAAAGTACAAACTTGTGTAGTTTCAATTTAAATAAGAAAGTATGAGACGGATTGAGTTTAGTTAGGTGTGCATCACTTTTGGAAGGCCTGGCACCCTACTTGGCTTTGGCCGGGCAAGTTTTGGGCCCAACCCACCCCAACTTGGCTATGTTCCAAGGAGGGGTTGGGAGTGTGCCACACATGCTTGACAGTTGGCCAACCAGGCTTTAGGGTTGGCCCAGTGCACTTAGCCCTTTTTTGGGCTGGACTTTGGTGTTTGCCCAGAGGCTTGCAAAACCGTATATACATCAGTATACATACATTTCAAAAAAAAATAGCTGCCATTGAATACACACACATCACCCAAACACCCAGTTGGCTCAGAAACAAAATCCTTTGGATCATCAAATTCATGGTTTTTCTTCCTATGTTTGGGTTATGCCTATGTGTTTTCCTTGTCTGATTCTTGAGCAAATCTATCACCTGTGAGCTTGGAACTTCAGAGGTTGATATGGGCTGACTCAGGAGTGCTTTTTTCCTTGGTTGAAGATTCTGATGTTGGGTCTTTTTTTTTTTTGATTGGAAATTTGATACCAATGAGGCTGATTCTATGTGACTTCTTTGTGAAAAAATTGGTTGAAAAATTGATTGATGTGAATCTGGAAAATGCTGAATCATTCCAGATTTCCTCAAAGGGGTGGTAACTTGTGAAGATCTGTGGTTGTGGTCACCTGGTGAATCAGTCATATTTCCATCTTGATCATTGGGAACTGGGGATGTGTTAGAATTAACAAAGCATTTTTCAGACATTTAGCAGAAAATGATTGACTTGGGCAGGATTTGAACCAGCAACCTTAGCAGAAGCTAAGACACTATACTAGAAGTGCTGCCTTTACCAACTAGGCTACCAATTCATTATCCAATGTGCTGATATTTGGAACACTGTGGATCACAATATTCAACAGGATGGTTTACTAGATTTAGAAATGTTTGATCAAAAGAAATTAATTGTAGATTTGATTCTGAGGGGAGGATTTGAAAAGTCTCTGATTAAAGTTTGGCTCCAGGTCAGATGTTTATTGCAAAGGGGAAAAATGTATCATCTTCAATCCCCCCTGTTGACAGAAAAATACTCTATACACTGCAATTTTTTATTCCAGGCAAACTCCATTTTGTGATTGTTAGGTGCCTTTTTTAATTCTTAAAATAAATTCCCAAGCCTAATAATTCCAACACTCTTTTCCCCTGCTTGATTTGATTTTTCTCATGAATAACTCACTGGATATAAAGGAATAAACCCACATAATGGAACATTAAATATTTAATGTTGTGAAAGCTTTGTAAATTCAGAGTCTAGATTTCAGAAAAAAAAAGAAGAAGAAATAGTAAAAAAAAACAATATTGTAAGTAAAATAACTGTTAATTTGCTTCTAGCCATACTAAAAAACATAAAAAAGAGTTATCAATGAATTAATGAGCAGCATCTTGATAAAAAAACCTTCAAATATTCACTACAAGCATTAGTAAGATTAAAATTGATTTGAATAGACAAAAAAAGAGTAGTGAAAGAAGAGCTTTTAGAATGAGGCATGGTACAATGGGTATACTTATTAGCTTTCCAAATCATTTTACCAATAGCATGCTGATGATCAAAATCAATACCCATGCTTTGATCAGGAAAAACAAAATGACCAGATGTGATATCATACTGAGAATAGTTTACCAGTTTATATTCAGAAGTGCAAGTGGGAAGAAATATTGAAAAAGGAAAATTGAGATATATCTTCATTATTTGTGTGTGGGGGATTGAAGAATCCATTTGTATTGAAATTAATGTGGGGAGTTCAGGTGTTGTCTTCAGGAAGTTTGCCATAAGAAAGATTTGGAAAGAAGGGATATCATATTTCTTCATAAGATCTTGATTCTGTTGAAAGGGAGTATGAGGAAGATCTTTGAAAACATTACCAATAATATTACCAACTCTGGAAGATTTAATATATTGATCATCATATCCTTTCATCTCAGTTTCATCAAATCTCTTGATGTACCAGCCAACTGTTTGATGCTCATCATAAATTTTTCTCCAAGAATTGGCCCACATGAGACCACCCCAAAATTTAGAGCAGGATGAGACAGAATCAAGGAACTATTTGGACTGGTGGAGGGAAGTGGAAATGTAGTTCAGATCATCTAATTGGGAAGGAGTAAGGAGTGAATTCTAAGATAGAAATCACCTCAGTTTTTTCAAGAGGGTCAACAATAACATTGGGGCCAGAATTCATAAATTAATAGCTGTTGACTTCTTCATTTGCTGAACTTATTTCTTATGGGGTCGGCTGGCAATTTGGTTTGTTTTTCTTCAGAGGAATGGTTTTATAGAGGTTGTGAGGATTATATGTAACCCTGGGCCATGATATAGATCCTTCATTTATTCCTAAACTCTCTCTAAATAACAGATGCTTTTTCCTTTGAAACTTCATCTTTTTTTTATGCTTGGATGCCTTAGCACCTATTGTTACAACCTTTATGATTCAAATCAGGTCCCCAGAACAGTTTTTTCCCAAGATCCATCATTCAAAATTAAATTCAATCCAATAAGAATAACTAAGGTGTCCAAAAATAAAACAATAAGAATTGGTAAAAGGAAAAGGAAACAATGATTAACACTGGTATTATATAGTGAACATAAAAAAATTCATACACTTTTCTTTTTCCCATTATGGATGTGAGACGTGGTATACCTGTGGGAGTTAAAAACATAGTCAGTTGATGAATAGTTGGTGGGGGTTCCAAAAAAGGCCAATTGATAAGCAACTGGCCATGGTTGGTAGATGATAAGTGTGGGGGGACTCACAGAAGGGTAGGTAGGGCAGGGCAGGGGTTGGAATGAGGGTAGGCAGGGAAGGTTTTCTGGTCTGAGGGTAGGTAGAGCAGGGCAGGGGCAGGGCTGATGGTAGGAAGGGTAGCAGGTTCAGAAGGGTAGAATTTCTATCAATCAATCAATTTATTTTTTTAATGGACAATCAATCAATTGATTGATCAAGGGTAGCAGGCAGGAACTTACAGGTGGGAGTAGGGTAGCAGGGATGGGCTGGGAAGGGGCTGGGCTGGGTAGCAGTTCTATCAATCAATCAATCAATTGATTGATTGAACAATTGATAAATTGAGGGTATCAGGAAGGGACTCAAAGGTGGGGGTAGGGCAGAAGGGATGGGCAGGGTAGGTAGCAACGGTCCTGAGGGCAGGAAGAAAGGTCAGTTGGGTAGCAGGGAATATCAATTGATTGATTGAATTATTGATTGATCAATCAATCAATTTAGGGTAGTAGGCAGGGACTTACAGGTGGGGTGAGAGTAGCAGGCAGTAACTTACAGCTGGGGTAAGGGTAGCAAGCTTGGGAAGGGTAGGTAGGGTAGCAATGGTCCTGAGGGCAGAAAGGGTAGCAATTTCAGGTTGGGCTTGGTCATGGAGAGTATCAGGGAGGGTGGGGACTTACAGTTTGAGGGTAGCCTAGGTATTTAGTGGTCCTGAGGGAAGGGAGAGTTCACTGTCAGGAGGATAAAGGGAGCTGGGTGGAAGAAGGACAAGGGGACTTACAGAGGTGGTGATGGGATGATTTGGGAGTTTTAATTTGATGATTGATGCCAAATAAGGAACTCATCTTGGAAAAAAAAATGTGGCAAAGAATAATAAAAAAACAATTGAAGTATTAAAAAAAACCACATGACCCAGGAATTTGAAAAAAAACAGAAAAACAAGATGAGCAGAGTGGATGGGATAAATTCCCATGCATGTTAATACATCTCAGGGTATCTGTGGTCTAGTGGTCAATTCTCAACATGGACCACTAGGCTGTAGCTGACCTCTATCATATGTTAGAAAAGTAATATACACTGTGGGACTCAAACCCACAACCTCTGAACTCATTTCAAGAGTGATGCTCTAACGATTGAGCTAAGTGCGCTGTTGAGCAATCAATGTGTGTGGTATTACTGTTACTTATTGGGTAATGCACCTCAGATTTGGCACATTACCACTCCTATGTCATGCATATATGGGAGTGGGTGGCTAGACTGTAGATTAACATAGAATCCCATTTACAAAGTATACTATTGAATCCAACAACCTCAACCCCTTTTGAGCCTGGGATAAATTCCCACAGGTGACAAAAATTGAATTACACCGCTAAAAGCTGCCATGTTAGTTTTCTAAATTCAGCTAACCAGCATGGAAAAACACGGCTAAAAGCTAATATTTAGCATAGAATAGTGTGGATCTGATGTTGCTATGCTAAAGGTAACTTCAAAATATGATAGCAGAAAAACAAATGTGCTACTTGTTAGCATAGCATTGATTTTCCAAAGCTAAAGCTACAACAAAATTGGTTGAAATATTTAATGCCACACTAACTTTTATTTTAGCAAAGTGTAGTGCCAGCTAACACTAAAAGTTTTTGGGCAAAAACAAACCACCAAACTAACAGTTAGTGGTGAAACAGTGTATTGGCCCACTGCTGTAGACTGTACTTCTGATTTTCTTGATGATAGTTAAAAAATGTGCACATGCATAATTGTTGATTACTGTGAAGTTTTACAACAAAATCTCTATTTTGGACCCATTTGTGTTGAGATATGAATGCCATCCCTCTGTGGCTCAGTGTGCACTTGGGCGCGTGAAACTCATGCACAATTCCTTGAATCAATTTGAAACACTAATACTGTTTTCCTTACCCTTGAAACTCCTGTAAATTCAAAAAATAGAATCAATGACAACATTTTATACACCTGGACCTTCAAGATTTCCACCCTTTTTTCTGCTTTCTCCTCTTTGAAATTCCTTATAAACTCACTTTGATACTCCTTTCATAAGAATCTTCAGGAACAATCAGATAACTCTCATGGTTATATATTAAATCATCATCATTATAAGTCCACATCATTTCGAAATATTCCTCCTCTATAACTTCATTAACTTTATATCAGTTTCCTTTCTCTTCAGCTATCTTGTCCGTGTTTTCTTTCAGAAGATTATCATCATAAATGTATTTTTCTCGCCTTTAGGTATTAACATTTCTTTCTCATTTGCTTAATTTTATGTATTTCAGATTCTCATTACTTACTCTGAAATATTACCTTTAGTTTGTTGACTGAAAATTTGCACCAAGGAATTTTTCAGGGCCTAAGATGCTGCAGCTCTAAACCCCAGCTCATTTTCATTCTTGAGAGAATGTGAAATGCACAGTCCATACCTCTAAGACCTGGCAGAGCATATGGTTCAAATGCCTGAATATTTAAGAAGCAGATCAAGAGACTACTAGGATAATTATCTGGGCTTTCCCAGTAAATTTGGGATCTACCCAGCCAGTCAAAATAGTTTGATCCCCACCAATCAAATATAAAACCAAGTGTTCACCCTTGGGTTTATATTTAATTGGTTCAGAGAAACCAATTTTGAATTTGTTGAGTGCATTCCACTTTAACTGGTCTTCAAAGTTTAATTTGAGAAATCCAGTGGAGGAAATGTGGCAGATGAAGAAAAAACCTTCTAGACAGATTTTTAATGGCTTCAAGATAAATCCCAATGTTGATATCTATGAATAATAATGGATTATAGTATAAAATGAGGAGGGAAAAGAAACATCTGCTTTAATCTTTGATAATGGGATTCAGTTAAGAGAGGGAATTTGACATAATCAAAATAGTGAGCAAGTTGTTTTTGTGAAGAAATATAGACATAAAGTTTTATCAAGAATCTGGCAATAGGTAAGGTTAAATGTATCATGATGGTTTTGGACTAAAGCAGACATTACAGTGGGATCAATTTTTTTCAAAATTATCTTTCCAAAAAAATGGATGAATTTCAACCTGGCATTCATCAAGCTTCAGGATGAGATCAAAAAATTCTATGTTTTCTAAAAATAGAGCTTTTCCATGACTATTAGTCATCATAAAAATTTCCCACAGGTGTTGGATATCAAAACTAATGAATGAATCTGGAGTTCTATCTGACATAAATTTTGGTTTCAAATGGCTATTCTTCAGTAGTATTGCCCAAATAATATGAAGTTGTGATTCATTCAAAATTTTTAATGAAATTTTTTCTGCTGCTTTGTAAAGTCCATCATTTTGAATTGCTTCCAAATAGTCATCCCCGTAGTCTCCCACCGAAAATGCAAATTTCTTGAAACCATCAATTTGATTTTCTGTCAAAGTTTCTAGTAAAGCATTTAATTTTGAATTGAAAAATTTATCTTTAATTGTTCTGCGCCTGTGATAACTTGAAAAGGTTCCAGCCAGATTAAATTTTTCAAAATGAGTTTTTTTTTTACTTCAAATCATTCATTAAGTTTATGAATTCATCAGTTTCAGTGTCCTCTTGCGCTATTTTTTTAGTAAACAATTGAAATTGAAGATTCAGTAGATTGGTATTTTTTTATCATCAGAGACAAGACATTTATTGTCAGATTCCTTACTAGCTGAATTATTAGTAGCATGGTTTGCTTTGATGTTGTTTATCCAAAGAGATTTGAATAATGCCAATTGGAAGTTTGATCATTTTTCTCAGTTAAAGCTTTCCTGATAAAGATTCTTAAAAACATTCAAGGACTGACCTGTTTTCTGTTCCTGGGCTTCCAAAAGTGGAAGAAATAACAGAATTTATACATTAAAAATATCTAAAAAAAGAAAATACATTTTCCTGCAATTCTCACATACCATTTTCCTCTTCAATTTTTTCAGCAACTTCAAAATTAGAGTGATAGATGTTGGAGTTATCAGCAACTGCACCACAGAAGATTTCTCAACTGAAGCACGTCCTGAGCGTAAGAGGAGTAGAATGTAGTGTTCTGAGTGTGAACACTCCAATTGAAGATTTAAGTTCTGAAATTATTCATCCCATTGGAAATGAATCACATAAAGAAGAACCAACTTGAACCAACAACATCAACAACTCAATGAAACCACACACTACGACAACTCCCCTCCAATAAACTCTCAATTCAAGGCCATCAATTCTTGGATCTCCAAATATTATTGAAGAATCACAGTAGTGTAATTATTAAGGTATCAATCTTACTTTAATCAAGAACTCTACTTTGTTATTCATAATATTGACTCCCTTTTTTATAATTATTAAGTTGTTCAATCCGTGTTACAGAGTGCAATTTAATCTTTCAGCAGTTCTATCTAAATAAGGAGGACACGACACCTAAAATTCTCACAATAAAATCTTGATTTTTACTATTATCATTACAGATAAGAGATTTAAATTACTCACTCATCACATAATCCATAGAATGAGATCCATAATTGACTGTACCTGGCCCCATGGATTTTGATGGAAATGACTTAACAGTCACAGGTGTTCCTACAGAAGGCAACAATAATATTGGAAATTCTTATTGAATGAATTTTCAGCAGAAAATGTGACATACTGTATTCTTCTCCCATGTTCTCAACCGCTATCAGACAGGATTCACAGAATGATGTTTTTATCTTCTTTTAATTTCAGAGACAAGGGTCATAAAAGGAACCTACTTACTCATTGAATCCACATCCATACTATGTGGCCCATCAATTTCTGCTGCTCCCAAAGGTTGGCATGATACCGTATTGAAGGAAAAGGTTTTCCTACATGATAATTATTTTCTTTTTTTTACAAAACACAAATAAATCAGATCTAAATCACTAACCATCTTCATGTTTTAGCTTTTTAGGACCTAAAAATATATAAAAATCAAATTTCAGCTGTTGGAAGAGATAAGTCATGAAATTGAATATAAGGCTTGATTCATTGGACATGGGATAATTTTGACATACCATGAGCTTCCTCAATTTTTTCAGCTGATAGGGAAAAAGAATAATTAGATATTAAATCTCAAAATAGGAAATGGATTTTTAAAATTGCCATGGGAGAAATGTAAGAGGCCATACAATTATGCATGTGATATCCTTGTTCTACTCCATGTCTTTGACGCTTTTGGCAAAAAAGGCCTTCTGAAACTTTTGACAGAGGCTCTGAATCAAAAAGGGGATCTGCCAAGATGAGATAGTAACTTGATAGCTGTAAGTAAACAAGGATATTTGTTGAAAGCATAGCTGCTATATATGGCTTATTTTTCTGATTATTCTATTTGGAGTTCTGGAAGATATGAAGATAAGTAGCATATATTGTTTGACTGATTAAAAACCAAAAAGAGACTTCAAACAATCAATTTTTTTATCATCCTCCTTGCCAAAAATGACAAAATAAATAACCTCCAATCCCCCAGTTGCTCTGTCTATAGATAAAAATGTTTCAATCAATCAGATTTTGAGTCCCCAAACAAGTTTCCTTGGAAAAAAGGATCCAGAAAATATACTGCATTCAAATATATTGGCAAGTTTCATTTCATGTATCAGTGCCTGAAGAATGTTTTACACATTTATTTCTAAATCCATTTGAAACCCCATCCATGAAGCAAGTTTGGTCATAACCATGTTTGTTGCTTGTCCTTCCTATGCCCCTAGTCACTCCCTTGAAGTACCCCTGAAGCCTCCTTTTTTTAGTAGTTATTGGCATTCTTATAAGAATTACCACATGCAACTGCACAGTTTTTCTACTACTACATTTCCATAGATCATTATTAAAGGTATTGGTTAAACATAAAATAGTATAAACATAAAAACATAAATTTTACTCTCATTAAATGTTGTCATACCCTCTTTGGGTTAAGGGTGTACACCACATTCATGTATATGATCTAGTTACACCTTCTGTCATTTTTGCCATCTTGGTTGCTAGTTACATCACATTCCTTACATAGAGAGTTTTCTATTTAAATGGGATTATCTTTATTACAATTTAATTACTCTATTTTTTTGTATTCTACCACCCATATTCCCCCATATTGACAGAATCTTTCCTCCCTGTTCCACTTGTATGTTATAGCTTGAGCACCTCTTAGTCCTATGTTTAATGATGCATTTTCCCCCCTTTGTATTAAAAAGTACATTACACACTAAATCCTTACTGTACCAATAAAAATACACTCATAAATCTTTGGTTATTTGCAGTTTACTTGAAACCTGGCCCCACTGAGAAAGGGGTTGTATTTTTACAGCCCCCCTGCAGTAACTTCAGGAGCTTAAGGTATCAGCGGGCCCAGAAAATATAATATTGGTATGGGCGACTTTTATTATATTGGTTGGCTCTGGCTGACATTACCGCAGGGGGTTGTAACCAATATAACTCTTTCACAATGCCCATACCAGTCCATACAAACAATTCAGAATCTTATACATATCTTTTACCTCTCATCCTCACTTCTCCAATTTTTTTCAAGCCATTTTTTTAGCTTAAGTTCCCAGCTCTAGAAGTCTAATGATTAGTCTAGATTTAGCCATACCTGTATTTCTTGCTTTTTATTAGTGAACACTCCCTCCCCAGAAATGACCAGAAGGGAAGCCTCAACAGCACCTGTAGAATCTGTGATGCTTGGAAGAATAAATTGATTACTATAGAAACCAAAACCTGAATTCAAGAAGAAAGAATTATCAGAAATGAATGCAGAACATAAGAGGACAGAATTTAAGGATAAGCAGAATAGTGAATAAAGGGAAATACTACTAATTGTAGTTTTAGAGAGGTAAGTTATGAGCAGTTTAAGATGAGAGCAATAATCAGAGTTGGCTATATTCTTGATAAGAGTAAAAAGAAAGGAAAGAGATAATATTAAAATGCAAGAAATTAGTTTTTTTTTCATCAAACAAAAGAAAGGAAAGAGGAATTTAAGAGAGAGAGAAAATATTGAGCAGGCAAAAAATACATTAATGGATAGTCTTGAGAATTATTTGAAGGAAGTGAATGAGGAAGCTTTATAGAGAAGAAGGGAAAAAGGGGGAATGAGTTGATTTCTCCTAGTTGATTATTGCTGATAGACTTTACCTGTAATTCCTCTTTCATCAATGAGCAACAAGTTGAAATTGAGTGTTCAATAGGAGCAGAGAAAGTTAGAAGTGTGGCAGTGTTCAGTGGGTTAGTGAATTGGAACCACAGAAAATTGAGGATTGGGGGACAAGGAGAGAGGGAAGGGTATTTATGCGCTCAATTCAAACCCTAAGTGGTTGCAAGCTCTGATCAACTTCTAGGGATAATATCACACAAGTATCACAGTTTTTGTAATTTTTGGAAACATCAACAGCATCAACTTACTATACTATCTTTAGTTTGCTGTCTATTTCCCCTTCAAGAGCTTCTCTGATCCTTTGAAAGTCCAAAATTTTTTCTTGCAGCTTAGGATGGCTGATTTCAGCTGTGAGCATGCTCCTGACCATGGAGGGCAAGGAAAATAAGCCCAAGTCAAGTGTAGATAATATAGCCATATTCTTTTGATTCTTAGTGAGTGTTGGAAATATTTTGAATTTGGAACAGAGGTAAGCAGTATAAAGTGGGACATATCATAAATATTGGCTACTAATCCACATGGATTTTTTTGGGTCCTTTACTGGAATATGCAGACTGGTTCAGCATGTGAGGAGACAAATAGTTACACTGAAGGTATCCCTTTTTTGCAGGCAGTTAGCTATGCTTGCATCCAGTTTTGGTTTCTCCAATCAGTAAGATACACCAGGGACACATTCAGATGCCTTTGGGACATCTTTTTATGATGCATCAAAGGTGTCTTTTTCCAATTCAATGGGCCTGCCAGCCCACCTTTTTGTCTTCAAGACAACTTGAGAATTAATTGAATCCCAAGGGAGCCAAGCCGCCTTGAAAAAATCTTGTGAGCTGGATTTTCTTTGAGGCAGATCTTGATTGCCCTTGGAGAGAACTGCCAAGCAAGTTTAAGTTGGCTACAAACTGGCTTCAAAAATTCTCTCCCTTCACTGCAAAAAAAACTGGCTCAACTGCCTGCAGTTGACATGCGCGAGCTCTGAGGAAGCAGGTGGTGTTACTCCAACCTTTCTCAAAGTGTAAAAACAACCAAGCTTTGATGCACAGTCACTGTGCAAACAAAGCTACATATGTAAACAGGTGGAAATAAACTGGCAGTTTGGTTGGAGCATGCTGGATGTCAACTGCAGGCAGTTGAGCCAGTTTTTTTTGCAGTGCTTCTCAAGTCTGCATTTCTCACATTTCTCTGCTGTCTTAAATGTCGGTATCTCCTATTCTCTTTCTTTCTTAAATTCTTCAATGGCTTTCACTCTCTAGTTTTTTTTATCTCTTATTATGTTGGCTCCTTTTTAGTAACCAATCACAGTTCACCATTTTTGGATGTTTCTCAGGCCAAACCCTAAAATGGCCTGGAAGCCACCCTCAAGACCATTTTTTGTGTTGAAGGTGGCTTTTCTCAGGTATTTGCCTTTAAGACAAATCTCCTGACATTGAGGTGCATCCATGGTGTATACATTGCAAATAAACCACAGGTATCCCATGGTGCACCTCACTGACATCTGATTTGTCTTCAAGACAAAAATGTGACAAAAGCTGCCTTAAGAATGACATTGTACAAAATTTTGTCCCAAAGACACCCCGCATTTGCCTGGGATTCTTTAATTTTAATTGAATCTTGCTTGAGTGTAGTTGATAATTGTATGTGTATTGTCAAAGAGTCCTCTTCCCATCCCTGGTGTAGCTATCCTTGCGTCCGGTTCCTGTTTCTCCAATTGGTAAGGAAGAGAAACCGGAGCCTCCCGCAAGGGTAGATAAACTTATATACCAGATACCGCGGCGCATACAATGCTGACTAATGACAAGATCTCGGAAATCACACGTTGAGATTGATAGGAATCACAAAAGTGTCACTACCATGTCCTCACAAAGCATACGTCACCTCGGCTGACTCGGAGTCGAATGATCGAGTCAGATGCTCACGTAATCGGTCACCCGACTCTTGCAACTCCTCAACTTGGTCAAAGTGAAACATCCTTAAGTCAATCACCGACCATCAACCACCTCTCAACCATACCGTTCAAAGTCTGATCTCAAACTTCACGAAGTGCGCATAGTAAGTAGCTAAACTCAAGTAGCTTAGCCCATTAATGCAAATCTACGAACCGGATAGCTGACCAGGTTTACATTTGGTTGTGATACAATCAGGCGCTCGGACTGCAGATAGTATTTCAAGCTTCGTATCATGTTAACCACGCTTCGCTATCGTCACAAATGTCTAGTATCTCGCCATTCGTTTTTTTCTTACGGCGCTTTCCAGAAATCTCATGCAAGCTCCTCCTCGCGCCCTCTCCATCATCTACCGCCATTCTCAAGATTAGTCGAAGGTAGAGATCTTCTACCACTCTGACAATTCTTATCATCCAATATCTTACTTATGAATAATCAGCTCTTCCATTAACAGGGATCAACCAATTTTCAAATGGGCTGAATAGCCGAACCAACGATTACATCCATTTTACTCAAGATGTGCTTAGCATGAATCACCAAGTGAATCAATCAAACAGAAACTCACAGGGCATTCTGTCTCATTACCAAATCCCACAGGACCAACAAATTCATCTTCAACAATCAGAACCATTCCAGCAAAACTTCCAACTATCACCTTCCAAGGATAACCCTAAAAATAACCAATCTGCAGCTGGATCCTCCTCGGGAAATCCGTCCTCGCCGGGTGGTCAAGATGGTGCTAGCTCCAATGATGATCCCCCGTCCCCTCAAAAGCCTCCGACATCGATTTCTAAGCCTACAATACCCGAAGTCTATCCTGAGGTGCTTGCCCTACCTATCACCCGTCGGCCGCTGTTTCCTGGGTTCTACAAAGCTGTCATCATCAAGAACCCTCATGTGATCAAGGTGGTGCGAGAAATGATGAAACGTGGCCAGCCTTATCTCGGCGCATTTCTACTCAAGAATTCTGAATCTGAAACCGATATCATTTCCGATCCTGAATCTGTTTATAAGGTGGGGGTTTTTGCTCAGATCACTAGTATCTTCCCAACCAATTCGGCGAAGAAAGATCACCCCAGTAGCCTCTCGAAGACCGCATCGAAAGACGACGAATCAGATGAATATGCCGATGGTCTAACTGCTGTCCTCTACCCTCATCGAAGGATCGAGATTACCGAACTTTTGGTTCCAGAGGTTGATCCATCTGATCCCACGAAAGTGAAACACTCGATCCAGCCTGTGAAAGCCGCACCAACGTCACCTGCCAAAGGGGATCTTCTAGTCACAGATAAGTTGGCCGATTCATTACCAGAGCCTTCCACCCCTACCTCACGAGACTCTTCAATAATCAAGCAGGCTTCTTCCTCAACTCCCAAGGAAATTGATCGTCTCGCCCCCGAATCCGACGAAGACGCATCGAATTCGGCTGCACTACTTCAAACCAGTTTCCTGAAAGAGCATCAAGTCTCATTGGCAAACGTCAAGAACTTATCGTTACAACCATTTAATAAGAATTCCCAAGTCATCCGGGCTATTGCATCCGAAATTATCAACGTCTTTAGAGATATTGCGACGTTGAACCCACTCTTTAGAGATCAAATTGCCAACTTCAGTATCTCTCAAGGATCTGGGAACGTTTTTGAGGATGCCGACAAGTTGGCCGATTTTGCTGCTGCAGTCAGCACATCACCTAGCTCGGCTGACAACGGTGAATTTCATTTTAACGAGTTACAGGAAGTATTAGAATCTAAGGTCTTAGAGGAAAGGCTCCAAAAAGCTCTATTTGTTTTGAAGCAAGAACTGAAGAATGCAGAACTGCAATCGAAGATCTCTCGAGAAGTAGAATCGAGAATAACGAAACGTCAAAGAGAATTTTACTTGATGGAACAACTGAAAGGTATCAAAAAGGAGCTTGGAATTGATGGAGATGGAAAAGACAAACTCATCGAAAAATTCAAAGAGAAAGCTCATGGATTGAATATGCCTGAATACGCCAAAAGTGTCTTTGACGAAGAACTCAGCAAGCTGCAGACTTTAGAGCCACAGGCTAGCGAGTTCAACGTCACTCGAAACGTGAGTCCTGATAGAGAAGCCTAATATGCTGTTGGAGATTGACGCAAACCTCTACTTAGTACTTAGATTGGTTAACATCAATTCCTTGGGGACGACACTCGGAAGAAAATTTTGACCTTCAACACGCTATCAAAGTCTTAGACGAGGATCACTATGGTCTCAAAGAGTTTGTTCAGCGATCTTAACCGTCATTATGGAAATTGAAAGCTGATACTCGTTTTTGAAATACTTCCATTAGTGTCAAAGATCGGATCTTGGAATTTTTGGCGGTGGGAAAACTTCGAGGGACTGTTGAAGGTAAAATGCTTTGTTTGGTTGGCCCACCCGGCGTGGGCAAAACATCGATTGGAAAGTCGATTGCCAGGGCTCTAGATCGACAATTCTTCCGATTCTCAGTTGGTGGGTTGACGGACGTGGCAGAGATCAAGGGGCACCGAAGAACTTACGTTGGGGCTATGCCTGGAAAAGTAATTCAATCGCTCAAGAAAGTTCAAACGGAAAACCCATTGATACTGATAGACGAAATCGATAAGGTTGGGAAAGGTCACAATGGCGATCCGTCTTCGGCATTATTAGAAATGTTGGATCCAGAGCAGAATAGTAGCTTTCTGGATCACTACATTGATATTCCTATCAACTTATCCCGGGTCTTGTTTGTCTGCACAGCCAATGTGCTCGATACTATACCGGCACCTCTCTTGGATCGAATGGAGGTCCTTGAGGTTAGTGGATACGTTACAGACGAAAAGATCAACATCGCTAGCAAGTATCTTTCACCCCAAGCTAAAGAATCATGCGGATTTGGGGAATCGGACGTCAGTATTGATGAATCTGCAATCGATACATTGATCCGATATTACTGTCGGGAATCTGGAGTTCGAAAGCTGAAACAAAATATCGAGAAAGTATATCGGAAGGCGGCTCTGAAGATCGTGCGGGAGCTTGGTGAGAAGGTCTTGCCGGAATCGTCTGCGGAATTCGTTTCACCACCGAACGATACTTCGACTCTGAAAGAAGATAGTGTGATCAAATACGATGGCGATCTTCCGACATCATCATCAAGCAACGAATCGAGCTCATCATCTACTACCCTACCGCCCTCCCCATCATCATCTGGAATATCATCATCATCTGGATCCTCACCTTCCACATCGACCGATTCATCATCCGAGAAATCTAAACTGACAGGAAGTGAAAGACGGACGACGACCGAGGTACGGAAACCGCTGAAACTACCCAAGGATCTATCGATTCACATCAGTAATGAGAATTTGATCGACTACCTTGGTCCACCGACGTACCAAAAAGATCGATTGTATACTACTCAATGTCCGATCGGTGTCTCACAAGGGTTAGGCTACACGGGGAATGGATCGGGGAGCTTGATGCCGATCGAAGTGAAGCTGATGCCAGGATCATCCGGAGGAGGTTCGACGATCCTTCTGACGGGTAAATTGGGTGAAGTGATTAGAGAATCGGCCCAGATCGGCTTGAGTTTCTTGAAATCGAATGCATTTAACCTGGGTCTGACAACAGAGGTTGGTCAAGATCTCTTGGAGAAGAAATCGATTCATTTACATATGCCCGAAGGTTCGATTGGTAAAGAAGGTCCATCGGCTGGAACGGCGATCTTGGTCGCATATCTATCTCTTTTCTCCAACTTTCGAATCCGCTCTGATTTAGGTTAGTGATTCAATTCACGTTTTTCAGACACTTGTTATGAAGTCAAGCAAGTAGTGAACTGATCCCAATCTGACGTTTGAATGGTTTTTATTTTCAAAGCGATGACGGGTGAAATGACTCTAGCAGGACAAGTCCTACCAGTGGGTGGTTTGAAGGAGAAGATCCTAGCTGCACACCGAGCAGGGATCAAGAAGATTTTAGTACCAGCAGCCAACAAGCCAGATATCGAGCACAATGTGAGTCTGAAGATCAAGGGGGAGGAGTTTTGATTTGAATGAATGATCTATTGATTGATGTTAAGGATGATCTCTCTTGAAAGGTACCTGATTCGATCAAGGAGGGAATCGAGATCGTTTATGTTGAGGATGTTCGGGAAGTTATTAAGCATGCATTCCATGGCAACTCTGGAATTTTGGATAACTTGGATAAATTAGGTTTGTTTCCTTAATTTCAAGTTGACTACTAAAGATAAGCAAGATTAACCAACATGATGGTTTGTCGTTGGAATTGTGGGGTTTTTATTTTTACTTTAAATATTTTGTCTTTAGCAATGGTTGATTTGTCAAATTAGAGCTTTAAACTGTTGTGATTTTGTGTTTAGAACTTAAATATACATATATAACTAACACTATCAGAGGTTCATGTGAGATTTAACAAGGGTACTGGTGGGGGGTCATATTAAATCTGTTTGATTGAAGCTTAAAAGGTTAAATACATTTAAATATTTAAGATATTGCAGGATAATACAGTGTGTCTGTGTGTCTGTGTAAATATGTATTTATTTTATGTGTGTGTGTGACTAAAAGTATGGACATACAATCTAAATATGTATGTATTTATCTCAATATAAATACATACATATACATACCCAGCTCGAGCTGTGAAAAACTGACTCAGCAAATTAAAACCAACACCAACACCCTTCTTGAGATCCAACCCCCACCCAAGACCAACCATAAACTCACCCTCCTTCAAATTACTTCTCAACCCACCCTCCCTTCCTCTCCTCCTCCTCTCCTTCTCTCCCTCTACACCATCCTGCCTGTCATAAACCTAAATGGGCGCGTTCTGTTGCAAACCGGAGGTGAGCTGCTCTCTCCGATCAACCTATCAAAACCACTCGCTGACCATCCATCCCCCTCCCAGGAGATCGACTTCGATGGCCCCGTGGACCTCTGGCATTTCTACTTACTCAGATCGGTCGGTAAAGGTGCTTTCGGCAAGGTACGCAATCCAACCTAACATCACATCATACAGCACAACCAACACAACACAACACAACACCTATATAACCACACCTCATCCACTTAGGTTCGAGTAGTCCAGCATAAACAAACCAAGGCGCTCTATGCACTCAAGTATATCAACAAGCAGAGAATCGTCGCCCAACGAGCAGTATCAAATATCATTCAAGAGAGGAGACTGTTAGAGGAGATCGACTCACCCTTTGTCTGCAACTTGCGTTATGCCTTCCAAGACGATGAAAACCTTTTCATGGTCCTCGATCTCATGTTGGGAGGTGATCTGAGATTCCATTTGGATCGAGTCGGTATCATGAAGGAAGACGTCGTCCGGTTCTATGTCTGTGAAATGGCACTCGCACTGGATTACCTGCACTCGAAAGGGATCGTCCATCGGTGTGTTAAGAAAGGACTTGTACCCTACCATTTCTTGGCCTGTGCTGATCATCAACCGATCTATAAAACTTTTAATCGATCACACAGTGATCTAAAACCTGATAACATCTTACTCGACGAACGTGGTCACGCACATCTAACCGATTTCAATATTGCCGTCCACTTCACCGAGCGGAGAGCACTCACATCTGTCGCCGGCTCCATGGCCTACATGGCCCCCGAAATCCTCGCCAAGAAGGGATACACATCTACCATCGATTGGTGGTCACTCGGTGTGGTGGCCTTCGAACTCTTATTCGGCAAACGGCCGTTCAGAGGCAAGACCAATAGCGCACTAACCCATGCGATCACTCGTGATGAACCTCGCTTTCCTGATACCCTGCCTCAGACTATTAGTCCAGATGCCTTGAACTTCTTGGAAAAGATCTTGCAGCGTGATATCAACAAACGGATCGGCTGTAAAGGCTCGGGTGGAATGGCAAGGTTGAAGGACCATGACTGGTTTCGTGATGTGAATTGGGACTTGATGCAGGAATTGGGTGTCAAACCTCCATTTGAACCTGACGTAAGTCCTTATCTCATTATTCAGTTCATTCCTTTCGCCTTTTATTTTATTTATTCTTTTTACTCATCAATATCATCATTAACATACAGTCGAAGAAAGCAAATTTTGATGCGACTCATGAGCTGGAAGAACTATTACTCGAGGACAACCCACTGAAAGCGAAGAAGAGAAATCCAAACTTAAATATCGACTCGATGTCGGCTGATTTCCGACTGATGGAAGAGAGCTTCTTGGTCTATGATCATGCAAAGATGTCACGAAGGTCATGGTTTATCGAACCGGGGGCAGAGACCAAGACGAGTGAAGTAACCCCGAGCACGTTTACAGCCTCGATGAGCATCTCGAACACTGCTGGCAAAATCTTAATCGATCAACAACCCTTGGCCGAAGTTAAAACCCACTCTGTCTCCCAGGAACTGCCTCCGACTTAATCCACCTCGGTCTTGGAAAAAATCAAAACGAAAACAAGAAACGAATAGAAAATGAAAGCTCAACTGATCGGCATACCACCCTCTTTCTCCCCCTCTCCGCTCTTATCCTCTCAGATCGTTGAAACTCTCCGTTTTTTTTTCTTCTCTTCGTTCCGGGCTTTGTTTTCCCTTTTTCGTCTTTATTAGTCTGGAAAAAGTTGCATTAAAAGTTTTGGTTAATTCGCAAACTACCACCTCTCCCAGGCGATGCCTTCTAAGACTCGTTTCATTCAAGGTCTTTTGCTTCTCGACTTCATCAACTCGAAAAACCTATCTCTTCAACCCTTGGCTTAAACCCCACTTCGTACAACTTCCCTCACCCTCCTCACCCTCTTTTGTTCGAGCACCAATATTCCTCTCTATCTTTTTTTGGCTCCGACTGTTCTACACAAAGCTCCTTCAACAACTATACAAACACTTCAACAAACGTAACCACCTATTTATCATCTTCATCTTCATCTTGGAAAACTTTCTCTTGTTTCACAATTCCATTTCGCTTATAATCTTCCACTCTTTTGTTTTCTGAACGGTTTTCCTTCTCTCAAACCTCATAATTTCTACCCCCGGAATGCCTTAGGATGACGAATGTCATGACCAAACATTAAAAAAGAAACGAGATGAGAAAACAGTCGAAGACCACGCTTCACGTACAGCCAATCTTCGTTATTGTTGTTTTTTTTTCTTCATCCAATCACGTTCTTTTTTGGTTTTTGTTGTATAAAGATTTGAATCTTTAGTGTTTTTTTGTATATATCTTTGTTCATTTGTTTTCTCCATATATATGTATAGTCCTACACCAACAAGACCAACCAAAAAAAAAAAAAAAGTCTGTTCATGCACAAACTGCCTACCTGCATTCCCTGCTTCACTTTCTTCACTTAATTTTTTGTTTGTTTGTTTTTGTTGGGAGAGTTGTTAGGATGATTGTGAACAATTGGCAGTGATTAGATATATCTGTGTGGTGTTCACAAAAACTATGAATTTGTTTTAGTTGCATGGATCAATACATAATTGGAAATAAATGTTTACATCAAGTGAATGTGTTATGTTTAGGATGGTGCATATGAGGTTCTTGAGGTCCAAATTGGCCCCTTGAACCTCTCCTTAAAGGAGACCTTTCCTTGTGTTTATTTTTGTTCCTTCTTAATCCTTTTGGTTATATGTCTGCACCCAATGG
Source organism: Puccinia hordei (assembly GCA_007896445.1). NCBI lineage: Eukaryota > Fungi > Basidiomycota > Pucciniomycetes > Pucciniales > Pucciniaceae > Puccinia > Puccinia hordei. Next base: position 52,688 of record RDRW01000086.1, read on the forward strand.
GAATAGTGGGTCTCTAGAAATTTGTCAGATTTGATTCATACCAGGAGGCTAATGACAAATCCAAGTGGGAGCTGAAACCATGATCATTAGGCAAAAGAAAATACATAATGGGGAGATAAGTTGGACATGAATTCTGATTCAAGACAAAAAGAAGATAGGTTTGACTTACTATTATGATCTGAGTTTATCTATCTACACTGGGCCCAGGGGAGGGGTCCTGCCTGATGAAATTGAGAGTTTATAATGTAAAACATCTAACAGGACATCCATTAAAGGGGGCCTAGAAAATGTTTATCTGTCAGAAATTTACTTTCTCTATGTGCAACATACCTATCATCTCTTTGTCTCTGTCTTTTTTCTATATCTATCAAAATACATTCACCAGGAATGTTTCCAAGGAAATTTGTATGTTATTGAGCTTCCAAATTCATGGTATCATTTCCATCCCACTGTGGCACACCATCAGATCAACAATAGATTGGAACATATCTTTAAGATTGGGGGTATTTAAGTTATGATTGTCATACAACCTCACTTTTCTTTTCTCATCCAATTTCACTAGTATTTCAACCTTACTCACTTTCAATTCCATCCCTTTCCTCAACCATTTTCAGGTCTGGTCTTCTTCTTCATTTCAATCTTCTTCCACTGCAAAAAAAACTGGCTCAACTGCCTGAAATTAACATGTGGAAACTCTAGGGAGGTAAAGGGTGAATCAACCAAGCTTCAATGCACAGCGACTTTGCCCAAACAGCTGCATATGTAAATGGGTGGAGATACAATGGTAGCTTGGTTGGAGCATGCTGCATGTCAACTGCTTGCAGTTGATCCAGTTTTTCTTGCAGTGTTCATTTGTTGTTTCTCACTCTTTCTTGTTTCTCATTTTTAGGTTTGCTCCCGCTACTCTTGTTGTCATCACAAGGCTGTGTTCTGATGGTACTGGGTTGGAAACCCAAGGTTAGAAATCAATACTGATCCAATTATACTAGTATTACAACCTTAAATCTGTTGCCTCACTTTTTTGATTCCATCTCTTTCCTCAATCATTTTCAGTTTTTCTTCTTCTGCTCTTTTTTCATCACAAGTTTGTGTTTTGAAAATACTGGTTTGAAAACCAAATATTGGGTGTTCTTTATATGTATGTGCTAAAAGAATTTGAGTTAAAGAATTCAAGGACTACAAGTAAATCTAAAATGAGTTTTTGAGACAATTAACACTATTCGAAGATTGGGTTTGAGATGCTGGTGAGTTATGTCAACAGCAGTTTGAAGACTTGAAATACCCTTATCCTTGAGGACCAGTTATGTGGTCTGCACATTTGGCGAGTTATGTTGTCGGCAGTTTAGGGTGAAATCAAGAGGTTTGAGTTGATCATAGAATTGAGGTAATCACTTAATGAGATCATGAAGAAGGAAGAGAGTCTCTTGAGAGTAATGACTGAGCCAATGAAGGCCAGGATCAGAAGTGATGGGAAGGATGAATTGGTGTTATTTCTGATGAAGAAAAGAGAAAGACAACTAGAGAGCTCTGGTGAGCCTGATATAGAAGTAAAACAAGTGACAGGCTTGTTACATGAATGTGAAATGAAATTAAACTTGTAAGTGAATAAATTGTAAGATAAAATATAATTCACTCCACAGTGAAATTCTAACATGTGCCATCACATCACTTTCTTGAGTAACCCTTCTATAAAAGAGGAAGGGTGTGAGAGAATTTCAGCTCAAGAATTTAATATTCAAGATAGGGGGCAGTTCCAGGAACATGGGAAAAAGGACCAAGGAGTGTAAGAAGTCCCTTCACTTGTCTTCTATAGAAGGAACCATAGAGATGAGGCACTGGGGAGAGAAGTTCTGGAACCAATGGATATGATATTTCTAGCTCAGCAGAGGAATAATGTAATGTAGTTGAGTTCTATATGTTAGTACTTTACATGATATTATGATAAAGAATAATAAGATAAAAGGAAAGAGAAGAGAAGAGAAGAGAAGAGAAGAGAAGAGAAGAGAAGAGAAGAGAAGAGAAGAGAAGAGAAGAGAAGAGAAGAGAAGAGAAGAGAAGAGAAGAGAAGAGAAGAGAAGGAGAAAGGAAAAAACAATCAATTTACAAGAGAAGTGTGAAACTTACCTAGCTCAGTAAAGGAATAATGTAATATAATATAGTCAAGTTCTCTGCTGAACTAGGAAGGGGGTGGGGCCAGGTGCATATAACTAGTGTTTATGAGTATTGATTATATAATACCAAGGTTGGAAAAAGTGGAAAAGGCTCAAAGTTGATGTTTGGTTACCACTTAAAATTGGTCAGTTTAAGTATACTACTACAAGGTGTTTAAAATGTGGTTGAGCTGTAACTAAAAAATATGCATATGCAATCAAGACATATGGAGGACATTTTAAAATAACAATGTAAGGGATGAAGCATTGGAATTCAGAAGTGGAATAGAGGCAAGAAAATTGAAACCTTATAATTGATAAACATCAGATAATTTTTGATGGAAATTTATGGGAGGAGACATTGGACATTGGGATGGAAACAATAAAGGAAAGGGGGGGGGGGTTAGATGAGTTTTAACCAGGATGATAAATTGAGAAGAGCATGTGAGCAGGAGATACTAGCTAGAATTCTGAAATGTTGTTCAGTCTGCACACTCTTCCTGTATGTATAGGTGTGCATATATCCCATACTTACACACATGGGAGGAGTGATGGAAGAAAACCTGAATTCAGGCTTGCTTACATAGCCCCCAGCTAGAACCTTTACCCTCACCCAGAGGGTCTTCCCCCCTTCAAAGAGGCTATACAGCTTCTTCACCTGGAGGGATTTCATCTTTTTGAGGAGTGTATATAGGTTATGGGAGACCCATACCTATATAAACAGGATGGGAATGAGAGCCTCACACCCTTCCTATTTATATAGGGATGGGTCTATGCCCATATCCTATATACATGGGAAGAATGTGCGACACACAGACTTCCCTCCAGATATCCTACATACATAGGAAGAGCATGCAGCACACACACCTTTCCCTGTAGGCTTACAAACTGTCCAGAAGAGGGGTGTATGAAAAGCCAGAATGAGGTCATGATGAGCACGGTCAAATAATGGAACTGATGATGATAAGCAAAGAGAAATGCACCTATGAAAAGCCAGTATGAGGCCGTGATGAGCACGGTTGAATAATGTGACTGATGATGATAAGCGAAGAGAAATGCACCTGTTGAGGGTGCAGGTTGATGAGAGACAAAAGAGATGAGTGAAGAAAAGAGAAAGAAAAAGAAACACAGATTTGGAAACAATAGTTTATGTAGATACATTAGTAAACCTAATCTAATGATAAACAAGATTGAGTCTGCAGTTCTTTCCTCCTCACTACAACCTGTTCTCCATCTACCATGTGAAATTGCTGTAACTTAACAGGGTGTGCATCCAGAAAAGCCCTCTGATGGCAGGGATGTGATCTGTACACTTCTCCAGTGGCATTCTGACACAAATAAAAGTGCATGGTGTAGCCTGTGCACCACTGCAGGGAAATGTGTGTGGCCTGTGCACCCCTTCTTTGATGGGTGTGCATTGATCAATGCCCTGCATCGGCACATGTAATTGCAAAGGCATAATAGGCCCAATTAATTATTAATAGGAAATTATTTTGCAATTGATTAGAATTTATGGTCATTTGAAATTAGAAAAAACTTTTTTTTTGGTGTTACTGGTTTTGCACTTTTATACCCAGGGGTTTTTTTTTTTGAATACCACCTCATTTCCAATTTCTCCTTGGCTCAAAAAAAAATTAAGCCCAAATTTTGTGCCCCTTGGGAGCATTTTGATGGAATGTTGATACATTTCCAAAGATGGAACTATGATACAAAAATAATAAAACACATGTCTGTGTATACTGCAAGAAAGAAAAAACATATTGAAACCTCACAGCTGCATGAATAAGTTAGTAACCTATCTGCAGTCAAGACACAGAACCAGTGATGATGAATTCAACTCAAAAACTATCCAGAACTAGAAAGATTGGTTCAGCACCTAAATCCTGCTACAGACCAGGTGTCATCAACAATCCCAGACCTTCAAAAAAGGATAACAAACAACCCATCTTATACCAAGTTTTTTCTTTCTTTTCCCCTTCTAGATAAAAAATAAATAAAGAACAGAAAGCTAATCAATGAGTTTAAACTGTTGTTGAAAATTTTTGATGACCAATGTCAGTGCGCTGGTGTGCAGAGCACTTCAGAAATCATTACTTAAAAATCAAGCTTTGCTCCTCTTTCCTCGTCATTGGGTTCATCCTCTTCCACTCAACACATCTTATTCCCATCCTTAAAATCCCTTCTTATCTCAGTTATTCCTTCTTCTCCTCTATCTTTTCCCCATCTTCAATATTCCTCTTCTATTTTCCCTTTTCCCATCTCTACTCAATCCTCTATCAACATCAAATCCTGCGGTCAATCTTCAACCTACTTCTCAATCAACCGCGGTCAATCTTTGACCTAATTCTCAATCAACTGCGGTCAGTCAATAGGCCTACTTCATCTCAAACCATCTTGACTCGTATTGCAACTTGGTGAGAAATTAATCAACATCTCTCAACGTCAATGACCTCTATCCTCAAATGTCTAGTCATCAACTAATTCATTTCTTTATCAGTCTTATGTTCTCTTGTCCTGTCCTTTTCTAATCTAGTCCAGTAGTTGTTATATATCATCATTATCTCTATTGGGTATGCTTCTTAAATTTCTCATCTCTCTTATATTATTCTCATCTAATCTTGTTTTTTATCTAGTTCTCTGGTCTTAGTTTGTTAGAAATAAAATCTAGGTCCTTTAACTGTGCAGAACAGACCTCTAGCAAACAGCACCATTAGGGATCACCACCCAAAATAGGATGACTGTTTGTAAGTCTTAGCCCAGAAAATAGAAGATATAACAAATACAGAAAATGAAAAAAAAAAATCTCTTGTTAGGACAACCATTGTAGTCTATGAAACATATTTGATTAATTCAAAATAAGAGAGGGATATAGTACCTGAAATGAAAAAAGACTGGGGACAAGAAATTTGATAGAGGCAAATTATGGCAGACACTTCTGCTCTGGAGGGTTTTTTTTGTTTACATGTATGTTTTACAAAACCCCACTATCTTTTTCACCACATTCATTATATTTTATATGCATAGTTACACTATGTGTACTGTCAAAAGGGTATATATCTAAATTGCACACATATTTCTGTATGCATGAGGCTGTGTGGCAACCACAATCCACATACAGCCAACTACATAGTAACAATTGAGGAAGTGCAAGCCACTCAAGCAGACAACATAGCAATACACAACTTAGCTGTGCAGGTAACTTGAGATAAATATATGGCAACCAGAACACTGTGCAAGCCACACTTGTAACTAGGTCACTAGCTAAAATTGCTCATTACTAAACTTCCACCCTGTATGCAGCTGTATTCTGCACAGCATTCCAGCTAAAAAGCCTCATTTGTAAAATCACACCAGCTAAAACCCCTCATGTAACTAGAACACCTGCATAAATGCCTCACATTTTCCTACATAAGGAGGGGCTCTCCCTTCCTCTTTCTTGCATCTCATCACACCAGATCATGAGACCAGCTCCCCCCATCTGATCAACATTAATTACTATAATTTACACTCTCCACCACTTATAAAATACTAAAACTTGGAAACACACATAACATTCACACCCAATCCACTCTAGGAACTTGTGCTGTAAATATTCAACTACACTAGATCACTGTCTTCTTCTTCCAGCCCAACTGGGGGTGTTGTTAGTCTTTTGCTTTCAGAGAGGCAGGGTTTTCCCCCATAAATAATTCTCTACATTCAGCCAAAGGAGGTGAAACCGAGTTTCACAACAGATAAATGCAAGTATAATATTTTATCTTTGGTTGTCCTGGCATCACAATTCAGATAAACTTTGTATTTATACGGATCACTGGATAAAGAAAGGAGTTTTTAGAAAGACATAAAATCAATAAACTTGGATACATTCAACAGCTTTTGAAGTAGGATCTAGACAAACAATTTCTTTGAGGCTAGCTATTCTTTTTGAATCCTAGTTTGGATTGAAGAATAAGTTAAATTTGTATATTTTAAGGATAAATCAAAGTTTTCCCTGGCAAAAGAGTAAAGAAATTTGAATCTGTGGATTGATTACCAAAAAGAGCCAGCACACTAGAGAAGAAACGATTAGACTTGAGACTAAAGATAAAAAGAAAGAAAGAAAAGATGAATGAGAAACCAACAATTTGGAGATGAGTGATGTGAATCAAGTATGAAGAAGGACATGAGAGATTGAGCAGAAGAGAGAGAAAGAGCAGAGACTGAAAGGATCATAGGTCAGTTGATTGATGAGTGTAATGAAGAGTTGAGCAAATCTCACCAGGAAGACAGACAGGACAGAATTGGAGATTAGAGAAGGTAAGAAGGAAATAGATAGAGAAGAAATAAAAGGAAGATATAGAATGAGTAATTTGTGATTTTTGTGATTGATGTGGGATGTGATTGATGTGAGATTGAGTGTTGATTTGAAGTCTTGATTGATATTGAGGTTGATGAGAGGAGCCGGAGAGAGTGGAGTGGAATGCAAGGAGTAGGAAGGGAAGGAGGTATCTATGACAGGTCTGTGATTTCTACAAAGAGAACCAGAGAACATAAGTTTATTGGTTTTTTGGCCATGAGGGTCTTCATAAATTCTCTAGTAATAAACATCAGCCTCAAGTATAACAACAACATTATTTTATTACCTTTATCTGAAATCCTTGCTATATTCATAATTGTTTTTTACTATACCTGGTGATTTGGATGGAAGCATGGGAAATCCCGGAGAGAGAAGTATGAATTTTGATCTGCCAATTTTCTCTTAAGTAAAATCAATAAATACCACCAGAAATTCCTCATCACCAAGGATTAATCCAGCAGGAACCATAAAATCAAAGGGAGCAGCTGTAGCCTCCGGATCTGGAGTGCCTTACTCTTCTGCTGTGGATATGACTGAGAAAAATTTTAAAAGGATGATCACCAAGTATTGTAATCATTTTACTCAGCTAGGCATTTCAGATCCACAAGATATTGGCCAATCTATGTGTATGCAGGAAAGAAGACAGAAAGTGGACAATATTCAGAATCATACCCTGGAGTTTGAAGTAGAAAGGTCAAAAACCTTCCTAGCTTGCTACAAAAGGACTTCAGAAGCATGTGGGGCCAGTAACTGGGAAATGGTGATGCAAATCAATGGGTTTTTAGTTGGGTAGGACCTCAAGGAAGAACTAGAAACCCTGGGTGGATACACAGAAAGAGACTGTGAAATCCCGAAGGAGAGCATGATGGCATTTAATAGCCATAAAGTGGCCAAAATGGTGCTGTTTTTGGCACAAATGGGGGAATTGGATTCATGGGGGCTATTACACTCAGATTAAGTATAAAATCTATTATTTAAAGTAATTGGCTGAGGGGATTTCATAAAAAGGCGGAATAAAAAGAAATCCATGCAACCCCCAATGGCTGAGTTTGCACACAACAAAAATAACCACACATCAACTGGGATTTCCAAATTTAGGGTAAACTACATATTTAACCCCACAGAGGGTGTATTACCATTGGCAGAAAAGTGCACACCTGAAATAGAAGACCAACTCAGCCAACTTGCAGAAATACAAGCAGAACTCAAAAGTTTCTGGAAGCAACACAGGAGTCAATGAAAAAAAAAAATCAAAAACACATCAGAGAGACCTCAGTATGGGAATTGGAAACAAAGTATGGCTGGACAGGCGGAAAATTTCACCAAGCCACCCAATCCCAAAGCTTGACCACCATTGTCTAGGATCATTGCCAATTTTTTCCCAAATATCAAAGTCTGCATACAAACTGAAATTACCACTCTCCATGCAGGTAGTTCACCCCATATTCCACATCTCAGTACTCCACAAACACAGACCCAACAGAATTTCAGGACAACAGAAGCCAACCCCAAACCTGTGACTGTCAATAGTAGAGATGAATGGGAAGTAGAAAAAATCCTTTACTGTTGAAAGAGGGGACAGACACACAAATAATTGGTAAACTGGAGTGGATTTGGACCTACAAGTACAGAGAACTCATGGCAACTGGAATCAGACCTGTAGAACTGCAGAGAACTTGTGGCAGACTTCAGCTCAAAATTTCCAGAGGTGGGAGCACAACATTGGAGAACACAGAGAAGAAAGTAATGGGCAAGCTTTTCCCAGAGGGTTTTGGATGCTTCCCAGGGACAGAATGGAGAGCCAAAAGACAAGGAACAACTTTTTTACAACACTGAAAACAGGGGAGGCTCCAACCATTGAACCCAGATCTCCTCAATTCCCATTCTCCTCACTTCTCTCTCTTCCTGATCCTGATCCTCTCAACCCTCACTTCCCTCACCTTCCTCTCCGCAGACCCAACCATAACAAATGTTAGCTGGAACATAGCTTCAAACTACTTTGGCTTATGCTAAGCTTTGTCCAGTTTGTTTGAACCTTTTGGCTCAAGTATTTCAGCTTGCACCCAACTAGCCACTGGTAAAAATTCTCTCAGCTTAAGCTTTTTCTGGTCTAGGGCTGAATTTTGTGATGATCACTGGCCTATGCTTTGAGCTAGGTTTGGTTTGCTGGCTTCTGCCATGGAGTTTGCCTATCTTCAGTATCTTCAATTCCACAGTTTGAACTCCACAAGATCTTGAAGTTGACTGATGTTGATGATGAAAATACCAAGGTGCACCCAAGGAAAAAGATTTAGTCACTTGTATAGAAGTGACACCAAAAACTCCAAATGGGCCTTTTTTCTTTTCTATGTCAAATATAGGCCAGTGGTTATAGATTTTTCCCGGTGGAGCAAGAGTCAAACCAAATGGGATTCTTTGAGTCTGAGAAAGGTGATGGGTGTACCAGTGCATGTTTTAAATTCACCTATTTTTGTTATCCTAGTTCACATTGGGACGTTTCATGCCCACAACTAAAAAGACCTTGCTATAACTTGGTAAAACAGCAGAAAACGACTTTGAAGCTACATAAAATTATGTTAAATCATTTGATTGTAATAGCATTTTGCTGGCACGGGCTCACTGTGAACAAGGCCAAACTTGTGTGCGAGTGAACATGAGACCTTCGAACGGAATTACATTTTGCAGGCAAGGCTGTACAGTATGACATTTTGCAGGCAAGGCTGTACAGTATGTAGTGCGTTGTGTAGGAAATGGAGAAATCACACTAGGAAATGAGAAACCTGAAATTGAATGGGAGGTGAAGAGGAAATAAGCTTCGTCCAGAATAAATAAATAACAACAATGCTGCTGGATGTGACAAAAGGCCAAAAGACGTAGGCATCGCATGCTTAGTACAGATGGTGTCTTACAATTGGCTGACAACAAATACTTGAAACACCTTTCTACAATACTGCCGGCTCAATGAGTATAATTCAGCAGAATAAAAATGAATTAGAAGAATGCGAGCGCAGAAAGAATGTGAAGAAATGTAGATAAGGAAGTATGGCAACTCTTGGGTCGACTGGGATGAAAAGAATGACCGAAATGGGAGACGGGTTTAAAGGCCTGCGCATTCCTTTGGTTTCTCGTTGAAACCCATCAACAATTGGACGTTTGCACTGTCATTGTTTGCGGGATTCGGGGCAGTATCACGCTTCGACACCTTGGGCGCGGTATCTTTGCACTCTTGCAAGAGCTTCATGGCTTGCTCTTGAATTACTGCAGCTGCGATCGGGCTATAAAGAGTCATGCAATGAGTTAACACCCTTCGTGTTTCTTTTTCTTTTTCTGAGGAATGAGCTCACTTGGGTGGCTTGAACATCTTCTTCTTGTCCGCATCGAATAAGCCAAGCTAATTGAACAGAGATATTAAATAGTTCGAAAATTTAGAAGCCGAATGGTTCACCTCGTGTGGAAACACAGCACAAGAAACTTACCACGCATGTTCCACATTGGGCGGATGAACTACCAGCTTCAGCCAAGGCTTTAGCAGCGCTAAGAAACGAGGTGCAGCAGTCAGCGGGGGAGCTAATCTTAGGTTATGATGAAGAGTCTCAAGCTTACTGCCAGCAAGCTCTGTCACTGAACGTCACATTTTTTCCTGTTGAGGAATTATGACAGATACTGTTAGCAGCTTGCTCGGGTGCAGGAACCAGTGGTATCGAAGTGGTCGGGGCGTTTTGGTTAGAAGAAGCGGCGTTTTGAGTATTGTTCGCAGCTTGGATGGCTGTGGTAGTATTGTTTGCAGATTGGTTGGAACCCGGTACTGTTGTAGGAGGAGCGGCATTCGAACCTTCCGCGGTGGGATTGAAAGAATTTTTAGTCGGATCCGAGTCTGCTTGAGAGAACTGAGATAACTGTTGGGGCGGGGTATTCATGCCCTTCATAACATAGAACGTAGGACCTTTTAGCGAAAAATCCCTTGCATTGATGCTGAGGAAAGGGAAGACGAAAAGGACCGAGAAGAGTGCGTGATGCATGTTGTTGGACTCTAGGTAGAACCAAGTTGGTAGGACGGCAGCGGCTAGGGATTATTTCTGGGGACTTGGGAATAGCCTAAGAGGAGGCGGCAATTGAAGGTGTATTGAAGGACTGGCTGCTTATTTTGATGGCTCGATAAGCTGGAATTTGATGTGCGAAAAGCACTGGTGCGAGCTGGCAGCATGTCCGGGTCCCAGGCCTGTCGGAACTTTGTAAGGCTGTGATGTGTGCACTAATCGATTGTAGACAAATTTTTCCTACTCTACATGTGCCTGTCACCCTTCCCATCAAAGAAGAGGCGCACTGCCAACTGCTCACATCCAGTCGCAAGGCAATATGCCTGTTCACATGGGTTGTTTGCTGATGATGGTTTTAACCCTTACCGACAGGTGGGTAAATTTGTGCCGACATGAACTCAGATTTTGTGCCACTGTTGACTGATGCAGCATAAAATTTGCCTGATGACAGCCCAATGTGAACAGTGCCAATATCGCATACTATCTACGTGGGAGACACGATGTCATCGTCCTGCAGTAATGTGTCTTGATTCAGCTCAATTCTACAAATTTCCCCGCACCAGACCGAATCCCCATTCGATCCCCCGAGAGTTCACCGCCAAGGCAGCTTGCAGGAGATTTACTACTACAAAAATGTTATCGAGGCAAGTGCCGAGGAGAGTACTGTTAGTAAGTAGGCATTGAAATCCAGCAATTTTCAAAATCAACCTCTAAGCCCCGATTATCAACAGCTTTTTGAGACCATTTTGAAAATATTTTGAAAAGTGTCCAAAAAGAGAAAATAGGAATTTTTGTTTTGAGTGATTTTCGAACAATCAGCACAAGTTTTCTGTTCTTCAAAATTTGATTGCTGGATATGTTGCGGCTGGCCCTCATTCTTTTTATATTTCAATAGTGAAACCCCCTATTGAGATATCTTATATTTTCCTTCAAAATACTTTTTTCCTAAACACTTTCTTTCTGTATGTTGCCTAATCTTTCAATGGTGCACTACACTAAGGAATCAAAAATTTGAATTCAATTCAAAATATCATCAAAAAAAACTTGAATACCCTGCCTGCAGGGGGGGACTTTGTGGATGTTGGTAGTGAGCAAATTTGAATTCTGTTCTTAGTGAGCCTTCAAAATGAATATGAGCCAAAGTGAAAATAATTTTGTAGTAGCCTGATTGAAAAGCAACCCCAAAGTCAGACCTTGAAGAGAATTTGGTGATAATTCAAATTTGTTTCAAATTCAGGCCACTACAAAATTACTTTGAAGTTGAGAATTCAAATTGACTTTGAGGAGAATTCAAAGCGGACTCAAAGAAATTTCAAAGACAATTCAAAAGGAGAAGTATCCTCAAATTATCTTTGAAATTTCTCTGTATCTGTTTCAATTTTTTTACCTTTTGTTTTGAGTGCACTCTGAATAATGTTCATTTTTTTTTATCTTTTGTCATCAGCTCACTTTAAATAATGTTCATTTTTGTCTCCTTTTTTTTGGGCTCACTTTATGTTTGTTGTCACCATTTATAGTGCATCAATTAAGTAAAAAAAAGAATCAAGAAACTACAAATACACATGAAATAGACTGAGAGATGGAGAGAGAAGGAGGCCAAACCAAGAGAGGGAGAGATAGGGACACCAGGGGAAAGATAGAAGATGAAAAAGAAAGATGAGACAAAGATCAATAGAGGGTGATACCAAGAGAGGGATTCATTAAACTGGGTTTGAGTTGGTAATGTTAACCAAGCTACTAACATGCAATCTGATGTCTGCTTCAGAGAGTGGTAATTGGTTAGCCTCCACAGCATCATTGATGGTCTTGTGGCTGTTCTAATTTATGCACTCCCTTGTTGTAGATGAGCTTGAAGTATGTGATTACGTAAACTCTAGGCTTTTTTCTAAAATTTTCCAGTTGTTCATCAATCTAATCCCACATAGATGCTTGTTCATTATTTGGTTGGTGATTACTTTGGATTGGATTAAAATTAGCCATGAAGAGCAGGAACCCAACTCACATCTTATTCCCTTGGTTGATTTTCAAGTCAGAATGTATACTGTCTGGGCTGAGTTGTTTGAATTCTGGATGAAAGGTGGATAAGATTCCGTAAATGAGATCCCAAAGGCTAGGGACTGGATCCAGTTGGTCCTCATGCCCATTCAGACAAGCATTGAGAAGATTCAAGAGGACCACTTTCTCTCCCTTGATGGTTTTGAGTAAAACCTGCTTGAACTGGGCCTTGGATGGGCCATTGTTGTAGTTGGATGGAAATGAGCAGTCCAAATCAATTTGGGTTTTTCAGAAATACATTACTGGTGAGTGATTATACATCAGTTCTGCTTTTCCTGTTTGGTCTGATTCAGCTGGGATTCTTACCTTGAACCAAGAGAAAGGTGTCTTAGAGAAATGCAATTGATGTGCTGCCCAGCTAAAATAAGATTCAAGATCATCCTTGAGTGGGATTTGATGAATTTTTTTTCATTGCCATGATTTGAAGCCAGAAGAGTACTCATGCGGTGTGCAAGTCTCTTCTTGTCCAGGGGGTATAAGAAATCTCTTACTTTAAAAATCTCTCTTAGTGAAATTCAGTGTGTGCGGAAAGCGGAACTGAGAAGGGCATCATCAGGAAGACAAACGCAAGAGGAACGGTCCCCTTGCTGAGTAAAAGGTGTTGCAGGGAATCCAGTCAAACATCGGCTAACAGTTTTTTATCCCGCAGAGGAAATCAAAGAATCACCGGAACCAACCAGGAAGAAGGGCAACCTAACTTTTCTGTCACCATGGTCGCCTTTATTTCCACACCGCGTGGATTTCTGGGAGGCCTATTTCATGCTAAAAATAATGGTCTCAGCGCACTATGGTCCAATAATTACCATATCTGTCAAGCTTTGAATGCTCCTCAGCTTCAGTGTGACACCTAATATGGGTGTGCGGGGCTGCACACCTCAACCAGAGGGATTTCCTCCAGTGATGAGGCAATAAAACCTTGTCAACCGGAGGACATCCATTGGGTCAAAGGCCACACAAAATTTTCAACCGGAGGAAATCCCTCTGGTCAACAAGGTTGTTAGGATTTCTGACTAGGCTAAAGGAGAGCGCTCTGAAAAAGAACCCGCAGCAAGATTTGCAGCACAAGCATCAAAACTCAACTTGAACTTCCAGCAAGTTGTTTTCCCCATCTCAACCTTGAACCATCAAAATCACACACCCAACGGAATGGCTCACCAAATCAAGTACATTTACTGTTGCCTTGAGATCATTGTCTGCTTCTGTCAAGAGTGGTGGTACTGCAACTTCTCAACTTCTCTGTTTCATATCTCTCCTCCATTTCTTCATTCACATGCTGATTCCATTTCTACAAGTCTCTTCTGTTGCTTTGTTTTTTTGTCATTTGTCCATCTCTATTTTTGTATAGCTCATAGCTCATTCATAGTGATCCTCTAGGTAAATTTCAGTCTCCATTTACTTGTTGTTTTTATTTTTCTCATCACTGAAATATTATCTCTAGTTTCGCCTCAAATCATTTTAAAGATTGTATTGCATTGTCAACCGGAGGGATCTTCCCCTGTAAACAATGGTGTATGCCCTCCTTGAGTGGAGGGACTTCCTCCAGTAAAGGCACACAGCCCTGCACACCCATCCTATACATATAGGAATGGTGTGCAGGGTATAGGAAGGGCATGTTGTTGAAGGCCCTTCCCAGGAGGGGCGTGTGGGTCACACACCCTTTGAGCCTGTAATTTCTTATGGGATAACATGGTGGTGGAGATAGCAGTGTTTTGCAATTTGGCTCCTCTAGATAAGTATCAAGAGTAACTGATGTAGAATATGACTGACACCAAATATATGTTTTAAGTCAAAGACTAAGTTTTTTCAAAGAGAACCCTATGTGAGTTTGATTTGGGAAAAAAACAGAAAAGCAAAAGAGATATTTTATAGTTGAGTTTGATGTTTTTGAGAGGCCAAGAAATCCAAGAGGAATGAAAGTAAAAATGGATAGAGTCAAAGACTCTGGAGATGACTAGAATTTTGGAGAGGAGAAAGAAGGGTTTTATTTAGAGAAGAGGTGACTTAGAGAAGAAGAACAATGACACTGGTTAGTGGGAACATTTGTCTGAGTAAGGGGCCTCTGAATTCTAAGGGCTTAGCAATTCCTGGAAGTCCTGGTTTCCTGCAGGTTGTCCAATTTTCCAAATCTGGAGGAAAGAATTGTAACTAGGAGGGAATTTTCTTCCCAGAACCAGTAACACTGTTTTTTTTTCCAAACTTGGAAGAATCAAGAAGAATGTTTTAGGTGAGCTCACATTCTTGATAACTAGTAGTGGAATAAATTAAAAGACACAGAAGGAGAGCTCCAGAGCAGAAACTGATTAAAGAAACTAGTGTTTATTTTTTAGTGAAGATTAAGAAAATCAACTCTGAATTTATTTGTTGAAAATATGTTTGGAGTTATTCAAGGTTTATTTTCACTTAAGAAGTCTTTTGGCCAGTTATGATGGCTCTAAGGCTGACACACCCATCCTGGGAAAGGTGCGCCCCTGGTGTGAGCATGCTGCAAGGGGTGTGTGTTTATCAACATTCCTGTTGTTAAAAGTTTTCCCGAAATGAATTTCACTAAGAAAATAGACTTGCTTTTATTTTCAAAATCCCCTGGATGAATCAGTTGATCAAATGTTGCCTCAATATCCAGCACAACTGCTTTGAAGGATTATGTTAAAAAGTGGAAGCACCAATTCACATAAACAAGAGACATTTGGGCACATCCACAGATCATCCCATAAAGCACACCAATCACAACAGGTATCTGTTGAATTAATCTTCACATCATGAAGCTGAAAACACCACAATGAGTCTGGCTTGTAGCCCAAGGTGATTCCTGAGGAGAAAATGATTCAAGATTTACATGAAGGCCTTCAGAAGTGGTGGAGAAAACAACATGGTGATCATCTCAGTGATTAAGAAAAAGATTTTTTTGAGTATATCTCTTTGAACAAATGAGAAGTATCAGAAATTGTTGATTCGGAAGTGTCAGAGATAAATGAGAAACATACGACTGGAGATTAACTCAGTGAAATTCCCTTTTAAATTTAAATATTATAGCCAATTGGAGTACCTCTTGAAAGAAAAAAAAGGATGCAAAAAAATCACAAAAATTTGGATATATCTTAGAGAAATGAGGAGAAGCAGTGTGTAGATTAAATAAAAGAATAGCCTAGAGGAAAATGTGGTCCAGCTATCATAGCTGTTTTTTTGTGATGAAGGCCATGATAGATGGCTAATTTCAGATTTGTTATTTCTGAGGCTGGGGGGGGGGGGCTACAATAATTGATTCTATAGTAGCAAGTTTTCTGTGAGCTTAAAAGTGAACAGTCAGACAATTGAGGCAGCTGGAGGAATACCTGTGAACCAAAGTGAAGATGTTGAATGAGTTTGAATGAGGGTTGACAAATGAAACAATAGATGAATGGAGTAGAAAAAAAGTGAAATTCAAGTTGAACACAATACATCTATTGCTATTTTTTGTACAATAATGTATGTGGCTGGTATTGCAAAATGATTAATATAAATAACAAAGACCAAAAAAATATTTCAATGAGTAAAATACAAATAGTTGCGCACATCTTGGTGGTATTTATAGAAAAGAAATGTTGTTGATAAAATCAACTTGAGTCTGTTTCCGATTCTTACAGGAGAAAGTTAAGTTATGTACATAATGGTTTTAAATTGGTGGAATGGTTTTACATTTTGGTATGTATGCGGCCAACGTCAGGGATTGAACTGGGTTTGAAGTGCTGACGGTCAGCAGGCGAAGGACGAACAGCAGAACCTACCACCAACCACCAACTCCCATCGATGGCCTACCAACTCACCAGTCTACTCCTCCTGCTCTTCATCCGAATCCAAGCATCTACCTCTCTATCATCCAACTCAAGATCATTGAACGACTACTCCCCAATCCCTCAACCGTCCCTGCTCGGAGCCGCCGAACTATTCCAAAACAACGCCCGTCCCCCAGGCTGTCCACCCTGTCCGGAATGCTTTAACTGCCAGCTACCCAAGTTTAACTGCAAGCAGTTCGGATTCTGCAGCGAATACGACGGTCAATGTAAATGTCCCTCCGGCTTCGGTGGTCAGGATTGTGGCCAACCAGGTATGTTCTGCTTGACATGTACAAATGCCGCAGATCCAAAATAATCACTAATCATCCTCTTATGTTTGATTCGAATCCAGTATGCGGAAGCCTTGCAGATGGAGAGCAACGTCACATCCGACAGGATAATTCGACTAGTTGTCAATGTAGTGATGGTTGGACTGGCATCAACTGTAACGGTAATTACTCATCAGACCTACTGTTCATTTTTCTGGTTAACGTTCTCATTCTAATAGAAAAACTATTCGGCCATCAAATCTATGTAGTCTGCGAAACCGATCAAGCTTGCTCTGCGCTGGTACCTACAGTCGATCAGTCTACCGGCCGCCCGACACACCCCAGCTCGAGCCTCTTATCAACCTATGAGAAAGCTTCCAACAAATCCGAAGCTGTCTGTTACAAGGGTGGATATACTGTCAAGGAGAGCTATCAAATGTGCAATGTGACCAGTTCAGTCAACAATATACTTTACTCAGACCATACTTCCCTTCTCTGACACGAGCAATTATTATCTGAAATGGACTCCATTTTATTCTCTCCAAAGATCGTAAAATCCTCGACATGCTACCTGGAAGACCACCCCAAGCTTCTTTTACCTGCGACACGGCCAAGTCATCCTGTCAATTTCAGTTTTGGATTGGCTATATTGAATCCTTCTATTGTGCATTTGATGATTGTCAGCAATCGATCCAAGTTGGCTACAAAGGTCAACCTAACATTACTCGAAATGAATGCAACAAGATGCAATGCAAATGCATACCAGGACGAATGCTGTGCGGTGAATCTGGTAGTGTGGGTCAGTAATCTCTGGCAGGATTCTTCAAATATCAATTAATAGTATGCTAATCACGATTGTTACAGATATCAGTGACTTTTTGTCCGAGGAGATTAAAGGACCTGGTAAATTCTCTTGTTCCTCGGACCAAGGTGGCTGTCAGTTTGAAGAACCAGCCATGAATCAGTTGATTACCGACGTCTTTGGTGATACTTCCATCACTCTTAACTGCCAAGCTGGAGAATGCATGCACTACACCATGGTCCCTGGCTTCAAGGTACCTGAAAGACCTGACAACAGCAAAATGGTTGCGCTCAGTATCGCTTTGACCGCGTTTTTCGTGGCCGGAGCTTCTTGGAGTACGTACTAACCGCGAACACCTGACTTCAATGAAAGTAAAGAAACTGATCGTTGGTTCTTCTATTCTGTTAGTGTTTTGGTACTGCGGCAGGAATCGGGCCCACAAGTATCCAGCTTTCTATGGTAGAAGTCGCGACAACCCCATTGAACAGGATGCGCTATCCGCACATGTACCGACCGACCTCACGTTTTCCAAGATCACGTATTCTATCAACAAATCTATCAATCAACCCAAAGCTGTATTGCGCCAGGTCTCGGGAAGGGCCAAGTCGGGACAGCTCTTGGCGATCATGGGTGCCTCCGGGGCAGGCAAGAGCTCACTACTTGACATTCTGGCGAAGAAAAACAAGGCCGGCTTTGTGACGGGCGATATTCTGATCAACGATATGCAAATTTCAAACGACCAATTCAAGTCGCTAATCGGATATGTTGATCAAGAGGATACATTGATGAGCACTCTTACGGTTTATGAGGCTGTGCTCTGTTCGGCTATGCTCCGACTCCCAAAGGATATGAATCTTGATGCTAAGAAGATTCGGACGCTCGAAACTCTGGATGAACTTGGAATACTTCATCTCAAAGACGCTTTTATCGGAAGGAGCGGCCGTAGATCAATTTCAGGAGGTGAAAAACGGCGAGTTTCGATTGCCTGCGAACTAGTGACAAATCCTAGCATCCTATTTTTGGACGAACCGACTAGTGGGCTAGACTCATTTAATGCGTACAATGTCGTAGAATCGCTGGCTCAATTAGCAAAGAACTACCAGCGCACCATTATCCTTACGATTCATCAACCCCAGAGCAATATTGTCTCTATGTTTGACCAGTTAGTTCTATTAGGCAACGGAGGGAGACTTATTTACTCCGGTGCATTCGAAGCTTGCCACGGGTACTTCGCCCAAATCGGGCACCCCTGTCCAGCTGGTTATAATATTGCCGACTTCTTAATTGACCTGACAATGAAGTACCGATTGAACGGCCCGAAAAGTGTTAACGGTCACTCGCAGGTACAAGGATCTATGGAACCATATCGTGACAGTGAAGAAAGTGGAAACTACGAGCCAGCAGCAGATGTGACCGAGTTACTGTTGCGTAATTCGTCGGAAGGATCGAGAACGTCTAACTCTACATTACAAGCGCTAAGGGATCGACTCACAAAACAGCCAGACGTTGAGCAAGAAGATTTCAGTTTACTCGATCAACTCGTTGACAAGTTTGAAGCCTCGGAAATCGCTCAAGCTTTTGTTAAAGAATTTGAGACCGTCCTAAAACGAGGCTTGGTTATCGGGTCCGGTGTGGGTGATCATCTTCACAATCATCTTGTCGCTCGTAGTAGAGATCGTGCGGGATTTGTTCAGCAGTTCTTGATCCTGAGCAGCCGGGCTTTCAAAAACCTTTATCGAAATCCAATGTTGATGTTATCACATTATCTATTGGCAATCCTTCTTGCAGGTAAGTAGATATACGTTTGTAAAAGCGGCGCGTGCAACAATCTGACCAGTTCTTTCGTTTGTCTTGTTGAACCCAATCATAGGCGTTTGTGCATCACTTTTTCATGGGGTGACATTAGATATTGCAGGTTTTCAAGGGCGGATGGGCTTATTTTTCTTCATCCTAGCATTATTCGGCTTTTCATCTCTGACAGCGATCACGATCTTTTCCGAGGAGCGGATTCTATTTATGAGAGAGCGTTCAAACAACTACTATTCGCCGTTGAGCTACTTCCTCTCGAAGACGATCCTCGATATCATTCCTCTCCGAATCCTCCCGCCCTTCATCCTCAGCTGTATTATCTATTATCCTGTAGGATTGGTACCTACCTTGGAACAGTTTTGGAAATTCGTACTTGTCTTGATTGCCTTTAATCTCGTCTCCTTTGGCCTCGTCCTCTTCATCAGTCTGATCTGCGACGATGTTGGTGTCGCTAATCTCGTTGGTAGCTTGATCATGTTATTCAAGTTAGTTCTCGCTTCTTTCTTTCTCCTTCCGATCTCATCTAGTATGATGTCTTGAAATTCTTGAACCCCGAATGCTAATCGGTTGAATGAACAAACATCTAGTTTGTTATTCGCAGGCTTGCTAGTCAATAGAGAAAAGTTACCATCCGGAACTGCTTGGTTACAAGATATTTCATTCTATCATGCGGCGTTTGAAGGCCTGTTGATCAATGAAGTCCGCTATTTGACCTTGAAGGATCATCGTTATGGTGTCGACATCGAAGTGCCTTGTTCGTATCCTTCTCCTACCCCTTCCTTGCAATCTTCAATCAGAAGTTTAACCTGATTCATTTTATCACCATGATCGTTTGTTCGCTTGTAGCGGCTAGTATCTTATCTCTATTCGGATTCAGAACAACTGCCTTTTGGTATCCCGAGTAAGCTCATCCTTCCTTTCCGTCTCCTTGTTTTCACCGAGTTTATCAAAGACTGACTCTTTGGGTTCATTGTCAATGTCGCATTGTTTTTTAGCATGGCCAATCTAGCGTTCTTGTTCCTCTTCTTCATGACACTCTCCTTCTTGACTTTGGTCTTCCTCGTCAAAGAACGCCGGTAGTTTAAACCTATCATTATCCCAATCTGACCTTTTTTTTATCTATTTACTTGTAAGACCGTTGTTGTAAAATCTTGACCAAAGCAAAGAAGAAAACTTAAGACTATACTTGAAAGTCTATCATAACCTATAAAAGATGTGAAAGTGAGACTTGTTGAATGAATTCAGACCGTCCAGATTCTTGACAGAGGCAAGCCTCTAGATTTCAAATGGGGGCAATGGATCCTCTCAACAAAAGAAATCCGATGGTCAATCTAGATTTTCTATGAGAGACAATCAAATTAGCACCAATAGGATAAATTCCTTGCACACTTGAATTACTCGATCAAAACAAGGCCTCCTCATGAAGGCCTGAGTCAAAGAAAAATCATGACAAATATTCAAAGAAGTAATAATAAAAAATAGGATTTTTTGTCCTGTCAGAGGACCTTTACCAATCATTGCATTTTGGTTTACTTTATTTTTTGATCAGGCTAAATGCGCAAAAAAAGGAGTTGAAGTAGACACAACCATGAGCCTTGAGTAATGGATGATAATCAATGATCTTTAGAACTCTCCAAAATTCAAAAGTCTATCAATATTCATTTTAACTGTTAAATCAGCCATAGTTTGTATCTAGTTTCATAGAGTTATAATATCTTCTTTTAGTGTTGATTCTTTGGCTTTGGCTTGGTATGGTGGATCAGTTTTTAGGAATTCCTCTAGTTCTGTCTCCCAATTATACCTTCAAGTCTTTCAACAGCCTCTTGTAAATCATTAAATTTGTCTGGTAACCTTTGAGAGGGAATTGATGGTCTGCCCCTGTTTCTTCTACTGACTCTTTTCTATTTTTGGAATTTTGTTATTGATTATTTCTGGTGCTATGTCTTAAAGATCTGTTGGACCTGATCTGATTTCTTTGAATCTCTTCTTTTTAATTTGATCTTGTTTCTCAAGAAGAGCTTTTTTTTCTTTTTTGTGAAGTCTGTCTCCAGCCCTGCATAACCCTTTTTCTTCTTTGGAGTTATTTTCCCCTTGAACTCCTGTGATGCAGATGAGCTCCCTGATATAGATTCCATTCCTGCAGTTAAGCCTTCTAGACCCTTCTTGTAGAAATGAATCCATATTTATATGAACTAATTCAAGCATTGTAGACTCAATTCAACTTTGTGTTTCCCTAGGTTAGATGGGAGACTGTATTCCTTTTGAGTCTTTCTAAGGAAGAAATTGGAATTTGGCTTACAAGGATCTAATCAAGAATAAACCTCTCTTAGTCATTAAAAACTTGCATCCTGGAAAACCCAAGTTGAAAAAAATACTCAACCACTGAAGCCAGCATCAACAATTGGTAAAATTTAATGGAAAATTGTGGGCCAATTTGTCAAAGATAGAAGATAGAAACAAATAGAGGACTTTATAGACTTCAGGGAAGGCTGTCTAGCGAGGTGATTCAATGTTCTGAAGGCACGGGTTTTCTATCTGAATCAAAATATATGGACAACGTGGATTGTTTTTCTGAAAGAACTGTATCTATGAAATGTTCCAACAAGCTTGTTGAAACATATAACCTGTTGATCTTGTAGGCTCTGAATTGTTTCCTATCAGCTAAAAGTATAAGACATTTCCAATAAATTACATGTGCACCAAGGCAGAACTGAAAATATATTTCTGAAGCTTCAAGACAGCCATATGAGACTCAGGGGAAAAGGGGCCTCTTACCCAAGCTACCCTGCAAGGGAAGGCACTTCCAGAATAATTTTTTCAGAATTTTGAATCTCATATTACATCAGGGGGGGGGGGAATGCCAGCTCATTCTGACAGTGTTGGATTTTTCCATCTGATATAATTTTTTGGCCCTGGGAAATTAAATCTGATGGACAAACCTGATGTTGTTTCAGACTGCCCTGAAATAACATCAGTATATATATTTTTTCCCTGATAAATCAATATCAGATGTAATCATATAATACAATTGTGCTTGAAGGAAGGACTGCCACTACAAGAATGATTTTGTTTCCTCAAGAAATATTCAAGTTTATGGTTTCAAAAATCCAGTAATTTTCCACTACAGAAAACTGACACTGCTCAGCCAAAAAAAAAGTGTCAGCCTCAGTGATTCCAAAGACTTGAATCTTTCTAGCTACACTGGGTGCAAGCAAAAAAACAGGTGGTAACACAAGGGTATGTGTCAAGGGGAAATGGTAATGGTTGATTTAAAAGAAAAGGTTTTAATAAAAACAATGAAGTTTTTATTAAGGGAGGGGACTGAGTTACAGGGGTGGTTTATTGTGCCCTCCAAGGTTCTGGTATTTTTGGTAAAAGAGTATGCCCAGACAGTAGTATACTACTGAAGTATATAAGGAAATAACACTCACTAGTTTATTTCCAGGAAAGATAACTTCAGGAGGAGTATGACTGGTATTGAGGCACTCAAATAACTGGTTAAAATGTTGGTGATGAGTTCTGAGAAAGGTGAAAGGTTTTTGGATGAACTTCAAGTATAAAACAAGCAAAAACTGGACTATATAACAGGCTATAAGACTGGTTGATATGGTGGGTAAAAGCTGGTAAATGTAAATGAAGATGGGGATATAATTTCGTGGGAAGGAAGGGCTGTTTATATATCCATTCTGAGCTCTTGGGGGCGAAGCAGAATCTCTGTTTTGCCTGGTCTAGTCTTCTACTAAGCCCTAGTTACCTGTATAACTGGTTTGGTTACGGTAGGGCTTAGTTACATATTTCAAAAGGCCCAAAGTGGTTTAATGTTCCCAGTAAGGTGACTAATTTCGTTTCTTCCTTCCTTTTGCACCAGTAGTCTATTTACAACCAACCAATTGGGCTATCTTGGCCTTAGCAGGAAAAGTATTGCCGCGGCGTTGGTTGTGGCTTTTATTACAGGTGCAAGGTACATGTAACTATGGAAATGATGATGTAAACCTTATTTATGCATCATACCCGAAATCTACTAACCTTAATTACATAGTCTACTAGCATATATTTAAGGTTATGTAGATTTTTAAGTCATATGAAAACTTGACAGCCTTGTGAAGGGATATGAAGGAGTAATAATTGTGGGGTACTTTTGCTGAGCTACCCTAGGTTAATTTACATGTAGATTCAGAATCTGAAATAATTTTCTAAGTTTTCTTCATACTTTAGAAGTTATATCTAGATTCTGTGTTATACGTTTTGTTTTAATAATTTCTTTTGAAACAAAAAACATAAGGTCTGCATTATTTTGAGACTAAGAATATAAGTTGTATATTGGTATAATTTGCTATGGTCAGGTTGTCTCTGAATTAGTAGCAAGCTGACAAAAAGTGCCAAACTGAAAATTATGGTATCTGGATGGACCTGTAACAGAGAGGTCCTAGAAACCGTTGTGAACATTGAAAATTTATTCATGGTTAAGAATTCCCAGATGCTTTTCAGTTTTTCAGGCTTGCCATAGGAAGAATTGGAGGGTGAAGATGAAAGGTAAAATTTGAATCAGGAGCTTGGGGAAATTTGTCTTATTTTATGCTGGAAGTTTCTGAATTGATTATCATGTTGTTTATAGGGCGTTGATAAATGCACGCCAATGCCAACCCGCACGCCAATTTTTTTTGGCGTGCGGGGCCTACACGCCATTTTTTTTGGCGTGTAGGGTCTACACGCCAAAAAAAAGGGTGTGTGAGACCCACACGCCAAAAATGGCGTGCGGGTCTCACACGCCCTTTTTTTTTGGCGTGTAGGCCCCGCACGCCAATTTTTTTTGGCGTGCGGGTCCCACACGCCAATTGTTTGGCGTGTGGGGATCCCGCTCACATAATCGAATGGGACGTCCCATTTGATTACGTGAGCGAGCCCCCTCCCGGCTGACGAGGTTATACAACCTCATCAGACAGGAGGAAGTCCTCCCGGCCTGCGAGGCTATACAACCTTGTTGGCCAGGAGGACTTCCTCCTGGCTGACAAGGTTGTATAACCTCTTCAGCCGGGAGGAAGTCCTCCCGGCCGACGAGGCTATACAACATCATCGGCCAGGAGGACTTCCTCCTGGCTGACGAGGTTGTATAACCTTGTCAGCCGGGAGGAAGTCCTCCCGGCCGACAAGGCTATACAACATTGTCGGCCAGGAGGACTTCCTCCTGGCTGACGAGGTTGTATAACCTTGTCAGCCGGGAGGAAGTCCTCCCGGCCGACAAGGCTATACAACCTTGTCGGCCAGGAGGACTTCCTCCTGGCTGACAAGGTTGTATAGCCTTGTCAGCCGGGAGGGGGCTTGCTCACGTAATCAAATGAGACGTCCCATTCGATTATGTGAGCGGGATCCCCACAGCCAAGGGGCTCGCTCACATAATTGAATGGGACATCCCATTCAATTATGTGAGCGGGATCCCCACACGCCAATTGTCTGGCGTGTGGGACCCGCATGCCAAACAATTGGTGTGTGGGACCCGCACGCCAATTGTTTGGTGTGCGCTCCCACACGCCAGACAATTGGCGTGTGGGAGCGCACGCCAAACAATTGGCGTGCGGGCCCTACACGATTGTTTGGCGTGCGCTCCGACACGCCAGACAATTGGCGTGTGGGAGCGCACGCCAAACAATTGGCGTGCGGGCCCTACACGCCAATTTTAATTGGTGTGCGGGGCCCACACACCAAAAAAAAATGGCGTGTGGGAACCACACGCCATTTTTGTCGTGCGGGTCTCACACGCCCTTTTTTTTTGGCGTGTAGACCCTACACGCCAAAAAAAATTGGCGTGTAGGCCCCGCACGCCAAAAAAAATTGGCGTGCGGGTTGGCGTTGGCGTACGCTGTTGGCGTGCGTCTATCAACGCCCTTGTTTATATGAGAAATCATTCCAAAAATTGCACCTTTAGCCAACTATAATGAAGCAATAAAAATGATATTTTTGATGGGAAAACTTAACTCTCTTGATTCAATGCCTTATCTGAACATATCCTTGCATCTTGATTTTTATTTCTTTTGAAGGAGCTAATTCCCCTTCCAATTTTTTTTTCTGATATGAGAATTCAGCTGAATTTAAGTCCTTAGCAACAGATTTTTTGTCCAAAATTGTTTTCTCTCTGAATCTCAAACCCTCAGAATTTGGATCTTCAAGAATGAAACTCTATAATAACCAAAATAAGAATAAATTCATTAAATGATCTAATTGACCACTCATTTTATAACTGAAATTCCTCAATTCACACTCACAGGTTTGGTAAGATCATCCAAATATAGCGCTGGGTTTGCTCTGAAATTTGAGGAGGAAACTGCAGAAGCTGCAACTACATTGTGCCCTGCTTCTGTCACAGGCCAATGTGCAAATTCATTTGATCCCTTGAAATATTTGCCTACATTGGCTACCCAATTTCTGTTGGTTCCAGTGTGGTTGTTTTATCATCTCCCAGAATGGCACACCGGCATCCCTGTATACCTAGCCAGCATAAACCTTTATTCCCAGAGAATTAAGCCCCACCAGCTCTGTTGAAGTATCTGAGACACATCCTTCCTCTAGTTGTGACATGTCTGGCTTCATTAAGTGTGCCAGATAAAACTCTAATACTCTTCTGAACTACTCTCAGACTTTTTATCCCCTCGAGCTCATGACATCATCTAGATCTAATGTCCAAGTGTTTCACTCCTCTCAATCAGTAAAAAATACAAGTTCCTCTCGTTTCAACAAACCCTTCCTTCAAGGAACTTCTATAATCATTCATTCTATTTCTCATTAATTCATACACATTGTTGACTCTCAAAAGTCCTCAAAAAACTCTATCAAATCGTCAACTATTACAGTCCTCAACTCATTTATCTTCTACTCTCAAAATATAGTCATCAACTCATCTCATTGTTGACTCACAACAGTCTTCAACTTTTCCGTTGACACATCTTGACTTCACTGTCCTCAATCAACCATTATCTAAACTCTTCTACAACCTCATCAGATAAATATCTTCAAACAGTATGTATCTGATATGTTATCTTTCCCCCCCACATAAAACCTGGTTGATTAATCTTACCTTTTGTCTCTAGCTCCTCTTATCCTTTTTGCTTGTCTCCTCTTCTCCAAGAAATCCTGTTGTCTCATTTCATAGTTGTGTTTGCCTTCAGGTAATTTTTCTTTCTTCATTTTTATGTTTCTATATTGTTTTGTTTGTTATCTCATTTTTCTGATTAAAATGCATAACCTTCAGTTTCTGAAAAACTCACAAGCTCAAAGATCAGGTTTGGTGGGCATCAAAGCCAATTTTTGCACTCTCCCTCTACAGCCCACTCTGGTTTACGTACAAGCCAATCATCATACTCCCAGTCTACATTGCAGTCACAGGCCCCCTTGGTGAATAATCTGACTTGATTCAACAAACTCTTCAAGACATACAGGGAAACTTTTGCTTCAGAAATGAGCTGATCCATTGGGCACAGCCACTTTTCCAAGTGAGTAGTTGCCCAAAAAATCCAGGATATCTATCATCTTCCTTGTACAAGTCTAGAAGCCAAGAGCAAAGATGTCTTTCTCCTGGCCCTGAAAAACAAGATAGTTGTACACCATGTTATGGTCTGATCTGTGGAGAGGAAGGCTCTGGGGTTCTGGGGTTTCTGGGGTCTCGGGATCCTATAATGTAGATTGCAGGATGAGGAAGAGATGTGGATCCTTGTCCTGACAGACTATATAGTGGTCTGTCTGTGACATGTACGTGATAGACTATCTACATGTGGTGCGGGATTTGGTGCGGGCAGGCCCGCAATACGGCTCATGACATTATCCCCCTTTTAATGCTAGATCCTCCACTCATTCGCCAATCAAGAAAAAAGAAAAAAAAAATTCCACCTCTTATCAATTTTGTTCCTCACTTCCTTCTCCGCGTCCGCCGATGAGTATTTGCCGCATTCGGAAATCTTGAATTAAATCCCGCTACCAGTTCCTCGCAATTGTTCAAGTTTTCCGCCGGTTCCCATGAGTTGTCTTCTGTTCCAAATCCCTTCCAGCTGACCAGGTATTGGGTCTTCCCGCGTCGTCTTCTACAGTCCAGTACCTCTTTGACTTCCCACTCATCCCCGCCGTCCGCTGTAATTGGTTCCGGGTCTTCCCTCCGTCGTTCCGCAATTTCGTCGGGTCTGTGTTTGCGGAGTATTGATACGTGAAATACGGGGTGTACCCCCCGCATGGATATAGGGAGTGTTAGTTTATACGTGGATCTTGAGATTCTTTTACAGATAGAGAAAGGTCCCAGCCATCTATGTTCCAATTTTGGGCTGGGGCGGGCCGTTGAAATGTTGCGTCCGTCTAGCCATACTTCGTCCCCTACGTCCCATTCCGGTGTTTCCCTTGTGTTCTTGTCAAATTGGCATTTCATTGTTTCTTGCGCCTCTTCTAAGCAATGCTTGAGTTCTTCTTGGACCTCCGCAAGTTTGCGGAGTCGTTCTTCTACTGCGGGGATGCATTGTTCTGTTGAGGGGGTTCTGCTATATGCCGGGTTGAATCCATAATTGGCTTTGAACGGGGAAACTCCTGTTGATGTGTGGTTGTTGTTGTTGTAAGCAAATTCGGCCATTGGGAGGAGTGGGGCCCAATCGTTCTGTTGGTAGCAAACAAAGTGCCGCAGGTATTGCTTGACTGCTTTGTTGGCGATTTCGGATTGTCCATCTGTCCTTGGGTGGTATGCTGTGGATGGCTGTAGTCTAATCCCCATGCGGGAGCTCAACTCACGTGTGATTTGGGAGACAAAAATACTTCCCCAGTCTGAGACAATTGTCTTGGGGGTTCCATGGAGTTTCCATACATGTTCCGCCATCAGTTCCGCTAGTTGCTCCGCGTTCATGGTTTTCTTGCATGGGATGAAGTGGGCCATCTTGGTCAGTTGGTCTACTACTGTTAGTATGCTGTCACTCGAGCGGGATTCAGGGAGGTCAGTGATCAAATCATAGCTAATGTCCGTCCATGGGCCTGCGGGGATTGGGAGGGGTTCTAACGTTCCGAATGGCTGTCGAGTGCTAAATTTGACTCTTTGGCATGAATCACAGCCGTCTACGTCCTGGTTGACAAATCTCTTCATTCCATTCCACACAAAACTTCTCCGTACTAATGCCAACGTGCGGGATCTGCCTGGGTGGCCTGCGGACTTTGTGTCGTGTTGACTTTTGAGGATCATCGTCCGCAATGCCGAGTCCGCTGGTACCACTATCTGTCCCTTGTCATAGAGTACCCCATCGGCTTCCGCATACCTGTTGTGGTCCCCTGTCGGTTTCTGTAACAGCTTAATCCAGTCAGCCAATTTTGGGTCATGTGGGGTCAGTTCTCTAATCCTGGCAATGATTTCGGCGTCAGACAACGCTAGGTCGTTTGTTCCCGCATCTTCCAAGTCAGTCCCCATCACGTCCACCTCAAACCAATGTTCCCCGTCATCCATTTGAATAGATTCGTCCAGAAACCAGCTGTCCAATTCCGCACATTCCGCAAGCTCCTCAAACGTCCTCTCTGTGATGTTACCTGGCTTCAAAAGCTGACCAAAGGTCAGCTTTTCTCCCGGTGCTGGGGCGAGGTCCGGTCTGCGGGATAGGGCGTCAGGTTTTGTTGATTGGCGTCCTGGTCGGAATATGATCTCAAAGTAAAAACATCCCATGGTCTCCGCCCATCTTGCCTGTCTTCTCGTGAGCTGCTTGGTCGTCATGAAGCTTTCCAAATTGCGGTGATCGGTGTATACAATTGCCGTCAAGCGGTGTGGGTTCCCCTCCAGGTATTGCCGCCACTCTTTGAAGGCAGCCACAATAGCCAGTAACTCTTTGTCAAAGATCTCATAGTTGCGTTCCGCCTGTACAAGGGATTGGTACAGGTAAGCTACTGGGTGAAGTTCCTGGTCCTTGGTGCAAACCTGGGACAGTACTGCGCCAAGCGCGAAATCGGAGCAATCACATTCGAGGACAAACGGTTTGTACGGGTCCGCAATTTTCAGGATCGGAGCGGATGTGAAGGCGGTTTTGAGGGATTCAAACGCGGAGTTGCACTTGGCGTCCCACACGAAGGGGGTTTCTACTCTTGTCAGGTTGTGGAGCGGTCTGGTCTTTCCAGAGAAATGGTCGATGAACCGGCGGTAAAAATTAGCAAATCCAATGAATCGTTGAAGTTCGGTGACATTCTTTGGTGCTGGCCAGTCGGTTACTGCTTGCACCTTTGCGGGGTCCATTCTGATTTGGTTGCATGATATCAATAATCCTAGGTATTCTACCTCCGGCCTTGAAAATTCACACTTTTTGGGTTTCAGCCACAATTGGTGCTTGCTCAATGTGTCCAGTATACTGCCCACTGCTTCCGCATGGTCCGACCCTTTCCGCATGTAGATCATGATGTCATCTAGGTATGCAGCGGTGTCTTTCCCAATCCGTCCGAGGAGGATGTCCTGCATGAAGTATTGGAAGTATCCTGGCGCTCCCGTGGGACCGAAGGGCATGGTAAGCGGGGCAAATTGTCCTGCCCTGCAGATGAAAGCCAGCTTATCTTTGTTGCCTTCCGCAACTCTGAGGTTTCCATATGCGTTGCAGAGGTCGAGCTTTGTGAATGTATCCGCATCCAAAAGGCTGTCAACTAAGTCCATTGTCAGTGGGAGCGGGTACTTGTTCTTCACCGTTACCGCGTTGAGTCTCCTGTAGTCAAAACAGGGTTGCAGGTTTCCGTCCTTCTTTCCAGTGAATAGTACCGGTGCCGCCCACGGGGATGTGGTCCGTCAAATGGTTCCGCTCGTCATTCCTTTGGCAATCATAATATCAAGTGCCTGGTTCTCTGCTGGGGATAGCGGGATGATTCTTCCGGCCTGTGGGGTGGCTCCTGGGATCAGATCTACGCGGAAGTCATACTTTCTTCGCGGGGGAAGTCTCATGGCGCTTGATTTCCGGAACATGTCAAGGTGTCGGTGGTAGCACCGCGGTACTAATTCTTCCGTAGTCCGCTCCGCAGTTGTGGCTTTCCCTTTTGCTGCCAATCAGGCCGATTTTGACCATGATGTTTTGGCCGTGCTGATCACTGCAGGGGTATGTCCTAGGGGGGAAAGAGGCTTGCCAGCTGTTTCGGGATTCAAATGCGGGGGAGATCTATCAGACTCACATTGCGGGGGTGTTATTGTGCTAAAAGCACACACCCCCTCGTCACTAATCCTAGCTTTCCCCATGGGCCTGTAGACCGTATGCGGGGATGTTGGCGGAGAGGACGATACTGCCTTGGCAGTAGCAACAATTTCATTGGGTACCTGGTCAGAGTGTCGAGTCTTGGGGTTCTTGGCGGGGCTTGCGAATCTATCTACAAGGCGTACAAGCTTGCCAGCTGTCTCGGGCGGTAAAGTATGGGGTGGGGGATTGTCAAACTCACATTGCGGGGGCGTTATTGTGCTGCAAGCACACACCCCCTCGTCACTAATCCTAGCTTTCCCCATGGGACTTTCGACCTTCTGCAGGGATGTTGGCGGGTAGGACAATACTGCTGCCGCAGTAGCACAAGTTTGATTGGATACGGTTTCATCGGGTACGTGGTTGGGGTGTCGGGTTTCGGGATTCCATGTGGGGTTCTGGGGTCTATCTACAGGGTGTACAAGCTTGCCAGCCGTTTTGGGAATGATGTGGGGGATAGGGATATCGAACTCACATTGCGGGGGCGTTATTGTGTTCAAAACACACACCCCCTCGTCAATCTTCCCAGCTTTCCCCGACTTGCCGGTTGGGGTGTTTTTCGGAATAGACGAAACCGCCGAAGCGGCCGCAATGTCCGGGGTCCATAGGGTACGGTTTGTCCAATTGATTCGGTGTCCATATCGGCGGATCCAGGGCATCCCTAGGATCCCATCATACGAGTCTTTCAGTCGTGTGATGATGAATCGGGACGGGCGGGGTTTGTCGTTCAACCTTAGGTCTATCTCATGGGTTGCTCTGCTTGCGGACCCGTCAAATCCAAAGACGGTTCGCCCCGAGGCCGAAGTGGCCTCGAGGAGTCCCCATCGGGATGCGTAAAATTCACTCAGAACGTCGTGGGTTGCTCCGGAGTCTATGAGGAAGGATAGGGGGGGATAGGGGCTTTGGGGTGTGGCTCTGGGAGTTGTGATGGTGCATGAAAGGAAACATTGGGGATCAATTTCATTTACATGTAATGTCTGACTAGCACCAATACTGCATGACAACTCCGCTACGCTCGGGAAGGGCACAACCTTCATTCCTGAGCGTCTCCATTTTTTGACTTATCGGCCCGTCCCTTGTTCGCCTTGTCCGCCTGTCCCTCCGTTTTAAGCGCCGCCAATCCATTGGCTAGCTGTCGGATCTGGTCCTCGAGTGCGGAGACTGAGGCAGGTGTCCGTCCTTTCCCTTTCTTGTTTGGACACTCCCGGGAGATATGTCCTTGCGTCCCGCAGCGGAAGCAAAGTCCTTCCCGCATCATGCGGGCCTTCTCGTCCTCGGACAGTCGGCCGCTGATCGCAGATGTGTCCATGGCGTTGGGATCTGGCTGAGTCTTCGCAAATCCAGTGGTTGTTTCCGCCCCGTGCATCTCCGAATCAAGCTCCATGGCTAGACCCGCTGCCTCATTGACAGTGGTGAAAGTGGTGCGGGCCAGTACTAGTGCCGTCCGAATGTCCCGTTTTAAGCCCTGCCAGTATTGGCTGATGAGGGTCGGGACTTCCCATCCGGTGGCAGTAGCGTGGGTGAGGAATGTGTGGGTGTAGTTGGCCACTGTCCTCGTCTGTTGTAGCGCTCGTAACGCCCGTTCCGCCTTTCCTTTCTTCTCGGAGTCGAAATACATCGTTCCAAAATCCTTTGTCCACCCGTCGTATGAGAAGTCCGCCCCTTCCGTGACTAGGTCGATGTACGGGGCGGACCACACGGCGGCGGGTCCGGTAAGGTAGGACGCGGCGAATAACAGCTTTGTCCTGTCGTCAGGGAACATGGCGCTGTTGACCAATGTATAAATCGCCACTTGGCGGGCAAACGTTTCTGCCTTCGTCCCGCGTTCACCATCGAACTTGTCGGGACATGCAATCTTTGGTCCACGGGTTGGGGTGGAACCGGTTGGTCGGGGTGGTTGGTCCCGCTGTGCTTCAGCCGCTCTTCGGCGGGATCGTTTGTTCTCCCTTGCTTGGGTCATCTCCTCAAGCTGTCGTCGGAGTTGCTCTACTTCGTCCATCTTTTGGGTGCAGGTGGAGTTGGGATCGTTCGGGTTGTCTGTCTGGTTTTGTTCAGGTGTCTGGGTGTTGGTTTCTTGCCTTTGTCTCCGTAGTGTTAGATCCTGCAATATGTTATGGTCTGATCTGTGGAGAGGAAGGCTCTGGGGTTCTGGGGTTTCTGGGGTCTCGGGATCCTATAATGTAGATTGCAGGATGAGGAAGAGATGTGGATCCTCGTCCTGACAGACTATATAGTGGTCTGTCTGTGACATGTACGTGATAGACTATCTACATGTGGTGCGGGCTTTGGTGCGGGCAGGCCCGCAATACGGCTCATGACACACCAACAACCTGCACCAAACCCAAGTTCAAACCCACCCCCAATGGATGAAAAACCATTTGCACTGCAAGACTACAGTGAAGGATTCAATTTATTGCTGCACAAGTCCATCCACGGTATACTACTCAAAGAAGACCTTATGGCAGCTGGGTGTCTTATTGCTTACATACCACCAATAGACCATCCTCTTGCATCAAGGTCAGATAATCTCCTCTACTTTCAACCCAAGCAAGTCATGAACTCATCTTTTACACATAAACTCAGGATTTGATTGAGGAAGAAAATGACCAGTTCTAATCAATGCACCTATCATCTAAACACACAAAAGGAACTGGTAAGACTAAGCTAGAAAAATAGATATCCAAGATAATCAAAGAAGAAAAATCATCCCTCTCCAACCTACTCAAAGTAAGATTGAATGGGGGGAAACCACTGGACAGTTTCCCCAGCCTTGGGAAGCTCATTGAAATTACCAATGTCTGCTCAACATTTCATCCCAACTTCAAATGGCTTGTCCACAAAAAAAATAACAACCATCCCAATATCACCCAAGTGGCTAAGATAATTGATGTAACTTATGCCACCTGGGCGTGTGACACTCTCATCAGGGCCATTGCTCCAGACAGGGATTTAGAGCCTGAGAATCCCAGATTCATCATGTCCTCCATCAAGGTGACGGCAAGCTTGACATCCCACTGGCACTGGGTTGGGTGTTTCAAGCCCAGGTTCTGGCCCTCCTTGATTCTCTCCACACTGATATCAAGATTGGCACTGGGCTTACACATGAGGATGCTTTTCACCACTTACCTCAAGGCAAGGACATTGTGGCATGATCAGTACATATTGAGTTTTTGACTGATGATGAGTCAAAATCAGTAAGATTTTCTCATCTTGTCCACCCAGATTGGATGAGCTCAAAGGGGTGTATTTTCTGCAGGACTACCATGGAATCCAATGTTTCACATGTCCCTTGTCCTTCCTCAGATGTCATCCCTAGAGTGGTTTCCAAGAAGCACACTTGACCACCTCTTTGTTTTCTCGTGGCAGCCTCAAGGACGCGCCATGTGTGGTCCTGACGCCATGTTCATGATTACAGGGCATCCACAAGCACCAAAACAAATGGACTCATAGTCTAAAATTTAAGAACAAGCTTAGAAATATCTGACTTAACAGAACAATATAAGTTCAAGCCACACTCATGACCTCAACTTTTCTGTCTGCAACCACCAAAAACCCCACCTCACGCTTCAACACAATGTTAATCACTACCCCTCCCCCCTTTCATCAGAAAAGTTCCTCCTTCCCCCCCTCTGGGCAACCACATGCCCCCTCCCAACCATCCCCCCAACCCACACCAACCGCCCAACGCGCCTTGCATGGACAATTTGGAAATGATGGATGATGTGGAGCCTTGTCTCCCACCCCACCCGGGGATTCAACCACCATCATCCAGCCTGCACATTCTGCTGACCAAGGATATCAATACTTCTTGTGACGCTGTGGTGATCCATTCCACTTCATTACCATACTTTTAATAAATTATTTATCACTTATAAACCTCAAATACTTACATATATATACATATAAAACCCAAACCTTACACATATTCATCATTATTATTTCATAATCAGATTCTACACCTCATTTTAACCCTAGTCACTCACTACAACCACCTTCAAATTCCTCATGGTTCAAGAGTTACAGGCAAACACAGAATAACCCAGCAAGTTACAGTATTAAGCAAGTTATAGAATACAATAAGTACATATTATAAGTAGATATATTTCAGAACATTATACATAAATACATATTATATAAACTACATAGACACTACATAGACACTACATAACATACACTGCACATGACTAGGCTTTATTCAGTAACATCTTACATCATATCTACTGTACATAAACTCCACCTTCCCACTACTCATCTGTCACTGTCATGACTATTTCATATATGTCACTTTCTCTTCTACTGATCTATCATGTTCTTCCTTTTCCCACCAGCTACATGACATAGCCTTGTTGTTTCCTTCCTCTAGCCTGATGGCTCCTCTCTTGTCTCAGATATATAAGGACACCTGTTCCTCCCCCTTGTTCCCTTATGGACCCCCTGACTTACTATATGGACCCCTGACTTACTAAATATCCCCCCAACATATACCAGCATTACAGATCCCATAAACTAGTATACATACATAGTAGAAGTCACCATCAACCTATAAATATATCAATATAAATATCAGTTTAGATTCAATATAAGAAGATTGCCCCTCTCTCTTTCTTGACCCACCTTGACTCCAAAGCTACAAACCCTTGCCTCTTATTATACTTATATTACATATACTTTATACATCTCATCCCCCCTTATCCATCCCTCTCACCTGGTGTGTGTGGTAAACAAGCACATTAGTATTAGTCTTCTAAGAGTAGATATAAATTAGCCACACCTTTTATTTTATTCTTAGTGTTACACTCATCCCCTTAGCATTAGTCAGGAAGGCAGCTCTTATATCAGCACCTTTGTCATAACCTACATTAGTACTAGTGTAGTTATACATATCCCTTCCAAGCTCTATTCTGCCCTTTGAGTAGTTCCACAAGTGGTGTCTCAACAGTGGCCTAACTTCTTCAGATATCTTTAGTCCTAGTAACCCTATTACTATCAGCTTCATCACTACTTCACCTTTCCCTTCTCTCTTCTCCATATCTTCAACATCTACAAAACATAAAAATACACATACATTAGTCAGCTTATATCTTCATAAACTTTTTAAAGGACTTATACATATCCACATTCACTACCCATACCTTAATACACTCTTTATACCTACACTCTTTATACCTACACTCTTTATACCTACACTCTTTATACATACACTCAACATCTACATACCTATACCACTTCCATCTGTCAACCTACCTCTTACCAGTCATGTCTCAACAAGGATTTCCAGGATTCTACTCAGCCCCCAGTATCTACCCTCCAGTCAGCCAACCAATTAATACCAATGTAGGACAGACTTCCCACCCCAACCCAGCCAGGCCTTCCAGGACCAATGTTGGCAACATCCCCAATACTGGAAGATACAGGGACAACAACAACTCATCAGAAAATTCAGAGGATCCACTTGTACCACACCCTCATTCTCCAGTAGCTTCTCATAAACATTCAGAAACTCCATTCACTCACTTTTTGGATAAGGAACCCAGGATGCCCAGATACTCTATGCCTTCCAATAGAGGAGTCAAGATCAAACCAATGGACAGGAACCTCTTCTTTGATGGATCAAACATACCTGTGGATAAATTTATAAAAAGGTATGAGATTGCTGGATCAGCTGATGGTGCCTCTCCCCATGAACTATGCAAACAGATTATTTTCTTTATAAGAGGATCAGACCTCCAGGATGAGGTAGAAGAGATGACTGGCTATGAGGACTCAGACTGGGAGACCTTGAAGGAGCAACTACTTACTAGGTTTGGATCCTCTCTCCCCTTGGTCAAGTACACTGAAGAAGACTTGAGGAACTTTGTAAATCTGGCTACACAAACTGGAGGAATCAGCACTTTGCAGGAATTCAAATGCTTTAGGACCAAATTTGAAACTATTACCCACTACTTGGTCAGACTAGGATACTACACCAGCTTGGAGGATTTCAGAAAATTGCTGCTCAAAGCCCTCAAACCAACTCTAGCCATATCCATCACCAAGGAACTTCTCAGGGACAACAAGATGGTATCACTCAAGGATGGAGGCCATATTCTTCCCAGCACCCAGGTTTTGTTCACCTACATACACAGAGAGGTTCAGTCAGCTACAGTCTTGGAAAAGAGCCTAATGGAACCAGAAAACCCTACCCAGAACCCAATCAGTACCATTCCCAAATCAAACCCTCCAGCTAATACCTATAAACCTGTCTCAACTACCAATCCATGGACCACTAAGCCTCTGGAAGCCAGGACTACAGATCAGAAATTAGAAGAAATCACCAAACAACTTTCAACCCTTACTGCTGGAAGATCAGCCCCTCCTCATCTACTTGGACCAGCCCCAGGATTCAATTCAGCTCCCAGGCCCAATACTTTAAAGTGCTACTATTGCTTTGAAAACACCCACAGTACCACCAGATGTAAGACCCTAGAAGAAGATGTTACCAAAGGATCAGTAATCAGAGATGGCAGAGATTTCACACTTCCAGACAAAACTATGATTCCATGGGACCCCAGAAGACCAATTCAATCTGTGGTATCAGCTTTCCCCAAGGACCAACCCATTGTATCATCCTCCTTTGGACAACTAGAAGAAGCAATCACCCCTGAAGAATCCACCATCTATGAAGCAGACCTTGGAAAGAGAACCAGAGGAACCAAGGACCCAGAAGAACCCAAAATGTCAGACAAAAGGATCAGGAAAGAAAAGGACAACATTATGGACATGGATACAGAAGACTTACTAAACATGGCCAGGACCCCAGTTCCATTAGGCAGGATACAGAATCAAGACCCTAAAACAGACCCCCATGTCAGATTCCAGGACCCAGAAACCCTAGGATCCAGCACTCCACCCAAAGAAAAACCAGTAAAGAAAACCTACCTAGAGAAGACTTTGGCCAAAGAATACCCAGGAGCAGAAGAGGATGTTGCCAAAAGAATGCTTGGTGAAGGAAAGATGGAACTGGCTTATGGAGAAACATTTGCTATCTCTAGTGGTGTCACTGATGCTTTCAAGAAGAGGATCTCAAACAGAAGGCTGCCTTTGGAACCCACTAGGTCAACTAATGTCATAGGCAGAGAAGAAGAAGAAGCAAAACAGGAACAGACCACCCTCTATTCATGCCCCCTTGGATATGTTAAAATCAACATTAATGGACAAGCCCATCAAGCTCTGTTGGATACTGGATCAATGGTCAATATCATACCTGCAGGACTGGCTCACCAACTAGGACTGGTACTCACTGCTAAATCAATGAGGCTTAAAGGAGTTGGAGGCCACCATACTAATATGCCAGGAATTGCTGAGGAAGTAGAAGTAATCATTGGAAAAGTATCCAGAATTGTCCATTTCTGGGTAGCTGAAGGACCTGTTCAACTAATTATTGGAAAGCCTTTCTTAATGGATGTATCAGCCACTATCAAATACAATGGAGCTCAAGGGGAATCACTATCTATTATGGACTCTTCTGGACAGACTTACTTGGTACCCATCATTCTCCCCAGCAACCAGAAATGGGAAACTACACTTCCAGCAAATTCAGCTACCAAGGAATTCCTAGACCAGGGCCAGGACTCCAACTTTTTCTTTGACAGAAGGAAAAACTAGACAAAATAAGCCAACAAACAAACAATAATAATAATAAAAGAATCAGTTAATCAATTTCAATTCATATCCCTATCCCTCAATCCAACTCGCTTTCTGGACCATTGGCTAGTCAGCCCTAAAATAAAATAAAATATAAATATAAATAAATAAATATAAATAAATAACAAGGCAAATTAATAAAATACTTTCCAAGAGTTCCTTTTCTTTCCTCTTAAACACATATATCTACAATCACCCAAACAGAAATAAATAAATAAAATAGAAATAAAAATCAGCTTCCTTTTCCTTTTTTTAGTTAGTTATTTATTTTGCTTTTATATATATATATATATATAAAAAGTTCTTAGGCTTTCAAAATACAATCAACACAAGAGTTGCGACTTGTTTTTCGGCGAACGGCTCGACCAGATGCGGCGCGGCGTTCATACGGCATCATGTTTAGATCCAGCTACGTGTCTGCGTTTCAAAGAATGATCTGGTTGACGGATCAAATGATA
The DNA here is from genome assembly GCA_007896445.1 of Puccinia hordei. Classification (NCBI taxonomy): domain Eukaryota; kingdom Fungi; phylum Basidiomycota; class Pucciniomycetes; order Pucciniales; family Pucciniaceae; genus Puccinia; species Puccinia hordei. The sequence goes on from RDRW01000086.1 coordinate 91,300, forward strand.
TAAAAAAAAATCAGTATGATAAGTCACAACTCGAGTTATAACAGATGGGATGGACGAACGTGGTCGGAGCGGTTAAATGGTTGGAGCCGGCCAGTACAACAGCAAGCACGAATGAACCGACAGGACGTTATGGCGTGTTAGGTTTTGAACGATCGTTAGGAACAGGGTCTGAAGACGCGACCGATGTCGACCGGGTTGGAGAAGGACTTAGCAGTCAAGATATAAAAAAAAAAGAGAGAGAACGATAAAAAAGAGAGAGAACGATAAAAAAGAGAGAGAACGATAAAAAAAGAGAGAGAACGGTGGCCGGCTTAAAAGTTATCGACTCTGGTGTATGAACCAGGACGACGAGGTTTTTTTTTCCCCTGTCAAGACTTTAACAAGCATCTTTTCGACTCTGGTGTACAAACCAGGACGACGGGCCTCAAACGAACGACATTTCGACGCCGGTGTACGATCCGGAAACGATTCCTATTTTTACCTTAAATGTCATGACATTTCCGACGCCGGTGAACGACCCGGAAATGTTTTCTTTCTCACTTTTTATTACTCAAACAAACGACATTTTGACGCCGGTGTACGATCCGGGAACGGTGCTTATTCCGACTTTTGGGCCTTACTATTACTTGAACGACGTTTATGACGCCTTTCATGGCGTAAGATGGTTTTTTTTTTTTTTTTTTTTCTCTTTCACATCCTTTTTCGACGCCGGATTCACCGCGGCTCGGAGAGATTTCTCATACCCCGGACTCCGATTTACATACACGCCATTTTTGTTTTTTTTTACTCCGCACGTTTTTCGACGCCGGTGTACGACCCGGGAACGCGTTTCTGTCAGCGTAAAATTTTCTTTTTCTTGTACAGCAAATACCAAATACATATAAAATAAAAAATAAAAAATAAATAAAAAATAAAATAAAAAAAATAAAAATAAAATAAAATAAATAAATAAAAATAAAAATAAAAACATCAATACTTATAAAAGCAAATAAAATAAAATCATCAGATAAAAATAAAGAAATAAATTAAAAAATAAAACAAAAATAAATAGAGTATCAATAAATAAACTCCCAAGAATACATATATGTAAAAACATTAGAATCTCAAAATATTTTTCTTTTTTCCTCCATTGTCTGGGGACAGACAATAAGTTGGGGGAGGAGCACTTCACTGCCAAATGGAAAAACACCAAGATTTTTTTGATTTTTTTCTCTTCCCTCTCAACAGAAAACTGATCCTCAACTGCCATACATCAAATATATTCATCATCAATCCACACATCTACATATTTTTCTACTCAGTCACACTCATCAACATCCCATCACACATCTACTCATTTTTTCTACTCAGTCAAACTCATCATCATCAAATCACATACTCTACATATCTTCTACTCATTCCAACTCATCAACATCTCATCACACAATCTACATATCTTCTACTCATTCCACCCATCAACATCACATCACAAAGAGGCTCCCTTTCATTCTACATATATCTTATATACTTATTTCAACCCATCAAGAACCATCAAGCATGCTCTCAGTTTCCATCATTCACCCAATTAAAATTCAATCCAACCAAATCAAATCAAAGACCACTTAAACCCAACATCAAGATATTTTACCATACCCCAAAGTACATAGTCAAATCAGCACCAACACCCAGAGGCCAAAAGATTACTCAGATTATAAGATATATAAAACCAGACTAAGAAGAATTAATTTTCCCACTACATCACCATCTCAAGAATTATCAGTAAGCATCTATTAGTTTCCAAGGATTTCAAGATTAAATAAATAAAAGTAAGATTGCTAGAGGGAAAATTTATTAGAGGTACAAGTCAAATGAAGGCTTAGTATTTGAGTCTAATAAATAATGAACCTAGATTATAATTAAATTAAATATTTCAAAGAAACTATTACATGAAGAACATATTCAGCAAGATGGCATACTAGAAGGAATTTCAACCAATTTAAAGACTATAATATATATTTTACAAGAAGATTAATACAATGGATAATGGATACATGGATACTGAATACTATGGACACTGGACTTTGGATCAAATTATACTGAATTGGCTTATACTGGACACTGGATTGGACTTATACTGGAGTGGATTACTTGGACCTTGGACAGGAATACTCTGGACTTCCATGGATCACTTTTTTCTTTCCAGCCTTTTTCTCTGGCTGCATTGTCTGGGGTCAGACAATAAGTTAAGGGAGGATGTGGTGATCCATTCCACTTCATTACCATACTTTTAATAAATTATTTATCACTTATAAACCTCAAATACTTACATATATATACATATAAAACCCAAACCTTACACATATTCATCATTATTATTTCATAATCAGATTCTACACCTCATTTTAACCCTAGTCACTCACTACAACCACCTTCAAATTCCTCATGGTTCAAGAGTTACAGGCAAACACAGAATAACCCAGCAAGTTACAGCAACGGTGGGCCAGCTACGCTAACAATAGCTGTAGCGTAGCGTAATGTTAGCTTTTGTCGCTACGCTAACACAAAGTTACTGTTAGCGGTTTTTTTTTCAGCTAACGCTACAAAATTTTTGTAAAAAAAATAAATAGCTGTAGCGTAGCGTTAGCGACTTCAAAAAAAAAAAGTTAACGCTACAGGAATTACCTGTTAGCTGATTTGTAGCGGTGTTAGCTGGAACAAACGCTACACTAACTGTTAGCGTAGCGCTCTTGTCAGCTACGCTAACTGTTAGCGTAGCGCTCTTGTCAGCTACGCTAACTGTTAGCGTAGCGCTCTTTTCAGCCAGTTAGCGTAGCGCTCTTGTCAGCTACACTAACTGTTAGTGTAGCTCTCTTTGAAGCTATGCTAACTCATAGTGCCCTGTTGCGGTGAGCTAACTGTTAGCTTAGCACTACACTAACTGTAAGCTTAGTGCTATACTTGCAGGAGTATAGCAATCATGTCTTGTATTGAGGATTTGATGCTATTAAATTAGTATTTCAATGAATCTGATGATTAAAATCAGGTCCCCAGAACAATGTCATCCTGAGATCCATCATTTCACATCAAAGGCATTTCAATAAAAATAGATTAGACATCAACATAAGGACATGATCCTAAATTTTGAGGCCAAATGAAGTTTATTTTATAGTTAACAGGGGGGGATGGCCAAATGGACAGCTCAGAAAGCCACAGTGGATTGTGTTTTTCATGAGCCAAAAGCCACATGGAAAAAACAATGTGTTTTTGAAAAAAAAAAAAAAAAAAAAAAAAAAATTAAAGATAGAGATTAAAAAGATATGAATCAGAAATAAGTTGTTTTGATTGCTGTACTTGCTCAAGTACAGGAGTTAAAGCAGAATTTTGATTGGTTTACTTGTGCAAGTACAGATTTTTGATCGCTTTACTTGTGCAAGTACAGGAACCTAATTGAGCAGAGTAGACCAGATTTGACCCAAGACAGGGGAATTTATCACTCCCGCTATACTATAAGTAACTGCAACATACCTCATCAGTGTCACCCTCATTGGTGAGTAGGATTTGTGATGAGGTTGACACCAATTAGGTATTTTGCACTCACTTTTAATATAGCAGGAGTGATAAATTCCCCTGTCTTGGGTCAAAGCTTGTCCACTCTGCTCAATTAGGTTCCTGTACTTGCACAAGTAAAGCGATCAAAAATCTGTACTTGCACAAGTAAACCAATCAAAATGCTGCTTTAACTCCTGTACTTGAGCAAGTACAGCAATCAAAACAGCTTATTTCTGATTCATATATTTTTAATCTCTATCTTTAAGTTTTTTTTTTTTTTTTTTTTTTTCAAAAACAAATTGTTTTTCCATGTGGCTTTTGGCTCATAAAAAACACAATCCACTGTGGCTTTCTGAGCTGTCCATTTGGCCATCCCCCCTGTTAACTATAAAATAAACTTCATTTGGCCTCAAAATTTAGGATCATGTCCTTATGTTGATGTCTAATCTATTTTTATTGAAATGCCTTTGATGTGAAATGATGGATCTCAGGATGACATCGTTCTGGGGACCTGATTTTAATCATCAGATTCATTGAAATACTAATTTAATAGCATCAAGGCCGCACAACAAGACATTTTGTGCCAGGGACAAACATTTTTTATTTGCCCAACCACCTCACACCAACTATTGGTAAAATAAATCAATATGTAATCCACCAAAAACATTCTTTTCTGATTTTTCACTTTTCTGGATCTAAAATTTTGGTCCTGGTTTGAATTCAAACACAAGAAAGAAGATGGATTTCTCTTCTAAGAGCTTTAATGCAGCAGGATTTTACCTGCTGAAGCCATAAACACAGCTTTTATACAGCAGCCATGTTAACTTGTGAAACTAACAGTTAGCAAGCAAAAAAAACCATGCTATTTGAGCATGGTGTAATGGGAGAAACTTCAGCTAACAGGTAACATCTAGCAGGAAAAATATCAGCTAACGGCTAATATTTAGCGGAAAAAATACCAGCTAACAGCTAAAATTTAGCGTAGCGTAGCGATGATGCCGCTACGCTACTGAGAACTTCAAAATCTGTTAGCGCCAGAAAAGTTACGCTACTTGTTAGCGTAGCGGTGAATTTTCCCCGCTAACGCTACAAAAAAATGGACAGAAAAATTTGTCGCTACGCTAACTGTTAGTGTAGCAGAGTGAAATTTCAGCTAACGCTACAAATTTTCTGGGAAAAAAAAACCGCTACGCTAACACGTAGCGGTCAAATAGCGTAGCGTAGCGTAGCGGCCCACTGTTGGTTACAGTATCAAGCAAGTTATAGAATACAATAAGTACATATTATAAGTAGATATATTTCAGAACATTATACATAAATACATATTATATAAACTACATAGACACTACATAGACACTACATAACATACACTGCACATGACTAGGCTTTATTCAGTAACATCTTACATCATATCTACTGTACATAAACTCCACCTTCCCACTACTCATCTGTCACTGTCATGACTATTTCATATATGTCACTTTCTCTTCTACTGATCTATCATGTTCTTCCTTTTCCCACCAGCTACATGACATAGCCTTGTTGTTTCCTTCCTCTAGCCTGATGGCTCCTCTCTTGTCTCAGATATATAAGGACACCTGTTCCTCCCCCTTGTTCCCTTATGGACCCCCTGACTTACTATATGGACCCCTGACTTACTAAATATCCCCCCAACATATACCAGCATTACAGATCCCATAAACTAGTATACATACATAGTAGAAGTCACCATCAACCTATAAATATATCAATATAAATATCAGTTTAGATTCAATATAAGAAGATTGCCCCTCTCTCTTTCTTGACCCACCTTGACTCCAAAGCTACAAACCCTTGCCTCTTATTATACTTATATTACATATACTTTATACATCTCATCCCCCCTTATCCATCCCTCTCACCTGGTGTGTGTGGTAAACAAGCACATTAGTATTAGTCTTCTAAGAGTAGATATAAATTAGCCACACCTTTTATTTTATTCTTAGTGTTACACTCATCCCCTTAGCATTAGTCAGGAAGGCAGCTCTTATATCAGCACCTTTGTCATAACCTACATTAGTACTAGTGTAGTTATACATATCCCTTCCAAGCTCTATTCTGCCCTTTGAGTAGTTCCACAACGCAAATGGCGCCATCCTCTTGGTTGCAAAATTTGTCGACCTTGTTCTGGAATTGTTGATGAACAACAAACAATTGATTCAACGTCTGGAAACCAAATTCAACCAGCTCAAAACCAAGATTGACCCCATGATCAGACATCTTTCCATTTCCAAGGTAGAAAATCTTCTACAAGCCAGCTCTAGACCCCCTGCTCAACTTGCTTCCAAGAACGTGTCTAAATCTTTTGCAGCTGTAACCTCCAAGAATCTCAATGGTTCAATTCAGGATATACAGAAATGTCCTCCCCCGGCTCAAATTATTGCCTTGTCAAAGCCTAAATGCATAATAATTCACTCAAACCCAGCTAAAACAACTCTCAAAGACATGCCCAGCAGGCCCCTTGTTCAGAAGACCAACAAGGCTTTGATCAAACTTGCAGCTTGTGTTAACGGAGAACCTGTGGCTGTCTGAGGAGTGAGCATGATGCCATCTGGTGATATATTGTTTTACACAAAAAATTGGGTGCATCAGAAGTGGTTAATGGATAATAAGAATGTTTGGTCTAAGGTCCACCTCAATCTGGAGGCAACCCCCAGTACCTACTCAGTCATGGCTCACGGGTACCCAAATCCTTTGATATTGGCAAGTCTTCAAATTTGGCTCAATTAGCATCAGAGAATGGCTTTCCAGGCCACAGACTTAGACCAAATATGCTGGATGGGATCTAACAAACACTCGGAAAAGAAGGCCAGCTCCTTTGTGTTATCTTTTATCAACAAAGATATAGCCTTCCAAATTGAGAAGTCAGTTATCTTTCTGAATTACAACTATCACAGGACCAATTGTTTCAAGCTACGCCCCCCTCAATGCTTCCAGTTCCTGAGGAAGGTCCATTTTGGAAAATGGTGTCAAGAACCTCCTTGATGCGCTAAATGGGCTGGCAAACATCCAACAAATGAATGCCCAGACGGAATTGGTGGTGTGGTGTTCTAAATGTGTTTGAGTATCAAAAATACATGAAAGCATAGTTTCATATCAAGAAGGAGTGATATTACTAGTTGTTTTATGGAAAAATTGGAATCTACAGGTTATTTAGTGAGAAATGACCAGTGGATTGTAGTGAGCAACAAGGAGGATAGGCCCTGAGTTAAGCGAGCTAAGAGAGAGCTAGGGAAGACTTGTACCTGAGAAATGACCAGCGGATTGCGGTGAGCAACAAGGAGAATAGGCTCCGAGTTAAGCAAGCTAAGAGAGAGCTAGGGAAGACTTGTACCTAGTAGAGGTACGGGACGAGTGACACAGATGATTGAGTTCTATTGCATAGCAAGCAGAGAAAAAGATGAAAAGGAAGAAATACAAATAGAAAGATAAAGAAAGAAATCAGACCTGAGAAATGACCAGAAGATTGCAGTGAGCAACAAGGAGGATAGGCTCCGAGTTAAGCAAGCTAAGAGAGAGCTAGGGAAGACTTGTGCCTAGTAGAGGTACAGGACAAGTGACACAGATGAGTGAGTGAAGAAAAAGGAAAGAGCAAAGGGAACTAAAACGGTGAGTCTAAATAAGGAGACAGAGGAAACCTAATCTAGATACACTACGTTGAGAGATGCAGCAACCCCCTAAACCCTAACCATATCTACTCATCTGAAGTATTCATCGTCACATTTAGCCCATAGTCACTCTCTGAAACCACAGGGCCAGCTGCACTTAGACAAAACCTAATCAGAATAGAATCATTTTTGTTAAAGTATAAGTACATAGTTAGAGCTTAATGTTTGGTCACATGTAGAGTCACACATATAGTCACATGTATAGTCACACGCATATTCACATGATTCATCACATTCTTGTTCTAGTACTCACCAGCTAAAATGCCTCATATTTTACTATATAAAGGGGAGGTTGTTCCCTCCCAGAAAAAAAAACATTCCAGTTTGATGCCAGTTTTGGGAACAGTAATTCTATTCATAGTTGCACAACACCAAAACACACATAGCATCCATTAGTTGTCTCAATCAAGTTTTCCCTTTGAGAATACCTTTCATAACTCAGAGAAGAATAACAGGTAAAAGAAGTAGTGTTGCCCCTTTGTTGTGCTATTAAAGCAAAGTGTTATCATTGCATTGCTCCCTTAGCTGAAGTTTAAGAAAGAAGGCAAGACAATTTGAATATTTCACATTGATTTATCATCCACCCCAGGACAAACATATCTTTGCTTTGCTGACAAACATCTGATCTAAGTCTGATAAGAGATTTCTACTTATAGTCTTGTATATCATAAGTTTATTCCACAACAATAAATAAATTTTTCTGTAAGAATTCTGTGTAGTATAATAGAGGGGCAGGTCTTTCAAACCACTTGTAACAGGAGTATTACTTAGTTGAATAACATATTGTTATTTCCCCCTCACAGAACTGCCATCCGTCCCAAAGGAGTTCTCAAAGCGGTGTGACCACCTGCATTCTCTGCAAGGATGGCCTGAATTTTGAGTTTTTCATTCTTCTGTTCCTCCCAAAATCACCAAAATTCACTCCTTTAAATATATCTTCTTATATCAACTTGAACCAAACTAGAATACTGAATTTATATACTAAGTTTTATTGTATTTACAAACTCTTAGTTCTATTTGTTTGATCGTTCTCTTTTTTGACTCACTTTCTGATATTAAAAACTGATTACTAGAATTAATGCCGCTTAGTATCTGTGGTTTGTGTGATATGTTTTTTCTTGATTAATATACTAGCTTGACTAAAAGAGACTGAGAAGGCCTGACTAGTTATTTTTTCCAATTACTCATATTATACTCCTCTCAGTTTTTATTCAAAATTGTTTTTTTATTCATTTTCTTTTCTCAACCACTTTTTGGCCCTCCATTTTTTCTAGCGTTGTTAACCAGCCTATTCACAAGGAAATAAAATCATCAGTTCTCCTCAAAAATCAAAGTTCCCATTTTTTGAGTCACCCCAGAGTCTGTTCAAAAATCCTCCTCCTCTTTGTCCTTTTATAATTTTTACACTGAAGAACAGGATTCAAGGAACCACCTCCATCAATAATACCCCATTCAATTTAGCATGCCCTTTCAAGAAGGCATGGTTTGAAAAGAAATGTTTCCCGTCTCAATGATTGAACCAACTCAACACGCGTTCAAAAACCTTTTATTCATTATTCAGATGATCCACCCCATTCCTCACTTCCCTATCCTCTGTTTGACTCCCTTGATGATATTTTTCAAAACATCAAAGCTTCCCCATTCACTCTTGACCCCAACTCTCTATCCATGCTTCAATTGAATTGCCACATGTTGAAATTGGTCAAGCTAAGACTTTTAAATTCCTCCTTCTCTTTTGGTTTTCTGGTTCTTCAAGTACCTTGGATTAATTCAATTGCTCTCTGCCTGCCCCAAAACCAGTTGTAGTGGGTTTTTTCAGCATACAAACATTTGCCATCTCGCTGGAACAAGAGGCATAAGGCAGAATTTGCGTGAGAAGATTGATTTCCTCCCAGGAAATCCAGTTGCTGGAGGGGGGATTGCAAAACCTGGTTGGAGTGGAGATTACACAATCCGGGAGAGTATTCAACATTGTCAATATCTATAACCCCCTCTCTACTTTTTCTCCAGTGGATGAATTACAAGCTTGGCTGACATCTTTTTACTCTTGTCAACAGACAGTAATCATTGCCATGGATGCTGACTTGCACCATTGCCATTGTAATCCCCCGGGAATTTGGAAAACCAAGCCGGAGGCAAGAAATTTTCTGAGTACCCTCTCCTCATTTGGATTCTGGATGGCTTTGCCAAGACACATCCCTAGCTGTTTGTCAGCCTGGGTGTGGAACTAACCATGGTTAATGGTTGTAACTGGCCAATTCTTGAGGATATAACAGTATTAAAATATGGAGTATCCAGAATTGGGGTATTTGTTGGAGAATGGGAACTAAGCAAGGTAAATAACTCTAAGGTATGTACTGTGCTAAGGTGTTCTAATATTTCTCTGGGGGATAAACAACTGTTTGCAGTCTGTTTATATATTGTAAGATCTCCTCAGGGGGGAACTGTGAGCGCTTCCAGGACCAGGGAGGTACTGGGGAGCTCCAGGGGAAGACAGATCCTTTTGGGAGGATCAGTTAAGATTATGATGTGATTTCTACTAAGGCAGTGATATGGGACACATCTTTGATCAGTAGTCCTTATTGGTAATTGATCACATCATAGTAATTATATTACAAGATCTGTTATTAATATTTATAAAGATATTATCTTATAATTGTGTCATTTGTTATTGACACATCTTATAAGTATTAATTATTATAATTTTAATAAGTTATTTTATTTATAAGATATTCAAGTACATATCTTATACATGAATTATTCCAAGGATAAGGAATATGGGTGTAATCAGAGGGAAAAGAGTGACATCTTTTACTCTGGATATTTCACGTGAAAGGTGGGCAAAGGGCCTACAAGTTACGTGCCTTGTATAAGAAGAGTTCATAGAGTAACCTGAATTATTCATGTGTTATTTAATGAATTTATATTAAAGTATGTTTATTACTTATTATAATTAATGTACTTTAATAAGTGTAAGTTATTACTTTATAAAGGAATAATAATAATAATGATGATAATAATACTAATACTAATAATAATAAGGGTAAATAATGAATATTATTATTATTAATAATGATAATAATTAATAATACTTGTGCAATTACTTGGTACATGTCAGGTACTGTGATATGTACTCTGTGGCTGACACTTTTATTCAATTAAAGGTAGGGGTACAACTATTGAGCTAGTCTGGGAAAATATTTTAGGATCAAAGCTGATCAGGGCAATCTTGGTATCCAAAAGGAATTTTGGGTTGGATCACCAGGCTCTTAAAGTTCAACGTTTGGTGCACCCCACCCCTTTTTACCATTGGCAGCACCCAAACTTGTCAAATTTGGATTGGTCACACTGGAGAAAATCTCAGCTGAGTTATCTTCCCTACCCTCCGGTCTGCAAACAGACACAAATGTGCAGGCGGATCAATGAATCTCCTTCCTCTGTAGCTCTCAGGAAAATCTGGGACACCGGGTTCAATCTAATCACGCAAAGGCCAAACCATGGTGGTGTTGCCAGACCCTGGACCCTCTTCTGAAGACTAAAAACCAAGAGTGCAGGTGGATGCACATAGCTAACTCACCGGAAGCCATTGACTGCTACAGAAAGTGGAATTCCCATTTCTTATCACTTGTTGCCTTTTTGAAACAGCACAGCTGGTGGCGGTTACTAGAAGACCCAGCGGACAGTGTTCTGTATTGCGTCCTTTGATTCTCCTCAAAGTCAGCGGGCGGGGAGGTTCTCCCCTTGAGGGGAGCCAAGGGTGTAGCCGTCCATGACAAACATAAACAAGCTGAGTTGTTGTTTAAAGGCACATCTATAAAAAATGTACCCATTTACTTGGGTGATACTCAACTAGATCTGTCTGTCAGGTTTGTTAGTTATCCCCCAGTAACAAAGGTGGAAGTCAGTTTGGCTATTCAACGGATCAGCCCAAAAAAGGCCCCAGGTGTGGATGGAATAGCAAAAAAACTCCTTAATTCACTATCTCAGCCTCTGTCAGATATACTGTCTATTGTGTTCAATGACAATGTAACCAGAAGCATTTTCCCTGTCTCTTGGAAGGTTGCGGTCACTGCCATCATCCGGAAGCACGGGAAACCCAACTACACAAACCCCACTGCTTATTGCCCAATTGCTTTGCTTGGTTCAATAAGCAAGTTATTTGAGCTTATTCTAGCTAGACGGCTTGCGGCCTGGGTGGAGGAATCCGGCATTCTTGCTGAAGGCCATTTTGGGGGCAGGAAAGGCTCCAGAATGGAAGACGCACTATTTGCGCTGGAGCATTGGGTGAAGGCAAAATGGAGGGAAGGAAAGGTTGTTGCACCCCTCCTCATTGACATGAAGTCGGGGTATCCCTCTTTCCACCCTACCAGGCTTATTCATGACCTCTTTAAACTGAAGTGCCCCACGTATTTAGTACTAATCATTGCTGATTTCCTTAGACATCAATCAACAACCATCCAACTTGATGACTTCGTTTCCAAAGCATTCTTGGTTGTAACTGGCCTCCCTTTTGGTGATCTTATACATTTTTTACAATAATACATTGCTGAATAAGTTTTTCAATACTTCCTCTGACTCAGTTTTGATAGGCTATGTGGATGATCTTTTACATCTGGTAGCTGGAATATTAGCCATTTCAGAATGGGATCTACTTACAGAGGAGGGTCAATGCTCATTACGGTGGGGAGTTTCTCATGGGGCCATATTGTATCAGGCCAAAGCTCAGTTCCTTTGGCTGACAAAAAGGAAGGTACCCACACCCACATGCTGTTTTTCTTTTGGGGAACAAACACCTTTTCCAGCTCGGTTTCCAGCTACGGACGTCAATTGGTCGGGGGTTTGGCTTGATGGCAAACTCCTATTCAATCACAATTTCCGGTTTTTAGAAGAAAAAGCCCATAAAACCATAAATCAGCAAAGGATTTTTGGCAGTTCTTGTTGGGGTGCTAAAGGGAGTGACAGAGTGAAACTGACATGCAGTGTTCTTTTCCCCAGTATTCTTTACAGGGCTTCACTGTGAGCCACTCATTCAAATAGGGGAAAGGTCACAGTGTTGGCGGCAAAGATAAATTGGCTAGCAGGTCTTTTCACCCTGGGCACCTTCAAGTCCACCTCAAGCAAGTTTATCCAGCACAGATCTGCTGTGCCAGAATTCATGAACAAAGTTATCAGAACTAGTTTCTCTTTCTTTGTTAGAAAGCTTATCATTATCAAACCTAATAAAAATATCAGATCTTTGATCCTCAATAGCAGATCAGATTCATAGGCAATGTTTTCAGATGCAGCAAGAATTGGGATAGCCGCGGAACAAGTAGAACAGGCTATGGGAATGAACCCCAAACAGATTTGATTATCCTTTGACTTTGAGGGGACCACTACTTTGGTTATTGATTTTTTACATTTGGAACTTTCTAAGGAAGAAGCCATTTTCTCTTTTAAGTCCATTGTTTCTTCCTATAGTGCAGATCCAGAGGCTTTGGTAATTTTCAGTGATGGGCCCTTCCACCCAGAGAAAGGAGGGGCTGGGGAAGCAGTCTGTCCAGTGAAGAACATTTTCAGTTCATACACTTTTGGTGGCAACACCCTTGTGTCATGTCATGAGAGTGAGGTGTGGGATTCTTGGTGGCCCTTGGATTATCCAAAATTTTGGTTGCAAGAGAGGAAATTTGTTCTATCCTGATCTTGGTGGACAATCAAGGCGTACTCCAAAGGGTAACTGACCCTTTGGGTCCCAGACGCGGCCAAGGGTTGTTTGAAGCAATTGACAGATCCTTGTTGCTTCTCCCAAGCCACCTGAAGATAACTTTTGTGTGGTGCCCGGGCCACAGGGATATATTAGGCAATGAACTGGCAGATCTTTTGGCCAAAGATGTGCTGGAGTCCCCCTCTGTTGTGATAGTGTATTTCACACACTAAATAAACTATACATTTACATATTTCATCTTATCACATATTTTTATTTCACTTCACATATGTCATACTATTTTTATACATTTTATCTCATCATACCAATTACGTAATCTCCATGTATATAAATCAACTACTATGACAATTATATCCTTCCCTTGGGGGAGTTTTCCAACTCACTATCACATTATCCTGGTATCTTGTCTCTTCACCCTCCATGCAACTCCTAGAAATTAGTGGCAATTATAGGAAGGTCCACCATGTAAAGTTTTAGGGTTGACAACATTGCAAACTTTATTTATGCTTATTCATACTTTTCTCTCATGTCTTAAACTATATTTACATACTACAACTTCCTCAATAACCCATAAATTACAGTCTATCAATATTGTAACCGCGGCTGAATGGATGAGTTCCCCATCTCTTTTGGCACTCATACACCTCAGTTGCGGAATCATACTCACATATTTTTCCTAATACACCGGAAAACCCTGGCCAACACCTCCCTCAAATTACCATCACCTTCAGATTTACACATAGCGTCTAGCTCACTGATCAATCAGCTTGTGTCAGGTCATTGTGCGCTGAAAAGTGTTCTCTTCAAAATCAGCAGGATATTTGATCCTCTCTGTCCCTTTTGTGGGGCTAGGGAGACTGTCCTTCATTTCATGAATTTCTGTCCAAAAACCCAAAGACTGAGAATGTCCCTGCGGAGACATCTTAGACGGCTTCAGATCCAATTTAGAGCAACTCCACCATGGTTGCTATGCTAAATATAGCACCCCAAACCCCATATAGCAACGCCACCGTGATGCTACAATAGCAAGTTTCATTGCTTGGTTGCTATAGCAGTTCCACATCTGGAACTGCTATAGCCACCCAATAGCACCCCATTGGCCAGGTATCACACAGCAAAAAAATGTGATGTCTGGCCCTGGTCACTTTAACTCACACACAACCGGGAGGCTTTGGTAACACCCAAAACCTTTCACTGCTCCAAGCTACAATATATCATAGCTTGCGGTGTGTAGCAACCCAGCCTTGGGCTGCTATGACTCCAGCAAGGTGCCCCAGCACAGTCGTTATTGCAATCCAGATAGCTCCCCACGGTGGAGATGGTCTTAGAGCGGCTAGATTTGATTCAGTTCTTGACAATTGGAAAGCTGAGGTTGCTTTGGCAAGATTCATTCAAGACTCGAACTGTTCCCCCAATCACTCCAGTCCTTAATGATTTCTCATTCTCTTTCATCTACTTTCCTCTCTATTGTTTTTCCTTTTTCCTCTTTAAAATTTGTTTTCAGTCCTCATCATTCTTATACATAGCACTAGCAAATTTGTAGTAGTATTTGATTTACATAGTTGTTCGAGTATGTCTCAAAGATGTCACTTAGATTCACAGTGTGCAATGCCCATAGGCCAAATTTCACTCAAAAAAAAAAAACGTCAGCCCTGAAGCTCCCGTGGATTCCTCGTGGAGGCCCCGGGGACATTCCTCGCGGAGTCTCGAGCGGGCAACTGACATCCCCGGTGAAGCTACTCCCGAGGTGTATGTTAGGATGCTAGGTTGTGACACTTGGCTGACGGTCAACATTTCATATATTCATCTTCCATTATGCATATTCATTGTAGTGACTGCGCCGCACCCAGTTGTATTTAGTTTGTGTCTTGCCGGTCCCGGTACCGGTTTCTCTTCTCTTCTTCACCGAGTTGAGGAACCGATACCGGGACACTAACCTGAGCCGCTGGTGCCATCGCCGAACACGCCACAGGTTAGTACATGCAATCAATCTACCGAGTTGAGGAACCGATACCGGGACACTAACCTGAGCCGCTGGTGCCATCGCCGAACACGCCACAGAGCTGTTGCGGTTTGCTCCTAATAGTGTACATGCAGCTCCACGAGCTATCGTTACATCAGACTTGATTCGTTCGCCTACGAGACGTTATCAATTTAATTTTTCATGACGTTTTTGATTCAAAGCACTCTTTCAATGTCACCGGCTTGTTCGTTGTGAGATCAGTGAGAGAGTAATTATTGAAACAAAATCAGTAAAGCCTTCCTCTCTCAAAATCAGCACTATCAATGTGATGATATATTATACCAAAGCAGAACTTAGAAAGAAGTAGAAAACGGCCAGGAAGAGACTGATAAGATGAAAAGAAGTTTGACATATTTATATTACTTGGTTTATCGTACAAATCCTCGGCGAAAAAAAGATAGAGAAAACGATATATATATATATGTATATATATATATATTTATATGCTAGAAAATGGTAAAATAGATTTACAATCAAAGCAACAAGGGAGAAGAGTGATAATTCTACAATCGAATTTCGGAAATGTCATGATCGAGTGAAGATTTTCTGGGGAGGGCAAGATGATGAGTGACTTATATATACAAACAAAAAAAGATGGTTAAGCAGACGTGGTGGATTCACTACAGCTATCGGAGACCTCTGCAAGATGTTGAGAGTCCTGTGATAGGGAATCGGTGTGGATAGGTTGGACAATGTGTCGGTGAGAATCTACCCATGTGCTGGGGACGCCAGGTGTGGTTAGCGTTCTGATGGGTGAGGAGATCGAGGGAGAGTGAGACAGGATAGATCTGGCAGTCGATTTGGATGGGCTGAAACGGTTGTGGGTGATTCGTGGGGGTTGACTGGAAAGAGATTTATTTCTGAGGAGTATCATTCTCATCAAGTCTTTCGAAGCGGAGCCATCCTCCTCCTCCTCCTCCTCCTTCGCTTCGCGTCCGTCGACCTTGGGCTCTTGGGAAAGAACATAGTTGTTGCTGCGATCCTCAACGTTGGATGGAAATAGCCGTCGAATGGACTGGTTTATCAAGATGAATCCTAAGAAGAAGAATGCAATCGATAGAGGGCCTGGGGTGTTACTTGGTCGAACTTCGTCGATTTGACTTTCTTGCAGGAGCTCCAAACAACTCGAAATTGGGCTGCACATTCTTATTCTTTAAGTCTCGTGGATTGTTTCTGATATTATCCGATGAAATCCGCTCTGTTGAGTATCTCAAAGGTTCCCTGTTTTTATTGATTCTAACGATTTCGGGGTCCTTTGCAACTAATTAGTGGTAGATTTGGATATCTGCGAAGCTTTCCAGCGGCTGACGGAGGCGAATCTAATGTGAAATGAGATTGCAAGCAAAGATTTTCAACAAAAGTGAATTAGAACGAACGTGTCAGCGGAATAGACGAATCGGCTAACGGTCGATCTTATATGTTATAAATGTAGGTTACCTTTACTTACAAGGATACTAGCTGTATTCTACAATTTCGAGTCTTTCCACGAGAAGAGTTCTAGAGTTGTTGGTAGTCCAAGTGGGTTTACATATATATAAAAAAGGGAACAGGTCTTTAATATTTTATTCATGCACTCGAACCTGAAGGTAAAGGACGTGGTCTGCAAGGCCCGGAGGCCGAGGGGTAGAGAGAGGAATTCAAAATAATCGTAGACAAGCGCGTGCACCAAAGCAACCGACAGGGTATGTAAGGGTCATAGCGTACGTCGTGAATCGGGGGCGCTGCCAACTGTGCCAAGCAGAGAGGGGAAGAAGGAGAAAACAACAAACAAGGTTATACGTTCGACAGCGCTAGCCGAAGTTCTTGAGCATAATCTTTATTTACACACGACCTAGAATATGCTGCCGTGTGAATTGGATACATACGTATTCTGGGCAGGGTTAGGTAAATCATTAGGCTTTGAATCTTGTGGAGAAGAGAGATTGGCCTGGTGGAGCTGATAGTAAATTATTGACTACTTGAAGCTTGCCATGATTCGATATCAACCTCTTTTCTATGTTCCTTTTGGTGCTTGCATTCAAGCTTTCTTATCTTTCACAATTCAATCGATGTCCCATCCGACAGCACTGCACTTCCGATCATCCTCAGCCAGAGTCTTTTTTCTTCCCCCCGTCTGCCGTATATAATCTGTTATATCAATCGGAGTGAGAATCTCCGCCGGGCGAATGGCACCTGCTTGAGTCTCGAGGCCTCTTGATTGAGTGATCAGGAATGAGGGGGGATTTCTAAGGATAATTGAAGACCCGGCCCCCAGTTCAGTATAGTTGCTGGCGCGAAAAAGGATTTGTTCCTGAATAAATAATAATTTTACTAATGAACTGGGCTTTTGGGGTGATTTTCCGCGCATGCCAGAGATTCATCTTCCTTTAGCAATGCAACTTGCCGTGGAGAATCATAAACACTGATTATTGACCCCGTGTTTCATCAAGGAGAAAACCCCAGATGCCAGATAATTGGAAAGCACGGAAAGATGTTTTTCCAGGGGGGATTTATTGTTCCTACTCACGGGATTTATTTGAATCGTGTCTGTAGGATTTAGCCTTGAATAGATCAAGCGACTGAGATTTTGTCAAGGAGGATAGCTCGATTAGGAGTTGGACTTTGAGACCAACAAATGAGGAGTTCTAGGTAGAAGTGATGGTCGATTTTATATGATCAGAAAGGTTTATATTTTCTACCGCTGGATGCCCAGAGTTGGTGAAAGGCTGGCATGATCAGAAATAGGGGTTGGTTGGCCTTGAGGCATACATAGAAGAAAACACCTGATCAAGACGGTGGTACTGGTATCCAACCAGGTATGCCTCCTTTTTTGCGAGCCATAAGGGACACTAACTACCAACGCGGTTGCCGATCAAACCCTTTGAGAGGTTTTAAAGAGAGAGCTAATGAGGAGGACTGGTCAAATTCAAGCGGAAGGAGATGATTGTTCCCCTACCATGAACTAATCAACAGCTCAGCTCTCTTTGATTCATCAATCTCTGGCTGAATATTATGCACCCTGTAAAACAATATATCTAAGACTATCTTCATTTGTTAAGCACAATGTAGATCAGATCAGGAGCCTGCATAGCACCAACAATAATTATCTGCAGCAAGAATGGCAAGACGATACAAGGACCTTGTACCTCCTCGACATTTCCGGCAAACAGCTGGTCCCTCAGAGAGATGTAAGATCTGGATGCTCTTCATTGATCTTGAGATGGGAAAAAGGGAGATGACAAGCAGAAGTCTTTGAACAAATTGTCCAGCCAACTATCATCATATTTGCCCATCTAAATTGAACCTTCTGAAACTCATCATCCCCATTTGTTATTATTATTATGCGCCCAATCAGTTTTTTAACCCAGTGGTTTAAAGTCAGAAAGCTCAAGGACTGTTGGAATTGTTCTTCGCGAGTGATTCTTGTTAATATTAAGGGAGAGATTGATACGGTCTTGGAGCTTATTAGAAAGAAGGCAATACGCAGCACTGCAGGATGTCCAACACAGTGCAGAAATAGATGGGCCATACTAGTTGGTAGAGGCTAGTAGATGGGGTCTTCATAAAATTCTGAAGTTCTAAGATGATGAGATTATAAAAGGTAGAGCGGATGAGAAGGGTTGAACAGACTCAACTCAGAATAGTCGGTGAAACATGAGGAGAACTGATGATTCTGATTACTTGATGTAGGCTAGTATTTGAAGGCTATCTACAAGTGATCAAATTGTGGTTGAGAAGAAATTTAATAAAAAACAATAATGATGAACAAAATACTTTTTTTTGAAGACTAAACATGAAGTCAAAATGGCCAACACCACTCAACTACTCAGGGCTCTATGACTACAAGCTGTGAGAGGGTTGAACTATTAAGCTTACTAGTAATGAATGCTTAATAAATGATTATAGACAGCAGTGATTTTATTCATATTTAAAGGATTTACGGTATAAGTAATTAGAAGACAGAGAGAAATTCAACAGGTCTCATTGGGGACAGCAAGGGGTAGGATCAGGTTCCAAAGGAAACTGGATTGGCAGAACCAGTAAAAAAACAATGATGGCTTGTAAGTTGTCTACAAGTGACATCAGAAATTACATAGGCCCCTTAATCTATACTCTGCTATGTCACTTGTAGAAAATTCATCATTGTTTTTATTTTACTAGTGCAGAAGAATTGAGGAGGGCCATCATATATTGACATGGTAGACTGGTAGAGTTAGACAAGCTCTCACTGCCAGCATAATTGCCTAGGAGAATTCATCCCAGTTAAACTGGGATGCACTCAACCAATTTAAACTTGGTTGAAATCAACTGATGAAATATAAATCCAAGGGAGCCCTTGGTTTTATATTTCATTGGTTGAGGTCAACCTACTTTAAATTGGTTGTTTGCATCCTAGTGTAACTGGGATGAACTCAACCTAGGAAATTATTCTGGCAGTGTCTGGGCAGGCGGGAAAGACAGGAGCATTGTGTAAGAGCTGTAGCCATGTATATGGAGGAGTGGAGGCACAAGAGCTTGTGTTAGAAAACATGGAGTTAGTCAAACCAGCCTAGAGAAAGTGTATAATCAGAGAAATGAAGAGGATGGAGGTCTTCCTGTCAAGCTGGCAAGATCTGAAAAGAATTTTTTCAGATCTTGGGGGTACCCAGGGGTGCCTCTTTCCAGAATTACAGGAGGTTTCCAAGGATATACTTCTGGAAAACAACTAACTCTCAGGATGCAACCAGAAACATGGCCAGAAAAATTGAAACCAAAATAACAACTCATCCATTTCCATCTCAAAAAAACAAGTGAAACCCACTGCTCTCCCAGGAAACACCAAAAACTCAGGCACAAGGCCATGTTCCATCCAATCCATTGGCGTCAAAACAAGGTGGAGGGCGGGCTCCAGGCTTGCAGGGGTGCAGTGATGCTGATTGTGGCACTCTTGTTTAAGCAGTTAGGCAAATTCTACCTCTTGGAAGTCAAGAGTAGAGAAACATGCAAGACTTCTACAACTCCTACACTTCCCAGAACCAACATACCTTGCATGAAGATAATTCCTTGAATACCAAATTCAAAAGCTTGGTTGATGCTCAAAAAACAACAGGCAATTCCTATTGTCCCCCTCATTTTTGTGATGCTAAGGCAGTCAATTCAGAAATCCGGCAACAAGCCATCCACCATGCTGTTGTGAACCGGGATGAAGAGGAATACACAGGTGATGGCAAGCAGTGAGTGGTATGATATATTTCAATTCAGCGGCACAATTAATAAATTTCTTTTGTGTTTGTTTTTATATTTTAGAGGGGCAGATAGATTGAACTCCCCAGCCCCAAGGGATGAACCGCTAGCCCAATCTCCACAAACCACCAGGGGCTTTGAGAATCTACCAACTCATGACCAGCAACATGAATCAGAAACCCCATGCATCATTTTTAACCAAGTAAAAATAGCTTTCAAATGGCTGCTCCGGGTTCAGACAGTAATATGATGGGGATTGATAAACCCACTCCCATGGGCGCATGCCCTGAAAAAAACAGATGTGCAGCCTGCACACCTCTTTTTTTATCCGCGTGCGGGTTGCACACCCATCTACAGGCGTGCAGTTGCATGCCCCATTCAGAAAAGGGTGTGTGATCCGCACACCCTTCTCTATGTGTATAGGCAGGGGTGTGCCCCTACCTATATACATATATTGGTGCACCATGATTCTATGGATATAGGTCAGGGGTGTGCGGTACCCCACCTATATACATAGAATTGGTGTGTGGCTTGCACACCAATTCTATGTATATAGGTGGGGGACCACACGCCCCTGACCTATATACATAGGATGATGTCATGTCCACAATGGAATGTGGACATGACATCAGCTTGCCGCCCCGCCCCCTCCCCCCAATCTCTTTGGCTTGCCCCCCCCCTCCTCAAATCCCTCCCCAACCCCACCAGCCAACCACCCACCCCCATCCACCTACCAGCCCGGCCGCCGCACGACCCAACCCAGTTCTCCATAGGCAAGAGAGTATTTGACTTCAACAAGACTATAAATGCAGTAATCCCAAACAATAATGTGGAGCTCACATTTGAAACCAAGGTCAGTAGGAATTCCAAGATATGCAAGGAGCTACAAGCTAGTCAGCGGACAGAACTGCTTATGGCCTTGAAAGGCACAAGCTAGCATTTGCGACAGCGGATCAACCCTTTTGATCAATTGCCGGACACAAAGTGCAGATCACCTTAACGGTGGAGAAACCTTATCCGCTGGCACTTAGGAATCCCCATACCCGGCAAGCCCGCACAACCGGGAAGCAATTGAACAGCATATAGCTCAACTGATGAAGATGGAAAGTTTGGTCTAATGAAAAAATGGATATTACTACCCCGGTTATAATTTCTTGGCACAACAGCAAGTCTAGACTGGTGGGTGATTTCAGAGCTTTGAACACCTATACAACACCAGATAGGTGTCCCATGCCTAGGATCACAGAATTGTTATCAAAACTACATGGAGCTAAATTTATCACTTGTATGGATGTACTTAAAGGTTTCCACAAGGGTAGAGTGAGTGACAATAGCCATAAGTTCTTGAGAATCATTTCTCACTTGGGAGTGCACAATTATCTGAGGATGCCGTTTGGAATCAAGAATGCACCATTTCATTTTCAGCAGATGATGGATATTGAATTCAAGGCAGAACTGAGTCAATTGTGGTTTATCATCTACATCAATGACATCATTGTTTTTACGGACACCTGGGAAGAACTTGTCAAGAAATTAAAATCCATCCTGACAAAGATAACAGCAATGGGGATGAAAATTCCACCAAGCAAATGTTCATTTGGGTTCTCAGAATTGAAGGCCTTAGGGCATATTGTAAATGGCCTTTCCTTGGGAATTGATCAAAATAGAGTGGCAACTGTGTTGTTGAAGCCAAAACCAGTGACAGTAAAAGAATTACAATTGTTACTAGGCTTTGCAGGCTATGACAGGCTGCACATAAGAGACTTCAATCTGATGACATCATGCCTGTACAAGACTTGTAGCCCAAACGTGGGTTTTGAGATGACACAAGAGCAAGTAGCAGCTTATCAGGCATTACGAGTGGTGCTCACCACAGCACCGTTACTATTCCATCCCAACCCTAAGAAGCCCTTTTTACTCTACATAGACGCTTGCATGGAGGGGCTTGATAAACGCATGCTCACGCCAGGGGCGTTTGGCGTGTTTTGACGCCCCCACCAACACAAATTGGCGGGTTTGGTGGGCACACCAATGCCTGTTGGCGTGTTTCCAGGCACACCAAGTGCCAATCCCTTGGTATGCGTGTGAAACACACCAATGGGGATTGGTGTGCTTTAAAAGCACACCAATGGGGATTGGTGTGCTTTAAAAGCACACCAATCCCCATGGGCGTGCTTGTTGACGGCCCACCTGCACGCCAATATACATGCGGGTGGGCCCGCACGCCCGGGCCTATGGCCTATGGGAGACTTATACAGTCTCCCATAGGATAGGCCGGTCATACATCCTTGATGAGGTTGTATAACCTCATTGTTGGGGAGGAGCTCCTTCCCGGCAATGAGGTTGTATAACCTCATTGTTGGGGAGGAGCTCCTTCCCGGCAATGAGGTTGTATAACCTCATTGCCGGGGAGGAGTTCCTCCCTGGCCATGAGGTTTTATGACCTCATTGCTGGGGAGGAAATCCTCCCCAACAATGAGGTTGTATAACCTCATTGTTGGGGAGGAGTTCCTCCCCGGCCATGAGGTTGTAGAGCCTCATTGCTGGGGAGGGGGCTGGGGTGGCAGGCCATGAAATCAGCAATGTGTTGAAGTTGAACACATTGCTGATGTCAGGGATACACACATACATAGTATGTGTGTATCCTTGGCGTGCCCGCCGGCATGCCAAACAATACACACATACTATGTATGTGTGTATCCTTGGCCTATGGCCTATGGGAGACTTTAAAGTCTCCCATAGGCCATAGGCCAGGGCATGCGGCCCCACCCGCACAACCATTGGCGTGCGGGTGGGCCGCCAAGAGGCACGCCAATGGTTTGGCAATTGGCATGCCTGGAAACATGCCAACGGGAATTGGCGTGCCCGCCATACCCCCCACCTTGGGTTGGCGGGGGCTTGAAAACACGCCAAACGCCTCTTGCGTGGGCGTGCGTTTATCAACGCCCTTGCATGGAAGGTCTTGGAGCCACTCTTCACCAGATTCAAATGGTGAGGGATAGGGAGCAAGAGGGACCAATCTGTTCTATATCCAGGCAATTAAAGGAATCAGAGACGAGCTATGGAGCCTCACAGCTTGAGTGCCTGTGCCATGTGTGGGCACTCAAAAAGCCTTACTACTATTTGGATGGCTGTGTGTTTGAAGTGATTACGGATTGTGTGGCGTTGAAGTCCCTTCTTAATATGAAGACGCCTAGCGGTCATATGATGCGGTGGCAAATTTCTATCCAGGAGTGGAGGGGTTCTATGACTATTGTCCCTAGGGATGGCTTGGCGCATAAGAACGCTGACAGATTATCCAGGTGGGCCTTAAAAAATAACAGGGATACCCCTGCATCAGACACAGAGGAGACCAAGCGGGAAGTCCTGATTATGGCAATCAGTATCAGTGGACTAGCTAGTGAGTTCTGGGACTTGGTTGACCAAAGCTACACGGAAAACTGTAATACAGCCACCTTGGTAGGTATACTGTGCAATAAATTGGTAAAGGTTCACTTTATTGCAGCAGAAATAATAAAAACTAATAGTAGTAAATGACTTAAAGAAATAATAAAGACAAGTGAGCAATCATGGAATAATGGAAAAATTCTAATGAGTGAAAACAATTAAGAGTGATACCTTCTTATAATCTGATCCTAGCTGAGACTTGATGAAGAAGAATGTAAAGATGTATAAATGGAGATAATGAAATATTCACAAGCCTAAGTAGAATGTTTTATAATAAGAAATAAAAGTTCAATAACACAACCGATTGACAATAAAAAGAGTGAAAATACTAGGTACCTCCACTTGGAATATAACTAGCTCCTCCTGAATCTTTACTAGTCTTCAACAAGTACTGAGGTTGGATGAGATTGGGCAGATGGATGCTTGACGGTGGATTAAGGGTCTTGGATGCTTCGGGTTGATTGTTGAACGGCTTCTTGAGTCTGGTTCTTCCTTCAACTTGAACTTTGAGCGAGTTGAAGAGAGTAGTCGACGCGCATGCATATGCTATCATAATGCATATTAGAGATTTCAGAGAGTTGGGTTAGGATTGTTATTCAACACTCCTCCTTGATCCTGACTCGATTAGATGAAGTTGGGTGTGTGAAATTTCCAGCTTGATGAATCCAAGTGGCTTCGTCAGACCGCCAGCAATCATGTCGCTGGTAGATACTTGTTGAATAGTCAATCGCTTCTTGTTGACCAGCTGTAATACATATTGAAATCGCACTTTGATGTGTTTGGTGTTCTCATTGAGCTGGGCCTCCTTGCTGATTATCACTGCGCCCGAGTTGTCATTCTTCATAATCGGGGCTTTGATCTTGAGACTTAAATTGAGTATTAAGTTGGTCATCCAACAAAGTTGTTTGGCGCATTGATTTATCGTAAAAAATTCGGCTTCGGTAGTTGACTGAGCGACAACAGGTTGCTTCTTAGCCGACCAGCAAATTGGGTTGCCATACATGGTTATTACGTACCCAGATTTTGACTTTTTTGTTACCAATGAAGTGACGTAATCAGCATCCGCCCAACCGCATAAACCTTCATCTGATTCACTTGTTTGCGTGAAAATAATCCCCATGGTTCTGGTTCTGTTCAGATATTGGAGCAAGTGTTTGATGGCCGCCCAGTGCAATTCATTTGGTAAGTTGGTAAATTGCGCCAAAAGATTGGTCGCAAAGGTGATGTCGGGCCTTGTATGTAGGGCAAGATAATTCAACATGCCAACTGCTTTCTGATAGAGTTTTTGATTGATTTTGGGAGCATTTGTGGCCACTATCTTATGAAGATTCATCGGCGCCGGCGCTCTGACTGGATTCAACTTGAGCATATTGAATTCATATAGAATTTTCTCAATAAAATCGGCCTGATTAATATGAACCGACCCATCCTCCTTCCAGGGGCGTTGATAGACGCACGCCAAGCGCGCACGCCAACGCCAGCCCGCACGCCATTTTTTTTTGGCGTGCGGGCCCCACACGCCCTTTTTTTTTTGGCGTGTAGGGTCTACACGCCAAAAAAAAAGGGCGTGTGAGACCCACACGCCAAAAATGGCGTGCGGTTCCCACACGCCTTTTTTTTTTGGCGTGTGGGCCCCGCACGCCAACGAAAATTGGCGTGTGGGAACCGCACGCCAATTGTTTGGCGTGCGGGGCCCACACGCTCACGTAATCGAATGGCCCCTGCCATTCGATTACGTGAGCGGGGGGTATGGGATATACACACCCCCCGCTCACGTAATCGAATGGCAGGGGCCATTCGATTACGTGAGCGAGCCCGAGTCTGTTTCCGGACTGGGGCTCGCTCATGGTCCTGGTTTTTTCAACCAGAACCACAACAAACCCCGCTCTCCGACTCGATCAACCAAAGCGGTGAGTCTGAAAATCCGAAAAAAAAAAAAAAAAAAAAAAAAAAAAAAAAAAAAAAAAAAAAAAAAAAAAAAAAAAAAAGAGGAAAAAATCAAAAAATGAGAAACCAAAAAATGAGAAAAAAACCCCAAAAAAACCAAAATAAAGGGATTTTTTGGGGTTTAATTTTGTGGGAGAAAAATAGCCCACAGGCCCAGGGCCCTCTCCAAGACCCAACTGGCCCAATGACAGGGCCCAATGGCCATAAGAAGGGGCCCGCCTCTGCCCATCACCTCCAGTGGGCCCACAGGCCCACTTTGATGCTCCAAAGGGGCAATAAAACATTCAAAGGGGCCATTCAAACCCCCCAGGCAGCTCAAAGGGCCCCGTATAAGCCCCAGACGCACACCATCCCCCCCAAAAGTGGCCCATCTCAAACACATCTCTTCCTATTTCCATTTTTTTTTCACCGTAAATATAGTAACACGTGCTGACAAACTCTCCCATTCAAATGCAAACAGATTCCGCACAAATCACCAAATCAGCAGCAAAAGATGTCACACACCGGTGATTACAACTCCGCAACCAATCAGCCTCCACGCCCATACGGATTCTACGAGGTTGACCCCAACCATCACCCGCACGCCCCACTTGGCAACATGTATCAAAATCAACCCTCTGCGCATGGAAATCCACACGTGCTTGGCCAACCTGCAGCTCCAATCAATCAATCAGGCCACCTACCAACAAACTATGGCTACCCAAGCAACCAATATGGCCAAGCCCCCCAGCCCCTTACTGTCCCCTCAGCCCACCCAGCCACCTACAGCTTCAATGACAACAACTACAGACTGGCAATCCAGCCAAACCCTGGGCCCCCAGCCCACCCAGTAGCGCAGCCTGTGTTCCGCCCATATGAGGTACAATTGCCTCAATTCACCCACTGTCACAATCGACCTCCAGCCTCTACCTATCAGCTTGATCCAGCCCAACCATCCTATCTGGCTCAGCCAGCCCTCTACGCACCACCTCATATAACTCAAGCCCCACCATCCCATCTGTTTCCGCAATCCCATCAAGCACCACAAATCTCAAACTACTGGCAGCCGGGACCCCAACCATCGTCCCACCCGGCCAACCCATTCACTCTTGGACCCACTCACTTCCAAGGCCTGCCAACCTCACACAATTTCCCCGTTGGCCAACCATCAGTGCCCGCTCCGCCGCAGACAAATCAAGTCCCTTCCATACCCGTCATGCAAGATATGCAGCCATCTCTGGGGGAAATAACCTCCTCTGCGCCATTTAGCCCTCAAATTTGGCCACCTGCACAACCAAGTCCTCAACAGTTTCCCCAAGGAAATTTCAGCCCTCAAGACCCTCAAAATGTGGCTGAAGGTGAGTCTTCAAATACTTCTCCACTTTGTTTTCATATTAACAAGAACTAATGTTTACCTACTCAATCTCCCAGTCAAATACCCAAGGGCCATGCCTACATCTCCCGGCGGATATCAACCTGCATCACCCAGCCCTCAAGTATTTCCCCGAGCAAATTTCAGCCCTCAAGTCCCTCAAACTGTGGCTGAAGGTGAGTCTTCAAATATTTCTCCACTTTGTTTTCATCTTACCAAGAACTAATGTTTACCTGCACAATCTCCCAGTAAAATACCCAAGCGTCACGCCTACATCTCCCGGCAGGTATCACCCTGCACCACCCAGCCCTCAACCGTTTCCCCCTGCAACTTTCAGCCCTCAAGTCCCTCAAACTGTGGCTGAAGGTGAGTCTTCAAATATTTCTCCACCTTGTTTTCATCTTACCAAGACCTAATGTTTACCTAGTCAATCTTCCAGTATACCCGCTCAATCCTTTAGGACGTTCACCGCTGGCCCCCGCAATGTTACCCGCTGCCAATCAACCGCATAAAGTGTTGATGAAATCTGAAGATGTACAATCTTATGATTATTCAGTTGGCAGTAAGTTCTTCTAGTTTCTTAATTCGCCCACTTGAGGCAGACTGGCTGAACTGCTTGTGTTTCCAGATGCAATGGATGCACCACCCGAATTCCTTTTCACATGTGTCACTGATCTCAAACACTTTGTCACCACATGGGCCCACGAGCATGGTTACGCTCTGAAAGTTTGTGCTTCCAAGAGGGACAAGAACATCTACTTTGCATGCACAGTTGCCGGGGAAGACCAAACCTCAGTTGATGCTATCCGGTTTCGAGAGTCTAGGAATAAGCGACTGGGGTGCTGCTTCAAAATATCCGGCCACAAACCGACTTCAGTAAAACTCAAGGATGCACCATGGGAACTCCGATGCCGAAAGACGATTGAGCACAATCATGGTCCAATCGATCTGGAACATGTAGTCATCCACAAGAAGCTCTCTGTCGAAGGCCAAACTGAGGTTGCTTGCTTATCGTCTCTAGGAATGCAACCCCAGGCAATCGCTAGACTCCTTACTAGCAGTGAGGGAAGGTTTGTAACCAACCGGACGATATACAACACAAAGCAGGCACTGAGGGCGGAGAAGAGGGCTGGCAACACCCCAATCGAGTACCTCCTACGTTGCCTCAACGAATCCAATTGGACACACGAGGACGTTTACGATACGGACGGCAAGCTCCTTTACTTGTGGTTTGCGCACCCAGGATCGTTGCTTCTTGCTCGCAGGTTCCACCATGTGGTCAACATTGACTGCACTTACAAGACGAACCTGAACAACTACCCCCTGCTGCATGTGGTTGGCCAAACTGCAACCAATCACAGTTTTTCGATTGGTTTTTGTTTGATGCGAAACGAGAAGAATGAGGCCTACTCATGGGCTCTTGATAAGTTGAAGTGGGTGGTATATTTGACTAATCACCTATTCTCATCATAAACTGACTGTACTCCGGTGCCTGTGTGATACCCATAGATCTATATGGGACGCTGACCACGCGCCAAAGGTCTTTGTGACAGACAGGGAATCGGCACTGCGTAATGCTATCTCAAAGCACTTTCCGAATGCAACCGCGAACTTGTGCATGTGGCACATCGATCGGAACATTGTGACAAACTGCAAGCAAGCCTTTGCTGGCGATGGCGAAGAATGGGCCAAATTCATGAGGCTCTGGCATGAGGTCGCACATGCCCCCAATGAGGACACCTGCAACTCAAAGTGGGCTCAACTCACACGGTACCTAGTCACTCGAACTAACGTCTACGAATACCTGTACAAGAACGTCTGGAGCGAGCGACAGAAGTTCATGAATGCGTGGGCCGGAATGACACCCCATCTAGGAAATCTGACTTCGTCACGATGTGAATCTGCCCACAGCTGGCTGAAAACCTATGTGACGTCGGCTAGGTGCGACTTTGCAACACTTTTCATTACAATTGCTGCAGCAGTGGACCGACAACTTGACACAGCCCACACGAACCTGGCACACGAGTTACAGAAGGGATTAACCGGACTACCAAATGCCTTCAAGTCCCTCAGCTGCAAAATCTCCTGTCATGCGCTCAAGTTGGCCTTGTCTCAGTACAACAAGTTCATCAAGATGAAGAAAACCAAGCCTGGGGATCCCAGCCTTCAATGCAAAGGTAATTTCCAGGCTGGCTTGGGCATTCCGTGTTCGCACACTATTGAATGTTTGGTCCAGGGGAAGGGAGATGTGGAGCCTTCTGATTTCCATGTCCAGTGGCATCTGGCCTATAACCCTGACGGTCCAGTGAGTCCTCCTGATGTATGACTTGTTCATGTCCCTCCTAGCTAATCTTCATCTATTTTCATTGCAGGCTCTTGATCAACCACTGTACGACTTTGACAACGATTTTGAGGATTTCAAGCAGGAGATCTTGGCGTCCCACCACCCCTCGGCGTTAGAAGCAACAATGAAAAAATTACGAAGGGTCCATGCAAACACACACGTGGTCCCGCTTGCAGAGCCTGATCCTATCCGAGTGAAACACAAACTGGAAAGGCCGTGGAAGAAGAGAAAGGGTAGTGGGCGAGTTCAAAAGCGCGATGACACCCATGCAGAAATTGTGGAAGCGCAAATCCAAAAGGCGCAGGCAAGGAAAGCAAGACAGAAGGCCGGTGTATCAAAAGGAAAAGGTGTAAGAGACAGTCCAAGCGCGCGCAGGCTCCATTGGACACCTCAGCTTCTTCCTCTGGGGACCTGGATGAGCTACCCAGTGTGGAGACACTCATGCGTAAGCAACTTTATTGCATGTCTTTTTAAGAGGCTGATAACTGATGGACTTACTAAGCAGTCAAGAGAACTCACCCCCCACGAATTGGCAGCCTCACTATTGGGAAACGGAATCGGGGGTCTTCCAGTTCAGGAACATCACGGCGCAAGGAAACGTGGCAGCCCAACTATGGTAGTAAGGATGGTGTAACAGATGAAGATTCTGATTCTGCAGATGCAGTTTCAGATGAAGATTCTGATGCCCCAGATGGGAATCAGATGAAGAATCTGATGCCCCACATGGGGCATCAGAAGAAGAATCTGATGCCACAGATGGGGAATCAGTTGCAGAATCTGACGCACAAGGTGGGCAATCAGATGAAGAAACTGATCCCCCAGTGGATTCCTCCTCATCTATTGAGATGCAGGATGAGGAAAAGCTGCTGTCACCTCCAGAAGCCTCAAGAAAAGCCTCAAGCTCTCATGATCAGTTGCTGGGTGAGGCCAGGCTACATTCACCCCCGACAGCCAAGGTAAGTACTATAACTTTGACATTAGATTATCAGGGTCTGATTCCATTGTATGTTTCATAGGACCGGCATGTAGGTGCTGAGGTTGCACCCAAGGCTGGCCAAACAAGACAGGGGAATACCAACCCTGATGTTGCCGTGAGTGACTCAAGCTTGACACGGACAAGGAGGAATGCACTGACTGTAACTGATAACCAACTTCTCATCATTCTTGTCAGGCGGAGCTTCCACCATGGATCTTAAAATACCTGCATTCCACTTATAACCCTGCAGGTGATGGGAACTGTGGTTATGCATGTGTGGCACATGCATTGGCAGCAGATAGACCAGAGGGTCCCTACGCTAAGGCCAATGGGTGGTACCAAGTGCGAAAGGATGTGTTAGAAGAGATGGAAAAGAACAAGGCACATTGGACAAGATACCTTGGGGGGCCTTCAGAATTTGACCGCGCTTACGGACGTGTTCAGGTGACTGACCCACGTGGATCAGTCCCCATGAACAAATGGATGAGCAAGTTGGATGTGGGACCAATTCTGGCCAATGCGTATAACCGGCCATTTGTCTTCCTCAGCAGAACGGGCGGGAGCACCACATATATTCCCGCCACTGTTCCCCCGGACCCTAAACCGCTGCCAGCCCTCTTCTTATCATTTTTCAATGATAATCATTGGATACGTGTGATAGTCAAGCGGACCCCAACGATTCCCTTTCCTCTACCTAAAGTCTCCCGGTTATTTCACAAGAGCCCAGCAGCTGCTTGGCTAGACTGGTTTCCCCTTCCACTACTCTTCACTCTTTGTTACCTAAATGATTAAAGGTACCAAGTTACTGCAAGTAACACTAATTATTATTATCCTTATTAATGTTTACCATTCTTATTATTCTTTCATATTATTCCTTCAAGAGCGGAAAACCGGGTGATTTGCGCAGCTGCGGCTGCGCAGTGCACCCGGTTTTCCGCATTTACACCCGGTTTTTTGTAATTTTTGATTTTTAAGCAAATAGCATGTGGAGGGCGGCATTTGATGCGCGTGACCTCCCCAATCATCCTCATTACATATTTTATTTAAAACAAATAAAATAAACAATTGAAACAAGGAAAATAAACAAAACAAAATAAAAATATGGAGGGCAGCATTTTAAATAAGTAAAATAAACAAAAGTAAATAATATAAAATTAAACAAATAAGAATGAATGAAATGAATAAAATCAATCAATTAATTAAAAGCAACAGACATAATTGCAAGTTAATGATTTATGAATAACGCAACTTCCCCAATTATCCTCATTCAATATTTTATTTAAAACAAATAAAATAATAAGTAAAACAAGTAAAATAAACAAAACAAATTAAATTCAATTAAACAAAATAAATGGAATAAATGAAATGAATAAAAGAAATCGTGGAAATCAAGCTGTGAGGATTTTTTATGAAAAACCGGGTGGATCGGCCAAAAAAAATAGAAGCCATAGTTTTTTTGCAAAAAGGAAAATTACTATAAAATTCTACACCCCTGTAAGTATAATAAATAAATTTAAAATCTTGAAAAACAATGCAAATCCGCCCGCAAAAAATTAAATAAAAAAACCGGGTGTAAATGCGGAAAACCGGGTGTACTGCGCAGCAATTTGGACGTCGCCGCTGCGTAAAACCGGGTAAATGCGGAAAAACCGGTTTTTTTTATTAATGCCCAATTTAAATATACTTAAATAATAATACCTTGATTAACTAACACATGAATAATTCAGGCTACTCTGTGATAATAAATAATAGAGTGATAATATAGTATGATTAAACTACAATCAATCTTTACAATAAATGATATACTTAAATCAATAATACATTGATTAACTAACACATGAATAATTCAGGTTACTCTATGATAATTGATAATACTTATAAGATGTGACAATAACAAATGACACATACGCATTGATAAGTTAATATTTTATTAATATTAATAAAAGGGCCTTTAATATAATAAGAAGGCATTAATCAAAAAACCCAGTTTTTCCGCATTTACACCCACTGTTCTGCGCAGCTGCGGCTGCGCAGTGCACCCGGTTTTCCGCATTTACACCGGGTTTTTTGTATTGTTAATTTTTAAGCAAATAGCACGTGGAGCGCGGCATTTGATGCGCGTGACCTCCCCAATCATCCTCATTTGATATTTTATTTAAAACAATAAAATAAACAATCAAAACAAGGAATATAAACAAAACAAAACAAAACAAAACAAAATATGGAGGGCGGCATTTTAAATAAGTAAAACCAGTAAACATTATTTATTTATCAAAATTTCAAATTTATTTATTATACTTAAAGGGGTGTAGAATTTTGTGGTAATTTTTAATTTGCAAAAAAACTGTGCTTCTACTTGTTTTGGCCAATCCACCCGGTTTTTTTAATTTAATTTTTGCGGGCGGATTTCCATTATTTTTCAAAGTTTTAAATTTATTTCTCATACTTAC
This sequence comes from Puccinia hordei, assembly GCA_007896445.1. Classification (NCBI taxonomy): domain Eukaryota; kingdom Fungi; phylum Basidiomycota; class Pucciniomycetes; order Pucciniales; family Pucciniaceae; genus Puccinia; species Puccinia hordei. The sequence continues at coordinate 123,979 of RDRW01000086.1, forward strand.
AGGGGTTTAGACTTTCATGGTAATTTCGATTTTTCTCAAACCATGGTTGTTTTTTTTTTTTGGCCAATCCCGCCGGTTTTTTCATAAAAAATCCGCACAGCTTAATTTCCAGGATTTCTCAACATTTTCACATTTGTTTAAACTTTTTTCTAAGCACTTTAAGGGTGTAGAATTTAATGTGAATAACAGTTGTTTTTTTAATCACTGGTTGGATTTTGATGATTTTTGGACTCATTTATTTCCAAACACCTTCACATCTGTCTTTCAAGATATTCAGGGAGTTTTTAAATGGATTCATACACTTTAGAGGTGAAGAATTCATTGGAAACAATACTGATTATAAAATTGACTTCTTATCAGATTTCATGACAAAGAAATGGAAATACAATTATACACAGAGGTATGGTACATTGCATGATGCTTTGGAGTGTTACATGTTGTTTATTAAATAACCAACAACCGGGTGTAAATGCGGAACACTGGGTGTAAATGCGGAAAACTGGGTTTTTTTTTATGCCCTAGAATAAATGAAATCAATAAAATAAATAAATAAAATACAAAGCAGAGACATAATTGCAAGTTAATAATTTATTAGCACACAAATAATACGTATAAGAAAGAGAAATTGTTATCAACACTACTGATAACAGCTAGAAAATGCTTACAAATGGTGAATATACGCCTGAATTACATTCCTGAACTGATATGTAATGGGCAAAAAAAATAGAAGACATTGTTTTTTTGGGAAATAAAAATTCCCATAAATTTCTACACCCCTGAAATATTAAACATTTTTCAAATGTTGAAAAAAATCAAAATCCGCCCGCAAAAAAAAATCAAAAAAGGGTTTAAAAGCGGAAAACCAGGTGTGCTGCGCAGCAAATTTGAGGTTGCCGCTGCGTAAAACTGTGTGTAAACGCGAAAAACCGGGTTTGTTCCTTAATGCCCTATAATAATGATATACCACTAAGGAATCCCAATAGCCCAATTCGGATAATCTATAGTTTAATGCTGATATATCATCAAGAATTGGCCACAACCTACCTTCAATAAGGTAGAAACCACAAACCCAAATGAGTACTCCTTGGATGCCTATTAATAATACTCTGTTTGGGTTATATTTCAAAAAACACTTAAGTCTGATGTTTCATTCAGTGGATGAGCAAGACAGTGGTGGAAATTAAAACTCAAGGACATGTGAATGAGAAATAAAAGGGAAACCAAAGAAAAAAACAACCCCCGGTACATATATCAGAAGTGGTAGTTGGCTACAGCTATTTCTATATCTTGGGAAAACAAAATTTGGAGGTTTTGAATAGAAAAACATTTGTGAAACTCTTCATGGGTTTTTTCCAATCACCATTGGCAAACCATCATGACAATCCGGTTAAATCCCATGGAGCACAAAAGTTGAGAAAGTATAATCGGAGGTTATCCAAAGTCCCGTGAGGCATCACTGAAGTATTACCACTATCAACCTTATGTTTCAGAACATTGGGCCAAATTCCAATAAGGCCGAAGCATTTGAAGCAGTCGGACGTTCGGACCCGTATTTGTTAGTGACAAAGGCGGTTGTTGGACCAAAAACCAGGAGACCAGCAAGCATCCGCATTTGCTCCCGCGTATTTGATGTTGACCACTCATCAGCTTTTATACTTTGGTCTTGTTGGTGCCTGGAGCCCGCAGATGTAACACAAGGCTGACATAGCCCCCGTGAAGTATAGACCAAGGACCTTGAGACCGGAGGTGTTTGGTTGGGCTTGATCCACCTTTGCGTGACTTCCAAGTTTTCATAAGTTCGTTGGAATGCAAGATGGGCAGTATGCACCAAAGATTCGTCCAGGGGGAAGGCTGCCATTCACTGCCCTGTTGCTCCATGTGTCGAAGGCCCAGCAGTCTTGCAAAGCACTTTTAAGCCGGAGATAAGCGTGGTCACTTGGAGAGAAGTATGAGGCCAGATTCGCCGCAAGTGTGTGGGTCTGGACACGTTTGGACAGCGCGCCTTCCGGTTCTCCTGGGAGCCTCGAGCTGTGCCATGTTGACAACTTCAGGATTATCAGAGAGAGAGCACCAGGTTGAGTGGGGTTAAGAATTCTCTCTGCATACCACACAAATATCAGCCTTTGTGATGTATGAACAAGTGAGAAAAGTGAGTATTTACCAGATTTGCATGCCTTCAGAAGTGTATCCACTTCCCTCCAAACAACTCGGCTGAACTCCTGTGGCATCGTTGGATGTGGTGTGACCATTGAGGGGAGTTGTGTGTGAGGATGAATGCTAGGTTCAATCATTTTCTCGGCTGAACGGTGTGACCACACATTCCACCCGCCAAATTTTCATTCAAATCAGCTGCCAATGCTTTTTGGAAGCATTGGGCCAGGGATAAATAGACCCATAGCTGTGCGCAAAGGAGGGATGTTAATTACATGGGTGTGCATAAGCAATGGGGGATGACTTACCAGGAGGCGTCAGGACCGGGGGAGGAGGAATTGATTTGCCCGGTGGTCTTTGGGTAGGTGGCTTGACTGTTGATGGCCCAGCAACAGGGGGTTTCCGTGGATTCTGAGGCCTTGCAGTGATTGCGCAGTGATGATGATCGTGAGAGGTGGGATGAGGGGTGAAGAAATTATACATGGGGCCTGTATTTTAGAAGAAGAAGCAGAGTTGTCCAGGCGCGCCTTTTTGCTCGTCGGGTCTTCAACCGTAGGATCTTCAATTCGTACCATGTCATAAGCGATATCGGGTTTGTTGTGGCACCGGTTCATGGACTGGCTCCTGGTGGAAGGTAGGTTTGGGACGTCCATGAAGGAATGTTGGAGGACTTGCTGGTCTTCTGCACCATCTTCAGAGTCATCTGTTTCCCCCTCTGCGTCAGGGTCTTCAGAGCTGTCCCGGATGGCTGGATTGTTAGTTTCTCGTCTCCCTCCGCATTGGGGGCTTTGGAGGACTTCTGGCCAATGAGTGCTTGGACCCTTTGTACGCTTGAAGACAGACTGGCCAAAGGTGTTGAGGTTGTCTTGTGGCCTTCGACATCTGTCGCATCTCTCCGCTTCGACGTGGGGATCCATCAGCTGGGTTTGTTTTGTTGGGCTGGCCATATTGAACATCCTTGTTGAATTGGTTTTCAATTGATTGAGGGTGGATTGGGTGTGGTTGCTGGAGGTAGGTGATCAGGAGTGGGTGCATATAAGTATGCCATTGAGTGGTTGCAAATTCAGGGCGGGGGTGGGACTTTGGTGAGCGGCCTAGTGGCGCCTAAGGTGTTTTTACCGGGGCCTGGGTTCTGGAGACCTGTTCATTCTCATCGTCTGACTGCTCGTATTCAGCCTTTATTTTAGAGGCCCAATTCTCCAGGTTTTCACGTTCATCTGGTTTCAACGCAGGGTGCCGCGCCAGCTCTGTGCATTTTCCCAGAGATCCAAACCTGTGTAATGGTGGGAGGGTGGGTGGAGTGAAGCCAGCTACTTATATTATACAACAAATAAAGGAATGAATCTCACGTCCTAGTTCACAGGTCTGGATGTGAAGACATTGTTGATTGTTGAAGTCAAGTTGGTGAGTTTGGCGGATCTGTTAGCATATGAATGGGAGAGTATGTCAGCAAGTGTTACTATCTATGGTAAAAAAAATTTTTAAAAAAAAATGGAAGAGATGTGGGGGAATGTGTGTTGAGATGGGCCCATGGGCCACTTTTGGGGGGGATGGAGCACGTCTGGGGCTTATACGGGGCCCTTTGAGCTGCCTGGGGGGTTTGAATGGCCCCTTTGAATGTTTTATCCCCTTTGGAGCATCAAAGTGGGCCTGTGGGCCCATGGAGGTGATGGGCAGAGGCGGGCCCCTTCTTACGGCCATTGGGCCCTGTCTTTGGGCCAGTTGGGTCTTGGAGCCCTGGGCCTGTGGGCTTTCACATAATTAAACCCAAAAAAAAACCATTTTTTTTTGGTTTTGGGTTTTTTTTCCTCATTTTTTATCTCATTTTTTTTTTTTTGTGTGTTTTGTTGATTTTTTTTTTTTGATTTTTTTTTGATTTTTTTTGATTTTTGTTTTTTTTTTTTTTTTTTTTTTTTTTTGATTTTTTTTTTTTTTTTTTGTTTTTTTTTTTTTTTTTTTTTTTTTTTTTTTTTTTTACTCACATTGTTTTTTCTTAATCGTGAGTGGGGGTGTTGATCGAATTCTTGGTCGTTCTGGTTGAAAACAACCAGACCGACGGTCTGATTCCTGAAAGGAATCAGACTCGGCAAGCTCGCTCACTAATCGAATGGTCCCTACCATTCGATTACGTGAGCGAGAGGATCGCAGGCGATATCCCCCCACACGCCAAATAATTGGCGTGTGGTACCCGCACGCCATTGTTTGGCGTGCGCTCCCACACGCCAAACGATTGGCGTGTGGAGCGCACGCCAAACAATTGGCGTGCGGGTCCCACACGCCAATTTCTTTGGCGTGCGGGCCCACACGCCAAAAAAAAAAGGCGTGTGGGAACCGCACGCCATTTTTGGCGTGTGGGTCTCACACGCCCTTTTTTTTGGCGTGTAGACCCTACACGCCAAAAAAAAAGGGCGTGTAGGCCACGCACGCCAAAAAAAATGGCGTGCGGGCTGGCGTTGGCGTGCGCGCTTGGCCTGCGTTTATCAACGCCCCCTCCTCCAGTCAAGGGTATAGCCAAGGTGTTGAGTCGGGCATTACTTCACCTTGATAGAGTACGTTGCACGGATTGATACTAGAAATGCTTCAATCTTCTTTCAACATTTTCCAATTACAAGTCCGTCATCAACGTGCAAGCAGAATCAATCGATCAGTATTGTAGAACAGCAATTTGTCAAGCGGTGAGATGACATGCCGAGTTTCGTCAAGGTTTTGACCAGATGCTTTCTCCATTGTCGAGGGGCTTGCTTAGTCCCATACAGGGATTTGTTGAGCCGCCACACCCAGTCTTCCTTTCCTGGGAATTCAAAAACCCTTCAACTTGAGCTACGTAGATTGGAGCGTCAATCTCCCCATACAGAAAAGCAGTCTCAACATCAAATTGGAATACATGCCAACAATGATTCACCACTATGCACTGCCAGCATAATTTCCTAGGATGAATTCATCCCAGTTATACTGGGATGCACTCAACCAATTTAAACTTGGTTGAAATCAACTGATGAAATATAAATCCAAGGGAGCCCCCTTGGTTTTATATTTCATTGGTTGAGGTCAACCTACTTTAAATTGGTTGTTTGTATCCTAGTTTAACTGGGATGAACTCAACCTAGGCAATTATGCTGGCGGTGATGGTGAGCAATAACTTGAACGACTTGTTCCGTGCCACCAAAGCATATGTGTCGAAGTAGTGAACCATGTGTACTTGATGGATTCCAAAGCACACCCATCTAGCCTTGTAACGTAGCAGATCACCAAATTCGTTCTTTTTTTGCCCCAACAACCACATGCCGCCTATTACCTTGTAATCAGCCGGAGGAGGAACCAGGGTACCAGTGTTCTTAGCTGTAAGCAAATTGAACTCTTTTTCCATTGCGTCCTGCCACCTGGACACCTGGTCCACGTTGTTCATCGCTTCTTTGAGGGTTACCGATTCAGTGAGGAATAGAAAATCTGGTTCATCAAACTGAGTGAGAAGGAGCGACTCCGGAGGGTTTGAAATGACAGGAGAGATAGCGAGATTCCTTCTGTTTGATCCAGGACGTCGTGATGTATTGACTATGTTTTCAGCATCAATATGACTGGATATCTCCTTCGGAGGGCGGAGTGTACCAGCAACATAGGCGTGATGTTTTGTAGGCAACGGTGGTTCGGAGGGTGGAGAAATTGGCGGAGGCAAATGATCTTTGGTGGAAGAACAAATGATAGGGATGGGATTATTTATAGACACGACTTCTTTGCTCAACAATTTGGAGGGAGGTACAGCTAGAGGTAGTGTTTCAGGGGGCTTGAGAACAGCCCGTTTGCTATTGTACGCAAAAGCCAGTGTTGAAGGAGTGTAGTCACGACTGATGACTATGTGTCGTCTATTGGGGTCAAAAAACCATAGTGCATCGGAGTGTTCTTCATAACCAAGACAAATGAGAGGTTTTGAGGGGGCCGATACCTTTGACGGAGGTTTGTGGGATACAAAAACCTTGAGTCCAAAGGGGATTAATTTGTCAAAATCCCGTATTGGTTCAATACACATGTTCAATTCGGCCAGTACACTGACCGGAGATGACCAGTCAAGGGATTGTGCTGGTAGAATTTTGATGAGTGTTGAAGCATACTTTGCAGCCTTGTCCCAAAAATTCACAGGCACCAAGGATTGTGCTAGGAGGCATCTGATTTTGACCAGTAGAGTTTGGTTGAAGCGTTTGGCCAATCCATTTGTCTGTGGGCTATTGGCGGGGCCTGCTTCAATCCTTATGCCTTGTTTTTCAAGATAGGACATGAATACAGTTGAGCTGAATTCTCCTCCACAATCTGTATGAATGATTGCAGGACACTTACCCGTTTTATTCATTAATTTGTTTACAAAAGACATGATTTTTTTGGCAGAGTCGGACTTATGTTGCAGAAGATAGATTTGATTAAAACTTGAGAAATCATCTATGATTACCAAAATTTACTTCATCGATGATTTGCTTTGAGGTGAGATTTGCAGCACATCGATGTGGAGTGTTTTGAAAGGTTGATCAGTAGTCGGTAGAGGGTTTGCATGTGGCAATTGCTTAAGTTTGCATTGTTTGCATATCTCACAGTGTTTAGCCAACTGATTCTTTGCTTTGGGAGTGATACTGTAAAGCTGGAGGCATCGCTTTAAATATTCATTGGATGGATGTCCAAGTAATACGTGGTAGTTGAAATCTGGAGAAGGTTCTGAAACATTCATTGCATAGCTTATCAACCGGATTTTTGGGGCTGTGGCTTGATACAAATTCCCTACGCGTGGGAAACGGAATACAATCTTCTGACCAGATCGAATTAGAATCAGTCGGTTTTTAAAAACCACTCGCAGGCCGTGATCTTCAAGCTGTGACGCTGAGATGAGATTTTGAGGCCCATTTGGGGCATAGAAGACCGGGTAGATTAAAGTTCCACCGATGTTGAATTTCCCAGTGTGAGTGATCCTGATTGAGCCTGAATAAGTATTGATGAGCTTGGGTATTGGTTCTGGGTCCACCAGAAGCTTGAAGTCAAAAAACGTTGACCGTGATGCCCCTGAGTCAAATATTAAAGTTGTATTATCCGGGGCCTTTGGAACACCACTTGCCATAATCGCATCATCAATCATAAATCCAGTCGCATCCGCATGAAATTCATTGATAATTCCTTCTTCTTGAATCACATCTGCATTTTCCTCCTCCTCATCGTCCATCATGTTGGCCTGACCAGACATGTATATCTTCATTTGAGCTTTAAATTTCCTAGCAAAATCATCCTCCTCATTTTAATTAGGTGCCGGGCGAGTTGGGGCAACACCTCTGAAGTTTCCACAAGATACAGTACCACCTTGATGGGCGTTGATAAACGCACGCCAACGCCAACCCGCACGCCAATTTTTTTTGGCATGCGGGGCCTACACGCCATTTTTTTTTGGCGTGTGGGCCCCGCACGCCAATTTGTTTTGGCATGCGGGTCCCACACGCCAATTGTTTGGCGTGCGGGTCCCCCCTTGCTCACATTAATCGAATGGGAGGGCCCATTTGATTACGTGAGTGAGCCCCCTCCCGGCTGACGAGGTTATACAACCTCGTCAGCCGGGAGGACTTCCTCCCGGGCGTTGATAAACGCACGCCAACGGCGCACACCAACGCCAACCCGCACGCCAATTTTTTTTGGCGTGCGGGGCCTACACGCCATTTTTTTTTGGCGCGTAGGGTCTACACGCCAAAAAAAAAGGGCGTGTGAGACCCACATGCCAAAAATGGCGTGTGGTTCCCACACACCATTTTTTTTGGCGTGTGGGCCCCGCACGCCAAATAAAATTGGCGTGTGGGCCCCCCTCGCTCACATAATTGAATGGGAGGGACCATTCGATTACGTGAGCGGGGCCCCTCCTGGCTGACAAGGTTATACAACCTCGTCAGCCAGGAGGACTTCCTCCCGGCACGAGGCTGTATAGCCTTGTGAGCCGGGAGGACTTCCTCCCGGCTGACGAGGTTATACAACCTCGTCAGCCAGGAGGAAGTCCTCCTGGCCAACGAGGTTGTATAACCTCGTCGGCCGGGAGGACTTCCTCCTGGCCAACGAGGTTATACAACCTCGTTGGCCAGGAGGAAGTCCTCCCGGCCGACGAGGTTGTATAACCTTGTCGGCCGGGAGGACTTCCTCCTGGCCGACGAGGTTATACAACCTTGTTGGCCAGGAGGAAGTCCTCCTGGCCGGCGAGGCTATACAACCTCGTCGGCCAGGAGGAAGTCCTCCCGGCCGACGAGGCTGTATAACCTCGTCGGCCAGGAGGACTTCCTCCTGGCTGACGAGGTTGTATAACCTCGTCAGCCGGCAGGAAGTACTCCCGGCCGACGAGGCTATACAACCTCGTCGGCCAGGAGGACTTCCTCCTGGCTGACGAGGTTGTATAACCTTGTCAGCCGGGAGGAAGTCCTCCTGGCTGACGAGGTTATACAACCTCTTCAGCCAGGAGGACTTCCTCCTGGCCGACGAGGTTGTATAGCCTCACCGGCTGGGAGGACTTCCTCCTGGCCGACGAGGTTGTATAACCTCGTCGGCCAGGAGGAAGTCCTCCCGGCCGACGAGGTTATACAACCTCGTCGGCCAGGAGGACTTCCTCCTGGCTGACGAGGTTGTATAACCTTGTCAGCCGGGAGGAAGTCCTCCCGCCTGACAGGCTATACAGCCTAGTGCCGGGAGGAAGTCCTCCCGGCTGACGAGGTTGTATAACCTCGTCAGCCGGGAGGGGCCCCGCTCACGTAATTGAATGGACCCGCACGCCAAACAATTGGCGTGTGGGCCCCGCACGCCAATTGTTTGGCGTGCGCTCCCACACACCAAACAATTGGCGTGTGGGAGCGCATGCCAAACAATTGGCGTGCGGGGCCCACACGCCAATTTTATTTGGCGTGCGGGGCCCACACGCCAAAAAAAAAGGTGTGTGGGAACCACACGCCATTTTTGGCGTGTGGGTCTCACACGCCCTTTTTTTTTTGGCGTGTAGACCCTACACGCCAAAAAAAATGGCATGTTGGCCCCGCACGCCAAAAAGAATTGGCGTGCGGGTTGGCGTTGGCGTGCGGGCTTGGCGTGCGTTTATCAACGCCCCTTCCTCCCGGCACGAGGCTGTATAACCTTGTCAGCCGGGAGGACTTCCTCCTGGCCGACGAGGTTATACAACCTCGTCGGCCGGGAGGACTTCCCCCTGGCCGACGAGGTTGTATAACCTCGTCGGCCAGGAGGAAGTCCTCCCGGCCGACGAGGTTATAGAACCTCGTTGGCCAGGAGGACTTCCTCCTGGCTGACGAGGTTGTATAACCTCGTCAGCCGGGAGGAAGTCCTCCTGGCTGACAAGGCTATACAGCCTCGTGCCGGGAGGAAGTCCTCCTGGCCGACGAGGTTATACAACCTCGTCAGCCAGGAGGACTTCCTCCCGGCTGACGAGGTTATACAACCTCGTCAGCCAGGAGGAAGTCCTCCCGGCCGACGAGGTTGTATAGCCTCGCCGGCCGGGAGGACTTCTTCCTGGCCGACGAGGTTGTATAACCTCGTTGGCCAGGAGGAAGTCCTCCCGGCCAACGAGGTTATACAACCTCGTCGGCCGGGAGGACTTCCTCCTGGCTGACGAGGTTGTATAACCTCGTCAGCTGGGAGGAAGTCCTCCTGGCTGACGAGGTTATACAGCCTCGTGCCGGGAGGAAGTCCTCCCGGCTGACGAGGTTGTATATCCTCGTCAGCCAGGAGGGAGCTCGCTCACGTAATCGTATGGGCCCTGCCATTCGATCATGTGAGCAAGGGGGGACCCACACGCCAAACAATTGGCGTGTGGGACCCGCACGCCAATTGTTTGGCGTGCGCTCCCACACGCCAGACAATTGGCGTGTGGGACCCGCACGCCAATTGTTTGGCGTGCGCTCCCACACGCCAGACAATTGGCGTGCGGGGCCCACACGCCAAAAAAAATGGTGTGTGGGAACCACACGCCATTTTTGGTGTGCGGGTCTCACACGCCCTGTTTTTTTGGCGTGTAGACCCTACACGCCAAAAACAATTGGCGTGTAGGCCCCGCACGCCAAAAAAAATTGGCGTGCGGGTTGGCGTTGGCGTGTGTCTATCAACGCCCCACCTTGATAGCTTCCTCGACTTGAGCTAGAGCCTCGAGTTGGACCAGACTGAGATCGATCGTATTGCTGTTTACCAGTACGTCTATTTGAATTAGTGTCAGCTTGCTACTATGACAGAGCAACCTGTCACAAGTTTACCACAAAATTATTATAAAAAAATAGAATATCAAATAATATTTAGAATATTATTTGATATTCTGAATCTACACTAAATTTAACCTAGGGTACCTCACTCACAGGTACCCCTAATTCTCACTCCTTCACTATGTAAATTAGCAAAGAATAATTAGCAAGTACCTTTAATAAAAAGGAACTTGCATCAATTTATGCTTATATATATATATACATATGCTTAAACCCCATTTCCAGTCACGGAAATGAGGTGTTGTGTAAATTAGGGGAGATAGTGTAAATACACCGTGTTTTACTCAAACCCCGCGTACCGCAGTCCGCAGAACCTCAAGTTCAACCCGCGTGACTGAGAGCCCGCGCCAAAGTTGGGATATAAGCCCCCGCGCAAGCAACAAGCCCCTTACAGGCTCCCAGCTTGGCACGCGGACTCCACAGTCACTCAGGTACCCCCAAATCCATAAAAACACGCCCCAGTAACCTCATTACATATGTTACATATGTAATAAAGATTACTGGGGACTACATAATTAATTATATTGGATGATATTAATAATTAATACATTTAAATAAAACATATTGAATAAACAAACAGTACAATACTGTGGCTTATTATAAATACTCATAAGCCACTAGTATTAATAGTACTAATGTACTACAGACTGTACCTCAATATAAATGAATAAATAAATAATAAATATCATAATAAAAACAATTGGTGACGTGTATTCAAAGCAGGGGCTGCTGAAGCGTCACCAAGAAAGCAAAGATGGCCAAAATGTGGTCCAAAGATCCCACAAGTTGGCCAATAACACCTACAGGGTCCCCAGAGGGAACTCAAGACTATTTAAGGAGCTCTTCAACCGCCCAAAGAAGGCTCCTCATGCTTCCCAATACCCACTAACAACCTTACCCACTTCTTATTAGATATATACATCTTTATAACACAGTCTGGTAAGCTTCTTAGTAGTTATTCTTTAGCCCTGTCTTCCCCAACAACTTCACAGTGCCCATCAAGCTCCACCATCCATCCATCCAAGCGCTTCAAACTGTCCAGTTTCACCCAGAATATCCCCAAGATCCCTCTAGGTTTATTACTAGTAAGTAATAACCCTTTTCTTGAAGATATTCCCCCATTTCCATTCCTGGGATTAAACCACCCCTGTTCCAACAGGCCCCAGTGTTCCAGGTACCTAAATCCTCTGCATTTATTTGTAAGATACCTTGGAGGGATCTAAACCACCCCTGATTTATCAGGCCCCTCTGGTTTTTAATTATATTAAATTTATTTAATATAATTATTAATCTATTTTTCTCTCAATTTTTACGTCACAATTCCCCCATATCTTTTGGGAATTGTAACTTGTACCTTACCCAGAGTTTATATAACTCTCACCATCTATCCTTGCACCACCTGTAGCTAGAAGGACTTATCCTTGGCATCAGGGAGGCTGACAATTAGCAAAATAGGCTGTTTCTGATTGAGGAGCTCCCCGTCGAGTTTCTTCAATGAGTAGCCAATTGTGAACATTGGTGAAAGTTAGTGGTTCCAGATCATATAGACTCTGGGTGAGAGACAACAGCGATTTGTCTTGATCAAGCATTTGTAGCAATAAAGCCGCCGCCATCCTGGTTGTTATTTTGAGGAAATCGGGGTTTGATTGGATAGACATTTTGAGGGCCGTATACAATTTTCTAAATTTGGTAACATTTTTGGCCAACAGCAATCCTGGTGAGTACGTTAGGATGATCAACATGAATAGCTTGTTGCATAGCTGAATGATTGACTTTTTGCCGCATGCCGTGGCGCTTCCATAGCATTGTAAATATTCTCTCCAGGAGTTGACACGATAACTGGATGTAATTCGCTTTTTACTGCCGCATACAGTTTATCAATTGCCCAGGCTGACATTTGTCAGAATTCTGGTTTTGTTTTATTAGCATTGACCCAGGTTTTGTTCATGAGTTCTTCATAGCCTTTTGCCATAATGATAGTACAGAATTGTTTCGTCCATTGGGACCAGTTATGTCAATTCAATTTATCAACACGGCGTTGAGACGTTCGACCATTGTCAGAGCTATCGGATGAGCTCCCCATGTAGTCGTAATCCTAAATGCTGTCTATTTCTAACTTTAGTTTTTATTATTTTGCCAAGTGTTGCCTCTCGCTACCATGCAATAAATTGGTAAAGGTTCACTTTATTGCAGAAGAAATAATAAAAACTAATAGTAGTAAATGACTTAGAGAAAAAATAAAGACAAGTGAGCAATCATGGAATAATGGAAAAATTCTAATGAGTGAAAACAATAAAGAGTGATACCTTCTTATAATCTGATCCTAGCTGAGACTTGATGAAGAAGAATTTAAAGATGTATAAATGGAGATAATGAAATATTCACAAGCCTAAGTAGAATGTTTTATAATAAGAAATACAAGTTCAATAACACAACCGATTGACAATAAAAAGAGTGAAAATACTAGGTACCTCCACTTGGAATATAACTAGCTCCTCCTGAATCTTTACTAGTCTTCAACAAGTACTGAGGTTGGATGAGATTGGGCAGATGGATGCTTGACGGTGGATTAAGGGTCTTGGATGCTTTGGGTTGATTGTTGAACGGCTTCTTGAGTCTGGTTCTTCCTTCAACTTGAACTTTGAGCAAGTTGAAGAGAGTAGTCGACGCGCATGCATATGCTATTTTAATGCATATTAGAGATTTCAGCGAGTTGGGTTAGGATCATTATTCAAAATACTGAAATCAAAATATGCCCAACCAGATTTGGTTAGCCAGCTGGAAGAACTGTGGAAAGCTAACCTATTAGCAGGTAGGTTCATCCTGCTAGACGGCTTATTATACCACCACACCGGGAATCATTTTGCTCTGGTTTTAGTAAGGGAAGATCACATTCAGACAATGTTATGCAAGTGTCATGACAATATTGCAGCAGGTAATTTATCCAAGGAGAGAACAATTGAATTACTAAGAGTCCTTGCCTGGTGGCCAGGTTGGACTGCATGTGTAGAGCAGTACTGCACTAGTCGTGACAGGTTTCAGAAAGCCAATAGAGCAACTGGTAAACAACTAGGGTTGCTGCAAATAATTGATGAACCTAAACACCGCTGGGAAGTCATAAACATGGACTTTGTAACAGTGCTGCCCCCAGCAGGGACAGAAAGCTACAACACGGTCCTGGTTATTGTGGATTGATTCTCTAACAGATCCCAATTCCTCCCTTGCTTCAAAGACAATACAGCACTAGACATTGCTTTGCTATTTTGGAACTCCATAATCCATGATGTAGGGACCCCCAAGGTGATTATCACAGACCATGACCCAAAATGTACATTGGAGTTTTGGCAGAGCTTGTTTCAACCGCTAGGCTCAAAGCTTTCCGTCTTGACGGTGTACCACCCACAGACAGAGGGCCTAGCTGAATGTATGATACAGACCCTTGAGGATATGATCTAAAACCTTCCTCTTCCTTAAATCCCCGTAAGTCTCTCCTCTCTCTCTGCCTCCCCATACCCTTCTATCTACCCTATCCATCTGAGGACTCCATTTGCATACGCTCAACCAGCCTCTCCTGAGAGAGGCGCCGCTATAGATCCTCTGTAGTACTACTCAGATTAGATTTTCTTAGATCAGCAGAGAATTTTATCTCTCCAGAACTAATTTTATTACAGTTACTGATTCAGGATTTAGTCACATCAGAAACTAGTCCTGACAGGTTTTGGGGTGCTATATTTAGCATAGCAACCCCATATAGCAACCGCGGTGAGAAACTCCACCGGGGTTGCTATGCTAAATATAGCACCCCAAACCCCATATAGCAACACCACTGGGGGTACTACAATAGCGACTGGCATTGCTTGGTTGCTATAGCAGTTCCACATCTGGAACTGCTATAGCAACCCAATAGCACCCCATCTGCCAGATATCACACAGCAAAAAAATGTGATATCTGGCCCCTCCCTCCCCCCCCCCCCCCCCCCCCCCCCGTCATTTCAACCCACACACAGCCGGGACGGTTCGGTAGCACCCAAAGGGTTTCACCGCTCCAAGCTACAATACATTGTAGCTTGCGGTGTGTAGCAACTCACCCTTGGGTTGCTAAGACTGCGGCGAGGTGCCCCGGTGTGGTGTGCCAAATGTGTTCCAAGTATCAAATCACATAGTCACAGTGTAATATTGAGAAGGAGACATATTTCTAGATGTATTATTGCACAGTTAGGTTCTACAGGTCATTTAACCTCTAGTCACGCACCAGAACCACTAGGCTAGCTCCCCTCATTTAAAAGATATCTGGATTAAACTGTTATTTCAGACTTTAGGAATATGTATTGATAGTACATAGTATAGAATCAGATTCAAGTGCATAGTTTAGTATATTTAATGGATACCACCACCACATGGATATCACAACCACCACATGGATACTCATACCACCATCATCATATGAGCACCTCTATGGCAGTCACACCAGCAGAAATCCCTCACATTTTACTATAAAAGGAGGAGGTTTTTCTCCTCAGTTTGAGCATGCCAGAGAAGGAATCCTAAGCAGAACACACATCTCATTTAGAGCTTCCATCACAAATCCAAGTAAACCCAACAGTGTGATCTCAATCAAGTGACCCCTCAACATCTTTCATATCTCAGAGGATATATAAGTAGTTCAGTAGCTAACATCAACATTTGTGCTCTTAACAAGTAAAATCGACTTTAACCCATTGTGCTCTTAAATGAAGTTTAAGGAAGAGGGCAAATACACTTTGAATAGTTCACATATAACATCAGTTCCGTCAAGAATTCTTTTTACTAGTTTATCTACACTTCAATCACAAATATATACAAAACACATAAAAGATATTTACTTTAAGACTCATTTCCACTATCTGACTCAAGACTGTTGTAAACCACCCGGCTCTATTGCCCATACAAATTCCACCAAACCCATTTCCTCTGAAGTCAAGTTTTGATCTAGGTCTGATAAGAGACTGCCACACATAGGTTTTCTCTATCATTAGTTTGCCACAGCAAATAAAATAAATAAATTTGTTGTGATAAGTATCATAGAGGGGCAGGTCTTTCAAACCACCCGTAACAGTTGTAATATCTTCTTACATATTTGAAATATCATTACTGGTATTTCCCCCTTGCAGAACTGCCACCCGTCCCAAAAGGAGTTCTCACACCGGCACAGTCAATATAGCAACCCAGACAGCTCCCCGCGGTGGAGATGGTCTTAGAGTGCTAGATTGTGACTTCTGCGTGACAGTCAATGGACTGGAGGGAATCCCTCCGGTCGAGGAGGTTGTACAACCTCCTCGGCCGGAGGGATCCCCCCCGGTCGAGGAGGTTGTACAACCTCCTCGGCCGGAGGGATCCCCCCCGGTCGAGGAGGTTGTACAACCTCCTTGACTGGGAGGGATTGCCTCCTGGTCGAGGAGGGTGTACAACCTCCTCAACCGGGAGGGATTGCCTCCTGGTCAAGGAGGGTGTACAAACTCCTCAACCAGGGGGGATCCCTCCCGGTCAAGGGGCTTGCAGTCCTCCCCGGCAGGCGTGCGGCTGCACGCCCATCCTTGGGGGTGTCGCACGCCTGTAGATGGGTGTGCAAGCTGCACGCCCATCTACAGGCGTGCCCACGCCCAAGCATGGGCGTGCGGGCTGCACGCCTTTTTTTTAAGGGCGTGCGTGGGCGTGGGCGTGCCCGGGGGGGAGTGCATTTATCAATGCCCTTCACAGCTGGGTCAACGCTGACAAGTCCTCGTACTTTCTACCTGGCGGTATCTGAATGCAATGTTACGGTCAACAGGGTCGGTTCAGTCAGGATTCCGACTCCGATGGGGGTGATAACAATCCCTAACGTGTATCACGTACCTGGTGTGGATGGAGTTATACTGTCAACTGGACGACTGTTGATGGACAGATGGCGGCTAGTCTATGATGGGGTTGGGGCAACATTGTTTGATCCTAAAAATAATTGTTATTCTACCTTATTCCACAATTACTGTTGGAGCCTGAAAGTTAGCAATGAAAATGACCTACTTGGGAAAGTAACACAAGTCCCGTCTTTTGACCCATACGTCTGGCACACTCGACTTGGTCATGCGTCGGAGTAAATAGTGAACCAATTCCTGAAGGTTAATTTTCCGGACCATCAGTTTAAATGGCAATCTTTTTTCTGCAATCAATGTGCGAAGTCAAAGAGCATAGATAAGAAGAGTATGGTCCACGGCACACAAATCCTGCGCGACAAACCATTGGATTTTATGGTGTCTGATGTTGCCGGACCGTTTGACCTAGACATCAGCGGTAGGAGATATATTGTCACCTTGAGAGACGACGCGAGTACCTACACCTACTGTACTACAATGATTGCAAAATCAGATGTGTCAGCCAAAATCATGGGATGGATGCATCACATGAAAAACAAGTTTGGTTGTTATCCGACTTACCTCCGCTGTGATAACGCTCCCAAAGATGTCTTGTCGCTCAAGCCACTATTGGATGAGATTGGAGTGGTACTAGCACCGGTCACACCTTACAGTCCCAAGCAGAACGGGGAGGCTGAAAGATTGAATAGGACTCTGGGTGATATGGTGAGGACAATGATTCATGACAGTGACTTACCGAGGAAATTCTGGAGTTAAGCCTATTCAATGGCAACCTACATGCATAACCACATACCTAACTCCAGAACTGGTGATAAGTGTCTGACTCAACTGTTTGACGGCATAGATCCAGATCTGAACTCCGTGTATCTGTTTGGGGCAAAGGCAATTGTTCACATCCCTAAAGAAAAGAGGAAGAAATTGGATGAGCGTGCTCAAGACGGCCTACTACCAACAGTGGGCCCGCTACGCTAACAATAGCTGTAGCGTAGCGTAATGTTAGCTTTTGTCACTACGCTAACACAAAGTTACTGTTAGCTGAAGATTTTTTGAGCTAACGCTAAAACAAATTTGTTAGAAAAGAAAATAGCGGGTAGCGTAGCGTTAGCGACATCAAAAAAAAAAAGTTAACACTACAGAAATTTCCTGTTAGCTGATTTTTAGCGGTGTTAGCTGGAACAAACGCTACGCTGACTGTAAGGGTAGTGTTCTTTTCAGCTACGCTAACTGTTAGCGTAGCACTCTTTTCAGCTACACTAACTGTTAGCGTAGCGCTCTTTTCAGCTACGCTAACTGTTAGCGTAGCCCTCTTTTCAGCTACACTGACTGTTAGTGTATAATTCTTTTCAGCTACACTAACTGTTAGCGTAGTGCCCTTTTGCAGTGCACTAACTGTTAGTTTAGTGCTATACTTGTGGGAGTATAGCAATCATTTCTTTTCTTGAGGCGTTGATTCTTTCAAATATATATTTTCATGAATCCTGTTGAAGCATTTCTTTTCCAGCTTTACTCACTTCCTTTGAGTTAAATAAGCATTTCTTCTCATTCTCTGATGGGCATTCTGATTACTGTTCTGGGCAATTTCCATATGATTAAAATGTGTTATTCAATTGAAATTTGTCCAGGCAGTAACCATATTTCCCAAAGCAATGAAACAAATGCATATCCAAACATTGGAAAGAGAAAAAATGGAAAAGAAACAAACAATGTTTTTTTTTGAAAAAAAAAAAATAAACAATAGAAATTATAAAAAAAAAAAAAAAAAATAAGCTGTTTTGATTGATGTAGTTGCACAAGTACAGGAGTTTAAAACAGCATTTTGATTGATTTACTTGTGAAAGTTGAGATTTTTGATCACTTGACTTGCACAAGTACAGGATCTATAATTGGGCAGAGTGGACTAGCTTTGACCTCAGACAGTGGAATTTATCACTCCTGCTATATTATAAGTAACTGCAACATACCCAATCAATGTCACCCTCATTACAAATCCTACTCACCAACGAGGGTGACACTGATTAGGCATGTTGCAGTTACTTATAATATAGCAGGAGTGATAAATTCCACTAGTGTCTGAGGTCAAAACTGGTCCATTCTGCCCAATTATAGATCCTGTACTTGTGCAAGTCAAGCAATCAAAAATCTCAACTTTCACAAGTAAATCAATCAAAATGCTGTTTTAACTCCTGTACTTGTGCAACTACAGCAATCGAAACAGATTATTTCTGTTTTTTTTTTTATAATTTCTATTGTTTTTTTTTTTTTTTTTTTAATTGTCTGTTTCTTTTCCTTTTTTTCTCTTTCCAATGTTTGGATATGCATTTCTTTCATTTCTTTGGGAAATATGGTTACTGCCTGGACAAATTTCAATTGAATAACACATTTTAATCATATGGAAATTGCCCAGAACAGTAATCAGAATGCCCATCAGAGAATGAGAAGAAATGCTTATTTAACTCAAAGGAAGCAAGTAAAGCTGGAAAAGAAATGCTTCAACAGGATTCATGAACATATTAATTTAAAATAATCACAGCCTCAATGCAAGGCAATCTGTGCAAGGGAAAAACTTTCAACGTTCCCACATCATTTTCTTTGCCCAAGCACATCACCACAACTATTGGTAAAACAAGCAGGGATGTAATCCACCCAAAAAATTATGTTCAGACTGTTCACTCAGCTGTCTGTGGGCCAACACTTTGCAGTATTTGAGCATAGTGTAGTGGGAAAAAAATTAAGCTAACAGCTAACATTTAGCAGGAAAAAATTCAGCTAACAGCTAACATTTAGTGGGACAAAATCAGCTAACAGCTAACATTTAGCGGGAAAAAATTCAGCTAACAGCTAACATTTAGTGTAGCGTAGCGTAGCATAGATCCGATGCCGCTACGCTAATGGGAACTCCAATATGTGTTAGCGGAAAAAAAATTACACTACTTGTTAGCGTAGCGGTTATTTTCCAAAGCTAACACTACAAAGAAATTGGCTGAAACATTTCTTGCTACGCTAACTGTTAGTTTAGCGGAGTGTAGCGTCAGCTAACACTACAAATTTTCTGGCAAAAAAAATAACTGCTAAGCTAACAGTTAGAGGTCAAATAGCGTAGCGTAGTGGCCCACTGTTGCTACTACTTGGTTACCCGGAGGCCGGTGTTGGGTGGCTATTCTGGCTTCCTTGTGAGTGTCAAATTGTTCACTTGGCATTGGAAAAGTTTCCCCAATTTCAAGCACTGCCTGTAATCAAAGAGACGAAGAAGAACGATTTGGATCTTATCCTAAATCAGATCATCCTTCAACTCAGCGAAGAGAAAACGGCTGAAGTAGCGGCGGAAGAGCAGCGGATCATATCGCAACTGGATATTTCCCCGGAACACGACCTACCTAAAAATATCAAGGCGGCTTTGTCATGCGGCAATGCGGCTGATTGGAGAGCTGGAGCAGAATATGAAATGGGAAAATCTGAAGAACTCAGTGTCTGGACAGTTGTAAGACCCTACAATGGTATAAAGGTACTTGGTGCACGTTGGTTGTTTTCTATAAAGAGGAAAGTGGATGGGTCAATTGATAAGTTCCGTGCTTGATATGTGGTGAAAGGCTTCAACCAACAGCTAGGAGTTGACTGCAACAAAACCTATGCTCCAAAGGCATCTTTGAACACCTTGAGACTATTGATATCACTAGCAAATCATTATGTTTTCCCAACAGCCTTTTTTGATGTGAGCTTGGCATATCTCTACAGCACCATTGAGGAAGAAGTCTACGTCCAGCCGCCTGTTGAGATCTGCCCGGATCTATAAGGGAAAGTTATGCTACTTCAGAAGGCCATGTACGGAAAGAAACAAGCGGCCAGATGCTGGTGGAAATTTTTCCAGAAGACGGTTGTAGAACTTGGTTTTCAGCCTAGCAACATTGAACCCTTGCTGTATCTGTTTAGGAAAGACTCTGGTTTTGTTATCATCTGGCTCCACGTAGACAACGGCTTTGCAATGGCATTGGACCAGAATCTTCTTGAAGAGCTTAGGACAGGCATGACGAGAGGTTTAGAAATCAAATGGTCAGAAAAAGTTGAATGGCTGGTTGGGATTGACATCAAATGGGACAAGGGATCCGTGGAACTCAGTCAACATACACTGGCAAGGGAAATCACAGAAAAATACATCAGAACGGCGTACCCCAAAGACTGCCCCATGTCAGAAGGGGACCTGGAAATGTCGGCGGGGGAAGCTGTAGATTTTACTGAGTATAGATATGTGATTGGTTTGCTGATGTATTTGGCCGGAGGAACAAGACAGGATATAGCGCACATGGTAAACCTGTTGGCAAGATTCTGCTTGAGCCCGTCTTTGAAGCATTGGGAGGCACTGGATGGATTAGTCGGCTATTTGAAAAAGAGTTTGGAGAAAAGGTTAGTATTTGGGTCAAGGGAAGATGGGTTGAGGCTGTGGACCAATGCAAATTGGGGGGGGATCATGAGAGGTCAACGACGGGGTATGGGTTGATGCATTGTGGGGATGCAGTGGCTTGGGGATCTCGGCAACAAACTGTGGTGGCTCTTTCAACATGTGCGGCTGAATATGTTGCATTATCAGAAGGGGCCCAAATATTTTCTCACGTCATCAATATCCTAGAAGATCTGGAATATCATCCGATGACGTCAATACATGTGGATAATCAAGCAGCAATCTTGATTGCTTCTGATAATGTGTCAAAGAAGAAAACGAAAGTATTTAAAGAGAGCCTTTTATTTTGTTAATGATTTGATACGTGAAGAGGGAATACAGCTTTTGTGGACAAGCACAGCGGATCAATTAGCGGACGTCTTCACAAAACGCCTGGGACCAAAAAAAATGATTGAAGCATCAAAGAAGATCAACATACTCGGCTAAATGACATAATCTTGGGAGGGGGTGTTAGATGGAGTACAAGATTATGTATTTAGATCATGTATTTACATCAAGCAAACCTAACCTAGTTAGACCGCATAGACTCAAACCTAACTATCATGTATATTGCCTATGTTTATCCAAACGCCCGGGTTCTTTTTCTCTCCTCATCGAGATAGGGAACCGGACCTCGGGCGTGTGGAGAGCTGACAGCATTGGGCTGTTTTTTACAGTTTAGTTTACTTTATGCAATACAATCATCAAGATAGGGAACCGGACCTCGGGTGTGTTGATTGTCAAACTTAAAGGTTAAAATTTCAAATATAAGCTTTATGATAAAACACATTTATAAAAAGGAAAAATATAATAAGTACCTTAAAGGCAAAGACACAATGGAGAAAAGACACAAATATGAGAAGAAAGGAAGAAAGAAAGGAGGAATCAAACTGGAAGGAGATTGGTTAGTTAATGTGGATGTGAGATAAATTTTGATGATAAGACCTACAAGAAATAAGGATCTTATGAGGATTTTACTAATGTTGGCGAGTCGAGTTTAAGAAGGGAAGCAAACTAAGCGCAAGAGAGTTGATAAGGGAAGGGAAGCAAACTAAGCGCTGAAGAGAGTTGAGTTAAGGATGAGTGATAAGAAAGAATTGGAGGATGATAATGAGAGGGAAGATGGGAAGAACAGTGGATGAGAGGGAAGAATCTTCTGCCGTCGCTGTTTCTTGTCGTGATGAGGAATGAAGTAGAGTCTTTAAATAGTGATTATTCGATGAGGTTTGAGCAAGGATTGTGAGTTGATAGAGGGGACCGAGTGACCAAGGAACCAATTGAGAGGGTTGAGCGATGGACTGAGAGGGTTGAGCAATGATGAGGACCGAGTTATTGAGGATTGAGAGATAAAATTAAAGTTGGGTGCTTGGACTTGCGAGTTTAGAGGGATGGCATGTGAGATGTCACATGAATATCAACAGGGCGTGTGGAGAGCTGACAGCATTGGGCTGTTTCATACAGATCCTTGAGTTCTATAAGAATGTGAATCTGAAAAAAAGATTCACGTCGCGGTAAGCACAGGCTACTGTTGGTATCGGTTCCCAAATCTGGGTGAGTTGCATTGCAATCTACTTACCTGACGAAAAGATTCATGTCACGGTAAGCACAGGCTACTGTTGGTATCGGTTCCCAAATCTTGGTGAGGAGAAAAGAGGACCGAGACCGGCAGGAACAGCTACATAACTATATACATGGATGCGCCGCAGTATCTAGTTATGTACTAAAAGATGATTAGGTAATCTGACATAATATGTGTTTATGAACTATGTATTGTGTGATTGAACTAAGTTTATAATCTTGCATCTCCTCACTCGCTTACACCCCCTCCCAAGATTATAAACTTCACCACATCAACCCTAACTTTCTTGCTGCATCTTCAATTTTATTAGGTCGGAGTTTCTTTGTAAATATATCTGCTTGTTGGTTTAATGTGCTGGTCCAAGTGATCTTGATGTTGTTTTCTCTGACAAAATCATTGATAAAATAGAATTCTCAAATCAAATATTTTGTTTTTTTCTTTGAAGCATTGTCTCCTGCAATCAATATCGCCGTTTGGTTGTTGCAGAAAATTTTCATCGGAATTGTGTGTCCAATATCTTCTAACAAAATCAAAATCCCCGCCAGTACTTGTGATCCCTCCGAAAGTGCTATGTATTCCGCCGCACATGTTGATAGCGCTACCACCGTTTGCCTCCTCGCTCCCCATGCAATCACATCCCCCATGTGTTTGATCACAAACCCAGAAGTTGATCTCTCGTGTTCACCGCCCCAGTTCGCATCCGACCACAAATCCAACATTGCCTCTTTGCCAGTGAACTGCAGTTTGGTTGAAGTCGTCCTTTTCAGATATCCAATTAAGTAGTCGAGCGCTTCCCAGTGCACTGTTGATGGATTAGTGCAGTACCGTGCAAGTAGATTCACTGCATATGAAAGGTCTGGTCTAGTCCCTCCCAACAGGTAAATTAGAGAGCCGATTACGGATCTGTAATCTGTCTCCGCTACTGTTTCAAAAACATTAATCTCAAGAACTGTATCTGGGAGTGTACTGCGTTGTGTAACAATGCTCCTTTTGTAGTCATTCACAATCTGGTTCGCTAGCAATTCTTGATTGAGTAACAACGTCCAACCTTCTTGTTGAATATTGATACCCACTAGTTTCTTGACACCAGTAAACCATTTGATCTTCATTTCAGCTTCCATCGCCAAACGCAATTGTTTGAGTAGCGCTGCATTCAATCCAACAGCAAAGCCATCATCTACATGTAGCCAAATTATAACAAAATTGTTCCCCTTTGAATAAATATAGAGAGATTGTTCTAGTTCCGAAGCTATAAATCCATTGGCTTCCATTTTTCCTTTGAAAAATAACCACCAGCAACGTGCGGCTTGTTTGGTGCCGTACATTGCCTTTTTCAATTTCATGATCTTTCCTTTCCATTGGGGACGGATTTCAATAGGAGGTTGAACGTAGCCTTCTTCTTCTATTGGGCTATAAAGGTATGCTGAACTAACGTCAAAAGTTGCCGTAGGGAGCTGGAACTTGTTTGCAAGGGACAGTAAAAGTCGAAGGGTGTTCAAAGATGCAGTCGGCGCATAAGTTTCATTGCAGTCACGTCCAAGTTGTTGATTGAAATCTTTCGCAACATATCTTGCACGGTAAGTTTCTTGACCTCCTTCTA
Source organism: Puccinia hordei (assembly GCA_007896445.1). Lineage (NCBI taxonomy): Eukaryota > Fungi > Basidiomycota > Pucciniomycetes > Pucciniales > Pucciniaceae > Puccinia > Puccinia hordei. The sequence goes on from RDRW01000086.1 coordinate 147,890, forward strand.
CATCTGGTGGCTTGATGGTGAATACCCACCTACAGCCAAGTGCCTTTGCTCCAGGGAAGGGATCCACTGGTTCATAGACTTCTAGGTCGTCGAACTTGTCTGCTTTGTACTCAGCGGCGGCTTTCCATTCGTCTGCTTCAGGGCATTGGAGTGCTTTCCTGATGTTGGCGGGTAATCGACGGTCTTCAGTGAGTATCAAATCTTCTATTGCCTTCTTCTCCATTTCAGCTATCTCCGAGGTTTGTTCTTCCCCGAGTTTCAAGACGATCTGATTAAGAATAAAGTCAAGGTCAGATTTCTTTGTTTCCTTCTTTGCTAGAAGGTTCAGGTATTCTGGGAAGGATATGGACGTTGAGTGTACTATTCGTCCTTCGCGTGGTAGCCAAACCAGCCAACCTCCTCCATTGACCGGATATCCAAGCAGTTTCCCCGCTTGTGCACGTTCGTCGAGCTTTCCTCTCTTCTCTTGCGGTATTTGAACTAGGGCATCCGCTCCGAATGGATACAGCTTGTTTGGATCGGTGTCGATTGCATATAGTTGTTTCAACGGCGAGTCCACAACTTTCAAATTGGGGATTCGATTGTGGATATACGAGGCCGCACAATATGCATGACCCCAGTATATTCGCGGCATTTTGCTGTCGTGTAGCATCGTCCTGGCCATGTCCCCCAGTGTTCAATTAACACGCTCAGCTTCACCATTCTGTTCTGGACTATACGGAGCAACTGGGGCAAGCGATACACCGGTAGGTTTCAATAAGGTTTTCAACTTACCGGTGTATTCAGGCGCATTGTCGCAGCGGATCATCTTGGGATATTTACCAAAATGTGTCTTGATATGAGCCAGCCACTCCATGATCTTCCCTGGTACCTCGTCGCGGCCTGTAATTGTTGTTGTCCATATGTAAGTGGTTGCATGGTTGCCATATTCAACACATACCGTTTACCAGAAATGTCATAAGGGAACGGGCCTGCTACGTCGGTGACTAAGAAATCAAGAGGTTCGTCTCTAATTATGAGCGAATTGGATCCTGGAGACTTCTGGTCTAGTGCCTTAGACTTCGCGCACTGTTCGCAGAAAAACGACTCCCAGGTCTTCTTCTCTAATTCTTCAGGAAAATGTAGCTTAAGGTAACGGCAAAGTACATCCTCGGAAACATGGCCCAATCGACGGTGCCACAGATGCGGGTCAAAAGATGGGCGTTGGGAAATTTTGTTCAATTGCGTATCTTGGACGTTTACAGGGATATACCAACAAAAATTCTTGAAAACAGTAGAAAATGAAACGTTATCGGTGTTAGAGACTAGGTTGTGATACCTGAGTGACAGCGAGGTGGACGGGCAACGGGGGTTAGAGGTAGATGGGGTTTGGGGGTTTAGTCTGTTTGGGGGTTTAGTCTGTTTGCTACGCCGCATCACTTGTATTTAGTCTATGGCTGCCCGCGCCGATCTGGCCCTCTTCTCTTCTTCACCGAGTTGAGGGACCGAGACCGAGAGCTACCGTGAGCTGACAGCCATCGCCGGGCACGCCATAGGTGAGTACAGCAATCAATACCGAGTTGAGGGACCGAGACCGAGAGCTACCGTGAGCTGACAGCCATCGCCGGGCACGCCATAGAGCTGTCGCGGATTCGCTCCTAACAGGTTAAAAGCCTGATCTACCAATTTATAGCTTCTTGCGTCCGGGAACTCCTCGAGTCAACAAATGAATTTTGCGGCATTAGCAAACGATAGTGATTCAGATACTGAAGGATCCGTAAACCGTGAAAGATTTTGACCATCACAAAGGATGGACCACAACTCCGATCAAGTCTCTGCCTTACAGGCACAATTTCGAGAAATGCAGAACGTTATGCGACAACAGGCAGAAATCATATCTGGCTTGACTGCTGCCGCTCGCGATCACCATCAATCGAATCAACCCCAACCAGCCCTCGGAAACTCGTTAGCCAACGAGGTGCTCAAACAATTCATAAAATCTCCTACCAAATTCTATAACAAAGTAAACCCAAGAAAACCTCGTCTCTCGTTCGATGGCGCCAATTACACCGAATGGGAGACCCCAATAGACAGAGCACTACAACATGCTTTTGTCCGCGATAAATCCTTCCTAAACGATGACACGGATAATTTTTCAATGCATGACTTGCTTCAGAACAAGGCCGTTGCAATGCTGATGCGCGGCACGCTTGACGATGCCTTGCTTTCTATAGTCGAGTCGCACAAATTATCCTCATCTAAGGAACTTTTCGATCTCTTAAAATCAAAATGTGAAAGATCCGGCCGACAACACAAAATCATCCTTGTCGAGAAAATCCTCAAGTTTGCTAGTGAAAACTCCCCAGCTAGCGAATCTTGGCTCGCCCGTTTCTGTGCCATCATGACAGACGTTGAACGTACAAAAATGTCAGTCAACGAGATGGGCGGCCTCATTCTCCAATCCCTTGCAAAGGCTCCAGTAGGCACCGATGCGAAAAACTTCGAATACTCGATTAGTCAACCCTTAGACGACATGTCGACAACACCGACTTTTGGTCAAGTGACAACTGTAATCCAATCGGCACTCAGTAAAGTGACTAAGGGAAAATCACTCTCTCCTGGAACAATCCCTTCAGACGTTGAAATGTCTGTTAACGCTATACAACACCGTCGACCCAATGAACGTTACGAACCGCCACACAAACGAGTTGGCGAGAATCACACCCAACCTCCATCGCAGGGAAAATTCTCTTTGGAGAAGGCCACCTACTATCGAGGCAAGGGCCACTCCGACTCACTCATGGAAAAATTCGGTTATGCCTGCTTATACTGCAGAGAAACGGGACATTGGTATTCAGACTGTAACTTATACTGGGAAGATGTCTGACACGGCCGTATAGCAGCACCCCCTCATAACCACAATGAAGAAGGCTCAAAATTCATCCCTCCCCCGAGAAAGGCGGAAAATCGAAGCCACCATCCTCAGCCCCACCAGGGAAAACAATCTAACGGCCGCATCCGAAAGATTGAAATCCCCGACGCCAACGAAGGCACCATCTTACTTGATTCCGGGTCCACCATCAATGTGAGTGGTAAATCCCGTTACTTCTCCATTAAATCACGTTTGGACAATCCCCTGACGATCTCCCTGGCAATATCAAAATACATTGCGCCCATTGAATTCGTTGGTAGTCTGACCATCCCGACTCCAACAGGGACGATGAAAATTGATGATGTTTATTTCTGCGAAGAAATAAAGGGATCGATCCTCTCGTTTGGAAGACTCGTCGAAGATGGTTGGTCTTTCGTGCACAACAGAACGAATGTGATGCTTGTAGATACAATTGGGACTCAATTTCCCCTTAAGTTTTCCAATCACTGCTGGAACGTCGATGTAATAGATGACCATGCAATGTTAAATAAGATATCACAAGTCCCATCCAATCAACTCGCCTTATGGCATGCTCGACTTGGACACGCATCTGATGCAGTTGTGAGGCGTTTTATACGGAGATACCTTCCAGATCTCAAGCTACGCGAAAAACCCTTCTTCTGCGTTCAATGTGCACAATCAAAAGCAACGGACACAAAAGGTAACGGCACTGCATCCGACATCCCTAGAGACAAGCCATCTATGGATGACGGACGTGGCAGGACCTTTCACCACCGACATCAACGGCTGTCGTTACCTGCTGACGTTCCGAGACCACGCCAGTCTATACGTTCTGTTCCGTAATGAAATCGAGGCAAGACGTCCCAAACAAGATCATGTCTTGGGTCCTGCATCTAAAGAACACAGTCGGCAGGACGCCATCTTACATTAGGTGTGATAATGCGGCTGAATATGTAGGTAACCTTCGAGAACGTCTAGAGGAAGTCGGCACGGTTCTTGCTCCCATATCGCCATATCACCCACAAAAGAACGGCGAGGCAGAAAGGGCCAACCGAACGTTTGGTGATATGGCCAGGACCATGCTCCACGACAGCAAGCTGCCAAAGATTTACTGGAGCTACGCTTATCTCACGGCGGCGTATATCCACAATCGGATCCCGAATTCGCGAGTGGACACCTCTCCCCTAGAATCCCTGTTTTGGCAAGCGTCCACTACCGAACAAATTGTACCCTTTTGGTGCAAGGGCCATCGTACATGTGTCGAAAGACATCAGAGATTGACTTGGTGACAAGCTTGACGAACGAGGTCGTGAATGCTTATTGCTTGGATATCCGAACGCAGGCTCAGGGTGGCTTTTCTACTCCCCCACCTTGAGACATGTGCTCCATTCGACGTCTGCCGTCTTCCCCGAGTACCAATCCCTGGAACTACAAGAAGCACGAGAAGGCTCAGCACTTACATGAGGTGTCGACCCAGCTGAAGTAAGCGAATTGGACAACGTTGTGCGCCAAATCAAATTGGTCCTTGGAGGAGAACCAACAAGAGAAATCGCTGATGAAGAGCTGAGGGTCATTGCGCAACTGCCTTCCGGTCCTGAACATCGACTTCCAAGCACTATCAAATCGGCCCTAGCAGGTGACAACTCTAGTGAATGGAAAGCGGCAGCACAGTACGAACTCAAAAAATTCAAATCCTTAGGGGTTTGGGAACCGGTCAACCCGTATAAAGGCGTAAAGGCTCTAGGAGCTCGTTGGGTTTTTACAATAAAACGTCTCGCAGACGGGACTATTGATAAATTCCGTGCCAGATACGTTGCAAAAGGTTTCAATCAAGTGATGGGCACCGATTGCAACGAGACTTATGCCCCTACAGCCTCGTTGAACACGCTACGTCTTCTTCTTTCCATCTCACTGAACAAAAATTATCCCACAGCTTCCCGCCTACTTGTACAGTCCGATCGAGGAAGAAGTCTACGTTCAACCACCTGTTGAGATTTGTCCAGAATGGAAGGGTAAAATTATGCGATTAAAGAAGGCAATGTACGGTACTCGTCAAGCCGCGCGATGCTGGTGGAAGTTCTTCAGCGAGCAGATGACACTATTTGGATTTACGGCTAGCGAGCTGGAGCCCTCATTGTATTATTGCAAGCGGGGCTCAGAATTCGTTGTCATCTGGCTACACATGGACGACGGTTTTGCGATGGGATCATCACCGCAAGCACTGCAAGATTTGCATACGGCGATGTTGTCAAAGATGGAGGTGAAATGGTCTTCCTCAGTTGACAAAATCGTAGGGTTAAACATTAGCCGTCAAAATCAAGAAATCAAATTGAACCAAAGTCTACTGGTGGATCAAATTCTGCAAGACTACACAAGGCCGTATTTTCCAAGAAGAAGTACTCTGCCTGAAGACTCCCTAGAAATCAACTCAGATGCAGCCGTCGACCCCACTGCATACAGATCTACGCTTGGATCTTTGATGTACTTGTGTGGTGGCACCAGGCCAGATTTGTCTTACTCGGTCAACCTGCTTGCCAGATACAGCGCGAATCCATCGAATTCTCACTGGAATGCACTGGACATCTTGGTAGGTTACCTGAAGAGGACTCGAAATTTGGGGTTAATCATGAAAAAGGGAGACGCCGCAATGCAGCTCTGGTCAGACGCCAACTGGGGTGGGGAACACAAACGGTCGACGTCTGGGTATTTGATCAAACATCAAGGGAACAGTATTGCTTGGGGTGCTAGGAGACAAACGGTGGTGGCGCTGTCAACCTGCGCAGCGGAGTATATTGCTTTGTTGGAGGGCTCCCAACAACTTGCTCACCTGCATAATATGCTACTTGATATTGATCAAATAATTCCTCTAGAAATCTACTGCGACAACGAAGCGGCTATTCTCATTGCTGGGGACAACGCGTCGAAAAAGAAGACCAAATATCTATCTCGTGCTTTTTACTTCATCAACAATTTCATACGGCAATACAACATCAAAATTCAATGGACCACGACACATGACCAACTAGCGGACATCTTCACCAAACGACTGGGCCCAAACATCATTGAAAAAGGTCTTCAACGCGTCAACCTGAAGGCGTCAAGTTCACAACCAAGGGAGGGGGTGTTAGAGACTAGGTTGTGATACCTGAGTGACAGCGAGGTGGACGGGCAACGGGGGTTAGAGGTAGATGGGGTTTGGGGGTTTAGTCTGTTTGGGGGTTTAGTCTACGCCGCATCACTTGTATTTAGTCTATGGCTGCCCGCGCCAATCCGGCCCTCTTCTCTTCTTCACCGAGTTGAGGGACCGAGACCGTGAGCTACCGTGAGCTGACAGCCATCGCCGGGCACGCCATAGGTGAGTACAGCAATCAATACCGAGTTGAGGGACCGAGACCGAGAGCTACTGTGAGCTGACAGCCATCGCCGGGCACGCCATAGAGCTGTTGCGTATTCGCTCCTAACAATCGGGACTAATCAGAGACGCCAAAGTACCCTCAAAACTCAATCTCCAACCAACGTTCGTCAAACGGCCAACCGATAAGATCACACTATCGACACCCGGGCAGTGGTACACATTGTTCTCTTTAATCATCCCCTTGCTCGTCGGGATCTCAATCGTCCCCTTGTATCTAACAGTGACAACACAGTTAGCCACTGCCAGTGAGATCTTCCGGGGTTGATGGAGTAATTCCTTGGTGATGAAAGCTGTGAGGTCGCCACTCACATGCGTTGAGGCTCCTGAGTCTAACAATACTTTGCCGTCCAAAACTTCTGGGATTTCAAGGTGCCTGACTCGACCTTGAGGGTATCTAGGTCAATTAGGTGGAAGGTAGTTTGATTGAGGCGAGTTGTAGTCAGCCGGAGGATGATCAATAACTTTCTGATCCACGTCGTCCCAGTAGGCGGCACAATTGTTAAACCAATGGCCCGTCTGGCCACAGTAATGGCAGTTGTCGCCATATCTCGTCTTCAGGACATTGCTAAGCGGTTTTCCTTTGAAACGCATTGCTTTATCAATCGACAAGTGTGGGTTTGGTATGTCTCGCTGTGTTTGGTTATTGATACGTCGGTGAGGTGGGGCATATCTAGCGGGAGCACTTTGCATTCTGTGTACGGCGTTGAGATCCATGGGCATGTATCCATCGCCATGAGTTGGTATCTTGTTTTTTGACTTACTTGAAGTGGCTTGAATGACAGTTGTTACATCACTAAACAAAGGTTTATCAATCGCTTCTAGCTTCTGGTCGACAGAGAATTCAAAGGTTTTTGGATTGACACCTGTCGGCGCTACGAACGTGGCTTGAAGTAATAAACCACCCAGTTCGTCGGTAGTGATCTTCGCCTGGTTGATTTCTGCAATGACTCTACTCCATTCCGCGAGTGATACTTTATTCCCAGGACTTCGGTCTGATGTCAGTTTGAGGACTTGCTCGACCAGGTTAAGCTTATGCCGTCGATCTGAACGACTGCACTTGGACTGCAGTAGGACAAAGATTGACCATGGGTCTTCCTTGTCGGTACCATTGATGATTCGAAGAAGATTGTGGTTGATGGTGAGTTGGAACAGTCGGGCAATGTTGTCTTACTCGTCTGGTAGCGGTTCCGTGAAGTTCTTCTCCTCAGTGGTAAATTTCTCGACTCGGAATACATGTCACAAGGTACGGTTGATTTCTTTCTCCCATAGTTGGAAATAGACCCCCTCGCAATCGAGTTCTGTGTTCTTGGGATTGGTCAATTGGTGGGTTCCTAATGGATCTTTGTTGAAAGCGCGGATAACAATCTCCGCCTGAGATATCGACTTGGATGACGTCCCCTGATTGTCGTTTTGTGGTAGCAGCAGCTTAATTCTATTGAGTTCAGAGAGAATGTTGTTGTAATCGGCAACAGTTGGATTTGCCATTTTGATGTCTATTAATGAGTCGAATATTTGTCTATTATTTTCTCTTTCTATGAATTTTTTTTCTGTCTCTTTTCTATGTTTTTCTCTTTCTTCTTCTATTCCTTTTAGTATAATTTCTCTTTCTTGTTCTTTTTCTTTTAATTCTTTTTCTCTTTTTTCTTTTGAAATTTGCTGGTTTCTTTTTAAATTCTCTTCGTGATTAAGCTTGCTGCTACTTCCAGAACCACTCATCCGGATCCGTTGTTAACGTCGTTGAGAGCGCGAATCCCAAAACAGTAGGCCTAGAGCCGGCTTTTAACCTATAAGAATGTGAATCTGAGAAAAAGATTCACGTCGCGGTAAGCACAGGCTACTGTTGGTATTGGTTCCCAAATCTCGGTGAGGAGAAAAGAGGACCAAGACCGGCAGGAACAGCTACATATACATGGATGCGCCGCAGTATCTAGTTATGTACTAAAAGATGATTAGGTAATCTGACATAATATGTGTTTATGAACTATGTATTGTGTGATTGAACTAAGTTTATAATCTTTTTTTTTTTTTAAGTGTAATTTCGCCGGTGGCATTGCACACTATGAATATTCAAAATCGGACTACATACAAGATATAGGTGACAGGTTGTTCAGGGATAACTACCATGCAGTTAACACAAAAGAGTACGCGGCAATCAAAGAAAGGGCAGAGAAAAAATAAAAACAAAGGAGAAGAGGAAGAAGAAAGAAAAGAGAAAGAGTAAAAGAAAAAGTGGCTTTAGAAAAAAGGTCAGGTAGGGGGACAACTTAATAAGGGAGATAGAAGGCGTGAGAGCACCATAATGACAAGTCAAGTCATAGGAGAAAATGATGGGTGTTGCTATACAGAGATGTATTCAAATCTCTTACAAGATTTGATAAACTGAAAAATGGCAGGGTGTGCCTTCTGATGATGGAGGAGGAGGTGAGGTCTATTGGGGTCAACCACCGCCTTGCTTTTGCGGGCCTGTTTGATGAGGATTCTGCGTTGGATTTTGTATTTTGGGCAAAAGTCAAAGAAATGGATGGTTGTCTCCCGCCCTTTGCAGTTAGGGCAGGTGGGGTCCAGTCTTTGTTTGACCCTGAACAGATATTGATTGAGGGGTGCGTGGCCCAAGCGGAGTTGGTTGATAATGGCCGACTGGACAATGGGCAGCGGGGAGATTTGTTTGTTGAGGGTTGCGGTAGAGGGGATGACGAGTTGTTCCTTCAGTGTTGAGGAGACTTTTGAAGCGCTGGCTGGCAAAATTCGATCAGGGGCAGAATTGCGGTCCGTGGCTTCTTTAGCTATCAGGTTGGCTACTTCATTGCCCCGTATTCCCCCATGTCCCGGGCACCATACAAAATGGAGTAACAAATCAGCTGGTAGATTCAAATCCGCGCTTAGAATTTCATCAAAGAGGTACTGCCCCGGTTTCTTGGCGTGGAAATTATTTAGACGTTGCAAAACGCCCTTGTTGTCGGTGAGGATGAAGGCCCTAGAGAGTTGTGTCTTCGCCCGGAGGATGTCTAACAACTTGAAAGCTAACAAAACTCCAATGGCCTCACACTCATGATTTGAGATGAGGTCATTCACGCCCAGGGCCAACAAGACAGCCATGTCATGAGTAGGACACACTGCTGCACCTGCACCACCTTTTACTGTGTCGTACAAGCCGTCAGTGTAAATCACAAGAGTAGTTGGAGAGTGTTGAAGTGAGGATACTAAGTCATTTGTTTTCGTGATTGCCACGTCTTTGGGTAGATCCATGTTTAAAAACACCGGGTCTTTCCATAGCTTTGCTTCTGCTATGCCGTAATCAATCTGGATGGTCTCTGGGTTCATTGAAGCGAGTCAGTCGATCACATTGGCAGCAAGTGGGACATGCTTCCCCAGCCAAGCGGGTCTGATTAACCCTTGCTGGGCCAGGATGTGCTGGATCTTGTTGTTGAATTGTTTTTTGATGAATTTTTGGGTGTAAAAACCGACTATTGAGGACTTGCAGAAAGCTTCAGCATCTTGCATCGCCATCCGGTCCCTGTGCCATTGCTTCGGGGTCGACCTAAAGGTACCTAATGTGAATAGGGCGGCTAAGTTGTTGGTTTTGTCAGCCAATCTAATAAGTTTGGAGGAATTAGCAGAGGAGCCCCAAGTGGGGGCCCCATACGATACCCTGGGCAAAAGTACTGATGACATCAGTTGGACCCGATCCTTCTCCCTGAGCCCCCATCTTGAATTTCCAAGGCAACGCAGTTGGTTAAGGGTGGTTGAGGCTCAACGTTCAAGGAGGTTGAACATTGAGGAGTACATCAGTTTATTGTCAAGCAGAATACCTAGCCATTTAACCTCCCTGCAGGGGGCCAGCAGCTGATCCCCAAACAGGAACGAGGAGGGTGGGTGAGTTCGTCTAGTAAGCCAGATGAATTGGGCTTTCTTCTGATCAAACACAGCCCCAAATTTGGCGCCCCATTTTAAGGATCGGTTCCCATGAAAATCCAGTTTTTCCCTGGTCTTTTCCGGTGTATTGGCAGCCACCAGATGTACCACGTCGTCAACGTAACCTATGGAGACTTCGTCTGCATTGAGGTCAAAAGATTGGATCAGTGAGGAGTTGTTGTAGAGGATGTAAAGTACAACCAAAAGGGGGGATCCTTGTGGCAGGCCGATTGCAATATCACAAGGGGTAGAGATGTAGTCGTCCATCTTAATTGTTGTCTTCCTGTCGGCTAAGAACGATTCGATGATTCCTACTAAGCCCGCCACAAATTTTGTTTTGTTCCATTTGTGGCGGACCCACGTGTCTAGAAGGACCTGAGCGTCTTTGGTCCCCGTTCCTTTCCTGCCTCCAAGGTGTCCGTCAGCGAGCACCCCTTGTTCTTCAGCCCATGCGGTCAATCACCGTGCAATAATTAGCTCAAACAATTTTCCCGTGCCACTCAAAAGGGCAATGGGCCTATAAGCGTTCGGGTCAGTGTAGTCCTCCTTGCCCGCCTTGGGGATGATGGCTGTGACGGCACATTTCCAGGGGTTGGGAAAGGAGCCTTTTGCAAGGGCATTGTTGAAGATATCACATAGAATGGGGGACAGGTACTCAGCTCCCATTTTAATCAATTTGTTGGCGATGCCGTCGATGCCTGGCGCCTTTTTTGGCGATATCTTCTGTATTCCTGAAACCACCTCCTCCCTTGTCGTTGATGGGTAGCAAACAATTCACAAATTTGGCCTAGGTGGGATGTCAGAGAGATCAACAGGGGCCAGGATGCAAGATGTGCCAGTGAAAAGGAGCTTAGCCTGCTCCACCTTGTCTGTGGTGATTGTTCCATCTCCATGACGAAGCGGGAGGACCGAATTAGCAGGGGTTTTCTTAGTGAACCATAACGCCTTGAATACAGTGTCTTCCGAAGGATCGTCAAGGAATCGCCACCAGGAGTTTCTCTTGAGTGTCTTGATGGTGTTGCGGAAAAACGTGCTCCATTGCCTGTAGCAATCAGAGGCCTCAGGGCTGCCAGTCAGCAAGAACCACTTCCTAGCCCTATTTCTAGTCTCAATGATGGGGTCAAGAGTGGTCTTGCACCACCACAACTTGGCCTTAGACGCATTAAGGTTGATTGGCCGTCCTAGCTTGTCCTGCAAGGTTTGCAAACTTTTCGTTAAGGCCACCACCTCGTCCTCCCTGGAAGCGAAGCAGCGAGATTGGTGGTCATCAGCCATCTGCTTAATTTTAGCGCGAATTTTAGAGGAATCCAATACTGCCCAATTTGGTCTGGAGCGCCAAACCTCTTGTGGGGGGCCTCGCAGGTTAAGATGAATGATGATTGGTTGATGGTCGGAGCCATGATTTTCCAGTGGGACTTCTGTTCTGGAAATTAGTTTTGAGGCTAAAAAATTTGACCAAGCCAGGTCAATTGTATATCCTACCCCGCGAGATGAGTAAAAAGTAGGAAGATGCTTAGGGGAGGCAACACGAAAGCCGTGTTTGCCACATAATTCGAGCAAGTCTCGGGCCTGCCAATGATTGGAGTGGATGCCCGGGGGATTCCAGTGTGGGTGATGTAAGTTGGCATCCATACAGATGATTCTTGGGATTCTTCGGCAGTTGTGGGTGTAGAGCCATTGCTGAAGGAGTGGACCCGCTGGAAAGGTCCTAGGGGTGTTATAGATGTTAATCAGTCTGATGCTGGTTTTGTTTGAAAGGGAGATGTCAAGTGTTAAGAGGAGTTGCCCGCAACCACTTAGCTGGTTTATATTTCCAGAAGGAAATTCCTTCTTCACATAAATGCATGTTTGATGTCGGTCAGTCCATTTGGTGGGCCTGTATTCAAAGGCGGTAAAAGCTCGCCACTCCGGATGATCCGGAGGGGAAAAAGAGAATGAGTTAACCCACGGCTCCTGAAGTAACAAAAAAGAAAAGTCGTTGGACTGCTGAAGGGCACTTAGCGTGATTTCTTGGGAAGCGCGGCAATTCAGCTGGAGGATTTTCACATCTCTAGAGAGATGGGCCGTAAGTGGGTCAAAATTTTGATACATTGCATTTGAGGGTAGAGCTGGGCTATAAACAAGATGGGGAACTGAATTTGGGAGGGGAGAGGGAGAGGGGATGGGGAGAGGGGGGGGGGAATTTAAAACATGGGTTAATTTGGTTGTATCTATCATTGGAGTGAGATATGTTTCTTTTCCAGCCATGTCTTCTTAAAGAAGCAGGTGACATTAAACGGGGTATGGTCAACATCCTTGACTCCTTCAATTTTCATCTTCAGGCCTTCTTTGCATAAAACACATGTCTTGATACCTCCAATGCCTTCAGGGCAATCTTTGGTCACGTGTTCATTGCCACACTTGCCACATCTTGCTTTTTCTTGACACCATTGACCGAAGTGCCCCATCTTGAGGCATTTGAAACATTGCGGAGGGCGGGTTTGAATCTTGCAGTGCAGTGATAATCAGAGTCCAGGAATATTCCTGATTTTTCAACTCTGTTTGCGGTTTCTTTGTTGCTGAATGATAGCACAAGAGATCCAGCTCGCCTGGTCGTCTCGGAATTGTCTGAAAGCCACTTTACACAAACAAGGTCCCCTTCGGAGAAGTTGTTCTCTCCCGAAATTTTTGAGATGGTGGATGGCACCAAAGGATTGAGGTTTTTTGGGATGCCGTGTGCGATAATCAAATATCTGCTGGGGGTTGCTGCTAAGTGCGGATGGACTTCTTTCAACCATTGGTGCTTATTCTCAACGGTGGGCCGCTACGCTACGCTACGCTATTTGACCGCTAACTGTTAGCGTAGCGGGGTTTATTGTTCCCAGAAAATCTGTAGCGTTAGCTGAAATTACACTCCGCTACACTAACAGTTAGCGTAGCGACAAATTTTTCAAGCCATTTTTTTGTAGCGTTAGCTGAGAAAATTCACCGCTACGCTATCAAGTAGCGTAATTTTTCTGGCGCTAACAGATTTTGAAGTTCTCAGTAGCGTAGCGGCATCATCGCTACGCTACGCTAAATGTTAGCTGTTAGCTGATACTTTTCCTGCTAAATGTTAGCTGTTAGCTGAAGCTTTTCCCATTACACTATGCTCAAATAGCGGATTTGTTTTGCCCGCTAACTGTTGGTTTCACCAATTAACATGGCTGCTGAATAAAAAGCTGTTGTTATGGCTTCAACAGGTACAATCCTGCTGAATTACAGATCTTAGAAGAGACATCCACCTTCTTTCTTGTCTTTGAATTGACAATGTAAAAAAAAAAAAAAAAAAAAAAAAAAAAAAAAAAAAAAAAAAAAAAAAATGAAAATGAAAAAAATGATCATAGAAATTAAAATAAGCTTTTTTGATTGCTGTGCTTGCTTGAGTAAAGCAGTTACAACAGCATTTTGATTTATTCACTTGTGCAAGTACATATTTTTCATTGTTTTACTTGGACAAGTACAGGATCCTAATTGAGCAGAGTGACCAGCTTTGACCTCAGACAGGGGAATATATCACTCCTGCTATATTAAAAGTAACTGCAAAATACCTAATTGGTGTCACCTGCATCACAAATCCTCATTTATGATGAGGGTGAAACCGATTAGGTAAGGATTGTGAATTGATTGAAATTTATAGGAGCTCTCCGAACTCGCTGGGGCACCTGACTGACCCCCCTTTGAGTTTGGCAACTGATTAAATAACATGGGTTTGAAGAAATGGTAGCGATGTTGGGTTAAGCCTTGTACAAACTCAGAAAACTCTCAGGGGCACCTAACTGACCCCCCTTTAAATTTTCTTGATTGGTGTTAACCTCATCACTACTCTTATAGTATAGCAGGAGTGATAAATTCACCTGTCTTAGGTCAAAGCTGGTCCACTTTGCTCAATTAGGATTTTTTTTTTTTTTCCTTTTTTTTTAAAAATTTTTTTTTTTTCCTTTTTTTCCCTTTTTTTTTTTTTTAAAAATTTTTTTTTTTTCCTTTTTTTTTTTCCTTTTTTTTTTCCTTTTTTTTTTTTCCTTTTTTTTTTCCTTTTTTTTTTTTCCTTTTTTTTTTCCTTTTTTTTTTTTTCCTTTTTTTTTTCCTTTTTTTTTTCCTTTTTTTTTCCTTTTTTTTTTCCTGTTTTTTTTTTCCTTTTTTTTTTTTCCTTTTTTTTTTCCTTTTTTTTTTTTTCCTTTTTTTTTCCTTTTTTTTTTCCTTTTTTTTTTATTGTTATAAACAAACAGCAGTTAGTGTAGCGCTAAACTCACTAGTGCGCAATGTCTAATCAAATCTGCACTTAAAAAAAAAACCCACAGTTCTCACCACACAAGGGTACTCCGCTAACAGTTAGCATGAGTGCTACGCTAACAGTTAGTGTAGCTGAAAAGAGCGCTACACTAACAGTTAGCGTAGCTGAAAGGAGCGCTACGCTAACATGTAGCGTAGCTGAAAAGAGCGCTACGCTAACAGTTAGCGTAGCTGACAAGAGCGCTACGCTAACAGTTAGCGTAGCGTTTGTTCCAGCTAACACCGCTACAAATCAGCTAACAGGTAATTCCTGTAGCGTTAACTTTTTTTTTTGAAGTCGCTAACGCTACGCTACCGCTATTTTTTTTTGACAAAATTTTTGTAGCGTTAGCTGAAAAAAAAAACCGCTAACAGTAACTTTGTGTTAGCGTAGCGACAAAAGCTAACATTACGCTACGCTACAGCTATTGTTAGCGTAGCGGGCCCACCGTTGTTATTCTCCATTAACCACTTCTGGTGAGACTTGTTTTTTGAGAAGAAACAGACATTGCCAGACTTGAGGACCTGCACCGCCCGGATTGAGATCTTCTCTCCCTCAATTTGCGCGTCAATCTTCTGCAACGCTTCATTCGCTCGTTGGACTAAAAAACCTTGGGGGATCGACTGAAGCTCAGTTTTTTCCAGATCTGAGTGTATGATGGCTTTCCCCGGTTTAAGGGATCTAAGAAGGATCTGTTGCGGGGGGGCCTTAGTCGGGGCTCTTGGCGTGGTAGAGAAGCCGGCTACTTTCAAGTAGGACTGTTTTCCCGCCGGAGTTGGGATTGCTTGGGGAGGACTGAGCCAATTATTCTCTAGAGCTTGCAGGCGAGTCTCGTACAATTCCGTCATCTTCAACAATTGATTCATGCGTTGTTCTAATTGATTCAGACGCGTGGACTCCGCGTCCATCATCATTTGAATGGCTCCCAACAAACTTGGGTCGATAATGATCGCCCCATCGGGCGCTTGGTTTTGCGGGTTACCGATGTAACTGGCTAAGAAGGCTAGGAAGGCTGACGAGGGGGGCGATCCTGGTGGTCTGACGGGAAGGCGCGTTGTACTTGCGTCTGAGTGTTCAGCATTGTTGTCCATTATTGTGTCCAACACGTCAAAGGTTTGATTGGGGGGGTCGGGGGGAAGAGGAGGGGGCATGGGCCCAAGGGGGAGGTGGCTGTTGGTAGGATTCAAGGTGATTGAGGTGAGTTGAATTTCTTAGGGGGGTGTAGATGTTGAAAAGGGTGGTGACAATTTTGTAGCGGACAGAATCCTGACCAATGCCTCAGAGCATCTCCAATCGTTTCACTAAGTTTTTGACAACTGTCGAGCTCTTAGCGAGCTCAACAGTTAACTTATCGACTCTGTCCCCAATTGTGGCTTGATAACCCGGCTCAATTGCTAGTTTATCAAGCCGATCCACAGTCGTTCCCTCTGCAACTCGAGTCAATAACTCGAGTTCAGGGGAGCAACACCACCCCGAAAAAAAAAAAAAAAAACAACAACAACAACAGCACAAAAAAAACCCAAAAAAACACAAAACACAACACAAAAAAAAATTATGAAAAATGAAAAAAAAAAAAAAAAATGAAAAATGAAAAAAAAAAAAAAAAAAAAATGAAAAATGAAATATGAAAAAATGAAATATGAAAAATAAACAATAAAAAAAAAAAAAAATCAAAATACATAATAAAAAATACAAAAACAGGGGGTGGAAAAACAAAAACAAAAACAAACAATAAACAATAAAAAAAAATACAAAATACATGATAAAAAATACAAAAACAGGGGGGGAAAAACAAAAACAAAAATACATAAAATACAATAAAAAAAAATACAAAAACAGGGGGTGGATGTTTGAAACTATCCCCTGTCAGACAGGGGGTGTATCCCCCTGTAAAACAGGGGGTGTAGCAATGCAGTGTTTCATTGATATCCCCCTGTAAAACAGGGGGTGTAGCAATGCAGTGTTTCATTGATACACCCCTGTTTTACAGGGGGATAGTCAGTGTTTCATTGATACACCCCCTGTCTGAAAGGGGATGGTTTCATCCCCTTTCTGGGTATTTAAATGATCAATTCCTGGCCATTGTTTTCACTCACCCCACTCACCCACTTTAGTTCCACACTCAGAGTTTCCTACACTACACCTCACTCACCTCACTCACCTAGCTACTTTAGTTCTACACTCTTACTTTGGTTCCACACTCAGAGTTTCCTACACTAAACCACCTCACTCACCCCACTCACCTAGCTACTTTAGTTCAACACTCTTAGTTTCCTACACTACACTTGCTATGGACCACTTTGAAGATATGTCTATGGACCACTTGGAAGAGATTTTGGAAATGGAGGAAGAAGATGTTATCTTCAATAATTTATATTCACATGGCTCATCATCTTCACATGCAGGATCTTCCCAACAACGCACAAACATTTACCGAAATAGAGTGGAAGGCCATGCAAGACTTTTAAAGGATTACTTTTCCATGAATCCTGTGTATGACCAGAGAACCTTTGAGAGGAGATTTCAAATGAGTTGTAGCCTATTCAATAGGATCTGCTATGATTTGCAGAACCATGATAGGTATTGGCTTTTAAAGAAAGTGAGTTTTTTTTTCTGGTCACAAAAATTTATCTGCTGGTGCATGTTTCTGATGCTACTCTTCTTAAACAGGACTGCTGTGGTCAAGTTGGATTGTCACCCCATCAGAAGATAACTTGTGCGTTGCGCCAACTGGCATATGGGATGTCTGCAGACATTACAGATGAATATGTACGGATTGGAGAGACTACTGCTATTGAAACTCTGAGGAAATTTGTGCAAGACATCATCACATTATACCAGCATGAATACTTGAGACCACCAAACACTGCAGAAAAGCATCAAACATTGCGTGAATATGAGGACCGTGGTTTCCCTGGCTGCCTAGGATCAATTGATGGGATGCACTGGGAGTGGAAGAATTGTCCTCAAGGTTGGGCCGGTCAGTTTACAGGAAAGGAGAGAACTACCACTATGATATTAGAGGCTGTTGCAAGCCAAAACCTTTGGATCTGGCACTGTTTCTTTGGTACACCTGGAGCTCTCAATGACATCAATGTCCTTCACCGTAGCCACCTATTTGATGCACTACTATCTGGAACACAGGATCAGGTTATCTTTAGAGTCAACAACAACCAATATAATCATCCATACTACTTGGCTGATGGAATATATCCTCCTTGGTCAAATCTGGTTAAGACTATATCAAACCCACAAGATGATGCCAGCCGGCATTATGCTAAACTTCAAGAGGCTGCTAGGAAAGACATAGAGAGAGCGTTTGGGGTTTTACAAGCAAGATGGGGAATTATAAAACAGCCATGCCGTTTATGGGATATAGAAGATGTCAAGAGAAGCATGACATGTTGTGTTATTTTACACAACATGATTGTTGAATCCAGATCAGAACATGATCAATTTATTGGCAATCCTTCTATATCTGCTCAAGTTATATAAAATCACAGAGACCCCTCTTTAGAACATTCCACAATGGCATACCTCCAAAGAAACCAAGACCTTCACAACTCTGCAACCCATTCCAGATTAAGAGAGGACCTGAGGATCCACAACTGGCTACAAAGGGGCATGATGGGTGACCATACTCACTGAAGAAGGTTCTTGAGTATAAGTTTTGTCCTTGTGCATTATCATCTTTGTCCTTCTGGAGAAATTCATTTTTTCTTTTTTCTACTCATATTGTTGATGATGATTTTTATACTTACAGAAGAAGTATATTTCTTCTTGTTCCACTCACTTGTTTCCTTTTTTTTATACTCACTTTTTTTTTACACTCACTTGTTTCATTTTTTATACTCATTTTATTTTTACACTCACTTGTTTCATTTTTTATACTCATTTTATATTTCTACTAAAACCCTCTCAATATTATAAATTTTTCATATTGAGAGGGCCATAAAGACTACAAGAAGGGGATATTTTAAGGGGAATTAATAAAATTTAAGGGGAAGTATTACCTAGCCATTTGTCTGTCATTTTTTTCTTCATGATTCTCAATACCTTCAAATCCTCCTCATTGTCACCACAATCCTTCTCAGAGGCCAGCAAGAGCTTGAGGTCCACAATCTGAATGTTGCTGGCCACCTTATCTCTATCCACCTTGAGTTTCTTCTCCTCTATCTCAATTTTCTTCCTCTCCAAGTCCAGATGGTGCCTCGCAATCACATTCCTGTCTTTGCATAACGAATTCCCTTGAGTAGCCGCCGCCAATCGCCTTTCGGATATGGTATTGTACTTGGTGAGCTGCTCAGATTTTTTGTCATTGTCCTCAGAAAACCAACTCAGGTGGCGCTTCTTGGCAGATTTTGCCCCGATAGGACGTATCAACTTTGTAGGAGACCGTATCGACTTTGTAGGAGAAGATTCCGAGACCGTGGAGCCGTGGTTTGCGTCCAAAGGATTGCCACAGTCGGCCGGCTCGATCGTATTGATGATCGGGTCCTTCTTGGTGTCCATGCGCCATTTGGGGGCGAATCAAAGCTTCTCCCAAGCGGAGACCAACTTGAAGACGGCCTTGTTTTGCTCTAGGTAGAGCTGCAACGCCGTCTTCATCCAGTCGGATGGACTCGACCCACTTGGTGGGTTTCGTTCAATCGAGTAGTAGAGTGCGCTGAACTTCAGTGTTGCTGTGTTGAGACCGGCCCACCTGAAAAAAAAAAAACGTTAAGATCCTGTTTGATAAAAAACAGGATGAGTAAGAAAGAAGCTTACCGAGTTCGAATCTGGTCATAATCCCTATGGTGGACCATCGAATGTGAATTGAAGTTGGCCTCAACCCATTGGAAGAAACGCTTGCCCGTTTGATTCGCCGCAAACTCCGGTTGCTCACTGATGCGGAGCCACGAGATTGCCAGTTGCTCTTCCTCTGAGCCAAGCCAGCTCGGTGCGCGTTTCTTTTTTTTTCATTGTCCGGCGAGTTATCCACCATCTCGATTCCTACATTTTTTATTATTTTTTATTTATTTTTTATTATTTTTTTATGTTTTTTTTTGGGGGGGGGAGGGGGGGGGGAGGGGGAACTGATGATTAGCTTTGTTTGACTGGAAAAAAAGAAACCTAAAAAAAAAGTGAAAAAAAAAACTTACGTCGAATTCGTTGTGGATGGTTTTCTTCGACTTGATTTTTTTTTTTTGATTGTGTTTTTTTTTTTTTATTGTGTATTTTTTTGGGGGGTGGGGGGAGGGAATTGGGGGGTGAGAATGAAGTCGGGGGTGTCGAATGGGGGGGTTGGTAACTTGTGAAAGATATTCACGACTTACCTTATTGAGCTCGATAGAGGTCCATAAAGTTATGGACCTCTATCGAGAATTCTAGCGAATCGATAGTTATGGAGCGCTATCGAGCGCACGATTGGGGCTCGTCTCGATAAAGTTGGCTTATCGAGCCGACTTATCGAGACGATTGGAGATGCTCTCACTCGCTTACAAGTTCTTGTTGTGACATACCTGTCACATACATCTCACTGACTCGCCGCAGTACGTATACAGCTCTTCATCCCGGGCCAAGCCGGGGAGGCCGAGGAAGTGCACTTCTGCAATCTACCTACCGTTACCGCTCCTCACCCTCTATAGTTCTATTAGATTGTCAGTTTCAGCCTCTCTCCTTCAGGGCCGGGGACTGTATCAGATGAAGGAAGTCGTGCCCCGTGCGAGGCGCTTCGCGTCCCTGCGGCTCCCGGCGGGGGAGTGGCTGTTGCCGAGAAGTTGGAACTCTGTGGCGATGATGGACAAAGGAATAGCCCACCGCCAACGGCAACCTGACTCTGCCACCGCCATGATCATTACACCCCGATGCCGTTACGCGCGCCACCGTTCCAACAAACTGTCGTTGCCTTCAACGAGATTACCGCATGGACTTGCGGCCCTCGTCGAACGATACTACTCTACAGATTTTGTATAAAACCTCACCAAACATCGAGGTGTGAGACGAACCAGCATCAAACAGTCGATTATCCCCAGCTCTACTTATAAGGACACTTCGCAACTTTCTAGATTTTCCAGCGGACGTTAAAAGTTTCACTAAGAAGCATTCCATCTCTCACCCTGCCTTACATTTTCAGCAACCCTCACCAGCAAAGCCTTTCCTGTACACCATGTTTATGAGAATGTTCTACCATATCGCAGTATTGTCTGCACTCGCATCAGTCTCGAACGCTCAACAAGATTGCCCAATCGACACGCGAGCTGTCTGTTTTACGCCCAAAGATTATAACAACAACAACCCGACAGTCACAACGATCCCAGGTATGTGTTCCCTGAGCCCTTGTGGAATAACAATGTTGGCCCCAGTAAGCGAGCTAATCCTTCTAAATCCATGTGGTGGTTGCTGCATGTCAAAGCACAATTCCCACAACGGCCCAGGGGTTGTTTTCAATACTTCACAGATAGGGTTGTCTCTGATGCTGACCAGGTACCTTGGCGCACACGATGCTGTTACATAAGCGAATTGGATAAACTCGCAGACAAAGTGAGAACGGCCAGCTGAGCCAGAGACCACATCTAACTGCCAACGATGGTACTAACTAAAAGCTTTTAATTACTCCGCCCCCCAAAAAACAGCCCGACTATAACTCCGTAAAGCCGTTCAAAATCACAAAGACCATGTTGATCCATGGATCCCTTGACAGCCCTGTACCCCAAAGCGACCCCACGATCAAGCCATCCTGTTTTTGATATGGAGATTCACATTGTCAGGTTTGGTTTGGAAAGGTATACTATACCAATCGTTGCTGTGAACTTCCCCAAAACCCTGCTTGTTCTCTCACACATTGTACATTCATTGCCTTCACCACCCTCACCTGTTGTGTCTGCCCTCACTACAATAGGTTTTACCAAATGAGATCCGGATTCAAAGATCAGATACATGAGCATACTTGCCCCAGGAAAATCCGCGTGTGCTACTGTGATGGAAAGTGTAGCCAATCATCAAAAAAAAGCAGACCAAAGATGAAAAAAAAACATCAATATACACAAATATTTATTCAAGCAAATTACACAATCCGTCTCTTACTTTAAAAACGAGAGAGAGGAAGAAAAAAAGACACAGCTGGATGAAATTGATAAGATTACTTGTTAAATAAATTAATTAATCCAACAAAACAACAGGACAGAAAAAGGCAATGACAGGCGATATTTAAGCCGAGAAATGATGTAGACAAGTCAAATTTAAAAAAGTTACAATCAGTGTTTGAGAGACAAGCATGCAGTGAGAGAAAAGGGGGGAAAGAGGGACAGGTAGCAAGGGTTCCAATCAGACGTTGCGTTCAAGGTGCATAACCGGTTCCTGAAACTGATCGCGATCGTCCATGAAAAGGCTACCATCAACGACAAGGAGGTTGTCAGGAGTAGGGTTTAGTAAGGGTCTACCAGTTTGACCGGCGTGAGGGGGCTCGATTGACTCTTGCTGTTGGAGGTTGAGGAACCGGTGGCCGAGCTCGGCAATCTGGCCACTCAGGATCCCATTCATGATCTGTTCGCGTGTCTTAGCATCGCACGAGCTTGGCTCGCTTAAAATCTGTTGCAGTCGGTTGGCTGGCTGGCTCATCTTCGCCTCCAACGTTGCGCCTGATCCCGTTGGAGCCTCTGGTACCTCATCCACTTGTGGGTTCCTAGTCTTCTCAATATCCTCTGCAGAATTGGAAAAAGAAAACACCATTTAACAACAGGTGGTTGGTAGAAGGAAAGTAGAAGCGACTAACCAAGGATAAGATGGAAACACAGTTCGACTGCATCGGCATGCCAGAAAGTGTCGCAATGTTCACCGTCTTCGAGCTTGAAGTTCCGGATCAAGTCAACCGATTTCTCGTGAGTCTCTAATCGTTTCAAGAGGGGATCGGTTAGGACTAGAAAATCTTTTCCACCACTATTTAAGAATGAATCAGTGCTTAGGTTTGAGAGTAGAGAGGATGAGGAACGAACTGGTACAAGGCTAAGGGGGGGAATCTCGAGTCCCACCATCTTTCGACTTCAGGGTCGAGGACACAACCTCTGGTGGAAAAGCCTTGATAGCCGGTCCACCAAAAGATTCCAGCGGAGGAGACGGGGGAGGGTGTAAACCTGAACATCTTGAGTTTCCGTCTAAGAAGCCAATTTCGGTCGGTCCAGTTGAAGAGGAAGGCGAACATCTGGTAGCCAAGGAATCCAAAGATCGATGAGGGAAGCCAGTCCACACACCAGCGCATGACGGGTAGGAAGTCGAGAATACCAAAGAACCGACGCCAGGTGCGCCAACGCATCGACTTTAGTGCACCAAAAGGGAAGCCCGAGGTGAGTGGGCCGGCATAAACGGCTGGGGCTAGTGCAATAAAACAGGATAGCTTGTTGCCTAGTTCGGGGATCATTCCTGTGGCTAAGGAGCAGAACATCGTCGCGTTACCCTGAGAGTGTCCCAAGAAGGCTAGTTTAGAGTGACCGGTATCCTTCAAGACATGGTCGACCAATGCCGGTAGATCGTATAGTGCTAATTCCTTGATATTATAATCTACGTGAAATGAGTAAGAATTAGTGATTCGATGAGTGGTGGGGTAGATACACAATTCCATATGGATAGTTACCCCAGAACTTTGGATCGCTCCTCTTCAACGTTCGATGCCCCATATTAAAGATGCCTCTGTTATTACCTAGATAGACTTGATAGCCACTAGCGAACAAGCCAAGATAGAAGACAGTGGGTAATTAAGATGATGATGTATAAGGGGTTTTTTTTTTTTTTTGAAGCAGTGGGCTTACCCATGTTCGGCCAACCAGAAGGCCAAGGAGCGTTCCTCGGAGGTAATAAAACTTCCAGAGCTTTGAAAGAGACCTAATGAGTCTAGTTGGAGTTAGTAATAATAAGCGTGAGGGTAAGATCGAGTAGCGTACCGTGTTGGATGAGGACGGGATAGCCACCCTTTGCTTCTTTGAGGGTGAAGCGTTGCTGACCGGGTTTGATGATCTTCCAGACTTGTAAAAAGTAACCATCGAGTGTTTCGACGGTCTGTTCGACGATCTCGAATCCAGCCTGTTGGGCGTAGTAATGAAAATCTTTGGTAACCTTCTCGTGTTTGAATTTCTCTGATTTATCCCAAGAGCGTGAAAACTTTTGAGAATTAGTTTTCAGTAGTTGTTCGTTGGTTGATGATTGATGGAGTGAGTTGAAGAGTTGGGAGAGGGAGATGATGAGTTTGGTGGTTAATCTCTTGAGTAGGGCGTAGATGACGATGATGATAAGGATTGAGTTTGAGATGAGATGAGAGATGAGTTGGAGTGCGAATAGTCTGAGTTTCCTCTGTGGGGTATGTTTGGGTAATGGACCGCCTCTTGGTGTGGAGAGTAGGGTAACCTTACCAGTCGAACCAAAGTGTGAGGGTAGTAAGTTATGTACGTCTGTTGGGTTTGTGGATGTGAGTGTTGTTGGTGTTGTTGTTGGTGTTGGTTGGTTCATGTTGAGTTATGTGATGGTAAATAAAAAAAAAAGGAGAGTGGGTTGAAGGAAAGGATGGTCAATTGGAAGTCTCGCCGAGGGAGAGAGAGAGAGAGCACGAGGTTTAAGTGAGATGAATACTAAATCCATACTTGATTTAATTTTGAATGATTATTGATTTAGATATCTTATGTACATACTTATCTTATAATTCCTTTAAATTCTTTAACAAAAACTGATCTCCTCGGAGGAATTAAATAAATACATAAATACATTGGATGTATCTTATTCAAATCTTAAGTACGAGAAAATTCATGGTACATATTTAAATACATAGTTAGTGGGAAATGGTCACAGAGTAAAGTTAAACTTGATCCTTTTACTTTTAGAATTCCAGGTGATTTAAACTTAAATCTTCTTCTCTTGTAATAATACACCCTTCATCCTCAGAATTAACTTTTTCGGAGGAGAAACAAGAGATAACAGACTCAATAAGTCATAAACTACAGTCTATAAATATTGTAACCGCAACTGGATGTATGAGTTCCCCATCTCTGTTTGGCACTCATACATTCCAGTCACAGAACCAGTACTCATCTTCCATCCCTTTTTATACAGTGGACTATATCCAGCCAGCCGGCTCCAATCGGTCATCCAGCAAACCCATCCAAACAACCACTCATAGGATAAACAACAAAACAAATAATGGTGTTGGATTTAGAAGGTGCACCTAATTGTTTTCTTCTCTATTGTGAAACACAATAAGATGCTGATTGTGTTAATTGTTACCAGATGATTTTTCTGCTCAGCTTGATCAACTCCTGACACTGTTTCAAATGGAAAACTGGGTGAACAAGACATTTCCACACCCCCTCATCAGGATTTCCTCCATCAACCATCTGCTCTCAATCTGTACCATCATCAGAATTCATGGCAGATGATGACATTAGTATCACCTGTCCTTCAACCACTTCAGTTGGATACCAGACAAAGAAGAATCCCAGCTGAAAAGGGGCGGCTGTGAAGAACAAAAATGACTCCAAAACTGAAAATAATGCAAAAATTAACATCAAATATGTGTTCTTCATTGCATCTCAGAAGGAAGAATTGAAAGGTACCTTTATTTTTGAGTTTTGTTGAAGAATGCAGGTTAGCTGCCAACAAAGGCCACAAATTTACATTTAGCCTTATCCAGAAGGATCCCAAGTTGGTTGTGCAGGTGAGGTTTTATTGAGAATGAATTCTTTTCTTGCATGGAGCTGATGGGCTGATATTCTCTCAGAAAGCAAAAGCTTTGACGAGCTTGAAGAAACAGCATGGGGCCACCTCTGAGACCTTGAATCCTCCAGCATCAGCTGGGGCATGGGAAAAGGCATTGATCATCCAGAAAAATTGTTTGATCTGGGCTGCCAATGAACCATGCCAGTACCTGACAGGCTTGCATGAAGTCCCAATGTTCATCAACCCAAGCTACCCAAATGAGTTCATAGAGCTCACAGTAGATTCATTGATATTGTGGGAAAATGCAAGGGTAAGTTTTCCCTCTATCCTTGGACTATAAGGGGGGATGCTGATGAATCCCATTATAAACAGAAATAAAATCCTAAAATTACCATCCACCAGCCTCCAAATGACACTGAGTATAAACATGAAATGGTGAAGGAACCATAATCTCCATCAAAATCCAACCCTCAATTGGCCTCAGAACCCAGCAATGCCTCCACTTGTTCTTTGCACATGCATGTCAACCCCACTAGTGGGAGTGGCATAGTTGTATTCCTTACAATCCCAGTATTGGACTCCCCATAGGAGGAGGCAGGCCATTTGGCTACCCTTCCTTTGTAGGAAACCTCCCTGTTATGTAAAGTCCCCACATTCCAGAAATCAGAAATCCATCAGGATTTGGAATCACATCTGCTTTAATCCTGTCCTTTGGCTCACTAAGAAGCCCCCTTGCAAATACCTCTCAATTCTGCCAGCCAATTGGGTCAAAACCTGAACTAAGCACCAACACAGCTGAAACATCATCACCAGCATCTGATGAAAACAGTCTCTTGGAATATTATCTCTGATACATACACATTGACTCAAACAGCCCTGAGATTTTGAAGGCCTTCCTCATTGGCATCACTCATTAATTGGCTTTGGAAAAATTTGAACTGAGAGAGATTGAGGAAACAGGAATTAATAAGGTAAATTCCCAACTCTTGATATCCAGACTTCCCAAATTCAAGTTCCACATCAATATAAAGGATGATGCATGTTGAAAAGTTGTTTTTTTTTCCCCCAGTGTGACAAAAGTTGTTTTTTCTTCCCCTTATTGCTTTGTTCTGCCTGCTATTTCATGAACACAATTCAAAAGAAATTATAATAATGCTATCTCAATGAAACTATATGTCAGCCACCAAGATATTACATACATTATGTAACACTTGAAACTGCAAGCTGAATAATTAATAATATTTAATTATATTATTATTTATTTTATTTTATTTTTATTTTTATTTATTTAACTAGATTTGTTGATTATAGCAGAAATTATACTTGACTGTTTCAACAATTGGTATATAGTCTAACAGTTAAGAACAAGCCTAGAAATATCTGGCTGCTACATAAGGCTCTGTGTTCAAGCCACACTCATGACCACATGTAAAATAGAATAATAAGATTATGTAAAATTATATCTGTTTTTTATCAAAAATCCAAGGAAATTTAATTTAAGAAAATCCTTGGCAGATTAATTTTCAATCACGCAATAAATGGATAAGGAACCATTTATTGGTATAGTTTTTTCCTTGAAAATCCTGGAAAATCCCAGCATAACCCATAGTAATATATACTATAAGATTACATATGTATCTAATTACATAACTTATGTAGTATGTATTAAATACATAAGTACATGTGATTTTACATTACTGATCACTCAGGGAAAGCGCTTTTTCAAGCCTTGGTCCCTAGAAAATTTATTCACAAGTACTCCTTAGTGAAATAATTATTTAATGCTGAAATAATTATTTCCCACTAAGCAATTCATTGTGAAATAATTATGGGGTCATTCTACATAGGAATGACACCATCTTTCACATCAGATCACGAAAAGGGTGCTCAGTTCCCCCTGGTGATTTTGCCCTGATCACTGCTTCCAGGAAGCTTGTGAAATAAATAATTATTTTATTATTTAAGAAGGAGTTTCCTTCACTAAAATGAAGATTACTCCCCATCAATTTTAACATACATAGATAAATTGTTATAAGCTACAAAGGCGCTCACCTTCTCCTGTAAGTAAGGAGGACTGGCCTTTATTTATATACTATCTTCATTAGTTAAAATTCCTCAACCAAAATCCCCCCCAATCTATTAAACACTTTTAATTGGATTGCAAGAACCGTGTATAAAATCTGGTTAGCCCTTCTGAGTTATTACTCATTCAACAGAAGTTTTGGCAGCAGGGTAATAACCTGTTATATTGCTGTACTTAGTGTATTTATAACACTTGAGTATTTATCTTTATTGTTATTTGTTTATTACACTATTTAAGTGTAAGTTATTTTTTTAGTCCTTACTGTACACGCCACAATAAGTGGATTAGAGTACAGAAAGCTGACACTATAGATAAAAGAGATTGGAGTGTCCAGAAAGAAATTAAAAATAATTCTTTGATTGAGCCCTGTAAGAGAGACTTGATTACAATAAGTGGTCACAAAGCAGGGTGTTGATAAACGCACACCAACATCCACCCGCATACAAATTGTTTTTGGTGTGCAGAGCCTACACGCTGTGAGAACTCCTTTTGGGACAGGGGTAGTTCTGTGAGGGGGAAATAGCAGTTATAGTATTTCAGGTATGTATGAATTTATTACAACTGTTAAGGGTGGTTTGAAAGACCTGCCCCTCTATTTACTACAAGAGTTAATACAACAATTTTATTTATTGTTGTGGCTGATAACTTTCTTTTTGTTTTCTTCAAGAGAACTATTTATGTAGTAATCTCTTATCAGACAAAGATCTAATTTCAACTTACAAATAATCAGCAATGAGCTTGATGAAGGGATCAGGGACGTAGATAGTGGATGGATTGTTACAGAAAGTTCTGGTAAATGGAATACAAGGTTTTTTTTTTGGAATTGATGAGGAACAAGTGTTTATATGTTTATGATTCATTTATTTCTTTTTAGATGTAGTCTGAGGAAATGAGTAAAAGGATGTTTTTGGTATAATGTGAAATATTCAAAGTGTTGTACCCTCTTCCTTAACCTTTAGTTAAAAGAGCATGATTTTCCTTTTTGTTTCTTTTGTGTATTTTAAACTGATATGAAAGATTCTGTTGTGGGTCACCTGATTCAGATCACACTATTATATGGATGGGTAATTTTATTTAGTTTGCTAGCTGGATGGTGGGGAGTGGGATCAAACTGGGATGATTCTCTTTCTGGGAGGGAACAACCTCCCCTTTATATAGTAAAATGTGAGGGATCTTTGCTGGTGGGATGTCTGATTGAGGTATTTATGCTGGTGGGGTCTCTTCTTCTACGCTGCCTTCATGCATGGAGTGCATAAAGTGAGCAATTTCTTCTGGTGATGTTTCCTAATCCTGCACTGCTTCATGCGGGGAGTGCATAAAGTGAGCTATTTCTGCTGGTGATTTTTCTTGTTCTACACTGCCTTTATTCATGGAGTGCATAAAGTGAGCTATTTATGCTGGTGAGGTTATGTACTTAGGCTGTGCCACAGAGCATGTGCTGCGTCTTGTGACCAGACACTAAACTATATACTACTTCTATATATGTACTATGTACTTATTATTCACTATAATTCTTTTTAACTGTATATCTTTTGATTTAGCCATGCAAACCCTAACATAAATGGGTGACTTGTAGATTAAATTTACCCTAGATTTCAATTATGCACTTATATTGCTACTATTTTAGCTTCTGAAAGATAATGAAAGAATATAATCCTGCATGATACTTGAAACAGGGTTTGGAATACCACAACACCAAAATAAATTGGCGTGTAGGGTCTAAACACCAATTTTTGGTGTGTAGGGTCAACAAGCCAATTTTTGGTGTGTAGGGTCTACACACCAATTTTTGGTGTGTAGGGTCTACACACCATTTTTTGGTGTTTAGGGTCTACACACCAATTTTTGGTGTGTAGGGTCTACACACGATTTTTTGGTATGTAGGGTCTACACGCCAATTTATTTTGGCGTGTAGGCTCCGCACACCAAAAAAAATTGGCATGCGGGTCCCACACGCCAATTTTTTGGCGTGTGTGGGGATATGCATACATATCACATAATCAAACCGGTGGACCAGTTTGATTACGTGAGCAGTCATTGGCAAGGAGAATTTCCTCCTGGCTGATGAGGTTATACAACCTTGTTGGCCCGGAGGAGTTCCTCCTGGCCAGTAAGCCGGGAGGATTTCCTCCCGGCCAACAAGGTTGTATGACCTTGTTGTCCAGGAGGAACTCCTCCTGGCCAACAAGGTTATACAACCTTTTTGGCCGGCAGGAGTTCCTCCTGGCCAACAAGGTTATACAACCTTGTTGGCCGGCAGGAGTTCCTCCTGGCCAACAAGGTTATACAACCTTGTTGGCCGGCAGGAGTTCCTCCTGGCCAATGAGGTCATACAACCTTGTTGGCCGGGAGGAAATCCTCCCGACTGACAAGGTTGTATAACATTGTTGGCCAGGAGGAGGTCCTCCTGGACAACAAGGAGGGACTCCTCCTGGCTGACGGCCGGGAGGAAATCCTGGGAGGATTTCCTCCCGGCTGAAAAGGTTGTATGACCTCATTGGCCAGGAGGAACTCCTCCCAGCCAACAAGGTTGTATAACCTTCTCGGCTAGGTTATCTTCAATTTAGTGAAGAAAACCCCTCCTTAAATAATAAAAAGATTACCCTGTCAAATTCTTTTGACAGTGGTGATCAGAGTAAGATCACCAGGGGGAAGTGATCACTCTTTTTGTGATCAGTTGTGAAAGATGGTGTCATTCTTAATTAAAATGATACCATAAATATTTCACATTAGTTAAAAACAGTGTAATATGTATTTCAGCTTTGATTTATTTATTTCACTAAGATGTACATGTGAATAACTTCTCTAGGGGTTGGTGCTTGAAAAAGAGCTTTGCCTGAAGGAAAATTGAATTGAAATTACATTTATTAATTGTATAATACATACTACATAAACTATTTACTTAAATATATATGTAATCTTATAGTATGGATTACTCTGGGTTAAGCTGGGATTTTCCAGGATTTTCATGAAAAAAGCTATACCACTAAATGGTGGGCGTTGATAAATGCACGCCAACGGCGCACGCCAATTTTTCTTGGCGTGTAGGGTCTACATGCCAAAAAAAAAAGGGCGTGTGAGACCCGCACGCCAAAAATGGCGTGTGGGCCCCGCACGCCAAATAAAATTGGCGTGTAGGGCCCGCACGCCAATTGTTTGGCGTGCGCTCCCACACGCCAATTGTTTGGCGTGTGGGAGCGCACACCAAAAAATTGGCGTGCGGGTCCCCCCTTGCTCACATAATCAAATTGGAGGGCCAATTCAATTACATGAGCGAGGGGAGGACTTCCTCCCGGAACAAGGCTGTATAACCTCGTCAGCCAGGAGGAAGTCCTCCTGGCCGACGAGGTTGTATAGCCTCGCCGGCCGGGAGGACTTCCTCCTGGCTGACGAGGTTATACAACCTCGTCGGCCAGGAGGACTTCCTCCTGGCTGACGAGGTTAAGTCCTCCTGGCTGACAAGGTTGTATAGCCTCGTCGGCCAGGAAGACTTCCTCCTGGCCGACGAGGTTATACAACCTCGTCGGCCAGGAGGAAGTCCTCCCGGCCGGCGAGGCTATACAACCTCGTCGGCCAGGAGGAATTCCTCCTGGCTGACGAGGTTGTATAACCTTGTCAGCCGGGAGGGGGCTTGCTCACGTAATCGAATGGGCCCTTTCATTCGATTATGTGAGCGGGGGATGTGTATATCCCCATACACATAATACATGTATGTATTATGTGTATGGGGATATTGCATGCAATATCCCCCCACACGCCAAACAATTGGTGTGCGGGCCCTACACACCAATTTTATTTGGTGTGCGGGGCCCACATGCCAAAAAAAATGGCCTGTGGGAACCACACACCATTTTTGGTGTGCGGGTCTCACACACCCTTTTTTTTTGGCGTGTAGACCCTACACGCCAAAAAAAATTGGCGTGTAGGCCCCGCACGCCAAAAAAAATCGGCGTGCGGGTTGGTGTTGGTGTGCGTCTATCAACGCCCCTAAATGGTTCTTTACCCATTTATTGTGTGTTTGAAATTTTATTTTGGTTCTTTATCCATTTATTGTGTTTTTGAAAATT
The DNA here is from genome assembly GCA_007896445.1 of Puccinia hordei. NCBI lineage: Eukaryota > Fungi > Basidiomycota > Pucciniomycetes > Pucciniales > Pucciniaceae > Puccinia > Puccinia hordei. The sequence goes on from RDRW01000086.1 coordinate 179,207, forward strand.
TATTTTCCAAGGATTTTCTTTAATTAAATTTCTTTTGTGTTTTGATAAGAATAGATACAACCTTTATTAAGTTTTTTTGAATATGGTCATGAGTGTGGCTTGAACTCAGAGCTTTCTTTTCAAGTCAGATATTTCTGAGATTATTCTTAACTGTTAGACTATTATACAAGTTGTTGAAATGGTTAAGTCTAATTTCTGTTTTGTTCAGAATGTCAAGGTAAAAAGATAAATAAAATAAAATAAATAAAATAAATGAAAATAAAAATAAAGAATATATATTATTTATTCAAGCTTGCAGTTTCAAGTTTTACATGTTAAATATTACATGTAATATCTTGGGGTGGCTGACATATCACAAAATTTGTTTTTATTGTATTTGACTGCTTTGAAAAAAAAAATCTGACATTTTCAACCATGTTAGTCCTTCACCTACCCCCTTGAACCCACTGAAAATTGTTTTTTTCTAATTTACTTCTTTCTTGTGGGGTATTTGGTATATTTATTACCCCCTATTATAGCCTTGTAAAATTTTATATTCTTATAATACATTTCTGTACACATATGGTTGAATCATCCTCTTCCAATACATACCACCTCTTTGGTTGTCTTCCTGGTTAAGATGAGATGTAATATAAGGAAAATCCAAGGAACTGGTTTCAGTTTACATGCAGGAAATTTAGGCATAAAATTGGCTAAACTTGAGTTAAATTCATTTTCACTTAATGTGTTTGCTTTATCATCCCAGTGAAATGTCACCACATGATCCACAATTTTTGAACATTGTTTCAAGTAAGTTTTTTCAAAATTTCAAATGATGGAAGTCTTGGTGAAATACCAGAGTGATATGGTAAGCTACAGGAAAAATGATTTCATTTCTGATGAAAAAACTAAGAAGATGATGGTAGGTAGGTCATGAAGGTTCAAGAATAAAAATGACACCAAGATTGGTGAAGAAAGGAAATACAAGATTGGAACCAGCTATCATCTAAATACATAACTGATTAAATCTAAGTAGATGATAAATAGGGCTGGGACACAGTATTTTCTCATCAATCATGATTCATACTCTGTGCTCACCTGCTCTGTTGACATTTTATTACATCTCAACAGTTCACTGGTAATGCTATGTTGTCCATGATATACCCTTCCTGTGTGTCTGTATATTTGGAATATAACATATTAATATTTAGTCCTCTCATAATACATTATGAATGCATATGTTATGTAACAATGCCTCTGAAATGTGCTTTTAAAATGTAAAAAAAATCTGAAGGAAATTCCCACTGGAAATTTCATCTTTGGCAAGAAGGTACCTCACATCCTTGTATCACGTTTCTGAAAGAATCTAAAACCATTTCAAAGCACATAAATATTCCTATGTTTATCAGAATATACAAAGTCCTTGTTGATACCTCTCTGACCCTTAGCTTCCAAATCCATGATCTGCTAACAGAAAACCCAAGTGAAATTGTTCCTGCATTGTATCATTATTTTTTTCCAAGCAAACTCAATCAAACTATCCAATTTCACTCCAATATTGCAAAGAAAAATATATTCTGAAACAAACTTGTTTTTCCACTAGCCCCTAAAACACCCCCAGCAGAGAGGCTGATTTATTTAAGCTCAGCTCAAAAAACTCATAACATGTACCAGATCTGGGGGAAAATTTGCTAAGTGGAGGCTAGTCTTTTGTTCACCATGGTTTGGGATACATCCCTGCCATCAGCTCAAAAAAATCATACATACACATGTACCAGATCTGGGGGAAAATTTGCTAGGTGGAGGCTAGTCTGTCATTCACCATGGTTTGGAATACATCCTGGCCAAATCACACAGTGCCCCTCCCCACACTCAAATAAATGTTGTGGTATTTTATATTGAACAGGTTATGCAAGTGCTCAGTGGAAATTTGATTGGGGCACTAGGCTGAGGAAAGCACTTGAAAAGCAAATGGTAAAAGAGTGCAGTACTCATCTTACATACTCATATTTTTATACTTGTAAAATGCACTGGTATTAATGTGGCTGGAAAAGGATATTCAGAATTGTTTGGGGAAAGCACAATGGGCACTGCAGGTTTGAACCTTCACATAGCACATTCAAGGGTTGCACGGATGGGGGCTGAAGCAGCAGCGCAGCCGGACTACCAAGTGGAGCCACAAGGCTTCGGGCGTTCAGGGGACCGCAGAAGGGGTCACCGCAGGGGTAATCAGAGAAGGAAGGGGGTCTAAGCGGCAAACATGGATGTGGCAAAGCGGAGAAGTATTGGTTAGGGTTGCAGAGTGTGGTATAACATTTGGGTTAGGGGGGGGAGTATGGAATATCAAACGGTATGATTACAATATAACATCTACGGTTTGTTTTAGGATATTAGTTTAGTATCTTAGTCTTGGTTAGGGATTCTTTTGTGGAAAATATACATACATTCATTCGGTTGTATATTCCACTAGCGTCCTATGGAGAATGTGGTTACCCAAACCATTGGAAGACAAGCTGGCGGATATTAATGGCAGAGCATCTGCCTTGTACCCAAAATTGACCATAATAGGGGCCCTATTTTCAGAGTGAATTTTTTACCACAAAATATTCAATATAAAAGCCAAAGGGAAGCACCAAAAAGGGGTTTTTTTCTTTCTTGGCAGCATTTTTTCCCTGTATTTGCCTCAAGAATTGATTTTAATGATGAAAAATTCCAAAATACAGCAAGCCAATTCCTTTGAGGAGTTCAAGGAGTCTCTTGACAGATGAAAATCAATAACAATTCAGTTTCTCCCTCCATATACCCCATTACTCAATCCATTAAAATAAATCTGTCTTTCAAACAAATCCAACATCAAATCTAAGGATCCCCCCTATTGAAGTACTTGGGTTTCAGAGAGAAGGATCAATAAAATCAGAGAAACCACATTTGTTTCCAAAATTTCAATTGGTGGTTTCATTGCCCCCCTTGGGGTTTTGAAAACATTTCATCACCACCCTTCCCACCAAATATACAATACTCACCACTCAAAATATCTACTAATGCAGATCTAATCTTTACCATCCCCCTCTTTGGCCCATGGCACTTGTCAAAAAACTGTACTCTACTCCACTGATTGTGGCGTGTACAGTAAGGAATAAAAAGACTTACACTTTAAAAAGTGTAATAAAAAAAAGTAAACAATATTACTTTGGTGTTTTGTTAAAAACACTAAGTATAAAAATAACAGGTTACTACCCTGCTGCCAGACTTCTGTTATGGGAATTAATATCCTCAGAAGGGCTAACCAGACTGTAACATGGTTCTTCCAATTAAATTAAGGGGTTTAATTTAATTGGGGGGGATTTGAAGAACTCTAACTATAAGAGATAGTTATAAGTAGAAAAGGCCAGTCCTCCTTACTTACAGGAGAAGGTGAGCGCCTTGGTAGCTTATAATAAGTTATCTAAGTATGGTTAAAGTTGATGGGGGGAGGATGTCTTCAATTTGGTGAAGAAACCTCCTCCTTAAATAATAAATATATTTGGATTAATCCCTCTGCAATTCATTTGAAAGTGGGGATTGGGGGAAATTTGGCAGGTGAATCTGATCAGCCTGTTCGTGGTAAGAAGTGAAACATAGTGTCATTTTTAATTAAAATGATGCCATAGTTATTTCACATTAATTAAAATAATTTAATGTTTATTTCACTCTAATTAAACTGAAAAATTATTAAATACATGTAAATATAAATTCCTTTGGGTTTAGTCCTTGAAAAGTGCTTGCTCTGGAGACCCAACCAGGTGGGAAGTAATTTATAAGTCTTTATTGCATATTTAATATATTTTACATAAAGATTTACCTTAATTTATGTGTAATTTTATACTATAAATTACTATGTGTTAATCTTGGATCTTCCAGGATTTTCAAGAAGAAAACTATGCCAATAAATGGTTCTTTATACATTTATTGCATGTTTGAAAATTAATTTTCCAAAGATCTTCATTAATTAAATTATCACTTATTTTTGGCAAAGAATATATATAATTTAAATGAAGGGTTTTTATTGAATGTGGTCATGAGTGTGGTTTGAACTCAGGTCCTTCTGTTTACATCAGATATTTCTAAGCTGTTCTTTAACTGTTAGACTAGTATACAATTTGACAAAATGATGAAGTCTAATTTCCTTTTTGTTGAGAATGTCAATGTAAATAAAAGATAATAAAAATAAAGAATAATTGTAATTATTCAAGCTTGCAGTTTCAAGTATTACATTTTACATACTACATGTAATATCTTGGTGGCTGACAGCACCCCTGAAGATGATGGATGCAGAGTTGGCTTTGTAAAATAACAGAGAAAATTCAAAAGGGTTTCAAAAAAAATTGAGGCTTTATTATTAGAAGGCAATTCAACCCACTAAAAGAAAAAATCTATAAAGTGCCACCAGTTGAAATTGAGAAACTCAAAGCAAGCTTGTACTGTAGAAATACTCAAGAATTTTTCTAAGATTGTTTCAAAAAATATTGAATGCACAGTCATTATGCAAATTACACACCAACTTTGAATGAAAGGGTATGATTTAATCAAATGTAGTTGCAATTTCAGTTACACTGGAGTATGCTATGTGTCAACTGGTGGCAGTTTCTAGAATTTTTCTTCTAGTTAGCCCTGCTTCTGATACAATTTTTCCACAGGCCCACCATCTGATCTAGTTACAAAGTACCACCAATTGTTGGAATTATCACTAGAGTCGTTTCCATCTCTTTCTCCCTCTTTCACACAAATGTCACTCCTTCTCATATGTCACTCCTTTTCCTCCTTTTTCCCAGATGAATATGCTTTTTCACCTTCTGTCCCACAACTCAACCACTCTTGTATGTAGTTAAATATTCAAGCTTCCTGAGTAGATAATAAAAAGGTCATCTGTTCTCTGAGCCCTGATTCCTGTGGTCTCTAAAGTATACAACCACTTGTAGTGTGTGCACTTTTCTGCCACACAAGCTAGCAGCTATTAGCCCAGTCTTGGGCATCTTTGACCACTTTTTTCATCTTGAGTCTTTTGCCTCAAGATTTTTCCAGGTCAAAAACTCCTCAGTCCACTCACCTCACCTCATAACTTCATCAGTGTTAGAATTAACAAAGCATTTTTCGGACATTTAGCAGAAAATGATTGACTTGGGCAGGATTTGAACCAGCAACCTTAGCAGAAGCTAAGACACTATACTAGAAGTGCTGCCTTTACCAACTAGCACTACGGGCAATTTGCAGTCGCTGCGGGCCGCAGCGTCTTCCAGTCGTTGCATTCAGGACTTGCATACCAATGCAACAACTAATGCAGCGGCAGTACATTCATATGCAGCGACTACACATTCATATGCAGCGACTACACATTCATATGCAGCGGCAGCACATTCATATGCAGCAACAACAATCCTTTGTTGAGATGGATCTTCAAAATTTGGATTGGTCGTGTTCTCTCAGATTCCGGACTATCCCCATTATCCCAACCAATTAGATCTACATAAATAAATCCCCCCCTCATCGCTTTCCCCTTATCAATTTCCTTTCCTTGTTCTGATACGCCATGGATCCTCATTCCAATGCCTGGGCTATTCCCAGTGACAACCCTCAATCATCTCAAGCGGTTCCACAACCCAATTCCAATTTTAATATACCTCCGACTCATTCCAAATCCGACAAATATGAGTTGATTATTAATAAACTCACTCAAGAAATTGAAACCTTGAAAGCCCAAGCTTCACGAGGTGTACCAACCAAAAGCAAGCTGACAGCATCCACTTCTGTTCGCGCATCAACTTCAGCTTCCAAAAAGAAGGCACCGGAACAATCCACTCCCAAACGAGCTGATTGAGCAACCTCTGCCCCTCCTGAACTCACAAGCATCAAAAGTCTCGCCAAACCTCGCAAATTGGGCAAAGTTGTTGCAATCACGCAGCCCTCTCCACGACCCTCTCCACGACGCACTCCCCAGCAGATGATATCCTCAGACTTCCCTCCCAGATTCACAAGCACTAAGGCACGTACTTTTTATTGTGCTTGGAATCATTGTTGATTCTTAAACTGATCTCCAATGTTTTTTATGTAGGCTGCGTTATTTGTGCACATCAAAATCCTCTGGGGCCTTGTGAAACAAGATTCGGTTCCCCAGGCCCCCGATTTAAGCACTCTCGAGGAATTCTACAAGCAATTTAGGCGGGCCGAAGAAGTCGAAGCTGTTGTCAAAGGCAACTCCTCACGTTGTTTCTTTGAGTTGAACGAGGTACAGTGCTTTCAAGATTGCCAACAAGGTAAGATTCGAATGGGCAAATCTGTGATTCACCTCAGAAGCAACTTCATTCGATACGCAAAAGGCCTTATGACCCAGTTGGGACTGCGAGTTTGGTGCCCTAATCTCCAAGAAGACCCCGCTTCTCTGTACAATGCTGCTCATCGCATTGCAGCTCTTACGACTTTTACGGAGCTCGCTTCAACCACTGCCTACGCTTACCTCAACATCGATCCAGAAATGACTCAAGATATGCCTTTGCTCATCCGAGCATACAACCATTTTGTCCATTATCTCACCCTAGAAAAATATAAAAAGGAAATGAAAGAAGCAGGAAAAAATTCCCAGGAAGCCGAGCATAAAAAAGTATCTAAAAATCGCAAAAGAGTATGTTCTAATATTTTCTCCACTATGTCACCCGAGTTATACTAATTTCTTATTTTTTTTTATGTTCAGTTGAGGAATGAACGCCGTGACTTTGCGACTCTCAACAAACTTCCACAGCGCTATCAAGAGATTTTGGAGCCGATTGGTGCACACAGTGATGACGAGAAAGTAGAAGGCAAAGGTTTCTTTGTCATCAAAACCCTGCCTTACCGCTCCTTGAATGCGAACCGATTCTTCCGCCGTTTGGATATCGTGATGATGCAGGCATCGTCCCAAGATAAATTGGCCAAGCAGAGCCGACGCCGGGTGCGTAGATTACCCAAAACTCCGATTGAATCAACTTACAAGATAGCGCCAAAGGGCCTACCAATCGATTTCTACAACGTCAAATGGTTCCATGAACTTGTTGAAGCCCAGCAACAGACGATCCCCAACAGGCAAGCGCTGGCATTTCTTCCAGATGCAAGTAAATCCTTACTTCCCAAACCCGACAAACACCCCGACGAAAAACTACCGGGCCCCAAATTTACTCGGAAGTACTGGGAAGCCCTGGCCGAACCTTACGGTCTTATCGCAAATGACTCGTCCGACGAGGCTTCAGAAGGAGAAGAGAATGATCCAATCGGTGATGAGGAAGGTCCGGGTATAGACTTAACTCAGCCAAGCCCAGACAACACCGATGATGAGTACTATGTAGAAGGCGATGCTGGCGACATGTATGATGGGGAGGATGACGAGGATGACGAGGATTACGAGGGCGAGGACGGAGAAGACGATAACGAGGAAGACGGTGACGAGTATGAAAATTACGAGGCTGCTCTTGACCGTGATTTTGAAATGGATGACATTCCGGAGACCAACGAAGGCTGGTAGTTGCACATGTTTTCCTTCTGGTTTCTCCGATCTTTTGCTTCTTTATCTCTTGTCTCAATGGTTCAAGTCGACCAATAGTTTTGTTCTCTACATGTTCTCCCAGTGGTTATAAAGAAAAAATGTGATGTTCTTGAATACAAATAGTTGTCTGCTTTATCTCTTGTATCAATAGTTCAAAGGTGTTCGATTAGACACCTGCAAAGACCCTTTTCTTGCCATGTGGATTTGGTCATGTTTCTGTGGATTTTATTTCTCTCTCGTGTTATCATCTGAATTGTTAAATTCTTGAAAAGATCATCCTTCCCTTTTTTTCCCAAACAAAAACATCAGGTTTTGGTGGCCAATATTGTCCCAACCTTCCTTGAGCGTGCTACATCATCGATTGATGGTTGAGCCGGACAGAAAAAAGTGACTTGTTTTAGTTGCCGCAGGTAAAACAAGCCAGAGATGACATGTACGTAAAGGTCGTCGGCCGATCAGAATTCTGAGCTATGGGATGTCATGTCCCGGTGCTTGACCAAATCACTCACGTTTCCGGTCAACGGCACTTCTTCATTGCACCCAACGGCTGGAGAATGACTATGATTACAATTTGAATACATCAATTTATGTGCTCTTATGTTTCATTTTGAACAGATGTGTGTGCCAATGGATGCAATGCATCTGAGCTTGATTTAAATGAGAATATACAGCGAGTGGAAAATTTACTAAATAGCCTTCGTGTGTGAGTGTGTAGCAATGTAAAGAAATTTGGTTTGATTGCTAAAAAACTAAAAACCAGAACTAAGGAAAGAAGAAGGCAATTAGGAAGGAGGTCATGAGGAACAAGAAGAGAAGAGGAAAAGGTGATCTGGAAGCATACCGCAGGACAACAAGAGATAGGGAGGAGATGAGGAATAGTCAATGAGGGAGATGAGGAAACAGCTGAGATTCAGACTATTGAGAGGGTAGATGAGAGGAAGAGATGACGAGTTAGTGATTTCGTCAACAAACAAGAAAGAAGAAAGAAAGAAGAAAGAATGAGAAGAAATAGAGGCGAAACAAACTGTGAAAGGATGGGGTGTTCGAATTCGACACAGTATAGGAAAGGGTAGGAAAGGGAATATCGCTCTGACTAAGAGAAGAATAAAAAGAGGGGAGAGAAGGGGAGATGATCAGGACTTGTTGTCGAGCCGGATTGATTGTCGGTGAGTTACATTACTATTGTAGTCCAGAAGCGTCTTGAGGAGTCTTGACGTTGTTGATTCTTGATGATCGTCGTTGTCGAGAGTCTTGAAGAGAGGAGGAATTGATTAGAGTGGTTTGCTTTTGTAGTTCAACTTAACCCCCCCCCCCCCCCCGCGGCATACAGAGCACTGAGGAGGGGCACGAGTAAGTGGCAGAGCGCGCTGAGAAAGTGATTATTCAACAGCCCTTGTTGTTTGTTGACGAAAGAACTGTCAGACATCGGTCTTGGAGTTTTTTCAGAGAGGAGTGGGGGGCCGCTTTTGTAAGCGAATCGGCAATCATGTCTGGAGAGGGAATCAATTTGACGTCGATTTCCTTTGCGGAGTATTTGCCTCGTAGACTCTTGATTTTGATGTCAAGGTGCTTGGTTTTGGAATTCGACCCAAATTTCTGCAGCTTTTCAAGCAGGCCTTTGTTATTGATATGAAACACAGTTGGAGGCAAGTTGATTCTCCAGAGCTCTTCGATGAGAAAAGAGAGCCATTGATTCTCTTGCTCGCCATCGGACAACGCGTTCATCTCCGATTCAGTGGAGGACATGGTAATGTTCTTTTGTTTTTTACTGTTCCAGAGGATCGGGCAGGACTTCCAGAACGCTAGCGTTCCACTTCGAGAGATCCTTGACTCTTGATCCTCGACCCAGGTAGCGTCAGTAAAGAAGTTAATGCGATCAATCAGCTTGTTGGGTTCCGGTCGAAGGAGTAGTCCTAAGTTGGAAGTTCCCTTGAGGTATTTCCAGCAGTGTATCACCTGCTTCCAGTGAGTTAAACCCGGACGTTGGTTGAATTTTGACAGCATGGATACAGCGGCGGCCAGGTCTGGTCTAGTCCTGCAAGCCAGATAATTAAGCATGCCCGTGTAGGAGCGATAATTGATGTTGAGTTGTAAGAAGGCCTCGTGATCTCGATTGGTAGCCGTGTGTAATTGAACAGCCGGGGTGAGTGGAGTTTTTACAGGTCTGCAGTCTTGCAGCTGCAACAGCTCTAGACCTTTTTCTATCAGAGCAGGTTGAGAAAGCTCAATCGAATCAGAATGGATGTTCAGGTTCATTCCGAGTAAGGTATCAGGCGCATGAGCAGTCGAGTTGGGGAACCGAGATAGGAACAATTCTTCAAATTCATTGACTCGGCCGACGACAATGAGATCGTCAACGTGAAAGAAAATGAAGGAATTCTTGTCCTTGTGGATAAAAAGGCATGCGTCTGAGATCGAAGGGTTGTAATCGACTTCGAGAAACCAAGCTGTTAAAGTTTCGTACCAATTCTTGGGCGCTTGCCTGAGGCCGTACAGAGACTTTATCAGTCTTAGGTAGGGAGCCGATCGATGAGAACCTTCGGGGGTCTTGATGTAGATTTCCTCGTCAAGAGGAGCAAAGAGAAACGCTGATTTTACGTCGAACTGCTTGATAGGCATTTGCAGATCAATAGCCAGCACAAGCAGAGTAAGGAGCGACGGGAATTTGCCGGTAGGTGCAAATGTCTCAAAAAAATCTTCTCCGTAGGTCTGCAGGAACCCTTGGATGCAGAGACGGGCCTTTTTTTTTTCTTCAGATGAGTTGGTAGCCGGTTTCGTCTTGAAAACCCAGGTTGTTCTAAGGGATTTTGAAGGCGTTTCTTCTTGATCAAGCCACACGTCATGAGCTTCAATGTTATTCAGCTCGGAGTCAATGGCATTCTTCCAGCACGAAGAATCTGGGCCAGCAAGAGCGTTTTTGAAGGACTTGGGGTCGGTTGTAGCGCATGAGTATTCGGTAAAGTGGGTGTACTGGACGGGCTTCACTTGGAGAGTTCGGTCCCTAAGAATCCGTCCTACAGGAGCATCAATAGGAGGTACTAAAGCTTCAACTACCTCAACTTCGTCTTCACTAGAATCGTCGACCAAAGACTGAAAGAAATCTCCTGACTCATTGGAGTCATCCTCTTCTTCTTTGATAACAGGTTCGACTTCTTTCAAGTTTTTTTCGTTTGGAGGAAGTTTCTCCTTGGCCTGATTTGTCTGCTGCTCTTCAATCAGTTCGCCGAGATCCGTATTTGAAGAGCGAAGAGTCGAAATCTAGGAATTTAACATTTTTTGAATCGATCATTCTCCCGTCTGAAAGCCGAATTCGGTAAGATTTAAGGTCCACGTTGAAGCCCAGAAGCTTGCCGAAATCTCCTCTTGGTTCAAGTTTAGATTTTTTCTTGTTGGACACGACAACGAGGGGGTTGCCGATAGGCTTGAAGAATTCAAGGGGCACAGACTTCATCTTAAATAGCTCATATGGTGACTTTTTACTGCGATGTGCTGGGATTTGGTTCAACGTGAGAGTACACGCGCCAAGGATTTCGTTCCACAGAGTCGGGCTAAAACCGGAATCCAAAAGCACAGTTCGGAGAGACTCCAGAATTGTGCGATTAAATCGCTCGGCTAGACCGTTCTGCTGGGGAGTGTAAGCGTCTGAGAAACGCTGTTGAATAATATGTTCGAGGCAGTACCGTTCGAGATCTGAGTTAACAAACTCTGTTCCTCGATCGGAATGGAGAATAGAAGGATAATAACCAAGTCGTTTGGCTTCGACGTCAATGGCATGGGTTAGAGCCTTGAAGGTGTCGGCCTTGGTAATCAGTGGCACTGCAGCGACGAAACGAGTGTTGGCGTCCACAATTGTGAGGAAGTATTTGTGTTTTTTGTGAGACATCAAAGCGATCGGCCCGACGAGATCGAGGTGGAGTTCTTCAAGTGGCTTGGAAGCAGTGGAAGATTGGTGTTGGAACAAAGCCTTCGTCACTTTCACAACAGCGCAAGTTCTACACACCGCCGGAGCTTTCACAGGTATACCTAACTTTTGTCGAATTCGACTGTAGCTAACATGTCCAAGCGACTTATGCAGAAGCTCAGCCGAGTAGAGATGAGATTCGTGGTTTGTTGGAAGTAGTTCAAGAACAGGTAGGTTATGTTGATAACTTCCTTCTAAGTATATTTCTCCATTTTTGAAGATGGTGAAGTGATTGATGAGGAAATTGACTGTGCATTGCTCTAGTAGAAGATGACGGAGAGAGAGAACATTGACAGTGATTTTTGGGACAAATAACACATTGTGCAGTATGACAGGTCTGTTCTTGAAGAGTACTTTAATTGATCCTTTTCCTTCTATCCTCAGTGTGCTCATACCGCAGCTGGTGTTGATCATGCCGTCTTCGGTTTCGTCTAGATGGGTGAAGAGGTTTCGATCAGAAATCATGTGTGAAGTCGACCCCGAATCAAGGATGAAGGTAGATGGATGGCTGAGGGAGAATGATGAAAATGAGCTAACTTGAGATTCGTCCCTTCTCTTCATGAAAGCGTTGCGTTTTTCAGGGTATACCATCCAGCAACGGTCCTTGGTGTGCGACTTGGAGAAAGGGTTGTGTTGCCCTAGAATGCATCAAGGATCTTCTCGGGTAAACATGGTGGCTGTAATGGATTCTGTCTTGCCGGCAGAGGCAACCTTAAGTTCGTTGAGGTGTATCTCGAGATGGTCCAGTAGGACTTCAGGCTTGATATCCTCGCCGTTCTTGGAGTGAGTGATACTCTGTTTGATGTTGTCAAGGCTGCTGGGGAGACGACGAAGGAGATCGTAGGTGACAATGTCCATAGGAAGAGTGATTCCGACGTCTTCCATCTTGACGATGGAGCTTCTGACTTCGGTTATAAATCTCTCAATGTTGCTAGAGTCGAAGGAAATATTCGCGAATGCGTTATAGACACGAGCGCGATTGGATGGTTCAGAGGATATGAATCGTTTGATGATCGCTTTCCAAAGGAGCTGAGCATCTACTTCATTGATGGAGTTAACGACGTTGCTGTGAGTGACAGGAGAGATCTTGGCGATGATGATAGCGCAGAGTATGGTGTTATCGTTCTCCTCAAGAGCAGGGTGACCTTCTATCATATGATCCTTCAGACCGCCTAGTTTGAAAAGAGCGGTAATCCGGGTTCGCCAGCTTGAGAAATTTTCCTCCGTCAGAGTGGGAATAGCCTCAATTGACATTTTAAGGATGGTGGGGTTCACTTCATCCATCTTGTTGGCGCAGCTTCCTGGTTTTGAGTTTTTTTTTTTTTTTCTAGAGGTTTGCCGGGTTCGACTGTTAATCGTAAAGAAATTTGGTTTGATTGCTAAAAAACTAAAAACCAGAACTAAGGAAAGAAGAAGGCAATTAGGAAGGAGGTCATGAGGAACAAGAAGAGAAGAGGAAAAGGTGATCTGGAAGCATACCGCAGGACAACAAGAGATAGGGAGGAGATGAGGAATAGTCAATGAGGGAGATGAGGAAACAGCTGAGATTCAGACTATTGAGAGGGTAGATGAGAGGAAGAGATGAAGAGTTAGTGATTTCGTCAACAAACAAGAAAGAAGAAAGAAAGAAGAAAGAATGAGAAGAAATAGAGGCGAAACAAACTGTGAAAGGATGGGGTGTTTGAATTCGACACAGTATAGGAAAGGGTAGGAAAGGGAATATTGCTCTGACTAAGAGAAGAATAAAAAGAGGGGAGAGAAGGGGAGATGATCAGGACTTGTCGTCGAGCCGGATTGATTGTCGGTGAGTTACATTACTATTGTAGTCCAGAAGCGTCTTGAGGAGTCTTGACGTTGTTGATTCTTGATGATCGTTGTTGTCGAGAGTCTTGAAGAGAGGAGGAATTGATTAGAGTGGTTTGCTTTTGTAGTTCAACTTAACCCCCCCCCCCCCCCCCGCGGCATACAGAGCACTGAGGAGGGGCACGAGTAAGTGGCGGAGCGCGCTGAGAAAGTGATTATTCAACACAATGAGATGAAAAAAAAACATGACAATGATGAGAAAAAGAAAACCAAGAGAAATCAGACAAAAAAAAGTCGAATAGAGATAGATTCAGACAAAAAATAAAATAAAAAAAGTTTTATTTATTCTCCAGAGATATTTAGGAAAGTGTCATGGTTGTGAGGAACGAGTGCAATGCCATTTGTTTCAATGGAAAATATACCGCCTTCAAGAAGTCGATATGCGGCCAAAGATATCACCTGTGAGGGCTCAATTGCCACTTCCTCAGTACCTGACACTTCCCCGACCACAACACCACAGAGGAAGAGAATGAATCGGAACCGCGAAGTTGGATGCCCCTGTCTCTTTGGGTACCTATTCGTGATGAGGTTGACCAATACGAAGCCCTTGGGATCACCTAAGTGGTCATCATACTGGTAGCACTGCTTGACGAGGCCGTACTTGATCTTTCCGTCAATATTCAACACCACACAGTTTCGAGGCCTAATTGGCGCCACAACCACCTTGCCGCAATCCGTTGACCGCACCGGTTTCACCAATCCAGAAAGCACTCGACCACCTTGTGGGACTGGAAAAGTGTCCCGATGAATGACGGTCCTATCTTGCTTGGCTACTAGGTTGAATAAGAGGTTGTATTTGGCCGAAATCAGTCGTATTTGACCCGCTGACAATCTTCGGTTAGCATTCTTTTTGTCGGTCTTTTCGGTTAATTTGTGGTATTCCGGTCTCTCCATCATGCGCTGTAATTGACACCCACGGACCATCATGCTCCTGTGCATCTCATCTAAACCGTTGCATTAGTGTTGTTCGAGATAAGAGGAGCTAGGAATTACTTACCAATTTTGTGATTCGTTTTGATTTTTTGTAAAAAACCTATTAGTCGCTCCCCAGAAAATTCAGCGACCCCAGCAAGAGGCCCCCAAGCCATCATTTGATCTGGAAGGTGGAGCGCAAAGTGGTGATTGGGCTGGATTTTTGGCTTCTCAAATACCTGACGAGCTGAATCGCAGTATTTCTGATAATTATCTTGGAATCGCTTCACATCCGTTGATTTGAACTTGCGTGCAAAGATAACATTTGTGCAATGTATCAACCAAGAAGTGTTCACAAGAAATCTGTGCCGATTCGACCCGACTTGGAGGTTTCCGACCTGATCGATGTACATCTGTAATAGTACTAAAGGAGTAATGTAGACAAAGAGCGCATGCCACTGTGATGCACTTAATTTACCATGGTTTGACTCTCCAAGGTTAGACGGCAAATGGGGAACTCCAGGAGGTAAAACTACCTGTTTTAGACCCTCGCGGAACCGTTCGATATTGTCTTGCGAAAAAAACTTCCCATCAAGACCGCCATCGAGTAGGATATCAATGTCAGACTCGTCAGACTGATGAGGTTCTTCAGACAGTTTGTCTTCATCAATATCCATGCTTATCTCATCGCCCCTTCGGGCTCGTTTACGTTGATGATTTGTAGAAGTGACATTTTTCCTTTTTTTTTTGACTTCATATGCCGGAATCGACTTGAAACCCCATCGGACACGGAAATGATGTTGAAGAATTCCCTCAAGCCAATTGTGCATGATTCCTAATGCAAGGTGACGACTAGGATCCCAATACGGGAGGCGATTCAACTCTGACCATCGTACACCGCTCTCTTTCAGGAGTTTTGCTTGAGCACTTTGCGAGGGCGCATTTTTCGATTTGAGTGCTGCGGTTTTTGTTTCGGTTTTCTCACGTCTTGTTGAAGTTTGACATTTGTGAAGACTCTTGAGTTCACAATGACAGAACGAGCAGAACTTGGTTGCTGAATGAGAAGCAAAACCAACTACCTTCTTTGTTGCAAGGACGTCTCCACAAACACAGATAAGTTTGACATGGACAAGCCGACCGTCCGGAAATCAATGGGTCGGAATCGTAGCACCGGCATCTAGTGTGATGAGTTGATCAACCAACGAACTCAAGAGATGATTGATCGTATCAGGATCAGGAGAGTATGGCCCTGGTGTGAGCCCCACAATACATATGTGGGAGAGCTTGTTGCGAAGAGAAGGCGGAAGATTGAGGCATGAGACCGCAAGAACACCGGTGGATTCCGTCTTGCCACTGAGCTTGTTCCCGCGTGGGTTGAACCAATCGACAAATAAGGATAACCCCAGCCGCATCGCATTAGGTTTCCAAGTGGTGCTGTGGAAGCTCTCGCCGTGTTGAACATCGGAAAAGTAACCTTGATCTCGCAAATTTTCGTTCTTTTCGACCCAATTCTCGATTTCTTGCTCAGTTTCAGGCTTTTGCAGAAGCCACTTGACCCAGGATAATATTGGTTGGGTCAGATACACACATCGAGGTGGTGAAGTAATTTGAGGAGGGATGGATGGAGGTTTTGCATAATTATCAAGTTCACCAAAGTCTCTATGGCCACGATAGAGTTTTTTTTTGAGGAAAAGTTCTTCGTTGCAAATTTCAGAGTTGGGGAAAGGTTTGTAAGTGCATTGTATGGGGGTTTCTCGATCTGATGTGTAGAGACGGAAGCAAACTCGGCAGCAGACTTGTTCGACAATTTCTGCATCCAATTGGGATTTCTTGATCATCGTTCGAGGATCGCTTGGGATGGAATCAAGGTTTCGAAATGTGGTCGAGGGTTCGAGGGCCACGCGCAAGATATTAATGATCATTCGAAGGGCGATTTGACAGTTTTCACGGCTAACGTTACAGAAGAGATTGAGCCATATGACGAAAAGGATTAAAATGACTGGAAAGGAACATGTAGAAAGTCAATAAACTAGTGTAACATATGACAATATGGAATAAACAGCTTACTTGCGAGAGGATTTGGTTCATCGACAATGGATGATACATCAGATTTGGATTCAGATGAGGAAGATGGAATAGAAGAAGTGGGCAATTGATCTTCAGGTGAAATGTTTGGTGACAACAGTGTTCGTTGAATATCGTCGAATCGATGTTGAAAAATGGACCAAGCGCTTAAATAACGGCCGTTTAGTCGCTGATTATCTTTGCCGATGATGGAGAACTCGATGCAGACTGAGCATTGACAAAGTTCCATGATTGCGGGTGGAACTTCGTATTTGTCGTTGCAACTTGATGAATTGTCGCGGCAAATTTGAGCTTGTAATTGACGCAGCAGCTGAGTAATCTTACTGAAGGGACTGCAGTCGCTGCGGGCCGCAGCGACTGCAAATTGCCCGTAGTGTAGGCTACCAAGTCCTTATCCAATGTGCTGATATGGGGAACACTGTGGATCACAATATTCAACACCAATCCTCCACAATAACATCCTCAAGATTCTCAACCCCAGCAAATTAATCATAGCACTGAAAAATAAACTGGCCCAACTGCCTGTAGTGGAATTGTAGAAAATTTAAGGAAGCTGGTGGTGTTACTCAAACCTTTATTACTTACCCAAGATTTAATGAACAGTTGGAGGGTTATAAATCCATGCCCTTCAACTCTCTGGTGTGCAGCCTGAATGCATTTCCCTGCATGGGGGGTTGGGCTTCATTACCCTTTCTGCTTTTTACCCTCAGTGAAATAAAACTCTCTGAGTCAGCTTGTGCTAGTCTTCCCTGCATAAAAACTTTACAAAAAGCCATCATCCCAAAGGCAGGAAAATCAAATCACCAACCCAAATTCATACAAGACCATTTTATTAGCTCTTTTAGTGGTTTCAGAAAAATCTTTGGAATAATTATAGCCCACTTTCACAAAATGGGATGAGAAGGATGTTTTGGGGCTGATCCACTAATTTCTGTGTTTTCAGAGCCTGGATTACTTATTTGGGATCATTTGGGTATTCCTGGATGATTTAAAAACTACCATGTACATAGACAATTACACCTCCCCTCCCCTTAAGTATTGAGTTTGGGATGCAACAAGGCTTTCCCCTCTTTGTAATTTAAAGTTGGATTTAATAGATAAAAACTCCTTAGTGACAGAAAAATTACTTTTATACCGGATTATCAGTTAGATTTCAAGAACTTGTAAGGTTCTAATTCTTTTAGGTCTGGGTTTCATTAATTTTCCCTTTTACTTTTGGAAGGTTCTTTGTTTGAGCTCTTGGAGCTCCTGAGCAAGTGCGCATCTAAAAAAGAGAAGTTAAATTAGGGACTAGAAATGAATAGATGATAAGATCATAAAGATATTAAAATTTTCAAACAGAGGGAGTGAGAGATAGTGAAAAATCTTTCCTTTATTTCCAGAAAACTGAGTCAAATCTAATCGGAGTGGTTGATGGCCCAAATCGGCCAAGCGTGACTTCCGCCCGCGAAGCTCCCGTGGCGCTGCGCCGAGCGGGAGTCGAGATAGGGGCTGAAACAACCAGCGTCGCGGGCATAGGTTCGGGATCATCTAAGCCCCGGGGGTCTCCTCGAGAGGGGTGGGTAACCAGAGGAGGCGAACAGAACCGACAAGGCTGGACAACTCCCGACAACCACAACATCCACAACATCCACTGCGAGTACACGACTGGCACTTTTGGCATATAACACACATATCCACCCACACCACTGCCAACGTCCAACCCATATCATCATATCAAAAATCAAATCAAAATGGATCATCAGCCTTCATCACCTCCAACTCAAACTCAAATCCAAACTCGTCCAAGCAACCCACAACAGGCTGACTGTCTCATGGTCTGTCTCCCTACTCTATCCCCACACATACCCTCTCAGTTATCTTATCTTCAGATCTCCTAACTTATCACCACCATCTCCCTTCAAACAATTCACACTCCCTCTAGGCCGATGTCTCAACCAAAATATTCAACCTCCCCGTCCAGCCGGTCGCCTCTAGCAGCTCATCACCCATCAGGTCGCCTTCCTCAGCCATCTCTCAATTTGGACCCCGTCTGGGACTTACCTGCTTCTCAAATCCTATCCCCGATCCACTCACCCTCAATTCGACCCACGGATTCATTCAATCAAACCTACAGCCAGTCTATTGGTTTACCGTCGACAGTCTACTCATCTATCTCAGTTTCTATCAAGTAAATATCCATCTCGACTTTAAAATCATTTCATCCCAGGCCTCTGATCGTGCCCCCCACTCTACAGGACACCGGTCCCTTGAATTGTGCTTGTTTATATAGGTTCTGTCTACATCTACACGAGTTGCTGGAAGACTCTTCCATGTCAGATCGTCGGATCATTCTATACTCATCCAATGACCCAGACAAAAAGGCAAACGCCGCTCTACTCATGGCACTATATTGTGTAAGTCCTCTGATCTATCAAATGGTCTCACTATGTCATACTTATTGTTTGATCTACGTTTGTGGCCATTTGCTGCAAAACAGATGATTGTGCTTAGATGGAGTGTAGCCGATGCGTTACATCCAATCTCTCATTTGGAAGTCGTAAGTCTCGTTGAAATTCTTGCCCATTCCCTCCTTCGCGTTTTGTTTTCATCTTTTTCCGCTTTGAGTTCTTTCACAAAAAAAATGACTCATAACGCCACATCCCGTTGGAACCATCATGGCATGCTCTTCGTACCATAGCAACCATTTCGCGACGCGGGTTACTCGAGGGCAGACTTCAACCTATCCATTCAAAACGTCTTGTTTGGCGTCAAGAAAGCGATTGATCTGAGACTTTTAAAATTGGAAGAATTTGACCTAAAGGAATACGAGACGTTTGAGAAGGTTGAACATGGCGACTACAATTGGCTTTCTCCTCACTTCATCGCCTTTGCATCACCCGTCGAATCAGCAAATGGGAGAATCGGGAAAGCTTTCAAACTAATCTTGGATCAGTTTGAGCGCGTCGGAGTCAAGCTGGTGATCCGTCTGAACAAAAAACTTTACGATGAAACCCGGTTTACAAAAAGAGGGATGGCTCACCGGGAAAGTCAGTCCAACGCGCGTTTTATCCTTCATCTAGGCCTCTAACAAACTTACTGAGCATTCCTCTTCCCACGCGTATTTTAGTGTATTTTGATGATGGTACAAATCCTACCATGGAGATGGTGAGAGAGTTTATTACGATCTCGGAAAGAATCATTGAAGAGGGTGGCGTTGTGGCTGTTCATTGCAAAGCTGGACTCGGGCGAACTGGCACGTTGATCGGCGCATACCTGATTTACAAGTATCGATTCACAGCCGAAGAAGCTATTGGATTCATGAGAATCATGAGACCTGGTACATGTGTTGGGTTTGTTTAATATTCTCTTTCTCTCATACGGCCTTATTGGGCCCTAGATCACTTACTCTTGACTCATTCCCATGTGCAAATGAATCTACAGACCACAGCAACACTTTTTATACGAGAACCAGCTGACGTGGGTTGAGTGGGCAGCCAGGGATGAATTGTTAGCCGAGCAACAAACCCAAATCAGTCCAAGCAAAACTGAGCGTCCGATCACCCCACCGCCCGAAAGCCTGGTACCAGCCATAGCGCTATCCTCTGCTACCTCAACCCCACCACCCAAATCCCTGACAGCAGGGATAACGGCAATGCCAACAAGTGCCGTACCTGGTCAACCCCGCAAAACACCAGGGGCCAAGACGCGTCACATGGTTGCAGCACCTGAAGGCAAACAGACAGGTAAAAGTCTGATCGAGCAGGAGGAAGCTCAGGAGCAAACGAGCGATGGTGAAGAAGAGGAAGAGCCGCAAGTTATACCAAACAGGCCGATCACTCGGCAAGTCCATGCCCATAAACTAGCGCCTGGTTCGCCTGTCAAAGCGAACATTCCAGCCCCCACTACAAAAACTCGGCCACGACCGGCTTCTGCAATGTCAGACCATCGACCAAGAAGTACTGCTCCAGTTCCTGGGATCGTTCGCCGGAGCAAAGCCGTCAAAGACCTGGGAACGCTCTTTGAAGGCACTTCGACTCAGGCTGTCAACCAGAAAACTACCGCCATCCCGACACGATACAACCTCCGCGGCGTCGGCACAAGAGTGGTCTCGGCGACAAGCTCAAATAACGCAAGCCAAGCTAACAGTAACAACAATTTGACTTCACCAAGTCGATTACCCCAGCGGATTACCGGAGTTAAGAAGAGAGGATGCACGGCCACTGGTCCCTCGAATGTGCACAAGGACGAGCTCCTGAACTTGAGAGTGACTGAGGTCCGCAACGGAAGCAGCCACCATCACCTCCGTGACCACAAGCACCTCAACGGTGCTCCAAATAACCTGAATCATCTCGATCGCAGGAACGTTGACGCTTCACTCGGCTTGGATGAGGATCAGAGGAGCGTTCGGAGAAGACGGTCTAGCTTGAGCCATACCGATCTTGCTATTTAGCCTTTCCTCTCTTCCTTCGACTTTGTTTTTGCACATTGCCTTCAATCTTTGTCATTATGCGATTTTGGATCCAAGACATTAAAAACCCTTGGACACTGTCAATGAAACGGACTCCCATCAGCCCAAAGGACGAAGGAAAAAGAAGAAGAAAACACGCTCGATTTAATCGACCTTTTGTCTTGACATACTTACATCCCACCCGAAACTCTCCTTCTTTTCTCCCGTTACAAAGTCTAGGTTATTGTGGAAGTGGTCAAAATGTCCATCTTAGCCCGAAAAACACAAATAGGCTTTCTTTGTCACCTCATATCATCATCACATCATATCACATCATCACATGTCACATCACCATCATCATCCCATATTGCCAACTATTCCAAGTTAAGATTATTAACACATACAAAAATTACAATATAAACCCCCACATATATTCATACCGTTCATCTCACATTTTTTTTTTTTTGGATTTTAGTTTATTGCTCATCGCTTATAACTTTACACCATCAGATTTTGCTGTGTTGGTTTTTTCTGCTGTGTATCTCCTTTTTTTTTTTTTTTTTTTCTGTAGTGTTTTGTTTGTGCTGTTTTTGAGGTTTTTATTTGTACTTTTAATATATAAAGGTTTTTTAATTAGCTTAACTATCTACATGTAAGTAGTTTAGTTGATTCAGTTATTGTGAAAGATAATACATCTAACTTCTTGGATCTTTCTTCCTAGACATATATATATATATATCTTTCTTCCTCTGAAAAAAAAATCATTTGTTTTCTTGTTCATTGGATTTTTTTTGGATCTCTAATGTTACATATCCAAATTACCTTCACTATTATTTTGTAACATGTTATTACATGTAGCACAAATCATGATACAGGCATGTTTTTTTTGTCTGATGGCACTCACCTTCACAGACTAGTGCCCTTTTGCCTCCTGAATTTCATTCAGTCTCTCAAACATATTATTCTTTCTCTCAAACATGTAATTCACTCTCTCAAACATTTATGTAAGACTCTTATGTACTTGAAGCAGCCACCTTGTAATTTCACTGTGGTGGGTGCATTCTGTTGTGAGATCTTATATCAACTTAGTGTGTCCTTGGCATGGCAAAAGAACATGTATAGATCCAACTAGTCTCTGAGTGTGGGGCAGCTCAGTTTAGAAGCCCTGTACCAAGCCACAACTGTGGATATTCTTGGTAGGGTAGCTAAAGAGGTCTGTAAATTCTCTGCAGTGCAGAATATTTAGCAAACCAGCTGATGATGCTTTAAAGATTTCTATGTGCTGTGAAACTCCTACAGTGCCAGGTCATAGGCAGTGTGTTGGAATTCAAAACATTCTCTTACTTATGCCTCTTTTATTATGAATAAATACATAAAATAGGGGGTATCAAATATAACCAAATCCACCATTATCTAATCAACTGGTTTTGAAAATCCACCATTTTTAAAAACTGTGGATATCTATATAAAATGGTTCAGAATTCTCAAAAGTAGAATTTTGTGGAAAAACCCAATTGACTGGTTTTAATTGTGGATTTGGTCATATTTGATACCCCTAATGTGTTTTTTATCATTCCTTAGGCATCACTAGTGAGATTAATAGTATAGCTTGCACCACAGGAGTTTGCTCAGTACTTGCATGTAAGTGCCATCACCCCTCTCTTTAGGAACCCTGTAAGATCTCTTGCAGAAGTTATGCATAATTTTGTGCTGAATATTTGCTGAAGTTTGTCTGAACTGATGCTGAATCTTTCAGAATTTGTGTTGAAGATGGGTTCATATCAGCCTGATAATCACCCCAACTGGACTATTTTCTTTATTTTAACTTTCCCACAACCCATGTACAATTGCATTGCAAAGCAATCTCAATGTCTTGGAAGAAAACAGATTTTTATTGATGTAATAATATATTTTCATTGATCATGTCCTTTTTGTGTCTTCCACAGGGCTCAAAATTGGTTGTAAAACATGGAAAACAAAACTTTTGGCTTGGTAGATATACATTTCTTATGAAATTGCATAAATTAAATTAATCATCTTTCTGTTTTCATCACTCAAGATACTTATAGATGTGTGGAAAAAAATTAATATAGTGGAGAATTATATCCTGTTTATTGATTGATGCTATAAGCATCACATCTTTAGAGATAAAAAATGATTACCTTTTGAACTGAGCTAGCTTCAATCACTGGCTAACCCCTTGATGTTTTTTTTTTGCAACAAAGGATTAAAAAGTGCTAAATCACCCCTGTAACCACCTTGTGATCTAGCAGTTGGCAGATAGGCATCCAGGCATTCTCAAATACAATTGTTTTAGGGAATTTTCCAATTTTTTTCATGAGTGTTTGAAGTCAAGTCCAAGTTCAGGGTGTAGAGTTATAGGATTACACAACATTACATAACATTCATGAAAAGCATATTACAAATTATACGTCTTAAACTATTTCACATATCACAGACATGTAACCAACTTTAGAGTATATAATTTGTAACCGCGACTATTCATTAGAGTTTCCTCATCTACTTTGGCAACTCAAACCAAATAGTTGAAGAGCGCTCACTATTATCATTTATCCTTAGAGGTTTGTTTTCTCTTATTCTCTTATTTCTTTATTTCTTTATCATTTTCAATATCATCTACTTTGACAACTTGAACCAAATAGTCGCAGAGCGCTCACTATTATCATTTATCCTTATACAGGAGAGCCCCAAATTATCCAGGGGTTTGTAATCACTTCATAAAATCCCCCCAAAAGAATGTGTGTACATATAGGTGAATTGAACATTTTTAAATATTTCACCTGATATTCTGGTGTTTTGTGGGCACTCAGCTCAGCATCACTTGGCTGTGTGGTAATATAGGTGTCACAAAAACGTACATGTGTACAGTTGTGTGACAAATTTTCCAGCTATTGCCTTGGAAAATGCAGACAAAATGTAAACCAGATAATATGATTTAAGACAAACTTACATTTTGGCAATGATAATACCTTGGCCCAACGGTACCAAGCTCAAGCAGAATTGATAATTACTCTTTCACCTCCCATACTGTGTGCGCTGAAAATAATAAAAATAATGTTTTAGAGCAAACTATAGGGTATGGGTTTACACAGAGGTTCAAAATCATCTTGGTCAAAAAATTCTTATCTTTGGTCAGAACTATGGATCAAGTCCACCTGATCATAAAGTTGGGCTGGTTTTCAACATGTTTATGGCATACATTATACAGTTACATTACACAAAACATCTGGCATGATTCCAGGTAACATCAGTAGAGATTGTGCATCACATCACCTTGGTTGTTGAACCAAGATCAGACCAACTTCAAACCAACTTCAAACCAGTATCTAAAAAGGATCAGACCAAACCTTTACATGTGTTGGATGAAAGCACTTGTAAACAGGTGCTGAGCAAACGTCCATGGTGTTTCTCACACATTTTAGTCAAAAAACCCTGAGTAGTAGAGTTGTATTGGTCAATTTTTTCCTTCATTTTTAGTCTTGAGGATAGTATTTTATTCATTATTGTTGTGAGCCTGTGCCTCTTAAGTGACAGCAGGACACAAGGAAAGGGGGATTAAGTAATAAATTACTTAGTAGAAAAAATAGAACTAGTATAAGAAATAATAAAAGAAAAGATCTTGAATGATCTGGGGAGCTGCCAACTGAGGGTCAGCCTCTTCTTCCACAACTGAAACTGGGTGAATGGAACTGGTCAAAGGAAACTGAAGCCAGCCAATCTTTTTTTGGTCAAAGAAAACTGACTCAAGGATTCTTAGATGGAAACCTGGTTGATTTTCCCTGATAAGATCAACAAAAATACAAGGGAACAGGATCTTAGAATTATCAAGCAACTTATTGCTGGGCTATGCCTTATCTAGAAGGATTTAATCTTCTTGGTTCTATGCCACTGCTTGGGAATGGAGGATGTAGTAGAAAGAAGGGAAAAGGGGAGGATAAAACAGAACAGACAGACTGGGGAAAGAAGGATGATTGAAAGAGTTGAAGGGGTAGCAGAAGAAGGGAATCACTAATTGATTAAATGACAGTTGAACTGAGAAATAATCAGAGAAGTGAGGGCCTTACTTAATATTCCTAGACCTTGGTGAGGAAGTTGCTTGAGGTCAACTGGTTGAAGTCCTTTTTTCTGAAGTGTGTGGTTGTTGTGTGTTATTCTGGAGTCTGTGTATCTTCTGGGGTGTAGAGTATACTCAGACTCAAAAATTTTCATAGTTTGATGACATAAGCAGTGCTGGCTTGTGGTCAGCTTGCATCTGAAACACGGTGTAACAATATATAGAATAAATTCACCAGTAATTCATTACTATGTGAAGGAGTAAGATATAGAGAAAATTCTCAGTTGTAACTAGGGCTAAAATATGATGAGGAAACAGAATCTGAAGTCAAAACAAGTTTAAGTTCAAAACTGTAAAAGATATGATTAAGTTTTGGTCTTAAAATGTGTGTAAGGAAGACTTGTCGGCTAATTGTATTAGCTGTAAGGCTGACAATTGTTTGTTATTGAAATTCTTGTCAAAAAAAAATCTGACCACTTGTAGATAGCCTCTAAATACTAGCCTAAATCAATTAATCAGACCTAATCAAACCTCCCCATTGGTTTTTCCCAGTGCCCTCTCTGAGTCAAATCTTTAGCCCCCAAAAAGAAAGATTATGTTCATAAATCATCCCTTCCTCACTTCTAAGTCCAATACAGTCTGTCAAGGGAATATTTCTGAGTGAGCTGCCATTCTAGTGGTTCAGATGATGAGATTAATAAGGATCAAAAGATGATAGTTCTGGTAGAGAATTTTGTAGAGAGACAATGGGTATGAAATACTGTTGGTGGTGGTTGGTTTTTTGAGAATCAGAGAATAAAAATAGGGGAAAAGGATAAAGATAATGCTGGGGATACTACCAGTGGACCAAGAAGGTGATGGGATTTCTTGTCCATCCAAGTAAGGGACCAATGCTTGAAGAAATGTTGTAATAAAAAAAGTGTTGAATAGAAAAATTTGTATGCATGAATAATGAGCAATCTTTATATCAGTTTACTCATTAATAATGTCAATAAATTAATTAATTAACACTTGAATAATAATAAGCCTATTTGAGGTTGAGCCTTCACCAGAAATTTTTCAATTACTACAGCCATTTCAATTAGCATCCAGATTTTATCTATCAGAAGCCAGATTTTACCTGAAGGGATTGGATGCACCCATTTTAACCAGGCTATTGAGCTTAATTATGTTAGATTCTGTACAATTCCAGATTTCAAAACTAAAACTGTTGGTGTTATCTATTGAAATCTTGTCAACTGCTTTTGGGT
Organism: Puccinia hordei; assembly: GCA_007896445.1. Classification (NCBI taxonomy): domain Eukaryota; kingdom Fungi; phylum Basidiomycota; class Pucciniomycetes; order Pucciniales; family Pucciniaceae; genus Puccinia; species Puccinia hordei. Next base: position 205,310 of record RDRW01000086.1, read on the forward strand.
ATATATTCTTAGGTTTAATTCACTTATGTGTGTATTTGTACTTCATAATCAAAATGAAAAAGCCAAATATAAATAGAAATAGAAATATGGAGATGAAGACAAAATAGAGATAAAGATGAAAATGATAAGATTGAAATGAACAATATATACATGAGTATGATAATAATAATAATAACAATAACAATAAGATCCACATTTTTGCAAAAGGCTCCACAACAAGTATCATTATCCACCAGAAAAAATCTATCATAGAAAATGAGCAGAAAAAAAAAGATTGATGTATAAAAAGGGTTTAGATCAGATTTATTTGTAGAATAATACAAAAATTGAAGGCTGTCATTCCTGCACCAACATAGTGATCTTTATATATATATATTTCAGATTAAGAGATTGAAGGACACACAAAAAAATAAGTTTGTATAATCACAAAAGATGTAAAGATTAAGTTTTTGTTTCTAATTGGTATTTGGTGTTTTTGATGTTTGATGTTTGATGTTTTGAGATGAGTAGGGTAATTGGGTAATTAAGTTACTAGTCTTGCTCTACAATTTCTGAATTAATATAATTTTGTGAAGCAAGAGTCAAGCAAGCTTGGGTGGGGTGGTTTTGGTTTTGGTATTTGCAATGTTTTGGTTGCTAATATTGAATGGGGAAAGTGGGAGTCAAACTGGTGGCCTGTGCTTAAAATTTGGATAAATTCACATGATGTGTAATTTGTTTGAGAAAAGTAGATATGGTGATTATCACACAACAGCAATATGGCATAAAAACAAGTTTATGGCCATGTTCAAGTCTCTAGAAGGGTTCATTTCCATAGTTTGCCTCTCGGATGCCTGTACTCGTTAACATGATTCAGTTGAGTAACAGGTGGTGTCTCTGATAGTCTGATAAGCCTGTGGCCTCGAGAGTAGCCTATAAAGGTTACACATAAATAGGTAACCTTATTACGAGACATGGCTCGTCGATAGACTTGTCTTGAGTGACGACCAAGTAGGCAGAAATAAGACACAAACAAAGAGGATATGAGGACAAAAAAAAACAATTGCCAATTTGATTGATGTAACGAGATTCAATGGTGCTGACATGGAGTCCCGGGAGAAAAGCAGACGAGGTCCAACATTCTGAACCGAAGTGATCAAAGGAGACATATATTTTTAATCCATGCTATCATTCCGATGAGAATGGGCCTAATGCCTCTAAAGCCTGAGACCATTCACTCTCGCCGATTCCTGATGACTCTACCAATTGTTTGAAACATTTGGTATCGGGTTTAAGCTCTTTGAGAACTTCTTTTATCAGGTTCTTCTCGTCATCTGATAACGCTTGATTTGACCTCGATGATGAATTTATCAGTATTGTCACAATCGTTCGAAGAACCTTTTCAACACTGTGGGACAAGAGCGAATTAGTCTATCTCATTCCAATGACGTTGATGGGCTTCAGTCGGAGGTTTCATGTCCGAGTGTCCAATCAGGGAAAAAATACGGAAAGGAACACGAACTAGTCTTCGTCCTGAGAACTCAATTCGCCATCTTTCCCAGCTGGGATTGCCCTTGAGGGGGAAAGAGAAACAATCAACGTATTGAGTAAACCAGCAGACCGGAGTTCTTCCAAGTCCAGCGACTCTTCAAGTACCAGTGTGTTGATCAGAAAAACCGTCTTTCGCCTCAGTGTCATTGATGGTCCTCGAAGACAATCATGTAATGCCTCCCACCCATGTGCTTCTGCAAACTTCTTCATCACCTCTGTCTCATCAGGCGCATGTTTCAACGTCGAGCTTAGACAGTACATGGCTTTCGCTTGAGTGGCCTCGGATGCATGACTTAAAATTTCTAGGATAGTCGGGAGAGGATCCCATTTCAAAAACTAAGATTCTAAAATCAGCTTGACAAGTCTTACGATTGCCACTGCAACATCATGATCATTGTGAAAAAGAAAGAGAGAGAGAAAATAAAAGAAACTTACCGCAGTTTGAGATTTTGGGTTATTTTGAACGGCTGTTCCACAGATCCAACAAGTGTGAAATTTGATCAAATCATCGTCTTCACCACGAGATGTGTTCGATTCCAATAATTTCATTAGCTTGGGCCAAAAGCCTAAGATCTCCATATCTGTAACAATTGAAGGTCCGACAAATTATAAACCGGCTCAGTTTTTTGTTTTGTTTTGCTTCTATCTGTCTGCTAGGATGCTTGTGTGTAAGTAGATTTTAAGAATGGGACTGATTGATGGAGTCTTTTACAGACCATTTGCGTTGTCGAGATCCTGAATCAAGTCTTCGATTTCTTCGCCAGCATTACAGCGTTCACGGATTGATTTATCAGTATCTTCAAAAATACCCATGGCTTCTCGCATTCTGACGGCATCAGTCCTCCCAAGTATAGCGTCGAGTACACCGGTATCGAGTTTCTTATTGGTGGATTGCACAGGAGCTTGAGTGGATTCTTGGGGGTTATAGGTAATTGACAGGGGAACGGGCTCAGAAGACTGTACTGGTGCGATGGCCGTGCTTGAGCGTGGTTGATTTTGGGCAGGTGGCCTGTTGGTATTTTCTACAGCCCAATGCAGGAGATCGTTTAGTTTTGGGTCCATGTTGATCTTCGTCGGAGTCTGTGTTGATGATGGTCTTGCGTATCGTTCGAAGGATAAGTGTGGATTAGAGCCGGGTGACATCTCATTATAAGGTTCCTACGTAATGGACATGTATGTGACAGGTACTTCGATTACATAATCGAGGCCTGACGCGCCGTTCGTTGCCTTTTAAAAACTTGTTTCCCGAAAAACCGAGACATTACCTTGCACATACCTATTGATCCCACGAATGGATTTCGAAATGGATCGGGACGAACTGACGGTCGGCGAAGGAGATCAAGATGATTATGATGATGACCATGGCCACTTCGACAACCAAAGACTCAAATGGATCGCCGAAATCTCAGAGGTGGGTCACCTGCTATCTGACTTCTTGTTGACTTCCCGGCTTGATCAATCTTATGATTCCAATAAACAATTCGCGTCGCATACTCGGATGGTTTTATTTCAAGTCCATCGGAAAACTATATACCAACTTGAATGCTCTCAATCGCAATGTTGAAAGTGTCAACCTGGTCGGACGGCAGTTTGAGAACGTGTACAACTTATGGTCCAAGTTAAGTACATCTAGTGAATTTTTTGAATCTCGTTATTTTTTTTCCTCTACCATTTTCCCTTCTTCCATCAAGGAAAAACTAGGTTCCGATATGTAAGTTCTAGTCGAACAAGAAAACTACATCGGGCCTGCTCATTAACAATCATTCAAGCTTGAATATCCTATATGGGCAGAACGAGACGGTACAGGAGCGTTGAATGATTCTTGAAAAGTCTGAAGACTGGCTCGGTGGGATTGTTTTATTGATGAGTTTTGGATTGTTCAGATTTGAACAGGTGATCAGTGTTCCCTCAGCTTCCACCACCGCGTCCACTGTCGACGCGACCAGCCCGGCCCCAAATGTCCAGAGCGAGAGCACTAGTGGAGCCGCTCCTCTGCTCGGAACCTCTTCTAACTCGGGAACAGTGATAGAATCCTCTGTAGAACTACGTGACCCTCATTTACCATCCGGTGTTGCCCCAGGAGGTGGCATGACGGCTTGGGGTGTCGAGCGCTCTTAAAATGCCCTTCACTTTCAGACTACTGACCCAGGGCCTGAGAATGACTGTCTCCCTTGAATTGAAGTCAATATTTCTAAATCTAGTGGTATGCACCGTGACTGCTGACCTAGTGTCTTGGCGCAGGTCACATATATTATATGTGGTCCACGCCAAAAACTATACCACCGAAGTTAACTTGGATCCATCAGATATGACAAGATTGATTTAATTTCATTCTATCTGAGCTTGATAAAGTCGAATACTTTTCTTTTCAAACCCACAACTACTTTGTCTCCTTCTCCTTATTGTGCAGCTAAATGGTTTTCGACATCACTTGCCTTGAAAACCGAGTCAAAAGAAGTGAACAAATTTATAACAATCCTCCTATAATACATAACCCATCCATCGTATCTTCTGTCAAGCTTTGAAAAGGTTCAGCTGTCCAAGCAATGAAGCGCACTATTAATAATAACAATCCTCAACGCACCTGGTTGACAGTAAATTTGGGGTAAATTATTGGTTGGAATTGTATTCCTGTGCTTGTTATAAGAGGGAATCTTCATTCATGTGGCAAGTTCTAAATTTTGGCATCGATCACAAATAATAACTATCACCAATTCACAAAACTACAGGATCATTCAGATTGGAATGGATAGCTGACTGAGCTCTATCCATCCCTTTCCCCTACATCGAGCAGCTTCGACTCGATTAAACCCGATACCCATAAAATGACATTTATACTGCATTTTTCCGTACATATTCTTACAACATTTGTGGTGGGTTCAGGTGTTCATCATTCGATTCTTCTTGGGTGGTCATGAAGTATGCGAGACAAGAAATACCCCAGCAAAAGCATCACTACTGAGATGAAACATCCCCAAATGAAAAAATGCATTTTTCGCTGAACAGCATGTACCGGTCCAGTCAATGTGTCCACTGCTCTCTCCCCAATTTCCAAATCTAGGACTCGTCCTGCTGAGGTCGATTGTTCTGGGACTGGTTCTGCTGAGGTCGATGGTTGAGCCATCGGGGGTGAATGTTCCTGGGTTTGCACAGCTTCCTGGGATGGAGGTGCAGGCGTATCGCACGGTTTGGTTGATTCAGCTGCTACTTTTTGATCACTTGAACCGGATGCCTCTGGCTCTCCTTTTTCAGCTTTTTTACCAGGAACTGCCACTTCCTCCTTCTCCTCGGGTACATGTATCTAGAAAAACCTCCCCATCAGTCGCGATGAATATTTTGTGAAAATTATAAAGGGGAATCAAGGACTCTATCTTTACCCAGTGATCGGACGGGCAATTGAAACATGTAAAGTGTATATGATACTCTGGATTTGATAAAGTCGTTCTAAATCCTTGTGAGCTGGTATAAGCTTCGGCTTGATTATAAGCATCAACCAATCGATCCAAAGAATCCATCGCGAAGCATCTTTCGATGAATAACTATCCAAAAGTTAAAAAAAAAACGTAGCTGGTCTGATCAGGTCCTACAAAAAAATGAATAGTAATGAACGGTCCAATGTACCAGGTAAAAAATTGACCAGGCCACCATGAGGAATGTCGAAAAGCAGCTTGAACAGTGGGCTAAACGATTGGATTAAGAGCTCCGCCATTTATCCCAGACCGGATCAGACGTGATTTTGAACGGCGAGCCTCCGGTTTCAAGGTCATAGGAAATGTGGTGCTTATGATCGCATGCCAGTATGTAATGCTTGGTTTCAAAGAAGAAGTATGTTTTGGAATGGGAACAAGCGTGGCATCGGACCTTATTCAACATGCCTCTCCTGCAACTATCAGTTAGGCATGATGCCTCAGGATAAACCTACTGCTAAAACACAAGGATCTCCACGAGGACAGTTCAATGAGGTAAGCTCTCCTCACGACAAATTCGGGTTTTACCAAGAGAGAAAAGTGAGTCAGGACTTGTGCATCCATGTGCACTTCAAAAAAAAAGATGCAATTAAACAGGTCAGGTTTTGGCTAGTCTGGCTATGTCACGTTAGGTATGTATGATCTAAATCATTCCACAATCTTGTCTCCACTTCTAACCCCCACGTCAAGACAGCACGAATTTCTTACCCACATGATTTCTAATGAAAGGTTTCATGGAAAAGAACTGGAATCACAAGGAGCATTAATTGGACTGTCTAATTATTTATACATACAAGAGCATCTGCAATCATCTGAGAATTGAACGATGGATTCGAGAGAGATCCTGAGAATCTCCAACACGATGTTAGTCCACCTGAACGTGACTAACACGACACCCACTACACACCGAACCTGGAGGGTTGAGTTGGGAGAGAGTTGGATGAGTGAGATTGAAACAAAAAGAAGATTGTATGAAGAAAAAGAGCGGTATAATGAAATGAAGCTATTTAACTACATACAACCCGGAATTAGGTTTCAACCTAATCTCATCTACTTCCCCGCAGCATAGCCGTTCAATTCTGAGCTTGCGTGACGTGCGGTCCAGCATTCAGTGTGTTTTATAGCAGCTGTTTGTGTAGGAGTGAAATGACTCAACTGGAACGAGTCCCTCAAGCCTAGAGTGACACTCATAGCCTGATCAGAGGGAAGAATTGTTTTATCCAGAAAATCCTTAAAATTGGTTTCAACCTTTTTTTTAAAAGCACCCCTCAACTTGAGCTGAGCTAGCAGATCCCAGGAAGCACCAAATAACTGGCAGTAACCGAAGCTCTAGGCATTCTTGGTAAGCTCTAGGCATTCTTGGTAAGCTCTAGGCATTCTTGGTAAGCTCTAGGCATTCTTGGTAAGCTCTAGGCATTCTTGGTGCCCATTCAAACACGGTTTGGTGCAATGTGTTGGATGTTAGCAAAAAGAAATTCATACATGTCCCATCAAAACTGTTGTATGGGCCAAGTTTGCACAGCCCAACTCAAGTTTTCTTGTATCCACAGGTTAGCTTTAAGGTCTGTCAATTTTTAGTGGTTACACAATGGCCAACATGTCTGATGGGTACAACACACCTGTTGCCCATGGATATTAAAACAACAGCCCTGCATTCTTGGCTCTGGAAAGAGAACCATTGAAGGATTTTCAAGGTGAGGAGAGTGAACTGAGGAGTTTTGACCGGGAAAAAATCTTGAGGCAAAAGACTCAAGATGGAAAAAAAGGTGGTCGAGGAGCTAATAACTGCTAGCTTGTATGGCAGAAAAGTGCACACACTACAAGTGGTTGTATCTTATAGAGACCACAGGGATCAGGGTGCAGAGAACAGATGATCTCATTATCTACTCAGAAGTATGGTTATTTATCTACATACAAGTTATGGCTGAGATGTGGGACAGAAGGTGAGATTGGATATTCATCTGGAAATGGGATAAAAAGGAGTGACAGATGTGTGAAAGAGGAAGAGAGGGAAAACACAGTGATGAAATTCCAAAAACCATTAAGGCTAATGTTGGTCATGTCATCTTCCCTCTCCCATGGCGAGGCAAGGTTGCCTCAAGACTTCTTTAGCATTTGGTTTAGGGCAAGGAGGTGTTTCATCAGATTTACTGACATTCTCATCTCCTTCTATTCTTGTATTGTCAGCCTGGGTGTGGAACTAACCGTGGTTAATGGTTGTAACTAAGTCAGGTTGATGATTTAAAAGTGGTTTGTTGGTTAAGATATCCTGTAAAAAGGATTATTCCTCAATCAGTAAGTCTTGTCTGAGAGGCTTTCTCTAAAAAGGGCACATCCAAATCAATACAGAGTATTAAAAGGCATCCAAGAAGTTACTCATTTGGGTTCGTGGTTTCTACCTTATTGAAGGTAGGTTGTGGCCAATTCTAGATGATATAACAGTATTAAACTATAGATTATACAGAATTGGGGTATTGGTGGAGAATGGGGAACTAAGCAAGGGAAATAACTCTAAGGTATGTACTGTGCTGGTGTGTTCTAAATATTCTCTGGGGGATAAACAACTGTTTACAGTCTTTTTTTATATTGTAAGATCTCCTCAGGGGGGAACTGTGAGCGCTTCCAGGACCAGGGAGTTACTGGGGAGCTCCAGCGGAAGACAGATCCTTTTGGGAGGATCAGTTAAGATTATGATGTGATTTCCACTAAGGCAGTGTTATGGGACACATCTTTGATCAGTAGTCCTTAGTGGTAATTGATAACATCATAGTAATTATATTACAAGATCTGTTATTGATATTTATAAAGATATTATCTTATAATTGTGTCATTTGTTATTTACATGTCTTATAAGTATTAATTATTATAATATTAATAAGTTATTTTATTTACAAGATATTCAAGTACATATCTTATACATGAAATATTCCAAGGATAAGGAATGTGGGTGTAATCAGAGGGAAAAGAGTGACATCTGGTAATCTGGATATTTCATGTGAAAGGTGGGCAAAGGGCCTACAGGTTACGTGCCTTGTATAACAAGAGTTCATAGAGTAACCTGAATTATTCATGTGTTATTCAATGAATGTATATTAAAGTATGTTTATTACTTATTTTAATTAATGTACTTTATTAAGTGTAAGTTATTGCTTTATAAAGAATAATAATAATAATAATTATTATTATTATTATAATTATAATTATAATACTAATAATAGGTGGTATCAAATATGACCAAATCCACCATTATCTAATCAACTGGTTTTGAAAATCCACCATTTTTAAAAACCATGGATATATATATGAAATGGTTCAGAATTCTCAAAAATGAAATTTTGTGCAAAAAACTAATCCACTGGTTTTAATTGTGGATTTGGTCATATTTGATGCCCCCTAATAATACTAAGGGTAAATAATGAATATTAATCAATAATAATAATAATTAATAATACTTTTTCAGTTACTTGGTACATATCAGGTACTTTGACATGTACTCTGTGGCTGACATGTATCCTTCATCAATCTGAAAATCACACATTGAACATTTGGACTTGCAACCTTCAATTTCTTTCTTTTATGAGACTAATGGACTGAATTCAATTAGCTAAAGCAAACTTGGAAAATTTCATCAACAGTCTCAGTGTCAAAAACCCTAAAGAAGCCAGGGAAAGTCTACCTATTAGTCCATGAAAAATTCAGGATTTTTCCCTCAAAATTAGTAGTTATGGGGCTACCTGATGGGTAAATACAAAACTGGTGGACCCAATCCTCCATGGTTTGATGATTTGATGTGGTAATAGATCAGGGGTGTTGATAAACGCACACCAAAGGCGCACGCCAACACCCACCCACACGCCAATTGTTTTTGGTATGCGGGGCCTACACACCAAAATAAATTGGTGTGTAGGGTCTACACACCAATTTTTGGCCGTAGGCCCCGCACACCAAATATTGGTGGTGTGCGGGTCCCACACGCCAGTTTTTTGGTGTGTGGGAAACCTTGTCAGCCAGGAGGAAATATACAACCTTGTTGGCCACGAGGAAATCCTCCTGGCCAATGAGGTTATACAGCCTTGTCAGCCAGGAGGATTTCCTCCTGGCTGAAAATTTTGTATAACCTTTGTCAGCCGGGAGGAGTTCCTCTTGGCTGACAAGTTTGTGTTGTGAATCAACAAACTAAAGGTGTATTTCTGAATGAGTGTCATGACATACAAATATGAAAGAGATAATAGAATAAAAGAGAAATATATCTAAAGGCAAGAACAATGTAACAAATGGAGGAGCTTCTGAAGAAAACAAGGACAAAGTAAAGGACAACACTATTGAGGAAGAGATTAGTAATGATGATAGTTTTATATATGACAAGAGTCATTCAAGAGAATCAAACCTACAGGATGTAACACTTCTTGAGATAATAAAGAGCTGATAGTATAGAATAAAGGGAAAGAAGATAAGAGTTGATAAGAAGGAAAAATAGAAAGGAGGAGAGTTGATGAGTGGGAAAGATAGGAAAGAGGAGAGGAGTAAAAAGGAAGGGAAAGATAGGGAACTAGGAGAGTTGATAGGAATGGTTAGAATTTGGCAAGGATATGATGATGATGAATGATATGTCAACTATGTGAGTTGAATCTTCTCCTGGCAAATCTTCTGTTTGATGGAGTCAAGGGGAGATTATATAATGGATATTCAGAGGAACAAGCGAAACAGGATTTAGAGGATGAAGGTCCGGGCGAGTGAGATGTCGTCATTATCTGAGTGTATTGAAGTCATTCAGGGTTTGAGAGTGATTGAGTTTTGACTGAGTTTAGGACATGTAGGTTGCACGCTGTGAGACTCCAAAGTGGTTTTCACCTCTTTTGGCTGAATGTAGAGAAGTATTGATGGGTGAAAACCCTGCCTCTCTGAAAGCAAAAGACTAACAACACCCCCAGCTAGGCTGGAAGAAGAAGACAGTGGTATAGTGTAGTTGAATAATTATAGCACAAGTTCCTAGAGTGGATTGGTTGTGAATGTTATATGTATATTGCAAAGTTTCAGTATTTGATAAGTGGCGGGGAGTTAGACTATGGTAATTAATTTTAATCAGATGGGGGGAACTGGTCTGATGATCTGATGTGATGAGATGGGGAAAGAGGAAGGGAGAGCCCCTCCTTATATAGTAAAATGTGAGGCATTTATGCTGGTGTTCCAGTTACATGAGGGGTTTTAGCTGGTGTGCTTTTACAAATGAGGCTTTTTGGCTGGAATGCTGTGCAGAATACAGCTGCATACAGGGTGGCAGTGTAGTAATGAGCAAATTTAGCTAGTGATCTAGTTACAAGTGTGGCTTGCACAGCCTTCTGGTTGCTATGTATTTATCTCAAGTGACCTGCACATCTTTCTATATTGCTGTGTAGTCTGCTTGAGCGGCTTGCACTGCCCCAATGGTTACTATGCAGCAGGCTGTATGTGGCTTGTGGTTGCTATACAGCCTCATTTATACAGAAATACAGATGTAATTTAGATATATACCCTTTATACAGTACACATAGTTTAACTGTGTATGTAAACTAACATGACTGGGGTGAAAAAGATAGTGGGGTGTTGTAAAATATATATGTAAACAAAAAAACTTTAAATTTTTCCCTCCAGAACAGAAATGTCTACCACATCCTCCCCCAACTTATTGTCTGTCCCCAGACAATTTACCAGAGTTGCATGCTTGAGATCCTTGTGTCCTGGTTAGATGGCAAAGCCGTAAAAATTGTGTCCATAAGGTTTTGAAGAATTGTTGAGTTTCCCTGTCTTCCCTTGGTCCAATTTGCTGGTGTATATTGTTGAATTTCTGTTGATTATCATTTCACTTCTGTGAAATGACAGTCTGTGACAGTTATGTGTCAAGGACAAAAATATCCACTCACTTAGGTTTAATGAGGATGCCTCATAAAACTGAAGGCTCATTGTCCTCAATTGACCTTCCTCTTTGATTCACTTTAATCAAACCGCTCAACTCAAAATCAAGCTCATTCAACTCTTCAAGCTACAACTCAAGCTCAAGATCCTCCCTATGTAAATTCATTCCTTGCTCCGGCCAAATCACAACAGATTGACTCACTCCACTCCTCATCTTCCTCATTCCACTCCTCAAGATTCCCTGCTCAACCTGCTCCAACAATTCTCAATAACTAAAAGTCTACAATTCTGCTTTTGTCCGGTTTTTTTCTTTTCTCTTTATCTTTCCTCTTTTTTTATATCTTCTTTGTTTGATAAGGAAATCACTGAACATTTCATTCTTCCTTCTCATTCTTGTCTTTATCTATTTTTAAAAAGAGGATCAATTGCTTCTCTTATCCCTGCTCACATCTTCCTTCAAGACCTCTCTAGTCATTTATATATTTATCTTATCAGATTCATAGTATGTTTTCTCTTTCTCTTCTGTCTTATCATCCTTATTTCTGACACTCCTTTATTGTTCAGTCTGGTTCTGTTTTCTAGAAATTTTAGATTAATTTTATATATATCCAAACAGAAATTTTCATTTGATGATGCCTTCTCTAACTTGCCAGTTTCTTCATAAATATATATAAGATTTGAAATGACTAGTTCACACAATCATTTTACTAAGTTGAATATTTTACTGCTCTCTGACTTTCAATAGTCAGGGCTAGATTAAGGTAAATATTTTGCAACTAAAAAATTTGTGCCATATGCGCCATAAAAATAAGGTTTTGTTATGGTAAGTAAACCTAAAAAACTTGGGTGATAACTAATTATCTGTTTTAATGTTTATCTTGGACTGTAACACCTGATATCCCCATGTGGAATATTTTAATTCAGGTTTTACAGCCCTCACAACACTTCATTAAATGAAGCAGTAAGTATATTCTGAAGATAAAAATTATGTGAGAAAGAAACCTCAAATTTGATGTATATTTAATCCAAAATCTGGCTAGTTGTCCATAGTATCTTCAAAAAGAATTTCAGTTTGTATGTTTTTCAACAATTCTTCCCTTGGAATGTTGGCTGAAATCATTCTAAACTCCAATCACCCTCTTTGGTTTCACTTTTCCTGTGGGGATTCCAAAACAAAGTTTAATTTTAATTTTAATTTATTTATATCTGTTTTATCTGTTTTTGACATGGCCTGAATATCTGGTGAGGTTGCACAATGCGCCGTGGCAAGAGCGCTGCGTTGGTGCTCTATCTGCTTGCCTCTAGTTGCGCGGGGGCCTAGCTGCTTCCAAAGTTGAGGCCTAGCCTCCCGGGTTTGGGTTTTGGACTTTGGTCCGGGCCTTGGCTTGGAGTCGGGCCTGGTTTGTTTGGCCCAGGTGGGTCTCAGCCAGCACTGGGATACAGTATGCTTGGCCTCTGCCAATCCAAACCACAACCTCAACGACTAGAACGGTTTTCTGGATACAATTTTGCCAATCACGGTTTTGCCTTGCTGTTTGGTCTTGGTCCCAACAACCATAAGTTCATTCTCTCATATCATCATTTCTTTGTTTATTCTTTTTTTTTGTTTTTTTACAATATTGATCCTGTTTCTTTTTATTATACAGGTTTTCTGTTCAAGTGGAAGAACAACCAGAGTTGATCTTGGTTGGCTTTATTGCTTCTGTACACGCTTTGATCACCAGGAAAGAAGGTTTGATTCTCAGAGAAATGAGTCACCCAATCCAATACAGGTTGATCAGGAGGTGCTCATCCAAATAGTAAGCTCTCTTATTTTCTTCTTCCATCTTCCTTTTTTAACCAATTGAGGCGGTGCTAATATCCTGTATTGCCTTTTATTTTATACAGTTTTTTTAACTTTACATCCGACTCGGAGATGAAAAAGGACCCCAGAAAAAATACTCTGATATCAATTGGAGTTATTGTCAATGTGGAGGCATGTTTGCAAGGGTATAAAAGGAGAAGTTTTGTCGCCTTCGCTGAGCTCCTTTTCCTCAGCCAACCACTAACTTCCCCCATTCTCACTCTCCATGGCTCCCCACTCCATCATCTCAATTCCTTCCGACACTGCCATCCCTACTGGCAGCGTTGAAAAGCTTGTTTCCTCTCCTCAATCCTCTGTATCATCAACCTCCAGCGACTCACTAACCGTCTCCTCTCCTCAATTAAACTCAAGCCCTAATCACACCAATGAAGGATTGACGGCCTCCGATACCTCCGAGACTAGTCTGGAACACCAAATCTTTGGGTCCGGCATCGAGGACCCTTTCCTTTGCCATCCGTTGATGGTGGCAAATGAAATTTTGGTAGGGAGCAACAAGGTTATGCCTCTATCGTCGGTTTTATACTTGTTGGAAAACGAGTTGGAGGTCGATCACAATGATGAAGTTGTTTCTCACCAATCCAAGTTGATTGCAATGGATATCAATCCCTTCCATTGATTCCCACCTGGTATGTTCTTTTTTAAGCTTTTTTTTCATCCATCGTTGATTATGATTATTGTTATTATTGTTATTGTTATTGTTATTGTTATTGTTATTGTTATTTTATATTTTTATTTTTTACAGTCGACAACATCCCCGTAATGCCGGACACCCCTCAATTGAAGTTCCAACCGGAGCAGCCTCCTCTACTTGACCCCTTTTTTGCATTTGGTCAATCATTCAACAGTCTTTGCAAGCTCGTTACTCGATTCCTCGCCGCTTTCCCAGCTGGTCACCTCAATATTGACGCCGTTGCCGAGATTAATGACACCCTTGCGTTTGCCGGTGACTGGTTCTGGGTTATTTACAATCAACGGTATGTTTTTATTTATTTATTTCTTTATTATTTCTTTATTTTTATTTAAACTAATTTTTTTTTTTCTCAGTTATCCCGGCTACCCAAATAGTTTGATATAAAAAATTAGAGATTTTTTTTTTCTTTTTTTCTTTTTGATCACAAAAAATCTGATGTCACGACTTGTCATGAAAAAAAATGAATGTTATTATTATTATTATTATTTATTATGTTCTACAAATCTTGGTCCCCCTCCCCCAACTTATTGGTTGTCCTCAACCAATTTTTTTAGCTTCAGTGATGACCCCAAAAAGTAATAAATTTTGGGCATTAATAAAAAAACCCGGTTTTTCCGCGTTTACACCCGGTTTTACGCCGCGGCGACGTCCAAATTGCTGCGCAGTACACCCGGTTTTCCGCATTTACACCCGGTTTTTGTATTTAATTTTTTGCGGGCGGATTTTCATGATTTTTCAAGATTTTAAATTCATTTATTATACTTACAGGGGTGTAGAATTTTATGGTAATTTTTATTTTGCAAAAAAACTATGGCTTCAATTTATTTTGGCCAATCCACCCGGTTTTTTTTAATTTAATTTTTTGCGGGCGGATTTTCATTATTTTTCAAAGTTTTAAATTTATTTCTCATACTTACAGGGGTTTAGAACTTTATTGTAATTTTTATTTTGCAAAAAAACCATGTCTTCCATTTTTTTTGGCCAATCCACCCGGTTTTTTCATACAAAATCCTCACAGCTTAATTTCCAGGATTTCTCAACATTTTAACATTTTTTTAAACTTTTTTAAAGCACTTTAAGGGGTGTAGAATTTAATGTGACTAACAGTTTTTGTTTTAAATCACTGGTTGGACTTTTATGATTTCTGGACTCAATGTATTTCCAAACACCTTCACGTCTGTCTTTCAAGATATTCAGGGAGTTTTTAAATGGATTCATACACTTGATAGGGTGAAGAAGTCATTGTAAACAAATACTGATTATAAAATTAACTTCTTATCAGATTTCATGACAAAGAAATGGAATATTACATTTATTATTTATTCATAAATTATTAACTTTATTACATTTATTATTTATTCATAAATTATTAACTTGGAATTATGTCTCTTGCTTTTAATTTATTTATTTATTTTATTCATTTCATTTATTCCATTTATTTTGTTTAATTTAATTTAATTTTGTTTTGTTTATTTTACTTGTTTTACTTATTTATTTTATTTGTTTTAAATAAAATATTGAATGAGGATAATTGGGGAGGTTGCGTTATTCATAAATCATTAACTTGCAATTATGTCTCTTGCTTTTAATTAATTGATTAATTTTATTCATTTCATTCATTCTTATTTGTTTAATTTTATATTATTTACTTTTGTTTATTTTACTTATTTAAAATGCTGCCCTCCATAATTTTATTTTGTTTTGTTTATTTTCCTTTTTTTAATTGTTTATTTTATTTGTTTAAAATAAAATATTTAATGAGGATGATTGGGGAGGTCACGCGCATCAAATGCCGCCCTCCACATGCTATTTGCTTTAAAATTAAAAATTAAAAAAAACCGGGTGTAAATGCGGAAAACCGGGTGCACTGCGCAGCCGCAGCTGCGCAGAAAACCGGGTGTAAACGCGGAAAAACCGGGTTTTTTTTACTAATGCCCTAAATTTTTATTTTTATTTTTTTGCCTTGAGTTTTTATGAGCCAATGTCCCTTCTTGCCTATATTCGAAAAAATTAACTTTTTTTTTTTTTGGTTGATTTGATGTGCCCACCCATACCCTCAGCATACAAAAGAAACTGCAGCTTACTCTGCATAAAAAAAAAGCACTACTTTATCTAACAAAAATCACTTTAAAAATATCTTCACTGGGACCCCCAACTTAAAAAATTATAACCCCTTATTTATTTATTTATTTATTTTTAGTTTTATTAATTTTTATTTTTGGCCAGGTAAGTAGAAATGAGAGATTGAGCCCAAAAGAAACTGAGTAAGAATTATTTAAGCAGTTTATCCTCCTACTCAGGAGCTTTGTTATTTTTATTTTTATTTATTTATTTAGTTTTATTTTATTCTATTCATCCCCTTCAAAAGATGCTGCTGACTCTTCTCCATCAACTTCCAGTACATCTTCCTCAAGTTCCTGCAGTGGTTTCCCCTGTGGAAAAAACCTTTTAATGTGAGAAGCAGCATATTTCCTTTTCAACTCAACACCATCCAGTTCTTCTAAGATGTAAGCACCTTTCTCCACTTGTCTGACAATTCTATATGGGCCATTCCACCGGTGTGAAAAGAGTTTCCCCCACTGATCCTCCAAGCTTTTGTTGTAGGTAAGAACTAAAGTACCTGGTTCCAAAGGGTCCCGTAACTTTGACGCTAACCGCTTATCCAAGTAACAAACAGAATTTTCCTGTGACTGTATTAGCTTCTCATGAGCCTCTTGAAGCATATCTTCCCGCTGTTCCAACTTTCCTGTGCTGGCTTCCAGCAGCTCTTCTGTAGTATTGACTTCTGACCAATCAATTCCAAGGTAGGTTTCTGCTTCTAGGTCTACCGGTAGAACTGCCTTTTTCCCAAATACTATCTCATAGGGTGAGTAGCCAGTTGAGCGTTTTGTTGAAATCCGGTCTGCAAATAATACTAATGGTAAAAACTCTTTCCATTTTCCACCAGATTCCCCACACATTTTAACCAGAGCGTCTTTAATGGGTCTGTTGCCTCTTTCAATCATTGCATTTCCCTCTGGATAGTATGGGGTGCTCAATTGAAGAGCTGCGCCAATGTGTTTTACTGCCTCAACAAATTCATCCTTAAATTCTTCCCCGTTGTCAGTAGTGACCGTTCTTATTGAGCCAAATTTATAGACCCAATCTTCTAGGAGAAACTTTGAAACCGCTGCAGACGTAAGGTTGACTAAAGCAGCTGCTTCTACCCATCTGGAAAGTTTGTCCCGGGCTACAATAAAATATTTGAATCTTCCAGCCTTGATGTGACAAGCATCCAAAGCAACTCATCCAAAAAGGAAACTTTCCCCTGTTGGATTTCTGACTTCCTGTGGTATTGTGGGGTCCCGTTTTTGACAAGATTCACAGCTTCTGACCCAATTTTTAACTTGTCTCTTCAAACTAGGCCACCAGAAACAACATACCAGGCGTTGATAGGTTTCTTCTACCCCCCTATGACCAAGGTCTTCATGCACCATCTTAAGTAGCCAGGATTTAAAATCTGAATTGAAGATAACCATTTGTGCCGCAGGCATATGCCTCTTCATGAGTTTTGAGTCTTTCACAAAGTAGTTGATTGATTTCCTCCTCATTTTCAGAAACTTGTCTTTGTCCATTGATTGTGGTTTCTTGAGAGTTTGTAGGTAGCGCTTCATGTCCATCCATCCAGAGCTTTCCCACTCCTGAATTTCTTCATCAACTATGCGTGTTGCAAAAGATTGGAAGCAGGGCCTAACTAATGGCTCATCCTCATCAAAATCTGGAGTTTTGTTATAGTACTCTTTGTCATCAGGTCCTAAAGGTCGTCTTGAAAGTCCATCCGGCATTGTGAAAGTTTTTCCGGGTTTATGTACCATATCAAAGGAAAACAATTGGATAAATGCCACCCATTGAGTCATTGGAGAATTGGGCAATGAAGGAGAGTTGATCATCTCAATCAAAGATCTGGCATCCACTTGCAACTCAAAATGCTGACCCCAAAGAACTGTTTGTAGCTTCTTAAGAATCTGAGCCACTCCACAAAGCTCTAGCTTAGGTTGAGAGTATCTTGATTCTACAGGTGAGAACACAATAGATTCATATAGCAGTACTGGTCTATTCAATCCTGTCTCTAAGTCTTGCTGACTCAGTACAGCTCCCGCAGCAATGAAACTTGAATCTACTGCTAAGATAATAAGGCCTGCATCCTCTGAATAATCTAATTTCTTGAGCACAATATCTTCCCCAACTTTATGTTTTAGCTTCAGAAATGCTTCTTCACAGGTGTCAGTCCATTCCCACTCCTGACTCTTGTGTGTCAGCTTCCGGAGGGGTGCCGTGTAATAATGAGCATATTGCATGAACTTTGCATAGATTATTAGAGCATCTCTAATTGTTTGGATAAATTTTTGACAACTGTTGAGCTCTTAGCAAGCTCGACAGTTATTTTATCAAGAGTGTCCCCACTCACGGCTCGATAACCCGGCTCTATTGCTGGGTTATCGAGCCGATCCACACTTGTGCTGCTCTGCAACTCGAGTTGCAGGGGAGCACTACACGGGGTGGGTTTTTATGGGTGGGGATCTCTTGGGGGTGTTGAATGGGGGGAGGATTGACTTGTGAAAGATATTCACGAGTTAGCTTATCGAGCTTGATAGAGGTCCATAAAGTTATGGACCTCTATCATGAATTTTTTTGATTCAACAGTTATGGAGCGCTATTGAGCGCACGAGTGGGGCTTGTCTTGATAAAGTTGGCTTATTGAGCCGACTTATCAAGACGATTGGAGATGCTCTTATGCCCGTCATATTAGAGCATCTCCAATTGTCTCGATAAGTCGGCTCGATAAGCCAACTTTATCAAGACGAGCCCCACTCGTGTGCTTGATAGCGCTCCATAACTGTCGAATCAATAAAATTCTCGATAGAGGTCCATAACTTTATGGACCTCTATCGAGCTTGATAAGCTAACTCGTGAATATCTTTCACAAGTCAATCCTCCCCCCATTCGACACCCCCGAGAGATCCCCACCCATAAAAACCCACCCCGTGTAGTGCTCCCCTGCAACTCGAGTTATCGAACTCGAGTTGCAGAGCAGCACGAGTGTGGATCGGCTCGATAACCTAGCAATCGAGCCGGGTTATCGAACGAGTGGGGACAGGGTCGATAAATTAACTGTCGAGCTCGCTAAGAGCTCGACAGTTGTCGAAAAGTTATCCAAACGATTGGAGATGGTCTTACGCTCCCAAACGAGGCCTAAAGTAGCACTCCCAAGTCCCCCCCCTCCTCCCCCCGTCTCCCTAGTTTAACCCAAAAAAGTGATGGACTTGTTTTGTTGACTCCCCTTGGTACCACTACCCTCTGATCTGGGTGAAGTTTTCCAGGCTCCCCGGCACTCCCACAAAAACCGTTGGCCAGGTCTAGCAACCCTTTTGGGTAGAAATGTTGGCAGGCAAAGAGGACATTGGAGCAGCTGTTGACGGCCCGCCTGGATGGTGGCAAGGTTTATCAGCTGAGTGTCAATGTTGAATGCTCAGCAATCGATTTACTACATCAAAATGACACCGGTGAAACTTCTGATGAACTCAATAAATTATTCATGAAAACCTGTTCAAAACAACTTGTTAGCCACCTGATTCATACCGCTCAACAAACCGCCATCGCATATCATTCTTTCAACCTGTTGATTATAAATTATTTCCAGTTTCCTCTTCTTTTGGTTTGTTTCTTGTTTTAACAATGCTTTAACCCTCCCGCGAGAGGGTAGAGACTTTTGCGTTAAGTTAGGTTGGTTAGGGGAAAGAGGGGATGTCATATATTCCCTTACTCAGAGGAAGTAGATTTACTGCATGATGACCGAATGGTCTCAGATTTTTTCCCTATGCAGTTAGGCATTATTATGCGGTTAGAAGTGCATGGCATTAGACAGCTTTAACTGTGTACACTTTTTCAGAGCCATTTTCTTTGAATGAGAAGCAAAATAAGAAGAATATATATAGAAAAAAAAAGATAACTCCCTCTAAAGCAGCATACGAAGAGAAAATGACAACAACAACGGATCGAATGATGTTTGAATTTCATTTTTAAGAAAGAGAAAGAGTAGTATACTTATATATATGTATATTAAGAATGGATTTCGTATTCGGCGCCCCTTCGGACGCTACCCCAACCAATCAACCTCCAATGCTGTTCGATCCTACGGCTGAGTGCGACTTTCTCGCCGACTTCAGTGCAAGCAGGTTGGTTCAACAAGACCTTAGCCAGGTCGGCTTTCACAGACATCACTCGTCCGCCCGTCGACGTCGAGCCAATGTTCACCATCAGGATCTCTCCCTTTGTTAGCTTGCTCACTTTCGTCTGCTTCTTGTCATCCGTCTTGACCCCTAATAATCTCCGTCTATCAATTTATTAAGCACGAAATTCGTCAGTTCTTTTGTCCTTGGATTATTAGCTGTCCGTTTAACAAGAACTGATCCACTGACAATAAGAAGTAATTGATCTCGATCTCGGTAAATATCTTCGGCAGTTTTCCGACGGCTCCCAAGACTTGACCGACAAGACGATCAGCCCGACACAACTGAGGGTCGATCTCTATTTATCAAAAAAAGCAAGCGATTAATGGAACAAAGAGGGAGAGTTGGTTCAATGAAATCAAATAAGGTTTAAAGGGATGGATCGAGACTTAACTTGTTCCGACTCCGATCAGCCCACCGGGAACCGCAAACAGTAGCTCGTTCTTCTCGGCCAGCAGAGTGACGATTTTACTCCGGATGGGTTTGCAGTGGATCTTGCCTTCGGAGTCTTTAGTGACGACACCAGGACGGACCTCG
The DNA here is from genome assembly GCA_007896445.1 of Puccinia hordei. Taxonomy (NCBI): domain Eukaryota; kingdom Fungi; phylum Basidiomycota; class Pucciniomycetes; order Pucciniales; family Pucciniaceae; genus Puccinia; species Puccinia hordei. The sequence goes on from RDRW01000086.1 coordinate 225,560, forward strand.
ACTTCTTGACCCATCTATGAAAAAAGATATGGATCAGGGATGAGAGGTGTTTTGCGACAAAGAAAGAAGAATCAACTGCGAGCTTACCCGCAAGACTCCCTGTAACAGACTACCACCTGCAACACCACCCTTCAGCTCATCGACTTCGGCTCCAGGCTTGTTGACGTCAAATGATCGGATGACTGTCAATCGGGGATCAGCACTGAAGTCCCGCATGGGCACGGGGATTTTTTTGACGATATATTCGTTGACCGAGTCGATGTTGTACCGTAGTTGGGCTGAGATCGGGACGACGGGTGCAGAATCGGCCACGGTACCTGATTGATTGTACCAGCGGAAAGAATAAGTTTGGAATAATTAAGGGAGAGATGGGGGAGAAATACCTTTGACGAATGATAAGATCGATTTGTATTGTTCGCTAGCTGCAGCCTCGGTGATCAGGTCGACCTTGTTCTGTAAGACGATGATATGTTTCAATTTCATGATTTCGATCGCTGCTAGATGTTCCGATGTTTGAGGCTGTGGACAGGGCTCGTTGCCAGCGATTAACAGTAAGGCGGCGTCCATGACGGCTGCACCTGATAACATGGTAGCCATCAAGATATCGTGCCCAGGACAATCGACAAATGAGACGTGTCTATTTTTGTATCGTTCAGACAACATGAAAGACGATTAAGGTCATTGGTCTGGGCTCATGTTTTGCTTATTGCGGGTTTCCCTTCCTTTTTTTTTTTTTCTGAATCGCACCTTATCAGTTTCATTCTGCCACGGCAGCCAGGGACATCGCACATTGGACGGTCTTCCTTGTCGCTCCCGTAACTTCGATAACAGCCGGGTCGAGCGCAGGAGGCTTCCTCGCACTTGTATATCTATAGAAGATAACGTGCGAGCCATTAACGAACAGTGAGAGTATGTGGGTCTGAGGAATAAATACCTTGGCATTGGCATAACCCAGCTTGATCGTGATATTTCTCTCCAACTCGTTCTTGAACCTGACCGTGTGGACACCGGAGATGGCCTTAACGACAGTAGATTTACCATGAGCGACGTGTCCGATAGTACCTGATTGATTGAAAATGAAAGCTTCAGCGAACGGTTGGTGCGAGGTGGAGTGAGGTGACTACTGACCGATGTTGATGGTAGCTTGTTTTGAGATGACCTGAGGGCTGAGTGGGTTAAGTGAGGAGGTATCTAGTTTGATCTCCTTGATGTCCTCGATGTTGACGTGTTCGATTGGCTTGGATGTCTGTGGAGTGACTGAGGAGGATGAGTTGGGTAGTCCGTTGAGTTGATGGTTATGGTTGTTTTGTTCGACTGAGGCTGAATGGGAGCTCTCTGAGCCATCGTCTGATAGCTCGGCCAGTTCGTTGTTGTTGGTATTAGGTGCCATTTCACTTTTTGGTGAGCGTCCTGCTATTAGTGGTGGTGGTGGTGGTGGTGGTGGTGTTGGTGTTGGTGGAATCTTTCGAGGGAAAAAAAAAAAAAACAAGTAGCAGCAGTAACCCCACTCAGTATAAGCATACCCACCGATCACCGGTATCCCTTCATGTGAGGGTTAGGCTTAATTATGTAAATAATTGTCCCACCAAGTCAGAAACATGTTAGTCCTATTGAAAAAAAAAAAATGTGACATTTATTTAGTATACTGATGAAATGTATAAGAAACAGATAAAAAAACTAACACAAACTGACCAAGTACATTGACACAAGGTGAGTCATATGCTTCTCCTAGAGAGATTCTCAGTGGTGTAATGAGAGATAGGTATGAAATCTTAAAAATCTGCAATTTAATGCAAAAATACATTTTGTACTCATCAGTGGACTTTGAAAGTGGTTAGGTGAACAACTGACATGTTTTCAAAGTGGCAAGTTCTGTCAAATTTGGCAATTACATAATGGTGGATGTGTTCATATTTGATACCCCCAAATAAATAAGAGGGGACATCAAAAATATGACCAAATTAATTCAAAGGTTTGAAAAAGCCCACCATTTTCAAAAACTAATACTCATTCACCTACCCTCTTTTATAACCAATTGATGACCAATTATTTGCTTTTAGATAATTGACTGGTTACAAGTCTGGATTTCTGGTAGGTGATACACCCAATAAAAAGCAAATATTTAATTAAAATATATTTGACTAAAATATGTGATGGCCTGAGAAAAATTTGACCCCAGATTTTATCAGAGCTCCTTTGACATAATAATATAATTCTCATTATAATAATAAGATAAAACTAATCTTCAACTGTGGTTTCTTGGTCACATATCTCCCACCATGTTTAGAAATTTCAAGTTACCATCTTCAATGATTCAAATTTTCCACTGGATAATTGATAAATATGCTTATAAATTCCTGTTTTGAACACTTGACATAAACTCACAGGTGTGTGCTACTAGAATATGTGTAAAGAATAGACAGGCTATCAACTCTTTCCCACTTTCTAAAATCCCCCACAAATCAAACCAGACCCAGAAGAAATTCACTACCAGAATGATTACCTAGGTTGAATCTATCTCATTTTTACTAGCATGTATCCAGTCTATACAAAACAAGTTGATCTGAACTGATGAAATATAAACCCAAGGGACCCCTTTTGATTATTATTCATCAGTTAAGATAAGCCAAGCTTAAATAGGTTGAGTTCATCACGTTTTGAATGGGATATAATCAACCCAGCCAATTATGCTAGAAGTGAAATCATAACAGATTCAACCAATTTTGTTTTCACATGGCTGAGATACTTGCTACCTTTGGTCTATAGCACTCACTAGTCCCAGGATCAATGGAAGTGATTGTCCCTCCACCTAGGTTGGAAACCTTGAAACTATTTATCTTGACCTTTTGTCTGTTTTGCCACCAAAAATCCACCCTTTATAACTCTCTTCAATCCTACTATTACTCCCTTTCTTTCTCTATGTCTTTTGCAACAAATTTACTATCATCAATTTTTCAATCAAAGGAAACCCCCCCTGTTTTCTTTGGATATGGTATTTATTTGTTTCCCTGCTCAAAAGTCAAAACAAAAAAAAACATGGCTGATCAGCTAAACTTAAAAAAGATCCAACCAGTTTTCATTTGTTCCAAAAAAAAAAACATTGTGTTGGATAGATTCTTAACTTCTACTAAGTTCCATAAAGCAGGCGGGTAGTTATTGGCATAGATTGATCTACCACTCTTGTCAGAGGTTGAGAAGAGAATTGAACTAATAAAATCCCCCCCCCCCCCCAAAAAAAAAAAAAAAAAAAAAAAAACCAAGCCTGAGAATTGATATTTATCTCTCTATAATCTCTTCTTTCTTTATTTTCTTCTTCTTCTTCTTCTGTTTAAATTAAGACAGCTCTATTCTGTAGGATTTATATTGGTTGATAGGCCTTTTAGAATTCCAGAGAGCTGGTTCTGCCCTAATTCTGCAATTATTTGAATGGGGGAATGGTAACTGATCAAGAACATATTTTTTTTAAATTTCCATATTTATAATATTATAAAATGGAAAATTTTATGGCACAAAACCCCTGAGTTCCTAGGCATATGGATGTATTTATAAGGGGCCCACATTCAACACATGTGACTAGGGCCTATGTTTCTATGAATCTTATTGCATTCTACATTCTATTTTGGCTGGTGTGTGTCTTGATTTCCTTTGGAAGAGGCATTCAAATCCTTATACAGACAGTCCATAGTTTTATGTTAAGATGTAGATTGAAGATTGAGATAAACCACAAGGCCCAAGATCAACTTGAACAAAAAAATTGTAATTTTTGAATATGAAAAATCTCATGATCATCATTTTTCAAGATGACAAGAACTTAATGATTTGATGGAAGACTGAATTTTAAGATGTTTCAAATGAAATTAATTATTTTTGTTTTGTTTTCTCCATTCCTTTTCAAGTGGCTGAAGTTTTATGAATGTGTGAGAGATATTTTCTTGTGATTAAGTTTATATTCTGTATATGTATTTATATATGCACTTTTCATCTTTTTCTGTATGAGAGTGAGTTAAATCAGATACAATCTAATTAATTGTTCAAATTTACTTTTTATATGTAGGTTGTTGGGAAGTGTGTTTGTAATGAGAGGATCAGATGAACAGCAGTCCTGTTAACTTCCTATAAAGATCTTGAGTTGGAACTGCAAACTGGACAAAGGGGAGACATTGTTGTTGATAGATATACATGCGATGACAAAAAACAAACAACAAAGGCAAAGACCAAATTAACAGGAATGTATATTTAATAGTCCATGCAATCTCTTGTAGTACAAAAACAGTATAGGTCTTCTTTAATCCTGATTTGAACGATTCATTATCTCAAACCTCATTGAGCATTAGTGTTAGCTGATAAGACCCTGACCACATCAAATCAAATCGAAAGAAAGACCCCTAAAGACATGAAGAAAAAGAAATTGTATTCTATCCATAGTGCGAAAGTATGACACGGCATGTACCATGCTGAGTGAGCTCAAGTGAGTAGAGGTGGAGAGTCTAGGGACCCAAGAAGATGTGAATTAAATTAAATTGGGACCCACAAAAAACAACAACAATCGAATCGAGAAAGAGAAGACGACAAAGAGATAGAAAGAGAGAGAGAGAGAGAGAAGGAAGAATGAATTGCGAAGGGAATGTGATGGGAACATAAATTGAGCAGTATGGTTGGGATGGTGATGAGAAGATGTAGATCGTCGAGGGAGTAATTAAACAAACATGTCGATAATGGAAAAAGAAAATTTAATGAAAAAACAAGGGATTCAAACATGACAGATAGACAGAGGAAGAAATGAATGAATGAAAGAAAGAACATTTCCACGTGTGTATGATACGAGAAGACGAGAAATGTACAGATGAATCTTTTTGTGTATGCGTTTTTCTCTAGTGATTGGATCATCTAAACCAAAGGTGACGAAAAGTAATCCAAGAAAGTGTTATATGTGGGATGAGATAAAGTGAAGTGATTGGCACAGATAATTAGGAATCAGGAGTGATATGAACCAGTGTACGAACAGAGAAGTAAAATGGGTTTCTGTAAGTATGTGCAAGTTGATGAAGGAGAATGAATGATGACAATCGAGGAAAACGAATGAGAAAAGATCGAAATGAGAATGGTAACAGAGGAAAAGAGGCTGGAAAAGTCAAGCGACAGCAGCTGCTTGATTTTTACTAGCGGCCCAAGCTTTCTCCCGTTCTTGAAGCGACATGGCACTGCGAAGAGAGATTAAATTGCATGAGTTGAGAGCGGGTGGAGACCATAGTGGAAGACAGAAGGGGCATACTTGAGAAGCCGAACGACTTCAGGCATAGCCGGTCTGGCGTCTGACGAGTTATCCCACATGCGATCAATCAGCGCAACAATCTCTCGGCCCCATTTTCGACGGACCATGCTCGTACTAGGCCGTAGTTTGTTCTTACCGACTTCTTCGAAGATTGCATGCTCGTTCATTCCCTATTCCGATCCAGCCAAACACATAAGAGTAAAAGAAAAAGTCAGCCACTCAGTTGAGCCTGCAAAAGTCAAGGTGGTTGATGTTAAACTGACTTGGAACGGGTACGTTTTCTCTTTGAATGGCCAACACAGAACCTCCCAAAAGACCAATCCAAGAGCATAGACCTGTAACCGCAAAACATCAGCAGACTTTTACAAACAGACAAAAAAGTAAGAAGATATAACGTACATCAATGCTGTGGTTGTAGGCAGGGTGGGCCACCCAGAGCTCAGGGGCTTGCCAGTTAAGCGTCCCACAAGTGGTGGCACACATTGACATGACATCCCGTTTGACTCGAGCGAGTCCCTGAAGAATGGGACATTTATAACAACATCAAAGACAGCTCCAACATGGGAATAGGAAGAAAATTTACAAAGTCAGTAATCTTGGCGCTCCCGTTGGCAGTGATCAAGACGTTGGGACTTTTGAGGTCGCGATGAATGATCGATGGTGTGCGAAGATGGCTAGGAAAATCGAAAAAAACCCGTTAATACAGGAAAAAGATTGTATACGGGACGATCACAAAGAAGTCGAAGAAAGGCTTAACAGGTATTCAACCCCTCTGGCGGCGTCTAACATCAAGCCCAAGATCTGGACGTAGGAGGGGCAAGGGATTTTGCGAATATAACTGCAAGAATCACCATGTTGGATAGAGATAAAGATCAGATGTCGCTACATGGCATGACAATCCAAAGCCCAAAACTCAACTCGTATAGGTCTCCGTTCCTGCAAAGCTCAGTGACTATGGTACATGGTATAGCGCCGCCGATCGAGACCCCAATGAAGCGGACGATGTTAGGATGTCTGTATGCAGATTAAATATTTTCGACATGAGTATCTTCAGAGCTTGTAGCCTGTACTGAAACAAACAACTAGCCTCAGGTCCCTCAGTAGCCCCAGTTCTTTTATATCCATGTCAGTAAGACGGCCTCTGAGGTCGCATATCGCCACTCGGAAGTTGCGATATCTGCCCATGTAGACATCCTTAAAGCTTCCGCTGCCAACCTTGTGTTCACGGGTCTAGAAGCGAATGGAGAAGATAAGTCTTTGGTCGGAGAATAGTTACTCAGCAAAGAGAAGAGAAGGAGAAACTCGACTAATTTTTCCGGCGGAATCTCCTTGTCGGACAGTTTCAGATCCTCCAGGTCTAACAGCACGTCGAGGTCTTCAGGAGGGGATGGGCGAGGTCGGATGCTCTTGGATCCAGTATGCTCATCGTCGTCTTGAGTCTCGGTGGAAGCAGGAGGAGAGGGAGGAGAAGATGATTTCATGACGACTGTACCGGGAGCGACGGCAGTAGAGGGGACGTGCATGCCTTTCATCGTGCGGGGCTCAGTGATGGACATCGGACCGCCGCCGGTGACGTTGATACTGGACATGCTCATCTTTCCGATCGGGCCGATCGAGGGGACCTTTGTACCGACGAGCCTGATGCTACCCCGTTTGGAGTTACGGGAGGGGTCATCGAGTAAGGGTATCATCGGGGGATGGGACATCACGGCGGTATCCTCCGAGAGTTGTGCAGGAGGGGTCTTCTTAGCCGGTTGAGCCTCCTTCTCCGGGCTACGGATAGAAGGATCAAGCTGGTACGGATGCTCGAGAGCAGTGGCAGCAAGGTAATTGGCCAGCTGGCTATGAGGAGAGTGGACGGCCTGCTGGCGGTTATTATTGAAAGGGTCGGGTATGGCCATACGAGTCCGGGGTTGAACGCTAGAGCGAATGGTCTCCTGGTGGTTGTCTGGGGCTTGTTTGGGAGGTGAGGCACCATTGCGGGGTCGTAAGTTGTAGATCCCGGGATTAAGGTCAGGTGAGTAGAGTTGAGGATCGATGGAGTCTTCAAAGGATCTCTCTTGGATGGCCGGGTAAGAGCGATCGTGATCATCTGTATCGTAGCCGGATGCTGAGCTCATCATGGAGTCATCGGTCTCGGAGAATCCTGAGGATCGTTGACCAAGATTGGCTTCACGCTGATTGATGGGAAGGAGGTAGATTAAGTTAGGATGCTTGGATGGATGCTTGAGAGAGGGGTTGGCTTACCCATGAGAGCAAGGCCTGGACCATCTCTCGTTTGGTGAGCTCACGAGAGGGACTGAGGAGGCCACGTTCCCGGCAGAGGTCGCGTAAACGGTTATGTTTACGTTTCATGAGACTTGCTTCGGTGGCATGTGATAGGCTATAGCTTGGTGCAGCGGTGGAAGGCGGAGCAAGATCGATGGCCATAGCTGAAGAGATTACAGATATCAGAGAGCTTGCAGAAGGGATGAATCTAGCAAAGAAAGGGAATGACTGACAGTTATAGCCTCGATTGATGGCGGTTTGAGGGGCCAATGCGGTGATGCTAGGGTTGAGGGGGTGTTGATGAGTGTGTTGGTGTTGGTTGAAGGTGGTGTACGGATGGTCATCCGGTGCGCCCCGATAGACCATGGTGACTGGGGCCGGCTTCTCCTTCTTGGCCGGACGGTTGGTGAGCAGGGTCTTGGTGGAGTGGTTGGGAGGGGTGTTAGCTGATCCGGTGAGGTCGCTTGCCATGGTTCGATCTCGTTTCTTGGGTGGGGGTGGGGGGAGGGGCATATGTGGCGGTTCTAGTTGAGGATCTAGTTGGAGATAGATTGGAGAGGGAGGGGTGTTGGTGAAGGTGGAGGTACTGGGTAGGAGAGGGGATGATTGAAGATGGTCGTTGGTTAATAAGTAGTGAGGAGGAGGATGAGGAGGAGGAGATGGTGAGGGTGCGATATCTAGTCTGTGGTCGCGAGTGGGTAGTGCAGCTAAGAATGGGTTGAGGTGATGGTGGTGTTGTTGTTTTGAGTTGGGACAGGGTAGACTGTCTGGAAGGGGTGGGTGAGGTGGTTTTGGTGGTGAGTGGTGGGTTGTGCTGGTGTCTGAGGTCATGGTACTGGTACTGGTACTGGTTGAAGTTTCGTTGAGAGAACCCAGGTTGGGTGAAGTTTGAGAGAGTACAGTTAACTGGGAGGTGGAATATGTAATCAGTTGAGGCGTAGGAGAGGCTGTAAGTTAAGTCCAAAGGGGGGTTTAACACTACATGCGTACATAAATCACTACTTGTTTCTCTAAATTAACCTTTCAACCCTTGGCTCATCCCCTTCTCAATCTCACACACACATACACACACCAATGGGAGAGAAAACACCAGATTGGGATGGTGATCCAAAAGAGGAGAGACTGTATTTTTTTTTTCATTATTGACAGATCTAACCATGAGGGAACAAATTTTTTTTTTTTTAAAAAAAACATCGTAACAAGAATATCGGGGCATGTATCTATATGATTCTTAGGGGAGATCCAGTTGTAGGCCAGCCAGCTTGACCTTGGTCTGATCGACTGCAGCCGGAGTGGGTGAGAGTAAGGGATCAGGTCGGTTGGAGCTCAGGATGGGTGTCAGCGTTAGTCTTCCGGCGGGATGGGGTGGCAAATAACCCTCGCGTTGATGGTCGATCTGCTCGGCTAAGAAACTCGGTCCACAGGCGGCGGCAATGAATCCGAGGTAGGGCGGGGATGGATTCAGTGGACGGGTACAGAACTCGGGATGGGCCTGCATACCACAGTAGAACCGATGGCCTGTGTCATTCATCATTAAACCACACTCAGCATCCTCTTCTCTCCCTCCATCTGCCGCTCATACCACCACTTATTATTAACAACACCTACCCTCGAGCTCGGCGACCTGCATCCGCAAACCTTTAGAGTCCTTACCAGTAAAACGCCAACCCTGGATCTCGAGCCGCTCGATGTACTCCGGGTTGACCTCATACCGATGCCGATGTCGCTCCCAGATCGTCTCCCGGCCTCCGTAGATCGCTCTGATCGCCGACCACTCAGTACCTGCCTCGAACTTAGTCGCCCTCAGACCTAACCGCATCGTCCCCCCCATCTGCGTCTTGGAAACCTCGGGCATATAAATGATCACCGGCTCAGACGTACCCTCATCGAGCTCAGTGGATTGAGCACCTAGTTAGTCGTAGGCCTTCGATCGATCAGCTAGATTAACAACCAACCACCCTGGAATCTCTCAATCCCTTACCGCTCAGCCCACAAACATTCCTCGCCCATTCCAAGACGGCGATCTGGAATCCAAGACAAATACCCAAGAATGGAACTCGTTTCTCTCGCGCCCATTTAGCCGCTGCGATCATCCCTTCGGTGCCACGGACTCCGAAACCACCGGGGATGAGGATCCCTCTGAGGAATGGGCAATCCAGAGCGCCGATCAAGAGGATGGTTTAAGGTGATCAACTCATGGGGCGGGGAAGATGATCGGCTGAACTCACTCTGCTGAACAGAGCGCGACCCATGCCGCGTGATATTCCTTCGTCTCGACCCCCTTCTTTTCCAGATGTTCCGAGTCTACCCACTGTTGTGACAGTTGTTGTACATCAGCCCCTCTTAACTCTCAGCTCGAGGGGGGAAGCTCAAACGCGCGTAGAAAGTTAGGCGAGATGGCTCACCTGAAGATTGAGCTTCTTGCCCACCCGCATGCTAGCATGCTCGAGCGATTTAATGACCGACATGTACGAGTCTTTTAAGCTCACATACTTTCCAACCAAAACAATATTCACCGAGCCAAAGGTATGAGCATATCTTTGGTGATAGATAGATGGTACCACATATGTAATCAATCAGTCAAGGTCAAATTTCGTATCATGTTTTGATTGAGACCTACGAAGTGGTCAGGGTAGTCCATTTAGCATGGAGCTCGGCGCCGCGCTTCTGCCGAGGTCCACCCTCACCCACGCTGATCTCACCTAGGTTGAGTCGTTGGGAGAGGAAGCGCATCAGGCCCTGTTCTTTCAAAAAGAGGGGGACATGGTAGACGCTAGCGACATCGTGACAGGCCACGACCTGGTCGGGCCCAACGTGGCAGAACATGCTGATCTTGGAAGCAACGGTACGCTCCAGAGGCTCAGCGCACCGGGCGGCGATCAAATCTGGGGTCAGGCCGAGTCCACGCAGGTCGCGGACGGATGACTGAGTCGGTTTGGTCTTCTGCTCGCCGTGAATGACCGGGACGAGGGAGACGTGCATCAGGGCAAAGTTCTCGGTGCCGACGCGAAACTAAGGAGTAAGTCAAGGCAGTCTCTCGTCAACTTCCGTCCACCTTCCTCTCCTCCCCTCCCCTCTCGGAAGTATTCGATGCTCTAAGGGGTGTGTGGTGTGGGTGGGGGTGTGTGGTTGGATGACCAACTTGAAACTGGCGCATGGCCTCGACGAACGGCGCACTTTCGATATCTCCCACCGTTCCACCAAGCTAGAAACATTCGCGTACAATTAATCAGACTGGTACGCTTAAGAGAGTAATATGTTGATATCCTAAGAGGATCTATAAGAGCTTTTGGACTCACTTCGACGATACAGACATCCGGTACTTCGCCGTCCTCATCGACGGGGATCTTGCTGACCCGTTCGACCCAGTCCTGGATGGCATCGGTCAGATGAGGGATCACCTGTACGGTCTTTCCGAGGAAATCTCCCCTCCTCTCCTTCGAGATCACCTCGCTGTAAATCTTTCCCGTTGTGATGTTATGCTCCCGGGTCAGGGTCACATCCAGGTACCGCTCGTAATTACCCAGATCAAGATCCGCCTCTCCCCCATCATCCAGCACGTAGACCTCGCCATGTTCGGTTGGGGACATCGTGCCCGCGCTGAGTCGAGGGAAGAAACAGCAGCGGTGTCAGCCGGTAAATGTCAGGAACCACTCTCTCCGAAAATACAAGGGACCCACTCGAGATTAAGGTAAGGATCGATCTTGATGGCCGTGACGCGCAGGCCGAGCATCTTGAGGAGCAATCCGGTTGAAGAGGCTGTTGGATATGATTTATAGTGGTTACCGGTTCCCTATTACCTCGACACATGAACGTTCAAGAAGAGGGGGGGGAGTGGAGACGATGAGGAGTAAGGTGGCTCATACCCAAGGTGCCCTTCCCGATACCTGAGATCACTCCTCCGGTTACACTGTTTCGGTCATCGGCCCCAGTCAGCCCAGTTGTTTCATCATACTCTTGAGACTCTAAGAACTTACATGATATATTTCATAATGGTCTATCGATGGCGTCAATCGTCTCCTGGAACGTGATTGGATGAGATACGGGCGTTTATGTATGGATTTTTATTCTTCCTGGGTGAGCTGTGTTGTAAAGTGTGCACTTTGCATATGCAACCTGTCAAACTGAGGGCCAACACACAGTGATTTATGTACCAGTACTGCCCGTGAAGTGTGTGAGAAGCAAACCGTAAAGGTGATTGAAGGAAAGCATTCAACCATAATGATAGGATTTCGAGCACAGCAGTACGTCTACTGGTGACCAACAGACCAAACTGATCAGGTCTTGTTTGTGTTGCATTGGGCCTGTTCTGAATTTCAGGAAATCACTGGGACAATTTCATCCCCTCCTAAAAATGAATCGTTACTTTCTCCTGAGTTCTTCTACAAGAAAGAGAAGGTTATTCCAAGAAAATTAATTATAAAAACATATGTCAACATAAATAAATAGGGCCTTGGTTAAATAACTCCCAGGAATTAGAAAAACAAATTGCAAAATTCCCTGACATACAGAGGACCACAATGTAGGAGCTGCTTTTCTAATTCACAACTAAGGGGTGGGAGTTGTTTGCCCAAAATTCCTACTTGCAATAAATTAAAAGAAACTAATTATCACCTGCAATTCTCCCCCTGGGCTCCCAATATTTTTACAGCATCACAAAATTATGCCTCTCCCCCAACTGTTAAGTGTTGAAAGTTACTGCACCTTCTGTAAATGTTGTTTAAGGGTCACCTCATTGTGTCACAATTTATCACTCTATCCCTCATTTTTGTGGACTCTTCCAGCTTGTGGTTACATTCCATGCTAGTACTCATTGATATAAGTAACAATGAAGTTAGAACTATAAGAAAAAAGAAACAATAAAAATGAAGATTCAATTCAATTAAAAAAGAAAAATTATCAATAAAAATTATCAGGAGATATGAGTTGTCTACCAAGAGTCATTGTGAAAAAAGCAGAATACCAGGCTTTCCATTCTAAAGCCTCAGGGGAAGCATCTTTTTCCCAGTGCCACAATGAATGGGGAGCAGGAAATAGAAGGGCAGAAAAGTGAGAACAATAAGCAATAAATGAAAAGAATATGGGTGGTTTGTTGTTGGGGGGGGGGGGGGCAGAAGAAAGGGAGGAAATTTTGAGACCAACTTTGAGAGAAAAAGAAAACAGGGGTCTGGAGGGGATTGGCCATTTCTTCACCTATGGATGGCATGGACATCCACTTATCCTTCCCATATTGTCCAGGTGATTCAACCACAATTTGTTTCAAATTCTTTTCCAATTCATGAGAGAGTAGATGATTGTAAGACATCACTTTTGACTCCTCACTGATATGTGTTTTGAAGGTTTTCTAGAACAAGAACTTATGTCTTAATTTTCTAGAACCTATGGATGTATTGCTAGCTCATTAAAGAATTAAGGTCAAAACTGCAGATATTACTTTGGAGAAAACATTTCAAATTTCAGGTAGAGGCAAAATCTCTTATACAAATGGTTAATACACCCAGCTTGCCAAGTGCCCCAATGAAAAGATGGGTGGCATTTATTCAACTCTTTTCTTTTGATTTGGTACATGAACCAGGGAAGACACTTACCATGCCGGGTGGATTATCAAGAAGAACATGGGATAGGGATGATGTAGCCAAGGACGCAGATGAAGAAGATGGATAGGTTAAACAACACCCGGGTATGGGAGAAAAAGCAGTTGGAACTGTGGAAACTCAGGTTACAGGAGCCGGCAGGGAACAAGTAGGATTTCGGAAACACATGAAGGAATATCTAGAAACACTCAGGAGGGCAGAAAACTGGTCACATACAGAATTTCAAAGGACTAAGTGTAGGTCATCAAATTATTTTATACAGGACAGAAAGCTGAGGAAGAGAAGGGAACCATACAGCCAAGTCATTGTGTTGGTGGAGGTAACTCAACAGAAGATGATGAAGGCAATGCATGAGGATTTGGGCCATCATGAAGCAACAGAAAAATATTATAGGAGGATACAATTGCAGTATTGGTGGGAAGTGTTGGAATTTCATCACTGTGTTTTCCCTCTCTTCCTCTTTCACACATCTGTCACTCCTTTTTATCCCATTTCCAGATGAATATCCAATCTCACCTTCTGTCCCACATCTCAGCCATAACTTGTATGTAGATAAATAACCATGCTGCTGAGTAGATAATGAGATCATCTGTTCTCTGCGCCCTGATCCCTGTGGTCTCTATAAGATACAACCACTTGTAGTGTGTGCACTTTTCTGCCACACAAGCTAGCAGTTATTAGCCCCTTGACCACCTTTTTTTCTATCTTGAGTCTTTTGCCTCAAGATTTTTTTCCCGGTCAAAACTCCTCAGTTCACTCTCCTCACCTTGAAAATCTATCAGGAAGGAATGAAGAAAATAAAAAGGAGGAGGGAAAAGCAACGTGCAAACCCACATTATTTGAAAGATTTATTATTGATGCTGTTCAAATTAAGGCAGGTCAATAGATTTATTTAGTAGTAGCTAGGGATGATTTTTTTTGGGTTGGGTTGAAACGGTAGCCTTGGAAAAACTAAGTTCAAAGAATGTGGCAGAGTGGTTCCTGTTGGAATGGATTTATTGAGATGGAGTGCCCAAGGAGGGTACAGTGGAGAAAGGAGCTGCATTAAAAAAGGAACTTCAAACAGCAATGAGGAGGTTTGGCACTAATCTTGGAATGGACCCCGTATTTTGCAGAAGAGCAGGGAATGGTGGAAAGAGGCCAGAAAGAAATTAAGGAGGCATTAGCCAAGATGTGTGGCGAAAATGGAAAGAAATGGAAGGATTATCTACCTCTGGTGACATTTGCAGATAGGATGTCCACGAAAAGAACAACCGGTTACTCACCATATGAATTTCAGTTTGTACAACTGGAAATTTTACCAGTGGATCACAAATTAGGCAGTTTTTGATGGTTAATTTGTCAGAAATTCAAACAACAGCGGAATTGTTGGAAGCAAGGACAAAAAAATTGGTGGTCAAGGAAGGGGATCAAAGAAGTGTGTCAGAAGATGAAGAAATCCTGTGAAAGTTTGGTTGGGTACTGGGATACGTGTCTGGCACATTTACTACAGAAACCGCTTAAACCAGGAGATTTAGTGGTGGTATAAAATAAGGCACTAGAAACACAATGGGGAGTTTTATTCAAAAATAAATGGAATAGACCTTATAGTGTAGTCAAGCAAAAGAAGAAGGTACCATATGGTTTGGCAGAACTGGATGGGATGGTACTAACCAGGACATTTGCAGAAAATCATGTAAAGAGGTTTTATCCAAGAGGAGAGTCACAAGCAGAAGAAGGCAAGGAATTGAAACAGGATGAATTGGAAGAGGAAGGGGAAAAACAGGAGGAATTAGAAGGTGAAGAGGATGAACAGGAGGAATTGGAAGAGGAAGAGAATGGACAGGAGGAAGAAGATGAAGAGGATGAAGAGGAGGAGTGACACATAAATTGATTACCTAATCATTGAGGTGGTTTTTTATTGTGTTGAGGTGAACTAATGTTTTTTAAGTAGAAGATTTTTTAATTGGAAAGAAATTGGTAGGAAAACAGTTTCCTCTGTTGATCTGAGGGAATAGGGTGGGCCAATGCTACAAAAATCAAAACTATTCAGTCATTCTGAATTATGTGGATAGGATGCGCAACAAGGAAGAGGACAATGGATGGATTAATCTTTGGATGGGAAAAATACATATGGAAGACATGGACAACAGTGGAAGTAAAGTGAGACTCTGATAAAAGAATACAAGTACAATAGGACTGACAAGATTAGAGGGATTTTTTGACTACGGGAAAATAGGGGAGAATATTTAGATTGGGCATTGACCAGGAAGAGGAGGATATAAAAGTTCCGGATCTTACAGTGCTGAATCTAAATAAACCCTTTTGTGGAATGTAACTGGTATTTTTCTGGGGATCAACATCATTGATGGGGAATATAAGAGGATTGGATGTTTATGTGGTTTGTTTAACTCATCCAGAATTTGTATCATGGATATGTATTAGGAATGGAATCAAGGATTACAGTGGAGATTGAGTGGTATAGTCAGGAACTAGGTGTTGAAACTTAGAATTTGATATAGTTGTTAGGGAGGGCAGATGGATCAGTAATTATAAGCAGGATTTTATTCAACTGGCATTCTGGTATTGGAAGACAACAACATTTTTACAATGGAAAGCGGAATATGGACAAATGGACCTAGGATGAAAGTAAATCACTACATTAAGAGGATTAATTGGGCGGAAAATTCAAGAAGTGGTCTTTGGGCATTTTTCACAAACTTTGTGGACAGATTCAGTTGGAGGGGGGGGGGATGTGTTGTTCCATTTTCATGAAAACACCAAAAGACCATGGTAGAATAATTGGGATAGCATATACACAAGCAACATTTATTACAAGAGGAGGAATAGTAGAATAAATGTAAAATTCACTTCTACACAGGACAATAGGATGACAGAAATCACAGTGTTATTGGGAATGGACTGGAGGACAAGGGGTACATAGGATGGAATAGGGTACAGAGGAAGGGAATAGAAGAGGTGGAAGGTATTGGGAGAAAATGTCTAAACCAGGAAGGGAAAAGGTATGGTGGTAAGTATTGGGAGAACATGTATCAACCAGGTATGGAAGGGAGGATGGAAGGTTTTTTTATTTTGTGCAGGCAGTTATAAGGGCATAAAACCTCTATAAGGGTGGTATATGGAATTATAAGGGTTGAGGAATTAGTATTTTGTTATTTGGAGACAGAAATTAATTAGGTGAGGAGGAAGAAGGGAAGAAGGAGCAAGGTGTCAGGAGAGGCTTTGACCACCAATATTCTGGGTGGAAGGAGTTAACAGCTGGGCAGGCAGGCTATGTGTCAGGCTGTTTGGGTCTCTCATCAACACACAATTTCATGCAGTGAATTATATTCAGGAAGATAAGGTGTACAGGGTGTGGTCCTGCAGCATAATTCCCTCATTGTTTGTACATGTAGGAAAATCTATGCAGGCAGATAAGGTGTATAGGTGTGTTCCTGCAGCATAATTCTCTCATTGTTTGTACCTGTAGGGCAATCTACGCAGGCAGATAATGGGTATAGGTGGTTTCCTGTAGCTTAATTCCCTCCCAGGGAGAAACTCTGCAGAATAGCACACTCACAAGGAGCTCCCCTGGGGCATAAATCCCTCACTCTTCAATATATAAGGAGGCCTCTTTCCCCCTCTTCAGTTCCCTTTTCACCATCAGCCTACAGAGGTTTGGTCACAGTGGTTATTTTATTTAGTGGTAATGTGTTAGTTAGTGGTAGTGTTAGTGGTAGTGGTAGTAGTGGTAGTATTAGTAACAGTAACAAGTAGTATTATTAAAAGTAGCATGTAGTAGTAGTAGTAACAGAAGGTCTAGTATTGATTAAATTTCCTTATCAAGAGATTGCTTGAGGAAGAGATCATTACCACCCTTCTCAATCAACAACCCAGTATTAGTAACAATTTTTATCATTGATCCCACTGGATTATTTTATCCATCATCATCAGAAGTTGTAACAGATATATGAAAATATCGAGTTGAGGTATCTAGGTGTGATAGAGATTACTACATAAATGTAATATCTATCTTGGAATCAGCCATATATTTATCAATATTGATTACAAGACTCTTAGTTATTTGCATAGTACCATTTAGAGGGGCAGGTCTTTCAAACCACCCACAAGTTGTAATAGCGTTTCAAACTATTTTCAATTTATTTCCCCCTCAGTGGATATTTCACCAAATTATATTTAGTGTCCCACAAGATTCCTTCAATGCCAGTTGGGGTTTTTAGTTTTTTTTTCTTCAATTTCAACATCAAGCTTTGGGTTTGTTTTTTTCATGGTTGCAGGAGGGATGGATTGCGCAGAAGACTTCTGATGTATTGATTGCAGCAATTCAATTTCCATAAGATTTGATTGACCAGGGTACATTTCAAGATTTGGATCTATGTTGGCCATATTGATGTGTATATCTGTGTTACGCAGAGTGTAATTTAAATCAAATTTGAAGTTGAGAGGTTGGATGGTGGACAATGAAAAGACCAGACTCACTGTTTTGGGAGGCCTTTGAAAGTCGCTATAGGCTGGGTTTGGTAGCCGTCTGGGATTAGGGATTGGATTTGATTTGATAAATTTGGGATCCTGTAGCACATTTGGCCAAACCTTGTGCGGTCACATCTCTGTTGGAGATGCTCCAAGGTTTCAACACAAGGGCCATGTGGCTTGAAATCAATTCTTCTGATTGTATTGCATAATCTATATGCATTGCATTGTCCACATCATCATTGAAAAATTTGCCACAGTTCAGAGTTATTCAAATGATGATTCAAGAAAATGTGCTAGGACCTGGGGATTCACAAAAATCAGCCCGACCACTCCCTTATCTAGAATTTTCAATCCCCTCTACCTCCTGCTTGTGTGTGGTTAGTTATACCAAGCCCTGTTCAAAATTTCACAACCTGATACAACCTCATTTCATACATGCTTGGCAAGGAGCCTGCGGGACTGACCACATGCTTTATCTAAGAGACAAATACTCATCTGAATTTTTATTGATGAACACATTGCGGGTTGAGTTTTACCAGCCTGCCGATCTGATACTTCTGGCAGATGATCATGTTTGACCTGCCCACTCCAAAGATTTTATTTTACTAGATTTTTGTTTTGCCCTTACAGGTAATCAGTTGGCAGAATAAAACCCCTTATAATGCATGGCTTACACATAGAAATCCAAATTTTGATGTACTTACAGGCAAAAGCTACCTGAGGTGCATGTATCACTCCACCCAAGTCCATGAATTGCTTTTGAACTAAGTTGATTATTCAGATTGAGGGCAATACCACTTGCCAAATTTAAGTCCTGTACCTGGGATGAGGCAAATACTCCGGTGTGAGAACTCCTTTGGGACGGATGGCAGTTCTGTGAGGGGGAAATAACAATAGGATATTCCAACTAAGTAATACTACTTTTACGGGTGGTTTGAAAGACCTGCCCCTCTATTATACTACAAAGAATTCTTACAAAAAAAATTATTTATTGTTGTGGCGTAAACTTATGATAGAGAAGACTAGAAGTAGCAATCTCTTATCAGACTTAGATCAGATCTTTGTTAGCAAAGCAAAGATATGTATGTTCTGGGATGGATGATGAATCAATGTGAACTATTCAAGTTGTATTTCCTTCTTTCTTAACCTTCAGCTAAGAGAGAAATGTGATGATAACACTTTGCTTTCAAGAGCACAACAAAGGGGCAACACTACTTATTTTACCTTTTATTCTTCTCTGAGGTATGAAAGGTATTTCTCAAAGGGCAAACTTGATTGAGATCACTACTGGATGCTATTTTTGGTGTGGTGCAACTATGAATAGAATTACTGTTCCAAAACTGGCATGAAACTGGGATGATTTTCTTTCTGGGAGGGAACAACCTCCCCTTTATATAGTAAAATATGAGGCATTTTATCTGGTGAGTCCTAGAACAAGCGTGTGATGAATCATGTGACTACAAAATATGAGGAATTTTAGCTGGTGAGTCCTAGAACAAGCGTGTGATGACTCATGTGACTATATGTGTGTCTCTACATGTGACTATAAATTAAGATCTAATATGTACTTATACTTTTAAAAAAACTGATTTTATTCTGAAAAGGTTTTGTCTAAGTGCAGCTGGCCCTGTGGTTTCAGAGAGTGACTATGGGTTAAATAAACCGGTAGAATCCAATTTGTCCATGAGAAACTAGTAATATCACTCCTTCTTGATATAAAACTATGTTTTTATGTACTTTTGATACTTGAACACATTTAGCACACCACACCGGCACAGTCAGCAGTTTCAATGAGGGGGTTATGGAGGGTGCTTTTTTTGCAGATGTAAAAAGGGCAAGAGTTTCTGGATGCTTCATTAAAATGATGGTCTGGCACTTCTACCTCAGAAAATTTGTTCATCTTTGTATGGCAGAAAATACCTATCGTGCATGTGTTTTGAGAACCAACTGGAAAAAATAACAAACCTATTTACCACTGCTGGTGTAATTGGCTGGATCCCAGTTACACTGGGATATACCCATCCAACTCAAAATTGGCTTCCTCATATATGTCATGTGTGAGAATAGCAAGGGCTAAAGGTTTGTTATTTCAAGTTAGATAAATGTTTTATTCATGTAATACAACTTTCATAGACAGAGAACAGAAAAACTGTTTGAGAAGATTTCTTGTACCTAAAAGGGCAAAGGCAATGGCTTTCTATGACAAGGAATGTCTTTTGGCTGATAGAGCGTTGGTTAAATTGTGAGGGAAGATGGAAGCGTGTAAGAAGATCAGGATTGTGGTTTTAATGTGTTGAGATTTTTGATGTGATGGAAAGTTTTGTCCAGTTGTTTTGTTGATGATTGTTGTTTGATGGTGATTTTGGTTTGGTTTGTTTGTTTTGTTTTTGAGAAAAATCTGTGACCTATTGTATTTCCAAAAAAGCTTGGTTTTTTGTTTTGTTTTGTATTTTAGAGTTTTGCAGTGTTTTGATAATGCATATTACTTCCAGCTTGTAATCATGGTGCACCAAACGTCCAACCTCCCCCAAATTTCAAGGTTCACCTGCACTTAATCCACCACATGCATCCTTACACTCAGTTGCAAGAAGCAAGAGGGCCATACAAAAGAATTTCATCCTTACAATGCTCAGCCCTTGGAATAATTTCCAATATTCCCTATGCTCCTGCATCACCCAGATTTCTCACCCAGCCAGGTTTTGCACTGTCCTTCCAAGACCCCTGTTGTGCCACCACCCAATGTTTCAGATCAAAGCAAAAACAAAAAAACAAATCTAGGGTATTCTTAGCTATAAGAAGAAAATTCCAATCAATTTCTTGAAAAAAGCAACATCCTTCAGCATCCAACAGCAAGAAGAAGCAGAATGCCAATCAGCCTTGGAAAATACAGGTGTTGTGCCATGGATGATTTGATCAAAACACACTCTCCTTCCCTCCACTGGAAAGCCATCATCCCCCAATCCAATTGCTTTAAAAAGTGCAATGATGCAAATCCCAAGGACTGGCTTGAAAGTGCCCTGGACCTTGGACAAGATGAGGTTTCCTTGGTCATCAAGATGGGCAACCCTTCCAATTCCAACAATGCCACTAAAGCAAAAATAAACAGGTCAGTCACATGATTTTTTGATCATAAATATTGATAACCAATCTGAAGCAAAGAAATAAACTTCTCATGTTTACTAAAAAGGTCAGCCAACAAGACACTCTCAAAGCAACTGCATCAAGCAAAAAGATATCATCTTCCAGCAAGGAGGAAACTCAGGAGTTTGAAGATTGAGGGATTAACCCCCCCCCCCCCCCCAATTTATCAAGCCCCTCTGTTTTTAATTATATTAAATTTATTTAATACAATTATTATTTATATTATAATTATAATAATCATTTAATACAATTATTATCATTTTTTCTTTACGTTTATACTATAATTCCACATATTACATTGGAATTATGCTTGTTACTTATAACCCCAGAGTATTTAACTCTTTTTCTTACATTTTGAAGTCTGTGTAGCTAGAAGGAATTGTCCTTGGAATCATGTAGGCTGACACAACCACTCAAGTACTATTTGACTTTGCTCAACATATATTCTGTATTGACTCAAGACCACAATCCCCTTCCCATTAACTCAACTTCAACATTTAACTCAACTTCAACAAAACTACCAACCTCAATAAATCATGGCTCACTTCTCCAACTTGGTGAGACAAAACATAACCACCTATGAATCAAATCTGATAATCATTCCTCTCTTCACTCATTTCCTTTCTCTCATTCATCAATAGATCCTACTATTAAAACAGGTTGTCTGACTCCTATGTATACTTACAAAACACTGTGGTAAATTTCATAAAATCTTCTCTCTCTATCATTATGTATTTCTCATCTATTTTATCTGACCATATTATTACACAGTCTGGTTTTAGCTTTGCAGCAATAAAATTCTAATATATCACAATGTGGGATACCCTGTTCACTGGTACTAAGGATAATTATGCACAAAATTCCAGAGCTTGGGGTGTCCAAGCTGCTATCACAAAGGATTGAAAGATAGGAAAATGCAACATGAGGTTGGGAAGATACTAGCAATTGAAGAGCACCAGCATGAAAAGCTCTTCAATAAATCTTTGTTGCTTCTGGGTAAGTTATAGTTTCTGCATCAGCTATCTCATTCTTCAGTATCACTGTATTCACTAGATTTTTCACATAGGATTTAATTGATGCCATGATACCCCTGTTGAAATTTTGCATGTAATACTCCTGGGGGTGATCAATTACATTGCCATAGATTTTCTCTCTAATACCATCAAGCCCAGGCAAGTATGTAAATGATCTAGTTGTTTCATAGCAATCATTTATTACAAATCCATCTCAATGTAGTTTATATATACAAACATCATAGGAGCATGGTTGGTAAATCTTTCAAGATAATACTTCAATGTGCTCCATTTGTGTTCTTTCAGTTTATGAATGAACAACAGAGAGAATTATTGATTTAACTCTGCAGGCTGACACCCTATATATTTGAGACACACAACCCAAACATGGGTACTTAAATATTTACATTGTTTGACAACTTGCTATTACAACTCATGAACTGCTAGCAATGCATGATGGGGTTTTCATATGCTGATAAATCTGGTGCACTCTATTGAAAGATTTGGACCAGCCAGCAGCTTGTTTGACACTGAAAAGTTTGAGAGTTTGATTGTCAATAGCATACTAAGAAATGTATGAATACACTCCAACAGACAGCATCCAGGACAAGATCTGGCTGTGTGTTTCAGTAATTATGAATGTCTTGGGGCAAACTTATCAGCTGGTGCAAAGTTGTTTAAAAACATTTTCATTTCAAGCATCCAATCAAGTGAAGGCTTTTTCTGTTTTGTTTTGAGAATTCAGATATGTATACAACAATCAATGGGTTATGTTTATCCCAGCAGTGTTCATGGAACAGGAGTTAGCTATCCAAAACCTTTCTGAGGCCAAGCTTCCAGTCAAATTAAGGAGTTCCTAATTAGGAAGCTGTGTGTGATAAATACTCATGAGAGTCAAGTATGCTGGATCAAGTTAAATATGTAGATGAACAAAAGCAATCTGAGGAAGGGGAAATTTAATTGTGTAATGTCTATAATTGGTTCACAAATATATATTTATTGTGTTTTTACAAATGCTTGTGGCAAGGTTATGGGATTAAGGCCACAGCCCCAGTTTAATCTTCAGGTTACTGCCACGCACAGCATCAGGAATCAGCCATGGTTATCATTAATGACCGGATCATGGGTTTTGAAAAACATAAAATATTGTTTTTTTTTGACAGATTTTAACAAATCTTGATGCAAATCAGTCCAAGCGTTTGTAAAAACACAATACATACTCGGTCGATTATATCTCTTTAGACTGCCAACACACTCACTATCCTGCTGCTAGGATACAACTTATCGATGGTCGAGGTGCTTAAACCTCAACCATACCACCAAGGCCACCAGTTCGAAACATTCACCCAGGCTCTACTCCTTTTTAATCTTCAACCATCCCAACAATGAACAAGTCGCCATGATGAGAACCAGAGTAAATAAACATCAATTCACATCTTGGGGGTTATTTAAAAATATATGCTTCAATCAATATACCGTTTGGCCAACAACTCATGCATTAATATGTATCCCATCCATCAGACCTAAACTCCAAGCGTAGTGAAAAATTTATCTATGTATGCATCTTGCATAGCCCCCAAGCCTCTCGGGGTTCTGCCCATGTATGTATACATAAATAAACCCATCTCTCGGCTGGCTCCCATATCCATCGTGGCTGGCCAGCATTGGCAACCAACCGAAGCACGATGGCACTCGCAGCTTATCGGGAAACACTCCAAAGAATCGACAAGACATCAAAGATTGGTGAGTCCGATTGAGTGCATAGCTTCTATCGAATTCAATCAACACACTAGAGCCTTCAAACAAACAAACAAGAAAGTATCCATCTAACTCTTTCACAGCCTCTGTGGTCAGTGTTCTGGAGGGGTTGACTCACAAGTACACTTTTGAGCCGGAGGCTATCATGCTAGCCAACAAAAATCCAAGCTTGACCATCAAGGATATGTGGGGGAAGGCCGAGATCTTGGACGAACTTCGCTCGGACCTTCTGCCCTCAATCAAATACCACCTCAGCTCGCTCCTCAGCTCACTCGACCTGATCGATCCCAAACAGAAGCCCCAACCGGATATCGATTCGACGGTAGAAATCCTATCAAGCCTTGACAAGATCTTAGAGAGCACCGTATCCTCCGCAGTCTCCCTGCTCGAATCACCTCTGCCCGACGAAAATCATGATCATGGCCTAGGGAACCTGAAAGTGTTCCGATGCTATCATCTCCGAAATAAAGTTAAGGATTTAGTGGCCGATATTATCTACGAGGATCTCTTCGGGAGTATCAAGAGCTTCATCCAATGGTGCACGGTCACCTACATCTTTGTCGAAAATCCTAGGATTCTCAGCGAGGGCTCCGAGTTGAGGGACGTGATCCATATCATCACCGGCTCGGCCCAAGATTCAATCGATGTCACGATCAATTGGGGTCGCAAGTCCGACTGGGCTGTGGTCCGAGAAGCGTGGTTAGAAGGATCCGAGTCGTTGGATGAGACGCTCGAGATGCTCACCAGCCGAAACGACCACTCGATCCAAGAACACTCACAAGTTGAGCATCACGAGAGACCAACGGCCAAAGTGGAGTTGATAGCCGAGGTAGCCAAGTCGGCCATACCCCTCGTCAAACTAGGAAGAATCTTGGTCAAGAAAACTTCGGAGACGATCTCCAAGAAACACCTCTCAGCCTTGGGTACACACGAGCTTAACTCTGAGACGATGAGCCAGTTGCACAAAGCCCCTGAAGCGATCACCGAGCCTCTCGAGCATCTCTGCAAACTCTTAAACATCCTCTATCGCTCACCCCGGCTGATTCGGATTGCAGATCAGCACCGGATTCGGAAGTCGGTCGATAACCTCTCGAAGGACATGGAATCCACCTTGGCCGTTCTCGATGCGTGTCTCTTCCCCTTCCTGCGCCGCCTCGACGATGACTCGCCCGATCTCCATCCCCTCCAGTCCTTCTTTTCAACCCTGAAAGTCTCCTGGGATAAGGCGAGTGACCGTTTGATGGACGTCATCTTGTCCTTTGAGGTTGAACGAATAGCCATCTGATCAGCTACGGTGTGGTGGATCTCCAAAAGAGGGAAACCATCGGGAGCCAATCGACACTCTTAAAAATTGAATTACCAATTATTCTTTTTTTCTCATTATCTTATCCACCACCAATATACCGCTCCAGATCGGATGGCTAGCTGTTACTCGTTCGCTATGTGTCTTTACATCCGTCAATGTATATATCTGTTTCTCAAGGTTGCTCTGAGTAAAAGAAGATCGTGTAGTTGAATTCTTGTTGTTTTGGGTTTTGATTGTTAAATTATCTATGATCAGTCATCGATGTTCCTATTGTCTCTTGTCTTGGGTCGAAATACGGGCTATGTGTGCTTAGGTCTTTCAGGCTGAAGGAGTTGTTCAGTTCTATATGAAGCTACAGTAATTTTAAGCCAAGTAAGAGAAACGTGAGGATGATGGTATGCGGGGAGAGCTAGATGGCGTTTCGGGCCAGTAACGATTTGGTATGGTGAGGTTTCAGACTAAAGATTTCAGACGGACAATGATGGCAAATTGGAAGTGAAACAATCAAAACAAACCAAAAATCAGGGACAAAAAATCGATATTCCTAGTTATTTATAAGAGGTACAATATTGTGCATGTGAGCACTTGCTTAATGCGTAGATTCTTGGTGACGATCGACGGTGTTACGTCATAGGATAATGAGACAGATTAAACAATTGCTGGATCAATAGGTAACGGGGAAGTTTTAATACTTTTAAATGATGACGATGGACTGACTAAACTTGAACAAAAAAAAATCAAGCTGTCTTGGAGAAATACTGACTAGGCGTATGATGAGGGAAATGTAACTAGACAAGTGAGAGATAATTAACTATGCTATTTGAAGAGTAGAAAAAATCAATACCATTGCACCAAAGAAATCTATACATAGAAACTTCCTAAGTTTATCGTTGGAAATGGCCTGACATCGGATTACTACTAAAGTCCACGTGGCAATCTTTTCCAAACGACAAGTAATTTCAAGAATTAACGAAAAATAATAATAATAGTTTGAAGGAAAGGCAAATTCAACTCACAAGCCCGTGAAATTCCATCTAGCGATTCTAGGGCATATTGTACTGATTCACCAACATCGTGAGCAACAGGCTGTTAAGACAGTGCACGGGTGGGAAAGGTTCAGTCAGCTTATACAACAGCATGACATGAGGTATGATTAATGTACTTACCAATGGGGTTTCTGGGGAGAGAATCACATCTCTGGAGTGGTATATTCGGTGGAGCAAGTTTCAACAAAGGGGCATCGAGCCAATTGGAACAAGAAAACTGGAACTGACGTCTCGACAATCAAGTCATCGCCAGCTTGATACACATGACAATGCTGGACTGCCTGGATTAATGGAGAAAACCGAGTGACCAAGTATGCGACTCGTTGGTGTTGTATTGGGTCGGCTCGACGACCGGTGAGATTCCTGACGTTATCAAACAGCGTCCCGGTCCATTCGGTGATGACTGAGCAAACGCGCTTCCCGCAATCAGTTCTGTTGTCTGCTTCTAATGACTGGCTAGATCTACCATGAGGAACAGCGAGAGACAAAAACACTGATTTACTGTATAGTGATAAAATTAATCCTCCGACCGCATCTAACCAAGGCAGCTTAAACTTGAGGCCGATGTAAGGAAACAGGAGCGAAAACACGTTTAAAATACTGGAAAGAATACGAGACGAGTCAACCAACTTGAGATCAGCAAGGCAAAGAAGAGGGGAAGGATCATTTTTCATGAGGGATAGCTGAGAACTGACCAATCGTTTTCGGCGTCTTGAGCCAAAGCCTTAACACTAGTGTTTTTCTTCCTACGGCACCAGAGCCATACGACCCCCTTGACGAGGATGGTAACCCACATGACGATCATCGAAGTGAAGGGAATACTGATGGCGGCTTTTGATCCGGCAAATAGTCGCTCGACCGACTCCACTAACACTTGGACAAATGATGAGATCATAAAAACCGAAAAGACCACTACTCCCATCGGCTCCATTCGTCTACCAAGAACATTCATGATAATCAGTCACGATATTAAGTTGCGCACCTGCATAAGGTTCAATTGATCTCTTGGAAACCCCCAAAAAAGCTTCATATCTGGATTAGGTGAAACCTGGTTTAGAAAAACTACCGTACCTTTTTCCCGCGGGGTACTGCCAAATTGACTGCCAACTTTTGCTGTCAATTTTCCGATCTGTAAATGTGAGTCAGATTTTTGTTACTTATCATTTTTTGAAAAGAAAAAAAAGCAATGGGTCGTAATCTACTCAACTTGTCCACCAGATAATAGCAGTTGAAAGAAAGTCCATGGCGCTATCGACCAACGAGGCAATTAACGAGATCGAGTTTGACAGTAAAGCCACCAGGATTTTGCCAGCCAAGAGTAGGAAATTGATCTATGACATGTAACGTGGTTGAGTAGGCCCAAAGGTCAGCCGGCTGACAAACAGGAGTCTCCGGAGATGCTAGCCAGTTCGACTGACGAAAAAGTTGATGCTGATTGTACGTCTGACACTGAGACTCTCTTTGCGTTCGCGATCTAATTTGTGTGCACATTCAACTGGTTCACCGGGCCGTTGGTCATGTTTCAATAGGGGATCGGATTCCAGGTCGGGTTCGATTATTCCCTCACTCCTCCTGCGCTCTGGAGTGACTCCCGCACTTGACCGCCGACGCGAACTGTCTAGGACGGAATCTATCTCCTGGAAATAATCTAGGATCTCATTCTGACGCTCGTAAAATTGTCGGGCCTTACTGGACTATAATTTGTCAGAAAGTGGATTCCCCGAAAGTCAATCTCAATCTTCAACAAGCTGTTAGACTACTGATTGATGATCGGGAGATTGAAGATGAAACACCGAACCAGCTGTTTTAGTTGCTCTGAAGACTTTCTATACTTTTCATACTCCCCACCCTGATCGTTAACTGAAGCGGGATGAATCAATAGCCATCGATTGGTTCAAAATCTGGTGATCTTGTATAAGTAAATTTATACGTATTTACCTAGTCCGGCTAGATGATAAGCGTTTGTGAGATGTTGGTTAGAGTGTGAGATGAGAGTTGGTTGTGTGACTTGAGTGAGTGATGGTCCTGCTGGAGTACTATGATGCTTGAGTATCTGTGGTAAAGGGTGTCTTAACAATGCCGTTCGTTCGTGGGATGGTTTGTCCTTATCCTGTGGAGCCATTGGTTCTGGTCTTTCTATTTCTCCAGGCGTTGGTTCTGGTGAAGAGGACTTGGTGGCTGGGTTGATCTGACGGGAGCCCCCCTTGTTACTCATGTACCCCCCTGATTGGTCACATGCTCAAGGCCCCGTTTGGCGCCGGTGATGTAATAGGATGTTACCTGCTTACATAAGATGACATCTATCACTCAATCTTTCTTTCATTTGTATCCTAGGGCACAGTTGGGGTTTGGGGGAGGGACTTGTATAGAAGAGGGTATGATGAGAAGGGTGCATAGATTTGTATTTTTGGAAAAATAAGGTGAAATTGAATCAAAAAGAAAGAAAAAAATTGAAGATTAATAAAATGATAAAGTCAAGCAGACAAAAAAAAAGAAAAACAATGGATGAGAATTTTATAAAAAGAATGAACCTATTGCCTCTGAAGATCAGAAATGACTTGTTTTTAAAAAATGTTTGATGTTTCATTTGAACAAAGCCCAATTTCAGGTTGAGGGTCAAGTAAATTTCCAATAGTCTGACCTAGCAATTTGTTTATTGTGAGTGAAAAAGCAGGATTTACTGGGAATTATTTCTGTATGAGCTTGACTTGAAAGGCAAGTCAGAATCATCAGAATCTGAGATGAAGGCAATTTGTGATGAGGCCAACAATTTGTTGACTCTATTTCCAGAAATTACCTTTGCACAAATTACATTTGGGCCCAGGGTTTCCAGAATCAACCTAGTTCCATTACAACTTCCCATTTTTTCAATCAAGCTTCCTCAGCATTCTGATAGGGACATCCCTTTTCAATTTCAAAATATTGGGTGGAAAGCCTAAAATGGTTAAACTATTTATGTATTCTTGGGAGTATAGGTTTTGGGGGTCATCTTCCACTGAATCATAGCTTGTGTAGGTCCTGCTTTCTTGTAGATTATATTGAAATATCCTAGCATTGATTTGGTTGACTGAAATATTCTTGCAGAAAAGAATACCTTGGCGCAAAAAGTAATCAGGATGTGAAGAAGACCTGGAAAGATCTGGGAATACCTGCGTGATGAGATGATTCAAATTTTGCTCATGGAATCAACCATGAATTACCATTGAAGCAGGCAGCTGTATTTTATTTTAAAAATCAGTGACATCTTCTACATTCCCATCAGATAATACAAATTGCTGAAAGTGGGGATCCACATCTGAACCCATGTTGATGGAAAGGCAAATTATTTTCTGGTGAAAGTATCTCCAGCAGTGAGAATTGACAATACTAGAATTAGCAACCTGAGGACATGATCCCCTCCTTACTACAAGAAAAACCTGACAAAATTCTCCCCCTAAGACCATGACCTTTCCACCAAGTAATAGATCTGAGCACATTAAGTCCTGGAGTAATCTATCAACTAATTCAAGTGCATGCCTATGTGTCATTGGGGCTTCATCCCATATTCTCAACTTTGATTGCTTGAGGACAACTTCTTTTTGTGAGTTTTTGGAAATAGAAAAAACTGAATTGTGCAATAGCCTGGGAGAAATTCAAAAGTTTATATGAGAAGTCCTTCCATATGGAATTTTCATTAAAGAAATTTGTATAAGATAGAAACAAAAATTAGCTGGAATATGTAAGTTTGGAATTTTCATGAAAGTGATAGTAATACTTACCACTACCAGCACATTCAATAGAAATCCTATGATTTGATATTACATGTGTGAGTAATCAATTGTATAGGAAAGTGTTTCCAGAGCCTCTGCCACTGGGACCATCAATAAAAAACGTTTTGGATGTTCTGAATTGCAGGGATGGATAATTTGATCAAAGAAAAAAACTCTGCTGATTTTCAAGTTTGTTTAAATTATCAATTTGACTTTGATCCACATTGAATATTGACTGCTCTTCATCCAACATCCACCTCCTTAATAGGTGGTTACTTCCAGCTGAAGGATCATATCTTGGAAGATCAGGAAATGATAAATCACTACACTGTAGACCATTCTGGAGTAGAATTGGATTGATTACTTCAATGAATTTATTTGTCATAAGGAAATTATCTTGACAACCTTGATGGATCCAATCTTCTGTTGTGTGTTGACCAATGATAGGTAGAAGAAAGTTTCAAAGATAATATCCTCCAGAAAGCTTCAGGAGCTGCAAACCAGCATGAGTCCCTGAGTCTATTTATCTCATCAATAATGTACCCAAAACCCAGAACTACCTTATCATGGCCCTTGGATATATATTTTTAGAGATATTTTAAAGTGAATGTTTCTGCATGAATCTTAACAGTTGTGTGGCACTGATGTGTTTCTGAGAGGTAGGTATTGTGAGGGACCACCCAAAAACTTTCAATAATTAAGTTTTTCTGACCCCTATGTATTGTATTTCAATTTTTACACCTTCTATATTATGGGTAAGAGTTTTCATTGGTTGAAGATTCATGAAAAAAAAATTCTGGGGACTTCTTTGACACAACCCCATGGGCCATACATGGTGAGTTTAGGCTGTAAGGTACACAGGTACATGGATTATATGTCTTGATAATGCTTTTTAAAGAGCTGGATTTGAAAGCTGATGTGGAATTTCTGCAGTCACAATTTGATCAATGTCTCCCATAGTGCAGGGTATGTACTTGTCATGCTGCAAATAATAGGCTCATCCAACCATGGCACATTCACTACCATATCCATCAAAATTTGAATGTACCTCAGCTTTGAACATTTCAATTACCATTTTCTTGACAAACCAAGTTGAAAAATCAAATATCATCTTTGAAAATTACTCACATCAGAAGTCAAAGCTATGGACTACCAATTCTTGTGATTTGAATCAGCTTCAAAGCTATCCAATAACCCTTTCCTGGAATAGCTCAACTGCATCTTGAATTTCAGCTTGGTGCTTATCTTTTTCCAATAGCCTCAAACTGAACACTCCCACCTAGGGAATTTCACCTTTGACTCCAAGAAATTCACTTTACAACTCTTTGCTTTTCTTAATTATAAATCATCTTCTACTTTCTCCATTTATTTCTCTCTTTCCTCAGTTAATTAATATAATATAGTTTTATATTTCCTACTGAGAATTCAGCTAGCCATGATCCTGGCTGAGTGGGTGTTGATAGGCGCACACCAACGCCAACCCGCACACCATTTTATTTTGGCATGTGGGTCCCACACGCCTTTTGTTTTGGCGTGCGGGGCCTACACGTCCAAAAAAAGGGCGTGTAGGAAACCTTGTTGGCTGGCCAGGAGGAGTTGCTCCCTGCTGACAAGGTTATCCAACCTTGTCAGCCGGGAGGACCTCCTCCTGGCCAACAAGGTTGTATAGCCTTGTTGGCCAGGAGGAGTTCCTCCCGGCTGACAAGGTTGTATAACCTGTTGAGGTGTCTTGTTTCTCTTTATCTTTTATTTTCTTTCTTTATGTGTGCTACACACCTGTCATGTTTTTATCTCATTTCACATTCATATCACAGATGTTGTAGTATACCTGAGGCAGCACTCAACTCGTGGAAGGATTCCTTTCCTCATCCTTCCATTATCACTCTCTGCTGCCTCAGGTATGTTTTCTCATTTATTTCTCTCTTCTCATCTCATTGTTTGTTTTCTCTCAACTTTACTGATGCAATAGATCCTTCCATTATCACTCTCTGCTGCCTCAGCCTCAGTTACTCGCATCAGGTTATGAGCCCAGAGCGCTCTTAAGACTGCAGACAGCAAGGAAATCAAAGGATCCGTATGCTTCAAGTTAAAGCAATAGTTATATGAACTCACCACCGTCGCCATTCATTAAACCAGAATACGACCTATCAACCTCTCCATTAACCCTATACGAGCTAGGAAACTCAAAAACTTCACTCAATATGTCGTCGCAGCCCGATTCAGAGGTGTCTGGACATCCGACTCTTAAACTATCCGGAATTGACCAACTAAAACCCCCAGGTTCGGATTCCAACTACCTAGACTGGAGTTGGATCCTCGAGATTCATTTCGCCGCCACCGATGTGGAATACATCATAAACAATCAACCCAACAATGCTAAGGCGAGACCCACCTGGGCAAGAGACAATAAAGCTGTATGTGGAGTCATCTCGAGGACCATTCATCCGTCCAATATTTGTAACGTTTGTCATCTTAAAAACAACGCGAAGGGATTATGGGATTCTCTCAAACGAGCCCACCAGGACTCATCAGCTGGAGGAGTCACGTATTGGCTTTGGAAACTCACCATGTCTCGGATGTCGGACGACGACTTACTCTCTCACCTAGACGAAATGGCAAAAACTCACAAACGGCTAAGTGCCCTAATCACTATCAAATCACCCCTAACTCCTGACGATATCTACGCTACGTCTATCCTAACCTCACTCCCACAAGACTGGCTGTCCTGTGTGTCGTCGATGATGAATGAACCCAGAATTAGCCCGACCAAGCTTATCGATGCCCTGAAAGCTGAGCATCTTCGTCGCAAGACCAGGGAAGACGACAACAACAACTTACAATCAGCCGCTTCCGCCAAACAAGGTCAACCGCGAAACAGACCAAGAAATGTGAACCAGCCTGTCAGACACGGCACCTTCTGTGACATGGACGGCCACGATTTGAATTGGTGTGGTCACGTCGCTAGGATCATTCAGTCCCACAAGTCTAACCCTCCTTCAAGTGGCACAACTCCGAACTCTTCTAGTCGTCCTCATCAAAAATCTAGACAGAAATCTGATATCGGTGCCAAGGCCAGTTGCACGTCAGCAGTAACTTTTGACACCCAAAACGACAACGACGAGTCCGACTACTCTGGTTCAGAACTCGAAGTCACAGCAGGGCAAGCAATCGTTTCCCTGTCTTTGACCACTGCCACTAGACCCACTGGCGATGCAAACTTGGATTCGGGATGCTCCATCTCAATGACCCCTGAAGTGTCTGCGGTTTTTGATCTCCGACCTGACAAAACTCCAGTGCGACTTGCCAATCACTCATTGGTGGAAGCAACCCACAAAGGAAAAGCTTGTCTCCCAATTGATGTCGACAAAACCATTCCTACTCTTGTGGTCCCGGCTCTGGCGGAGCCATTACTTTCAATCACTAGCCTATGTGATGCCGGTCTGACCGTTGTCTTCACTCCCACTTTGTGCGACATTTATCCAACCGAGAAATTCACCTCCCAGGGCGATGTAGTGGGTTGAGGATACAGGAGAGGAAACCTCTTCTACTTACCATCAGAGCCAGTGAGCTCATCTTATTTATCAATCACTAACAACCCAGTAAAAATTGACAATAGTCTCCTCGGCTACCACTGGCGTTTTTCGCACCTAGGCCTCAAGCCTCTTAAACGACTCTTGAAGATTAACGGTATCACCCCCACAGACAAAGACAAGTTAGCCGTTCAGCAATGCACGATCTGCATACAAACCAAAATGCATCGGAAACCGTTTCATTCACGTTCTACTTACCGCTCAAGCACCCCCGGACAACTTATACACTCGGATGTCTGTTCCTACGAGATTGTCTCACGGGAGGGCTACAAGTATTTCTGCACTTTTATTGATTACTGCTCTAAATCTGTTTCCATTTATCCAATGAAATACAAGGGTGACACCTTTTCATGCTTCAAAATCTACCGCGCCCATTTTGAGAAAGACGGGTTACATACCATCCAAAAGCTTCGCACCGACAATGGGGGAGAGTATATATCAAAAGAGTTTGAATCTTATCTCCTTACTTCTGGAATTGAACACGAGACAGGTCCCCCGCATTCACCAGAACTCAACGGAGTAGCCGAAAGGACCAACAGGACTATCAGCAACACTGTTCGTGCTTCCCTTTTAAGCGCCAATCTCCCCAAGTCGTTCTGGGTGGATGCTATCCAACATGCATTTTTCGCTCACGATTCTTTCCCGTTTCTGACTCCAATGGGTTTCAAAACACCAGCATCAATACTTAAACACAAGGCAGTGGATCTCACTCAGCTCCATCCATTTGGGTGCCTCGCTTATTACAAGGTGCCGGAAGCCGATTGGAAGAAGCTAGACAACAAGGCACGTGCTGCCAATCTCCTTTCTTATCTTCCCAGCGGGAGCGGCTACCGTCTTTGGGACCTTGATTGACGCCAAGTAGTAAAATCCCGAGATGTGCTTTTTCAGGAAAGTGTTGTCCCCTATGGAACTCAACTAAACCGGAAGCAGGAAACCACAATGGTGGAACTGCCATCGCCGACTCCGGTCCCACCCGCCCCACATCCTGCTGGTACCACTAAAACGCCAGACCCTCCCGAACAGCTTACGCCTGATCTGCCTCCTCTGAATATCCAACTTCAACCCCGGTTCGATCAGCGTCTCCAAGTGTCCATACACGCGCCTCCCGCCAAATCCACTCCCTATTGAAACACCAGCCATGATACTTCTGGCGAAAGCTCCCCATCATCTGATATTTGATCTGACACATTGCCCAGCCCTTCATCCCCTGGGCTATCGCCCATTCAACTGCCACCTCTACCTCCTTCACCCCCACCACCGCCACCTAAACCACCTACTCTGTTGGCTACCCCTAGTGATGTCTCCACCCCATCTGTTCCCGGTACGACTCCCAAGCTCTCCTCACCTCCCAGACGCCGGTCGGGTCGTGACAGGAGAGCGCCTGAGCGTTACGGACAGTGGTCTAAGACCGCTACCACAGCAACGGACCTCAACACCCCCAAAACGTGGCGTGAACTCCTTAAATCTCCCAATCAACATTGTTGGCTCAAGGCTGCCGATGAAGAATATGCCTCCTTACTTGGCATGAATACCTGGAAGCTCGTGCCCCGACCAGTACGTCGGAAAATCATCAAATCTAAATGGGTATTTAAAATCAAACGTCGGCCCAATAAGTCAATCCAAAAACTCAAGGCTCAACTGGTAGCCATGGGCTATTCTCAAGTTCAAGGTTCCGATTACGACGAAGTTTTCTCTCCGACTCTCCGTCTCAAAACTCTCCAAATCATCCTTTCTCTAATGGCCTCCAAGAACTGGATTGGTCGTCAAGTAGATTTCAAGACAGCCTTTTTAAACGGGCGTCTTGATCACAAGGTCTACATGGAACAACCTCCCGGTTTCGTCAATCCCGCCCACCCGGATTGGGTCTGCCAACTCGACAGATCCCTGTACGGCCTCAAGCAATCACCACGCCAGTGGAACCAAGAACTCCACAAGGCTCTTCTGTCCTTTGGCCTCAGTGTCTTGGCCTACGACCCAACGTTGTACTACATGAAAAACAACGGAAGCCTTGTTGGTGCCCTTACTACTCACGTGGATGACTTGGCAATCGTTGGTGAACCGTCATTTGTAGAACCACTGATCAGATTCATGGGTACCAAGTTTCAAATTGGTGCTGACGAAGACCTTCATCACTTCTTATCCTTGAAAATCACTTGCGATCAATCCAACCGCCTTGTCTTCATCAATCAGGCCCACTATATTGATGAGCTATGTGATCGATTTCTCCACGGCAAACACACACCAGTCTTGAATCAGGCTGGTTTGGGCTTCAAAGACATTCAAAAGCGGACCAAGGATGAACCAAGTTCGTCGGGGCCGTATAATCAAATCATCGGCTCCCTCCTTTGGGTATCCCAATGTTCTCGTCCGGACGTCTCGTTCATCGTAAATCAACTGTCGCAACATCTCAGAGACCTGTCCAAGGCGCACTGGTGTGCTGCGGTACAAGTACTCAACTACTTGATCTCCACCAAAGACATGAAGCTCCGACTTGGCGGGACCCTGAATCTAGCTGGATATTCCGACTCGGACTGGACCGAGGACAGAGATGACTGGTGTTCCACCTCCGGTTATGCCTTTCAATTCAGAGACGGTGTTGTTTCCTGGAAGTCCAGGAAACAAGCCACTGTGTCGTTATCAAGTACCGAGGCCGAATACAAGTCAATCTCCGACTCCTGCAAAGAAGCACTCTGGCTACGTCAAATTCTAGCTGAGCTGGGCCTGCGATCCTCTGCAGCCATTCTGATCCATGTCGATAACAAGGGTGCTGAAGCCCTTGCCAAAAATCCGGAACACCATGCGCGGACGAAACACATACATGCTCGCTATCATTTCGCCCGGGAATGCCAACAAGACGGGAAAATCTCCCTGCTTCACGTGTCCACTAAAGACATGTTGGCGGATATGATGACAAAGCCGCTCAATTGACTTCTTCTCGAGAAGCATCAACTCAAGTTCGGTCTGGTGTCTTAATCTTTCTTTCTCATTCTCCCTATTTCTTCTTGTTTTCATTTCTCCTTGTTATCTTTATTTTTTTTCTTATTTTTTTTCTTTAATTTTCTTTAATTTTTTTACTGTCATGTTCATTCCAGGTCTGCAGCAAGGGGGGGTGTTGAGGTGTCTTGTTTCTCTTTATCTTTTATTTTCTTTCTTTATGTGTGCTACACACCTGTCATTTTTTTATCTCATTTCACATTCATATCACAGATGTTGTAGTGTACCTGAGGCAGCACTCAACTCGTGGAAGGATTCCTTTCCTCATCCTTCCATTATCACTCTCTGCTGCCTCAGGTATGTTTTCTCATTTATTTCTCTCTTCTCATCTCATTGTTTGTTTTCTCTCAACTTTACTGATGCAATAGATCCTTCCATTATCACTCTCTGCTGCCTCAGCCTCAGTTACTCGCATCATAACCTTGTAAGCCAGGAGGAACTCCTCCTGGCTGAAGAGGTTATACACCTGGCCAAAGAGGTTGGATAGCATTGTTGGCCAGGAGGAGTTCCTTCTGGCCGGCCAATGAGGTTCCCCACACGCCAATTTCTTTTGGCTTGCAGGCCCTACACACCAAAAAAAATTGGCATGTGGGACCCGCA
Organism: Puccinia hordei; assembly: GCA_007896445.1. Classification (NCBI taxonomy): domain Eukaryota; kingdom Fungi; phylum Basidiomycota; class Pucciniomycetes; order Pucciniales; family Pucciniaceae; genus Puccinia; species Puccinia hordei. Next base: position 262,364 of record RDRW01000086.1, read on the forward strand.
CACCAAAAATTGGTGTGCACTCCCACACGCCCTTTTTTTGGCGTGTAGGCCCTGCACACCAAAAAAAAAGGTGTGTGTGACCCGCACACCAAAATAAAATGGTGTGCGGGTTGGCGTTGGCATGCGCCTATCAAAGCCTTGGACTCCCTTGCAGACGCCCATGGCTTTGTTTGTGCAATGTGGGCAACCATCCAGTGAATCCTCCAAAAGGTAACAAAAAACCACTCAAGGATAGGAAATATAGGTAAAACTAGAGGGAGTGGCCGTTGACCGGAGTTATTTTTTAAACTTGAGTACAAGTGTCCCCGTGGCCCTCCAAGCACCAGATTCTTGAAAACATCACCAATCTCAAAAGTGTGGCTGTTCATCCAGGTTTGTGATTCCACATCACATTGAAAGTAACTTGTTGAGGGTGGTATGGTTCTGGGACCATAATCATGATCCATACTCACACAAGGATTTCAAGCTCTGCCAATGACTCAAAAGAGTAGACAAGTGGCTCAACAAAAGTGTGGTATACAGGCTGGGTTGGAAAGCTATTGAAAGGCTTTCACTTCTCCCTGATCTGTATGCAGTGAGTGGTCTCCATCACACACTATGTATGTTTTATTCAGAATGTCTGATCCCAAAAGGCTGACTATGTATTCTGAATCAGCTGGATTGGGCTCAATTCATTTCAGAGGCCAGAGGGATTACCTACGACAGGGTTTGGTACTTGGTTCAAAAGCGCCGGAACTTCCTAGTCCAATGCAGCCATGATTTCTTTAAATCCCTGTCCATTTGGATGGAGCAGCTCATTTTGGATGGATGGACAACTTACACACCTGGTATCTTGGACTCACACAACTTCATCTGTGCCTTCCAATCACAATGGCAAAAACAAATGCTCCTCCAACACAGAAATAGCATGATCATGCTTGACAGCACTCACAACTCTGTCAGCAACTATTTTCTGTCTAATGATCAGAAGATAAGCCTTTACACATTTTTAATTCAGGATCCAATCACTGGGAAAGGCCTTCCAATAGCTTGGGAATTCACAGCATCAGTGGCTGAGTTCGTGAATTTCATTCTCTCCCTTCAAATCATACAACTGACCAGAAAATTATTAATTAAAGGGAACCACTTACAAAGGTTGTAACATGGCTGTGTCACACCACTGGAATTCCTCCACCAGCCTTCATGAGTGACTGTGCTCTGGCTATCCAAGGTGCAGTGCAAAATAGGTATAAAGACTTGGGAAATCAGGCACCCAAGCATTATTGGTGTCTGTTCCATGTCTTTAAAGCCTTCAGATTGAATTCCCGGCGCCACCTACCAGATTGGGATGAGAAGGCAATGTTTGACGGGGATTGATAACCACACGCCCACGCCAGGGGCGTTTGGTGTGTATTGATGCCCCCACCAGCCCAAATTGGCGGGTTTGGCGGGCACACCAATTCCTGTTGGTGTGTTTCCAGGCACTCCAAGTGCCAATCCCTTGGTGTGCTTGTGAAACACGCCAATGGGGATTGGTGTGCTTTAAAAGCACGCCAATCCCAATTGGTGTGCTCGTCAACGGCCCACCCGCACGCCAATATACATGAAGGTGGGCCTGCACGCCCGGGCCTATGGCCTATGGGAGACTTATAAAGTCTCCCATAGGCCAATAGGCTGGTTATACAGCCTCAATTGGGGAGGATTTCCTCCCCAACAATGAGGTTGTGTAACCTCATTGTTGGGGAGGAGTTCCTCCCCGGCCATGAGGTTATACAACCTCATGGCTAGGAACGAGCTCCTCCCCGGCCATGACAGTTTCTCCCTGGCAATGAGGTTGTATAACCTCATTTTTGGGGAGGAGCTCCTTCCTGGCCATGAGGTTGTATAACCTCATTTTTGGGGAGGAAATCCTCCCCAACAATGAGGTTATACAACCTCATCACCGGGAAGGAGTTCCTCCCCGGCCATGAGGTTTTATAAGCCTCATTGCCGGGGAGGATCTCCTCCCCAGCAATGAGGTTGTATAAGCCTCATCGCGGGGGAGGGGGCTTGGGTGGCAGGCCAGCCAAAATCATATTGGCTGGCCTGCTGACATCAGCAATGTGTTGAAGTTCAACACGTTGCTGATGTCAGGGATACACACATACATAGTATGTGTGTATCCCTGGCTTATGGCCTATGGGAGACTTTATAGTCTCCCATAGGCCATAGGCCAGGGCGTGCGGCCCCACCTGCACAACCATTGGCATGTGGGTGGGCGCCAACACACCCACCAATGCGTATTGGCGTGCTTTTCAAGCACGCCAATACCCGTTGGCATGTCTCACAGGCACGCCAACGGGTTGGTGATTGGCGTGCTACCTGTTGGCATGCCTGGAAACACACCAAAGGGTATTGGAGTGCCCGCCAAACCCGCCATTTTGGGCTGGTGGGGGCTTCAAAACACGCCAAACGCCCCTGGTGTTCCCCTGGTGTGGGCGTGCCCCAGGGGAGTGGGTTTATCAAGCCCCATGTTTTACTTCTGGGACATAGTCTACACTACCACTGATCCTGCAAAAAATGGAAAGTGGACACCGGTGAATGATGTCTTTGCAAATTATTTCAAGACTCAGTGGGAAAAAAATATATTGTTCATTGGGCTGTATATTACCAAACAGTATGTTCCATTCTTTGTCTCCTCATTGACTGTGGACTCCTTGATGACATTTCTTTTCCTCATTAGACAGCCCACCAAGGAATACACACAAATAATTATACTGAGGCATGGAATTGTGTCTTGAAGTCAAAGTACATTCCACATCCCACAAAACATTGTATTGATGATTTCATGATCCAGGTCTTTTGCCATGAGGTTTTGACTGATTATCAGTTCAATAAAAACCAAGTGGACGTGGGATTCCAACATCAGGTAATCAACAAGTTCCAGAAAAAGTCCAAGGATCTTGCTGATACTTACACAAGAGAGCTCCTTTTGATGCTAGGAATCATGCAGCTCTGTTCCACTTCACACGTGAGTAGTACTTGACACATATTGGGAATTGAGTACCAACAGTATTAACTTGCATCAAATTCATTTAAATAAATAATTGAAGTTCTTCAGCTCCTCCTTTACTAGTCCAACAACACAGGCATACACTATCTCCAATGGGCCTGCTCAAACAGGAAAAATGCTGTTCTTAACACAAAACAATTGCCCTCACTTCTCAAGATACAGTAGTGGGTGCAAACACATGTTTTACCTTGCTCACAAGCACAACATGCTTGTAGTTGAAGATTCTGGGCCTTCAACACACAAGATATACAGGAGGTATGATTGATTGCTAAAAAACCTGAACCAGAACTGAAAACAAATGATGCTAGAAGAGTAGTGATGAGATTTACAAGAGATAATTTAGAAGAAAGAGAAAAGAGGCACACCACTAATAAGATGGAAATAGATACGAGTTGAGAGGACTTAGAAGGGAGGTGAGGAAGCAGAAAGTTAGAAAAAACTAAAGAGAATAATAATTTAAGGAAATTAGCGCTTTTATCAACAACCAACACGAGGCAGAAAAAGAGAGGAAGGAAGTGAATAACAAACAGCACGTTGAGCAGACGTGTCGTGATAAGGAGCCTTGTTTTGATCTTTTGAGATCTTGAGTGATAAGTCTTCTATCAATCTTGAAGAATGACAAAATAAAAATTTCAATTAGATAAGATAATTTGAGGTGTGAGTATTGAGACTTTACATTTAAGGACTTGTTGAGCGGAGCGTTGAGCAAGATCTTGAGCCAATAATCGTGATTCTTGATCTTGATCAAGGAGCGAAGTTGAGAATCTTGTTGCGTCTAGAGTATTCTAGTCGACTAGATTGTTTCTTTTAAGCATTTTTATCTCAACCCTAACCAATTACAGCTGCGCGTATCATAGATAGTTTGCAAAGCACCAGAGCGTGCAAGGATGAAGACGTGCGAGGATGAAGAGCGCGCAAGGAGCATGACGAAGAGCAGGGGGAGTATTGCAAGAATTCAACAAGATGCCGCATCCCCAGGACCCAATTACACTAGAGAAAACTGGCCAAGCTCATGCCAACACATTTGAACTGTGGAACAGTAACAGCAATTCTGACATAGAAATACTCATCATGCCACTCATATCTAAAAGAAAAACCATAAACTTGTTTCACATCCAAAAGCGCCCTTGCTTACCATTTCAGCCTCATGATGTACATCTACATAGAATTCCATATGCATTACCTGCAATACCAATCACCAACATCAACAGATGTCACCTAAAATTCCCAACCCAGGCCAATCATTCATCAAATGAGTCACTCAGCCTGGATTCTACCCATCAGGAAATAGATTCCACGCCAACGCCAACCTGCACACCATTTTTGTTTGGCGTGCGGGGCCTACACACCATTTTTGTTTGGCGTGTGGGGCCTACACACCATTTTTGTTTGGTGTGCCGGGCCTACACGCCTTTTTGTTTTGGCGTGTAGGGTCTACATGCCAAAAAAAAAGGTTGTGTGGGAGCGCACACCCATTTTTGGCGTGCAGGTCTCACACACCCTTTTTTTTGGCAGGTAGGCCCCGCACGCCAAAACAAATGGTGTGCGGGTTGGCGTTTGGCATGCGTCTATCAACACCCCAAGTATCTGGATTAAACTTGCTTAAGACCATGATTGAGTTGTTCAAGACTGCCAAGAATCAAAAGGCATTTGCGAGAGCCTCTTCTGTTCAAACCACGTTTCAATTCCACAAGCTGAGCCATTCAATCAAACGGACAGTTGAAGAACAATCCACTGGAGTCAGGTTGAGTGCTATTCCCAACGTGTCAGGAATATCCAACATAAACAGATTGAATCAAGACTCTTTTGAAGCAATGAGGGAAAGCTGGTAGAGTTCAGCCTTGCAAGCAGTGAAGCGAGTGTGCTCATTATTGGCCAAGAAGAGGCATTGGGTGAAGTTGAGCGTGAAGATTACTGTTTTGGAGGTTGAGGTATGGAAGGAGCAGTGCTGGGAGGTTAGGGGCATTTGATAAACGCACACCAACACCCACCTGCACACCAATTTTTTTTGGCATGCCAGGCCTACACGCCAAAATAAATTGGTGTGTAGGGTCTACACGCCAATTTTTGGCTGTAGGCCCTGCACCCAAATATTGGTGGTGTGCGGGTCCCACAAGCCAATTTTTTGGTGTGTGGGAAACCTTATTGGCCGGGAGGATTTCCTCCTGGTCAACAAGGTTATACAACCTTGTTGCCAGGAGGACATCAGGAGGAGTTCCTCCTGGCTGATGAGTTTATACAACCTCATTGGCCAGGAGGAAATCCTCCTGGCCAACAAGGTTGTTTAACCTCATTGGCCAAGAGGAGTTCCTCCGGGCCAACAAGGTTGTATAACCTCATTGGCCAAGAGGAGTTCCTCCTGGCCGAAGAGGTTGTATAAAGTTCCTCCCAGCCAACAAGGTTATACAACCTTGTCGGCCAGGAGTTCTCCTGGCTGACAAGGTTGTATAACCTTGTCAGCCTTGTATAACAGCCTTTTATAACCTTGTCAGCCGGATGGAGTTCCTCCCCGCTGACATGGTTATACAACCTTGTCGGCCAGGAGGAGTTCCTCCCAGCCAAAAAGGTTGTATAACCTTGTTGGCCAGGAGGAGTTCCTCCCAGCCAACAAGGTTGTATAACCTTGTTGGCCAGGAGGAGTTCCTCCCAGCCAACAAGGTCTTGGCCAAGGATTTCCTCTTGGCCAATAAGTTTATACAACCTTTCCATCCAGGAGGAACTCCCCCCAGCTGACAAGGCTATACAACCTTGTCAGCCAGGAGGAAATGCTCCAGGTCAACCAGGTAGGCCAACCAGGTGGTATAACCTCATTGGCCAGGAGGATTTCCTCCTGGCCAACATACAACCTTGTCAGCCAGGAGGAGTTACTACCAGAGGAAAAGGTTGTATATTAGCCTTGTTGGCCAGGAGGAAGTCCTCCTGGCCAACCAGGTTTTATAACCCCATCAGCCAGGAGGAAATCCTCCTGGCTGACCAGGTTGTATAACCTTGTCAGCCAGGAGGAAATCTTCCTGGCCAATGACTTTCTCACCTAATTGAACTGTTCCACAATATCCCACACGCCAAACAATTGGCGTTTGGGACCCGCACGCCAAACAATTGGCGTTTGGGACCCGCACGCCATAACTATTTGGTGTGCGGGGCCTATACACCAAAAAAATTGGGTGTGTAGTGTCCCCGCGCCAATTTATTTTGGCGTGTAGGCCCCGCACACCAACAAAAAATGGTGTGCGGGTGGGCGTTGGCGTGCGCATTTGGTGTGCATTTATCAACTCCCGGAGGTTAGGGATATTGTTGAAGGAATGTTACCCTCAGTAATTCCCAGGGTTCAGATCAGATGATATAGTAAATTGTTGCTAGATGTGCTGCTTGGCCTGAGTCAATGATGGAAATTATGAGTGAACATTACTTTTTACGCAAGCAATAGAACAACTGAGCCAGGCTCAGCCATGCTTTATAAAATTCCAACCTCACTGAGAAGGTACACTTGCGAGCCTGAAAAACAAGGGACTTTTTCCAGCTCATTCCTGGTTGCGCAACCAACCTGTGTCCCTATCCCTATGGATAATCCATGGGCTCATCCAATTTGTGGCTTACATACAAAAATGATAAGTTAAATCCCCCTAGGGAATCTCCACCGCGGTTGCTATGCTAAATATAGCACCCCAAACCCCATATAGAAACATCACTGCGGGTGCTACAATAGCAACTTTCATTGCTTGGTTTCTATAACAGTTCCACATTTGGAACTGTTATAGCAACCCAATAGCACCCCATCATCCAGGTATCACAAAGCAACCAAATGTGATATCTGGCCCCTCCCCCCCGGTCACTTTAACTCACACACAACCGGCAGGCTTTGGTAACACCCAAAACCTTTCACTGCTCCAAGAAATGATATATTTCAGCTTGCGGTGTGTAGCAACCCAGTCTTGCGCTGCTATTACTCCAGAGAGGTGCCCCAGAACAGTTGCAATAGCAACCTGGCGGTGAAGATGGCCTTACTCAATCAAGATCTCATTTACCCTTTTTTCTTGCTTTCTGTTGGTGGTTTTGCAGGATTTTCACACAGTCTGTTTCACCCATGTGTCCTTGAATCCCCCTCAGAAGCGCGGAATTGTTTTTGGTCCAAGGGATCTACCCCAGGATCCAACAGAAAGATGATAACCTATTTGGCGCCTACAGCAAGGGCAGGAAAGCTTGCGGTTTTGCAAGCTTGAAAATCTGTGAGCCTGGGTCTCTTTATTGACAACAGGACACAAGGTAAATGGCTATTTAGAAGCCAAAAAAAAAGGAGTATTATGTAACTCAAGACTCAACTTTATGATAAAAGGAGCTAGTTGTCTGAGAACAACCTCCAACCTAGAAATAGGTCTGCAACAAAGTAAATTTAAGGGTGAGAGGGTTTGTTTAACCAATAAGGGAGGAAATATTCTCTTCCTTTGCTTAAGGCCAATGGTTGGTGGAATAATAAAATATGAAATGGTGCTGGATAAACAAGATACTGGCTAGAAGGTTACTTCAAAGATTTATTAAGGCAATACTAAGAATGCAATTCTAGTGGTGACTTAGAAATCTGGGTGAAAAACCAAAAAGGCAGTAAAGGGGTATTTTTATGTATGTTTTCTTTCCTAGAGTACTTCTTGAAATAGTACTTGGCTGGGTGCTTTTAGTGCCTGTATAAGTACATGTGTAATTCTCAACCTCCTTGTTGAATTACCATGTGGGCTTAAGCTGTACATAGACCATGTGTCCTGTAATTAGTCTGGCACATGGTGTTTGGGGCTTAGTGTAGAAACAAGTGGCTTGGCATTCTCAATCTGGAATGGCCACTAGTCTCAAAGTAGAAACAATTCATTTGTACTGTTATACTATGTGTTACAGTATCTTCTATGGGTTATGTCTTCCCTTTAGACTATAATCCTTATCTTTCCATCTTTCCAAGGATAAGGTAATTATCCTATAAGTTTCACATATTATCAGGTATGTGTTTTGTTTATTATGGTTTATCCACTATTACACAAGCTAAAAGGCTCTATTTCCCTTTTTCTAAGGGAGTTTAGTTTATTTTAAGTCTTTAGGGCAATAATTATTGGCCTAACTGTAGGTTTAGGACATATTTATTGTCTCTAAGGCTGACAAAATCCTGCAAACAAAATTTTGGTGTTCAGCCCCCTGCCCTTCAGGGGGCTGTATATCCTTCCAGTTCTTGGAATCATTCCTAAATATTCCACCTTCCTCCATCCTCCCCGGCCCCCCCTCCCGCCCCCCCCCCCCCCCAACCCAACATGCCTCACCTTCCGGATCCCCCCCCCCCCCCCCAGTTAGGCTCATCCATTGCCCATAATCTCCCACACCTGTTGCAGGCAAAAACTTTGGATGCCTTCAATTATATCCCGATCTGGTGAGCAACCCCGCCTTCTCTTCCTTCCTCATCAACGGCACTGATAATGCTACCCTCCAGACCGCGCCAGGACATTCCAAGATCCTCTTTGCATCCATCCCAGGACATCTGGCCCTTTATAGTTGATCTATCAATCTGGCCAATCATAACTGTAAGCCTCTTATGACCTCCCCTGTTGATTTTGTTGACCCTCTGACCAAGTGTGATTTTCTTGGCCCCTTAAATCAGGGGCCTTGATAGACGCACACCTGTTTTTTTTTGGTGTGCAGGGCCTACATGCCTTTTTGTTCTGGCGTGTAGGCTCTACACGCCAAAAACAAAGGGTGTGTGGGAGTGCACACCCTTTTTTGGTGTGCAGGTCTCACACGCCCTTTTTTTGGCATGTAGGCCCCGCACGCCAAAAATAATTGGTGTGCGGGTCCCACACGCCAATTTTTTGGCGTGTGGGACATAAATAGATATCTCGCGTAATTAAACCGGTGGACCGGTTTGATTACGTGAGCAACTCCCCACATGCCAATTTTTGGCGTGTGGGGAGCCTTGTTGGCCGGCCAGGAGGAGTTCCTCCTGGCCGACAAGGCTATACAACCTTGTTGGCCAGGCGGAGCTCCTCCTGGCTGACAAGGCTGTATAACCTTGTCAGCCGGGAGGAGTTCCTCCTGGCCAACGAGGTTATACAGCCTTGTTGGCCAGGAGGAACTCCTCCTGGCTGACGAGGTCGGATAAACTTGTTGGCCAGGAGGAACTCCTCCCGGTGTGGAACTACTCAAGGGACAGAATAGAGCTTGGAAGGGAAATAGATGACTACACTAGTATTAATGTAAGTTATACCAAAGGTGCTGATATAAGAGCTGCCTTCCTGACTAATGCTATGGGGAATGAGGGTAACACTAAGAATAAAATAAAGGTGTGGCTGATTTCTATCTATTCTTAGAAGACTAGTACTGATGAACTTACTTACTACACACACCAGGTGAGAGGAATGGATAGAAGGGGGGGATGAGTTGTATAAAGTATTTGTAATATAATTGTAATGTGGGGCAAGGTTTTGTTATAGCTCTGGAGTCAAGATGGGTCAAGCAAGAGAGGGGGCAATCTTCTTATATTGAGGTTTAAGCTGGTATTTATATTTATATATTTTATAAGGGTGATGGTAACTCTACTAAGTATGTATACTAATTTGTGGGATCTGTAATGTTGGTAGATGTAGGGGTAATTTAGTAAGTCTAGGGGTCCATAAGGGAACAAGAGGGAGGAACAGGTGTCCTTATATATCTGAGAGAGAAGATGAGGAGCCATCAGGCTGGAGGGAGGAACAAAAAGGCTATGACATGTAGCTGGTGGGAAAAGGAAGAACATGACAGATGAGTAGTGGGAAGGTAGAGTTTATGTACAGTAGATATGATGTAAGATGTTACTGAATAAAGCCTAGTCATGTGCAGTGTATGTTATGTAGTGTTTATGTATTTTATATAGTATGTATTATGTATCTTGGTTGTCTAATATATCTACTTATAATATGTACTTATTGTATAGTTTAACTTGCTTGACACTGTAACTTGCTGGATTATTCTTGGTTTGCCTGTAACTCTTGAACCATGAGGAGGTTGAGGGTGGTTGTAGTGAGTGACTAGGGTTAAAATGGGGTATAGAATCTGATTATGCAATAATAATGATGAATATGTGTAAGGTTTGGGATCTATATGTGGATATATGTAAGTATTTGGGGTTTATGAATGATAAGTAATCTTGTGAAATATAGTAATGAAGTGGAATGGATCAACGCACCGGCCGACAAGGCTATACAACCTTATTGGCCAGGAGGAGCTCCTCCTGGTCAACAAGGCTGTATAATCTTGTCAGCCGGGAGGGGGCTTTGATAAACGCACGCCAACGCCAACCCGCACGCCAATTGTTTTTGGCGTGCGGGGCCTACACGCCATTTTTTTTTGGCGTGTAGGGTCTACACGCCAAAAAAAAGGGCGTGTGAGACCCACACGCCATTTTTTTTTGGCGTGTGGGCCCCGCACGCCAATTGTTTGGCGTGCGGGTCCCCCCTCACTCACATAATCAAATGGGAGGGCCCATTCAATTACGTGAGCGAGCCCCCTCCCGGCTGACAAGGTTATACAGCCTCGTGCCGGGAGGAAGTGTCAGCCAGGAGGACTTCCTCCTGGCCGACGAGGTTATACAACCTCGTCAGCCAGGAGGAAGTCCTCCTGGCCAACGAGGTTGTATAGCCTCGTGGGCCGGGAGGACTTCCTCCTGGCCGACAAGGTTGTATAACCTTGTCGGCCAGGAGGAAGTCCTCCCGGCGACGAGGCTATACAACCTCGTTGGCCAGGAGGACTTCCTCCTGGCTGACAAGGTTGTATAACCTCGTCAGCTGGGAGGAAGTCCTCCCGGCCAACAAGGCTATACAACCTCGCCGGCCAGGAGGACTTCCTCCTGGCTGACGAGGTTGTATAACCTCGTCAGCCGGGAGGAAGTCCTCCCGGCTGACGAGGTTATACAACCTTGTCAGCCAGGAGGACTTCCTCCTGGCCGACGAGGTTATATAGCCTCGCCGGCCGGGAGGACTTCCTCCTGGCCATCAAGGTTATACAACTTGTGGGATCTTTGGACCACATTTTGGCCATTTTTGCTTTCTTGGTGACGCTTCAGCAGCCCCTGCTTTGAATACACGTCACCAATTGATTTTATTAGTGTATTTATTTATTTATGTTGACTTACAGTCTGTAGTACATCAGTACTGGTTGTTATAGATTTAATACTAGTGGCTTATTTGTATTTTATAATAAGCCACAGTATTGTTTGTACTGTTTGTTCAGTCAGTGTATTTTATTTATATGTATAAATAAATAATATAATTTAATATATTTAATTATTTAGTCCCCAGTATCCTTTATTACATATGTAACATATGTAATGAGGTCACTGGGGCGTGTATTTGCTGATTTGGGTGTACCTGAGTGACTGTGGAGTCCGCGTGCCAGCTGAGAGCCTGTAAGGGGCTTAATGCTTGCGCGGGGGCTTATATCCCAACTTTGGCGCGTGCTTTCAGTCACGTGGGTTGAACTTTAAGTTCTGCGGACTGCGGTACGCGGGGTTTGAGTAAAACACGGTGTATTTAGACTATCTCCCCTAATTTACACAACACCTCATTTCCGTGACTGGAAATGGGGTTTAAGCATATGTATTTATTTATATAAGCATTAATTAATGCAAGTGCTTTTTTATTAAAGGTACTTGCTAATTCTTGTATGCTAATTTACATAGTGAAGGAGTGAGAATTAGGGGTACTTGTGAGTGAGGTACCCTAGGTTATTTTTAGTGTAGATTCAGAATATCAAGTAATATTTTAAATATTATTTGATCTTATAATCTTTTATAATAATTTTTGTAGGAAACTTGTGACAGGTTGCTCTGTCATAGTAGCAAGCTGACATGCACAAGTACAACTTGGGATGCACCCAGCACGATTTGATGATCCCAACTGCTGGATTCATCTTAAATATTATTGCTTTGATGAATCCAGCAGTTGGAATCATCAAATTCTGTTGGGTTCATCCCAAGTTGTACTTGTGCACATATATGGTAAGTATTATCCACAGTACAACTTGGGATGAACCCAACAGAATTTGATGATTCCAACTGCTGGATTCATCATACCAATAATATTTAAGATGAATCCAGCAGTTTGAATCATCAAATTGTGCTGGGTGCATCCCAAGTTGTACTTGTGCACATACATGGTAAGTATTACCCATATATGTGCACAAGTACAACTTGAGATGCACCCAGCACAATTTGATGATTCCAACTTCTGGATTCATCTTAAATATTATTGGTATGATGAATCCAGCAGTTGGAATCATCAAATTCTGTTGGGTTCATTGTCAGAATTTCTGTCTACGTCTCCGCTCACATCTCTTTCATAATATTTCATAATATACTATTCACTCTTTCTATTATCTTATCCATCACAATATGTGATGTTTTATCATCTTATTTTCCATCAATATTCTGTTGATGATAATTCCATTACTAAGTTGTAATGTTTTTAATCCATTGTTAAGTAACAATGCTCTCTTATTCCATTGTTAAGTTACAATGCCTCCTTCCAAATGACAAATTAGTTATTAGCATATTGTTATACTGCATTATCTAGCTCAACCACTTGTTAGCCACTCTTGTACTAGAATACTTAATCTGGCTTTTATGCCAGAAGAAATAAAAAGGATCAAGTCTGAGCCCCTAAAAATCACATCTTATTTTAGCTCCTTGTTCCAATCAGTTCCCTCAAGATTGTCCCCTCTTCTCTCGCATAAATTTCTGAAGGTGAAATCTTGACATTCATCCCAAGTTGTACTTGTGCACATATATGGTAAGTATTATCCACACATGTGCACAAGTACAACTTGGGATGCACCCAACAGAATTTGATGATTCCAACTGCTGGATTCATCATACCAATAATATTTAAGATGAATGCAGCAGTTGGAATCATCACATTCTGCATCCCAAGTTGTACTTGTGCACATATATGGTAAGTATTACCCCAAATGTGCACAAGTACAACTTGGGATGCACCCAACAGAATTTGATGATTCCAACTGCTGGATTCATCTTAAATATTATTGGTATGATGAATCCAGCAGTTGGAATCATCAAATTCTGTTGGGTGCATGCTGGATTAATCATACCAATAATATTTAAGATGAATCCAGCTGTTAGAATCATCACATTCTGCTGGGTGCATCCCAAGTTGCATTAGTTATATTCGAGTTGTACTAGTTATAATTGTGAACAAGGACACAAAGGAATTTAATGCAGCAGAATTTGATAATTCCAGTTGCTGAATTCTTCATTCCATTAATATTGAAGTTGAATTCAGCAATTGGAATGGTCTAATTATTGTTGTACTAGTTATAATTGCGGTGTATAATTGTGCACATTTTTCACATGATACTCACTACATTTTTCCTTGTATAAACTATGTTAATTCTTATTTTTCATGCTTGGCACTCCTTTCCAGACAAATGAACATCCTCATCGCTTCCAATTATCCACCATCCCTTTTTTCCTACCTGCCACGGCCTTGTATGTCTAAACAACTACAACAGAAGAATCCAACGGGGACTCGTGCGCAAAGACTAAGGCGGTTGCAATATTCAACGCACAATACCATTGCACTAGCCCGACTTCGGAACCCAGACCGCACCGGAACCAACCGACTGGCTCATGATTTCCAAGTAGGCAATGAAGAAATGTACGGAAATCCACACAATGTTGGGTCCCACGATGAGGAAAGATCAAATCGTGACAAGGATGAGTCATCCAACAACAACCAAGACAACTACTGTATTAACTGGGCAAACCTTGAAGAAGAAGAGATGAATCAAAATACTGGAGAAGATCAATTGGCTCAGGAGAGATATCAATTACTAGCTAGAGAGTCCAACTTCACCCTTTTGATTCGAGAAATTCACCCCCACTACATGATTCTCAAGCTACATACAAAAAACTGGGCTGGCCCTAACGCATATGAATCCTTCCCCATCAAATGTGTCTGTCCAGATTCTCTGAAGAAAGTTTGGCCAGTAGACTTGGTTGATCTGTACGGTATGTTTTATCTCATCATAATAATAAGTGAATGATTCATCAACTTATGTTCATGGATGTTGATTTTGATTAGGACAAACAAAGGAGAATATCGAATTCTGCAAGTGTACACTTGATCCGATCCGCCTTTTGAAACAAGGATACCTTGCTGGATCCCCATCAGCTCCTCAGACCGCGTTCTCACTGCCATTGATAACTTTCCACAACTTGTTGTGGAATAATTGCCACATAGGAATGCTTCCTTTCACGGTTTCACTGACAGAGTGGCTTGAGCCCCGCTCACAACGATTATATGCAAAAAATAAGGAGCATGTGAGTCTTGAATTCTATTTAATCCCATGTTTGTTACTCACTCTATGCTCCTGTGGATAATTTAGGCTCGAGATTTGCAGAAACCCTTTTCAGCAGCGGTGGATCTCTTTCAATTGCTTGAAGAAAAATCGACTGGTTTGATCAACTCAGTACTTCAGCTCACCAATCAAGAGGTCTTGGCCGAGCAATCTTGTCCTGCATGCTTTGGACCCCAACCATCAAACTCTTTGGATTACCCAGAAGCTACACGTAACCGCCTGATTGTCTGCCTTGACGGGAATTTCCAACACAGGCATCACGCAAAGGCAAGTCAAGACTACGAAACCCTTTGCACGCCAAATATATTTCTACCCCATGATGAAACCGAGAGGATGACTCGTGAGATCAGGGCAATGGAGCTGCTGAATAAAACTCCTGCCCGAGTAAGCTATAATCGTTTCTTTCTTTGTATATTTTTGAAGTTAGAGCTGTCACTAAAGCTTACATGTACAGGCCAATCAATGTGCTGATGCACATAAGGAAGCCGATGACAAGAGAAACGAGTCTACCTGGAAAGGCTGCGATGATACTGGACTCATGGGTTGTTGCTGTCGACACGATTCAGCTGTCTCTTTGACAAACATCTATAAGTCTGGCGAGCAGAGGGCCATGCCGTTGGCACTGATAAAGAATCTGCTTGGACGTTTGGATTGCAATTGGCCTATTGGCGTCTTATACAACATTGGCTGCTCACTTCACAAGTATATTGGGGCAGTAAGTCAATCTCATCTCTACACTCTTTTACAGGATTAAATTGACATTCCTGTTTCAGCGCGGTCTGCTTCCAGAATACACATCACGACTCAGCTTTGGTACTTCGATTTTCCATTCCTATGTCCATAATTGGGTATGTCAATTGGACTATAATCCAAGGTTCAACACAGGATGGGGGTTGTCTGATGGTGAAGGTCTCGAGCGGATGTGGTCATATCTATCACCTCTAGTAAGCCCCCTGAGATATGCTACCCGGAATCATCGACTGGCAGCAATTGCACATCACCTGAAGTACCACAACACCAGAGGGATCAGGAAATTATGTTAGTGATTCCCTTTCTATTTTGTTTGGATTTACAACTTCTTTGTGGCTCATTGTATGTATTTTCAGTCACATGGCTGGTCAATAAGTTTAGAAATGCAGCAAAGCGGCAGAGAGAGTCAACAGCAACTGTCTCAACTTCTACTAAAGCCAAACCCCTTTAAGAAACCTGGTTGCCTATATACAGCATCATTTTTCAAAAAGCAATGGAGGGATCAGCGCAGCTTTCAATCAGATCATACAGACAAAGAGCAAGATAGGAGGAATAAGCTTATTGACCTGTATGAGCAGCGGACAACTCTGGATTTTCTAAGGTACTTTTGTCCGTTTCATTGTTACTTTATCTTTTGTTAAATTTGTTAATGTGGTGATTCCAATACAATACAGAGAACGGCTTCTTGATCCCAACCTTCATTGTCTCTCAAAGCGAGAGATACAGAAAATATTTGATAGTGTTGAAAAGGTTTCGAAGGACCTTGAAAAACTTGAACAAATTTTCACTGGCAATGTGCCCTTGAACAATGTCAACAGTACGTAGTATTATTCTTTTTTCTCAAGTAATTATCGGTCTGTTGATTAATTTCTACTCTATCAATGTCCGGTTTACAGATGATGAACAGAGACTGTCATTGCTTCTCTGGAATTCAAAGAGAGAGCTCTGTGTGCATGCTGTTCAACTGCATGCTGAAAGACAGCCTCTCTTGGACGCCAAACGAATTGGAACTCGGGTGGGAACTGAACTCAAGGAGAAAATCCTCAAAGCACTTCAAAACCGACGGCCGGCAGTCAAGAAATTACTTGACAAATTCAACAAGATTCTTGGCGAATTCCTGGAGACATTTCCGAATCAAAACCAGTGCGACACGTCATCTTATCCCCTTCAGTACAACAACTTTTCAAAGTGGCCCTTGGACCACAGCTTCTGGAACGATGGCTTGTATTTTCAGTCAAAGGCACCTTGGGCAATTGAGCCAGATGTGCGAGCCGGGATCTGCAGCATCTTATGTTTAGGGAGGGTAAATGAAGAATTTCAGCTTCTTGCTCAGGAGTTAGCAAGGGCGGTGGGCTGGGGTACTGCCCGTTATGCTCGTATTTCGGAATCCATTACATATATTGGCAAGCGTAAGCAAAACAAATGTATGTATGTAGCTTGTTTCAACCGCTGATCAAAATCAATTTGTAGGTATCACGCTTCTTGGAGATGAAAACACCGCGGAAGACGTTGAATTGGATCACATTGAAACCTTGTACCTTGGGCGGTTGAGTCGACGAGACAAGTTGCGCGTTATCAGGAAGGAATTACGGTCCCAACGCTTGGCTCACTCTACATTGATGGAGGGGTGGAATGTTCACGTCACGTGGCTGTGTAACCGCTGTCAGTCAGAAAACAACCGGAGGGTGTTACTAGATGAATGGCGCAAAATGATGGAGGAAATTAAGTATAACAAATTCAAGATAATTTTAGGCACAGATAAAGAAAAAACTACAAACCCTGGTGAAGTTGAAATTGAATTCGAGGAGGCTCTGTTGGCACATGTACTCGACGACGGGGAAGATGTGGATGAGGATTGGATTTCTGATGATGATGAAGAAAATGTAAATGCACACTTTAATTAGAAAGAATTTCAATGTTTTTTTCTGAATGGATTCATAGAATCCATTCAGAAATTTACCAATTTTTACTTACTATGTAATGTCTCTAGAATATTGAATATTTGGCAAGTGAAACTTGCAAATTTGGAGAGTTTTACAAAAACAAAACATGTGAATGAAAGATGGAGAGAGTTGTAAAAATAAACTAAAAAAAGACTTAAGGTGCACATGTTATAAGTGTTGTAGGTGATCTGATCCAGGCCGTGGCCGGGATCAAGTCACCGACTTGGCAGAAGTGTAAAAATGGCTCTTGTTGCCGGGGACACGGTGGTGACCGGGTGGCCGCGGTCTCACCGGTGCGCGGTCTTTACTGGGATCCTGGAAGCACCCGTAGAAGCACAACTACACCACGGACGCATTCAGACGACTTTGAGTCGTCTGTCTTTGACGCCGTGAAGTTGTCTTTTCCAATTCAATTCCCAGTTCAAATGCACCTGTCAGAACAGGTCTCCGTCTTTAAGTCGACTTGAGGGGCGCCCCTCAGACGACCTGCAAAACGACTTGGAAACGTCATTAAGCTGAGTCGTCTTTGAGTCGTCTTTGAGGCGGTTTATGCTTCGCCTCGAAGACGACCGGTAAGGTGCCTTCAAGTCGGCCTGTGACCGACTTCAAAACGTCTACGAGGCTAAGTCGTCCTTAGGGCGGCTTGAAAACCACTCCGAAGACGACTTTACGGCGGTTCGGAAACCGCTGCATATCACCCGGGTCCGACGGGGAATGGGCAGCGGAGCTGTTATTATTCCCATCGAGCTTATGCTCGATGGTTGTCTGATGTTGCACATTGAGAGAAGCTTGGACAGAGCTTCTCATGTAGATACGTAGGGGGAATCGTGTGTGTATTTCAGCAAGATGATATCATGTTTGCAATTTGACATAGCTATGAGACAATGTTGTGGAGAAGGGGAGAGGGAATTTTCAAAAGAGAGAAAGGGGAGAGATGATAGTAGGAGAAGAAAATACAGGGACAACAATATAAGAAAAGCAACAACTTAAGAAAAGGGGGGAGGAATTGGATTTCGTATTAATTCCCCCCCAGCATTACCAGGCGCCAAGTTGTTTTGAGTCTCCATTGAAATACGTGCCAGGACCTCGTTGTTACTTGGGAGCTGTTGGTCCTCTTCAGTCCAGTCATTGACTGTAGAGATCCCATTCCAGAGGCGGCCGTCCTTTTCAAGGAGAAGGTGTCCAAACACTGAGTTGTAAACTCGGGAATGGTTGCGGCGGACCTCCATATCGCGGTCGATCTCTTCCCAGGCACACGGTACCTTCACACCGGGATTTGACATTTGTCTGAGCCGGTTGATGTTAAACATCACTCTGAGGTAGGCCAGCCGGAAGCGGCGGGGTTGTGTGACTCGTGGGCTGCTTTGGACTTGAGAGTGGGTGAGGCCCTTGAAGTGTTGGTCCATGGCAATGTAGGCATCGGATACTAGCTTGTCTAACTTGGGAGGGGGTATGACCGGAGTTTCACCGGCAAAGCCGGTGCAGAGGTGGTTGGAGAAAACGTTCTTCTCACCCTTGATGACCGTCGCAACGTGACAGTTTAATTTGCTTTTGTACACGAGGTCCTGAGTGTAGTTATCCGGCATGTTGGCCGCCTTGAAGTTGGGACTAGTCTGGTCGATGATTCCCTGTAATAAAGCAATCGAGTTAGCAAGATGATGTGTAAGGTGTACATCATTGGTCTTACCATAACAATCACAAAGGGGGTCGTTTCCACGGATAGCTTCTTAGCTGATCGTCAACCATACGCTTCAATATCGGGTCGTAGTAAAACTTCTCGGACGGTGTTCCGAATGAATACGCGAAAGGTTGGGGGGATCTTCTCCCGAGTGTGTGTCGCAACTGTGTCAGAAGTGGGAGGGACTTCGCAAGGGACTTGGTTGTTGAGGCTGATCAGGATAGTCATCAGCCTCAATTCTTCTTCTGGCATCTGAAGAAGAAATGAATGTTAGCTTAATACTTACATGCTTGCTGGAAGAAGGGACGTACTACTCACATCCAAGAGGCCTTGAGCCCATCGAACCATTTCATCGCTGAGCCAAAATCAATCACCAATGGATTGTAGCCGTGCTTGAACGGCCTCGATCAATTGTGTAGTTAACCTCCGGCCACCTGCAGATGACAAGGAAGAGGTTTGGCTAGGGGGGATGCTAGAGTTAGATTCAGAGAGGTCCGTAACGTCAGATCCATCCGGATCTGACAGAGTTTGCTGGGGTGTGTGATAGATGGCAGGGGACTGCGGTAATCGAGATGCTGGGGGGTTTCGGACGGGGCCTACTTGACTCGGTTGGGGTGGCACCGGTGCGGTTCCATTTGTCAGGGCCAGGGCGGGGTTTGGGACCTGTGGATGATACGGTGGGCCATAGCCATACGGGGGGGTTGGATCAGGTTGATGTCCAGCCATGGGGCTCGTCGACGTGGCTGGGGGAAAAAAATTCAGGGCTAATTAGTATGTTGTATTTGTTGGTTCATCAAATACTTACCTGGGGTTGATATCGTGGAGGTCGGGTTGAAGTGGATGAATCGTCTTGAGGGGTTGATATCGTGGAGGTCGCGGGACTTGTGTGAAATTCAGATATCTCCGGTATTGGGCTGAAGTGTCATTATAAATCCCCCGGCTTTGCCCCAAAACCCAAATACTGTCACAGGGGGCGGGTCAGTGAAACTGCTCCGAAACCTGTGTGAAATATACATCACAGTACAACCTCCCTCTGTAATGAAATACAAGATAAAATACAGCACATGCTCCTGCATATCCTAAACAAAACCAAATATTCAACCTGAATGTGAAACTCTTTCAGTAATTTTGGGCATTTTGGACTCAAAGAAGACAGTAATTTTGGGCATTTTGGACTCAAAGAAGAGGTACAATCTGTATTATTCAAGGTAAGTTGGAAACTTGAAAAATGAGTCTCATGTATAAAAATGGGGAGCTTTTTTTTCTCTTTTCCCTTTTCTAAAGCACTTATTGTATACCGTTGGTCTTCCTTTCATTCCAATTAGCCCAAATTTCTACCATTCAAAGATTCATTCCTCAAAACATTTATTTATTATGCCAATTCCTGGTCAGTTGAACAGGGTGGATATGTATGATGAGATGACAATGGCTGATTTTTGAATACTGTATCTTCTAGGTTTTCACTCGGTGCTTCAACCTGATGGTACTGAAAAATCTCAGTGTGCTTCTTGTGGGGGAAAATTGTTAGAGTTGAGAAATGTTCCCCGACACATCAAGAAACCCTTTCATAAAGAGATGGAAGCATCTTTCAATCTAAGAAGAAGTTATGAAAACACACAAAAATCATCTGCTCCTTATAATTCAACTGGTGGTTCATATGGAGAGTCAGGCGTAGGCACAAGAAGACTTTACCTAGTCCTTCAGGGAGGAGCTTCAGTTTCATGCAACACCAGAATTACCCCACATGAATTGAATGCTTTGGAGGTTCAAGATGCAACTTGGAATGTCCAGACAGAGGAGTTGCTTGAACGTCCATTTGAACATGAATACTCCTTACCTCCATTGGAAATGAATGAAGAATCAGGAATGGGGTTTGGTGGGTTAGATGGATATTCTAATGATGGTTCACAAAGTGAAATACACTGGCATGACTGGTTGATGGATGATCCCTTATCAACTATGTCCCAATTACCGGTTGGTGACAATGTGAGGCTACCTGGGGATGATGAAGAGCCAGCCAATGATGATGACTTAGATCCAAATGGACAATGGTATCCATTCCCTGAAAAGATGGTATGTGGTATTTATGCACCTAATTTTCATCATAAATTCTAACCTCACACTCATGAAATATTTTGGTCATTGGATATCCCACTTATTACTGTGTAGTATCTCATGGCTGCTCTCATACTTGGTCATTTGCATCACATCATGTCAAGAGCCATGTATCATCAGATCCGCTTGATATTACAGCTTTGCAATGTGATTATTCCCCACTGGGACACAATCAGGAGAAGAAGGGAGAAAATTTGCAACATGCTGAATATAAAGGTTACAGAAAATCTTTCAGTCTTGAATAACAAGTGTTATTCACTTAGCTTGAAAGACATAATTAGTCATGTGAGTGAGGCTTGAATCAGATACATTAGACCTTTTATGCCCTCTGGAGGATTACTGACACATTGCATCATCATTGCATCATTTGGACCCAATTATTAGGAACTGGGGAATCCCTATGTCAATGATCATCTAGAATTCTATCCACATGAGACATATGGAAAGAATATACATTCCCTCTATCAAAGTACTAAATGGCGTGAATGTTTGTCTAGGAAAGGAAGAGTACAGATGGTTGAAGTATGTAAAAAACACTATTACATTTTTGAGCCCATCACACTCAAAGGGCCCCAACAAAACATTGTCATACCAATTTTTTTTCTTCAAGGTGGGAAATATATTACATGCCAAATGCATCTCACCAAAGTTGAATGATTATAACCCATTACATGATGGAACCCCACAGCTGGCCATAATAATTCCTGGTCATCTCAGTTACCATTCACCAGAGCTTCAAACTATACCTGTTGATCAATTTGACCTGACTTATTATGAAATGCCAGATATTGATGGAAAACAATTCATAAATAGAATATGCCATTGTATTATTGAAGTTCATGATCATGGCCACCATTTTTCGATTCCTGTACCTAACCCCTGGAGGAATAAGGCAAGAGGCAAGGTTATCCGCCATGTTCCTATTACACTATACTCAGATGATACCTCTGGCAACCAATCTAAGAGATGGAATAAACATGTCTCATATTATTTTACTCTTAGTGGTCTACCCCCCTCACATAGCAACATGGAGTATAACTGCCATTTTGTTTCTACATCTAATGTTGCAGGGCCACTGGAATTGGGAGAGTCAATTGTCAAAGAGATGAAGTAGGTCCAGTCTAAAGTGAAACATGGGAGTATGACATTATTCACTGACTTATATTTCATTCAGCTCTTTGACCAAAGAAGGTATCTTTGCATATGATTCCAGTCTCCAAGATGAAGTTTTGATCATGAGTATGGTTCTTTGCTATCTGGGTGACTCGCCTATGGCAGCAGAGGTTACAAATACACCAATTCCTGGAATTTGCAAGAATCCCTGCAGAATATGCCATTTGCGGGTTGATCAAGCTAAAGAAAGGAGTAGTTTGGGTTACATCCATGATTTCTTTGGGATAAAAGGTTTACCTTGCCCACGTAGGTGGTATGAAACCGTTCAGAAAACAAATGGTTCTTGGAAAGTACTCAAAACAAAATCCAAGGCAGAATATGACAAACACATGAATGAATTAGGTTTGGTGGACAAACTTCAAGATAAACTCATTGAATTGAGACGCAATAATCCTCATGACCGGCAAAGAATAGAGGTAATTGAAAATACTGAACCTCACCAACTTTGCAATGTATTTACACATCTCCTAGAGTTTGATGGATTCAAAGACACACCTGTTGAAAT
Organism: Puccinia hordei; assembly: GCA_007896445.1. Taxonomy (NCBI): domain Eukaryota; kingdom Fungi; phylum Basidiomycota; class Pucciniomycetes; order Pucciniales; family Pucciniaceae; genus Puccinia; species Puccinia hordei. Next base: position 284,938 of record RDRW01000086.1, read on the forward strand.
TATCCATGTTTTCTCCCTTGGTGTTGTCAAGTACTTGGTCAGGGACTTCATGGAAAAACAGAAAGACCTTGCAAAGATGGAGGCCCTTTTCAACTCAGTTAACTTGGATTGCCTAAACATTCCACCAATCCAAGGTAAATACATGGTCACCCACTGGAAAAGTTGTATTGGAAAGGACTTCCGCACTTTAGTCCAGTTGGCCCCATTTGTATTTTTTCCCTTCATGGATGAAACACAAAAGAAATTATGGATTCCTCTATGCAAACTAGGAAGCCTGATTTTCCAGACCACTATAGAAAGCATGGATGAATATATTGCAGAACTTCAAATGAATATACAGACATTCATGTATCACATTCTCATGATGTCAGCACAATGGGCAAATAAGCCCAAGCTTCACATATTGTTACATCTCCCCAAGTCCATCAAAAGATTTGGGCCAGCAACTTTATTTGCCACTGAGAAGTTTGAAAGTTTCAATGGCCGTCTCCAGCACACTGCAGTTCACACCAATTGGCTCAGTCCAGGACATGATATTGCCATCAGTTTCAGTAACTATCAGATAATGAGATTAATCCTTTCAGGTGGTTACATGTTTGACCATAATCAAAAAGAGTATTTCCAAGCATCAAACCAAGTGAGAAGTATATTTTCAGGAAACCCAGTGATTCAAAAAGCCATGGGATTCAATAACCAAAAAGTCATGACAATTGGACAATACCCCTACGTCAAATCATCCACAATTCCAGAAATCATCCACAATTCCAGATGCTGGACTTGAACAAGTTCCAGATGCATTGAGACTGTATTACCCAATGACCCAAATCCGACAGATTTGGGTACTGAACATCAATGATAAGGAATCTATTCAAAAGGACTCATTTGTCATTGTCAGTCAAATTTATCTTCTTTTCATATTGTCTATGAGATATAAAGTGCTGAAAGGTCATCCAATACATCCAGGAAGAAAAAAATAATGGTAATTCAGGCATCTCTTGTGTCATATCCATTTGAGAAGTCATCCACCCCAAATCTTACTTCATAAAAGTGGCTGAATGTAAACTCAATGGCTTATAAAAGGATTGCTCATTGAGAATTGTGCACAAACAAAGAAATTTTACATGTGTTCCTGTTTCTGTGAGTCAAATTGATTACCACATGTACATCCCAACCTACCCAATCTGATCCTTCTGTATTACTACTCATTAGAAAATCCTATGTTGTGTAAATGTGCAACACAACTGCTTTGATGGTGGGTGTCAGGCAGGGGTGTCAAATAGATCAAGAAGGAACAGACAAGAGGGAACCACAGTATTTCATGAAATACATCACACCCCCTATAACAGCTATCTCTTGAACGCATTCTCACATCACCAAGCTGCATTGCACCGGTGCTTTTCCAAATTGGAAAATGAACAAATCACAGAACACAAAATGCATGATGCAGCACATGCTGGTCAAAAAATTTGGATTGATAGTATGACCAAAAAGAAAGGAAAAAATGTGGAAGGATCAAGGCAATCAACCCACCCTCAGTTCAGCCCCCAGGTTCCACCACAATAATTGTATAACCCTGTTAATAGCCCTGGTGCTGTGTCTTTTTCATCTCACCACCCAAATGTGAGCCCTCAAGCTGTTCCAAGGACTCATCACGACCCTCAAATCAGCCGGTCATTGTATAACTTCAATTTCAGCCCCCAGGTTGCACCAAGGTCATTGTCTAACCCAAATTTCAGCCCTGGTGTTGCATCAAGGTCATTGTATCACCCTCATTTCAGCCCCCAGGTTGCCCCAAGGTCATTGTATAACCCAATTAGCAGCCCCCAGGTTGTACCAAGGTCCTTGTATAACCCACATTTCAGCCCCCAGGTTGCACCAAGGTCATTGTATAACCCAAATAACAGCGGTGGTGTTGCATGTGCTTCATCTCATCGCCCCAATGTGAGCCCTCATGCTGTTCCAAGGCCATATTACCCCCCTCAAATCAGCCCCCAGGTTGCATCAAGGTCATTGTGTAACCCAAATTGCAGCCCTGTTGTTGCATCCACTTCATCTCACCAACCTCCATTCAGTCCTCATGTTGAAGCAAGGACTCTTTATCACCCAAATCACAGCCCTGGTGTTGTATCCACTTCATCTCACCACCCAAACTTTAACACCCATGTTCCTGTTCCTTCCAGGTCATCTCATCACCCTCAATTCAGCCCTCAAATGGCATCAAGTCACCAAAATTATAGCCCCCGTTCTGCCTCAAGCCCAAAGTACTACATGTGATATTCTTCATGTCATTACATGGCCAATTTTAATGCATTCTGATTTGTTGCCACCCCACCTTTTTTCAAAGCAAAAATTACACTTTGCTGTTGTTTTTATGCGTCAATTAGTAGATATGGCCAATTAAATGCCAAAATTATTAGAAACATACAGATAAATCATGTTTTTATGATGATATTTAGTAAAACATCATTTATATCTAAAAAAAAGCAAATGGGCATTGGAGGTAATCATGATGAAATGCCACATCTGTGCCAGGATTCACCCCAGAGTAGAGGCAAATGACCTAAGTTGGTTGTACAGGTCAAACCATTTGTGTAGTTCCCATTTGACAGGTCACACCATTTGTGTAGTTCCCATTTGTTGAATATTGTGATCCACAGTGTTCCAAATATCAGCACATTGGATAATGACTTGGTAGCCTAGTTGGTAAAGGCAGCACTTCTAGTATAGTGTCTTAGCTTCTGCTAAGGTCGCTGGTTCAAATCCTGCCCAAGTCAATCATTTTCTGCTAAAATGTCTGAAATATGCGTTGTTAATTTTAACACCATTTATGACACAATCACAAAAGGACATATGGATCCCATTATGCTATAGTGGAAGCCTAACATTTGACACAAAAATAGATGACAAGATTCACACAATCCTGAGATTTGGCCCAGCTGGCTTATTTGCCAGTGAGAAGTTTGAAAGCTATGAAACCAAATAAAAATATAACATATATATATATATCTAGTTACAAGTGTAAGAGGTCAGCCTTGAGGATTGTAAGATCCCAGCCGCTTAAGAACGTTGGCCACACCAGATATTATCAAACGAGCTGGGCCCACACGGAATCCTAGGTCTGTGAGCTCTTTCTGAGACATTCCTTTGAAAGCAGACCAGTGGTAGAAAGAATTTTCAGCCATTACAGACAAAGTGTGTCTGTCATTTTCAGACAAGTATGAAATGAGGAAAAATTCCGCCATGGTGAGATTGGCTTCTCCCCGCCATGGAGTGCTGGTGGGGCATGCACCAGAAATTGAGTGAGAATTGGCCCCAGTTGGAGGGATAAGGGGGAGATCTGGCGCCTGGTTGGTGTTGATTTCATCAGTGGGGTCCACTTCAACCCCATCTTCTGAGGGGGGCCAATATATGTGAGTGTAGTCAGACTCAGTGGTGCTGAGGCTAGGGGGGGACTACAACAACTTTAAATTAGTCAAGTTGCCCCTCCATTTTGAAAGATAAATCAAATAAATAACTTACAGGATTTTTTGATAATTTCTCCTTGTGTTCAGGGGAGAAATTGATTAAAACTGAGGCAGAAATATCCCCTTTCTTGGGGATATTCACCATGAGGCGTTGAAAGCGCCGGTACGTCGAAGCAGATACCAGGGGTAGAGGTGGTATTGTTGTCCGCGGCAGACGCGGCCGGTCCAAGCGAGATGCCGGGAGGCATCCTCATACTTCAGGATGCCTCCAACCATGAAGTCGCTGCGGGCCAAATCAAGAAAATCGAAAATGACTTTCTTGAATCGGCACAGGCGGTGGGTGGTGCGTTGGCTGACCGGCATAAACTGAGATTGATTGGTTGGCCAGAAACCTTGCGTCTTCTCAGGCGCACAAAGTTTCAATATGTTGTTGCATAGCCAGGGGTCAAAAACGATGTTGACCAGGTTGGTGGATCTAGCCATAAGGGCTGATGGAGCGGGAAGGAGGGATGAGAATGGTTATAAAAGGACTGCTTAGTGCAGTCCTTTTATAACCATTCTCATCCCTCCTTCCCGCTCTCTCCGGCTCCGAACCAATCATTGTCCTCAAGTCAACCGTAGATCTGAGTCCCGGTCGACTTGAGGACAATGGGGAGCTCAAGCCGACTTGAGAACCTCAAATGGCTCTCAAGTTGACATGAGCACCCCCCTTGGTGGTCAAGTCGACTTGTGGATGGTGCTCAAGTCGCCTTGAAAACCTCATTTTGGTTTTCAGGTCGACTTGAGTACCGTTGGGGGGGCTCAATCGGACTGCATCACACTGTGAGAGCATTCAGTGGCCCTCAAGTCGACTTGAGGACCAAAAATGGTTCTCCAGTCGGCTTGAGGGCCCAGATTTGGCTCTCAAGTCGACCTGAGAACCATTTTTGGTTCTCAAGTTGACCTGAAGACCCCATGGGTAGGAGGTCTCCCAGGCCAAAGCTTAATTTGGTCTGGAAGTCGACCTGAGGACCAATTTTTGTCCTCAAGTCGACTTTTGTTGTCTGTTCGTCTTGAAGACGACTCAGATGTCAACCAGGTGCACCCGTGGTGTACTTACAAACATATCTACTAACATAACAGCCAGTGTAAATACATACACCAAGGACATGGGAGTCTGCCGCCGAAGGACCTCAGATTTCTCAGATTTTCTGGAAATTCCAGATCTTCTGAAATCTGGGCAATAGACCCCCTGTAGCCAGGGAAAACGAGGCCGTTTATCCCCTGCTACAGTATATGTGAAACCAGTGGCCACAGGTGGTTGGTCCCGCGCCCCGGCTTCAATCTCTTTCCTCACCGAGATTGGAGACGGGATTTGATAGTGCCAAGACAGCTAACAGCGACGGGATTGTACCGACCAGGTTAGTGGTTTATGCATTATCTTAGTAATCAATACTGATATTGGAGACAGGATTCGATAGTGCCGAGACAGCTAACAGCAACGGGACTGTCCTTTTTTTTCCTTGAGTCACAATACATACCCTGCACTATTGGAGACATTGATCAAATTGTGACTGCAGCAATTCCACATCAGCTTTCAAATCCAGCTCTTTACAAAGCATTATCAAGACATATAATCCATGGAACCTGTGTACCTTACAGCCCAAATGCACCATGTATGGCCAATGGGGTTGTGTCAAAGAAGTCCCCAGATTTTTTTTTCATGAATCTTCAACCAATGAAAACTCTTACCCATAATATAGAAGGTGTAAAAATTGCAATACAATACATAGGACGCCAAACGGACTCAAAGTCCTCTCCGAGGCGGATGTCGATCTGCCTCGGAGACGACTTGCCTCACGGGACGCCTTGAGGTCGCCTTGAAGGCGATTTCGATCCGCTTCGACCGAAAGGCGCCTCTCAGGTCGACTCGGATACATGGGGGATTGAATTGGAAGTTGACTCCTTAAAGGCGCCGCACAGGACGACTTCGCGTCGCCTCGATGCACCGGTGGTGTACGTTAAGCTCGACATCTGATTGTCGGTTTCAGCCTCTCTCCTTCAGGGCCGGGGACTGTATCACATGAAGGAAGTCGTGCCCCGTGCGAGGCGCTTCGCGTCCCTGCGGCTCCCGGCGGGGGAGTGGCTGTTGCCGAGAAGTTAGAATTCTGTGGCGATGATGGACAGAGGAATAGCCCACCGCCAACGGCAACCTGACTCTGCCACCGCCATGATCATTACACCCCGATGCCGTTACGCGCGCCACCGTTCCAACAAACTGTCGTTGCCTTCAACGAGATTACCACATGGACTTGCGGCCCTCGTCGAACGATACTACTCTACAGATTTTGTATAAAACCTCACCAAACATCGAGTTGTGAGACGAACCAGCATCAAACAGTCGATTATCCCCAGCTCTACTTATAAGGACACTTCGCAACTTTCTAGATTTTCCAGCGGACGTTAAAAGTTTCACTCAGAAGCATTCCATCTCTCACCCTGCCTTACATTTTCAGCAACCCTCACCAGCGAAGCCTTTCCTGTACACCATGTTGATGAGAATGTTCTACCATATCGCAGCATTGTCTGCACTCGCATCAGTCTCGAACGCTAAACAAGATTGCCCAAAGGACACGCGAGCTGTCTGTTTTACGCCCAAAGATTATAACACCAACAACCCGACAGTCACAACGATCCCAGGTATGTGTTCCCTGAGCCCTTGTGGAATAACAATGTTGGCCCTAATAAGCGAGCTAATCCTTCCAAATCCATGTGGTGGTTGCTGCATGTCAAAGCACAATTCCCAAAACAGCCCAGGGGTTGTTTTCAATACTACACAGATAGGGTTGTCCCTAATGCTGACCTGGTACCTTGGCGCACACGATGCTGTTACATAACCGAATTGGATAAACTCGCAGACAAAGTGAGAACGGCCAGCTGAGCCAGAGACCACATCTAACTGCCAACGATGGTACTAACTAAAAGCTTTTAATTACTCCGCCCCCAAAAAAACAGCCCGACTATAACTCCGTAAAGCCGTTCAAAATCACAAAAACCATGTTGATCCATGGATCCCTTGACAGCCCTCTACCCCAAAACGACCCCACGAAGCCATCCTGTTTTTGATATGGAGATTCACACTGTCAGGTTTGATTTGGAAAGGTGTACTAGACCAATCGTCGCTGTGAACTTCCCCAAAACCCTGCTTGTTCTCTCACACATTGTACATTGCCTACACCACCCTTGAAATGTCATAAACAAGTAGAAATAGATTGCATAAAGTGTTAGAGACCAGGTTGTGACAGGTTGGTGACAGGTTATCAGGAGGATGGTTTAGGGTTTATCTTTGTGTCTACTGCGCCGCATCATCATGTATATAGTCTATGGCTGCCCGCGCCGATCCGGCCCCTCTTCTCTTCTCCACCGAGTTGAGGGACCAAGACCAAGCGCTGCCATGAGCTGACAGCAATCGCCTGGCACGTCATAGGTTAGTCAAGCAATTTAAACTACCGAGTTGAGGGACCAAGACCAAGCGCTACCGTGAGCTGACAGCAATTGCCGGGCACGCCGTAGAGCTGTCGCGGATTTGCTCCTAACAGGTTAAAAGCCTACTCTATCAATTTTTCTAGCAGCTTGTGTCCGGAAACTCCTTGAGTCAACGAATGAACTTTGCGGCAAGCGATACAGATACTGAAGGATCAAGTAACTGTGAAAGATTTCAACCAACCCCCAGAATGGACCATAAGGCAGATCAAGTATCCGCCCTGCAGGTGCAATTCAGAGAAATGCAAAATGTAATGCAACAGCAGGCCGAAATTATTTCTGGACTCACCGCCGCCGCTTGTGATCATCACCAAGCAAACCAACCACTTGCGAACTTTGGGACCTCATTGGCCAACAAAGTTTTAAAACAATTTATCAAATCTCCGACCAAATTCTACAATGAGGTCAACCCACAAAAACCTTGACTCTCCTTTGACGGATCAGGAACTTTACGATCTTTTAAAATCCAAATGTGAAAGATCAGGATGTCAACACAAAATCATTCTAGTCAAAAAAGTCCTAAAATTTGCTAACAAAAATTCCCCCACTAGTGAATCATGGCTTGCCCGCTTCTGTGCCATTATGACCAACATCGAGCAAAACAAGATGTCCGTCAATGAAATGGGCGGCCTTATTCTACAATCTCTTGCAAAAGCTCCAATTGGAACGGACACCAAAAATTTTGATTACTTGATAAGTCAACCATTAGACAACATGGCGACTATTCCAACTTTTGGGCAAGTCACTACCGTTATCCAATCCGCCCTCAGTAAAGTCACAAAAGGGAACTCTCTATCCCCTGGAACTATTCCTTCCAATGTCGAAATGTCAGTCAATGCAATCAACCACCGCTGCCCTAACAAACGTTATGAACCACCTCACAAACGAGAGAACAATGGGCCGGTCAACCAACCAACCCAAGGAAAATTCTTATTAGAGAAAGCCACCTACTACCGCGGCAAACAATTACCTCATGGAGAGCTCCGGCTACGCCTGCTTGTACTGCAGAGAGACCGGCCATTGGTACTCCGACTGCAAGACGTACTGGGAGGACGTTAGACACGGCCGTGTCGCGGCACCACCTCAAAACCACAACAAAGAAGGTTCAAAATTCATACCTCCACCCAGAAGAACCAAGAACCGACCACAATCCTCTCAACCCCAGGGACAACAATCCAACGGCGGCATCGGAAAGATCGAAATCCCTGATGCCAACAAAGGCACCATCCTAATTGACTCAGGGTCCACTATCCATGTGAGTGGTAAATCCTGCTACTTGTTGATAGCGTCAGAGTTGAAATCCCCTCTGACAATATCCCTTGCTATCTCTAAATACGTCACTCCAATTAAATTCGTTGGTAGCTTGAACATCCCGACTCCAACCGGAACAATGACAATTAACAATGTCTACTTCTGTGAGGAAATCAACGGTTTGATCTTATCACTTGGTCGATTAGTCAAGGATGGATGGTCCTTTGGAAACCAAGGAACGGATGCAAATCTGGTGGATAGCAATAAGAATGTTTTTAATCTTAAATTTTCTAATCATTGCTGGATTGTTGATGTATTACATACCTCCGCAATGATAAGCAAAATCTCCCGAATTCCTTCAAATCAGCTATCCCTATGGCATGCTCGCCTAGGACACGCGTCCAAGACAGTTGTGCGACGTTTCCTCCGGAAGTATCTCCCTGATATCAAGTTGAATGAGAAGCCTTTCTTTTGCATACAATGTGCAAAGTCGAAGGCCACCAATTTCAAAGGTAACGGCACATCCTCACATATACCCAGAGACAAACCGCTAGACCTATGTATGACAGACGTGGCTGGACCTTTCACCACTGATATAAATGGTTGCCAGTACTTACTTACCTTCCAAGATCATGCCAGCACATACAACTTTTGCGCAGTGATGGCCAGTCGACAAGAAGTACCAGCCAAGATCATGGCGTGGGTTCTGCACATGAAGAATATGCTTGGGAGGACTCCATCTTACATTTGATGCGATAACGCGGCGGAATATGTTGGGAATCTACGTGAACGTCTTGCTGAAGTTGGAACGGTGCTTGCGCCTATCTCTCCGTATCATCCACAACAAAATGGAGAAGAAGAAAGGGCGAACCGCACGTTTGGTGATATGGCACGTACTATGCTCCACAATAGCAAACTGCCAAAGATGTACTGGAGCTACGCTTACCTCACGGCAGCGTACATCCATAATCAAATACCCAACTCCCGCGTAGATTAATTGCCACTCGAATGTCTATTTGGAAGAGAACCTTCTCCAAATGAACTGTACCCTTTTGGGGCTCGAGCCATTGACCATATACCGAAAGAAGTTTGAGAACGCCTGGGTGACAAACTTGATGAACAAGGTCGTGAATGCTTGCTGCTTGGTTACCCAAAAGCAGTTTTAAGCACGTGCTACATTCCACCTCTGCGGTATTCCCCGAATTTCAATCTCTCAAGGTGCAAGAATCCAGAGAAGGTCAAACCATACCTGGAAACATCAAACCAATTGAAGGTTGTGAGATTGACAACATAGTAGGGCAAATAGGGCTGATTCTTGGAGGTGAACCTACAACCGAGATAGCAGAGGCAGAAATGAGAACTATTGCCAAATTGCTGATGCACCCTGAACCAACGGTGGTCCGCTACGCTACGCTATTTGACTGCTAAGTGTTAGCGTAGCGTTTTTTTTTTTCCCAGAAAATTTGTAGCGTTAGCTGAAATTTCACTCCACTACACTAACAGTTAGCGTAGTGACAAATTTTTCTGTCCATTTTTTTGTAGCGTTAGCGGGGAAAATTCACCACTATTCTAACAAGTAGCGTAATGTTTCTGGCGCTAACAGATTTTGAAGTTCTCAGTAGCGTAGCGGCATCATTGCTACGCTACGCTAAATGTTAGCTGTTAGCTGATATTTTTTCCGCTAATGAGCTTTTTGGATTACACGCTAACACTGATTTTGGACAGCTAACAAGACAACTGTTAGCTGTGTAATTCAAATTATATCTCTTGTGAGAATTGATCCCGTGCTCAAAAGGAAGAGGGAGGTTAGCCATGGCGTAGTGGTCAATCTTGACCACTACACCACGGCTACCCTGAGAGTTGGAGATTGGTGGGAGTACATCCTATCCATGCAGCTCAGGTTCCAATTGTTTTTGTTTTTTTTCAAATCCTGGTTGAATTCTCATTTTATTATCAATTCCAGTCTCCTTTGAAAATTTGTCACCTGAATTTTTTTTTTCAATTTTTTTTTCTTCGGTGATAACTTCCTCAATCCCTAATATTTACTTATTTTTTGAGAATTTTTTGAGAATTTTTTTTTTGAGACAAGTTCTTGATTCTCAACCAGCACTCTTACTCAGCTCCTCCAATAGCTTCAAGTTCAACCTCCCAAATCCCTCCCACCAGGCTCAACCTAGCTCTCAGGATCACCCCCTTCCCTCTTGGTAAGTCCCCTCCCCTTCTCCTCCACTCACCATTACTTACCACCTTGCTACCCTACCCTGCCACTATCTGCCCAGCTACCCACAACCACTGCTACCCTGGGGCCACCTGCCTTGTAAGTCCCCCCCACCCTGCTATCTTGTTTGCTAACCTGATATCTGTTACCTACCAACAGATACCAGCCACCACCCACGCTACCCTACCGCTTTTGCTACCCTGGGGCACTCACCTGGTAAGTCCCTTCTTTCTCTAGCCCCTCCCTCCCGTTGATCGTTCAACGTTTGAACGATCAAACATTGATCAATCAACGTTTGATCGTTCAAACGTTGAACAATCAACATTTGATTGATCAAACATTGATCGTTCAACATTTGATTGTTCAAACGTTGAACGATCAACGTTTGAACGATCAAACATTGAACGATCAACGTTTGAACAATCCAACATTGAACGATCAAACATTGAACAATCAACGTTTGAACAATCAAACATTGAACGATCAACGTTTGAACGATCAAACAATTGTTCAAACATTGTACTAACACCTGCTACCTGCACAGCCTGCCCAGCCTACCCTAGCCTACCCTGCCCTACCCAGCCTACCCTACCCTACCCTGCCCTGCCCAGCCTACCCTGCCCTACCCTGCCTGCCCAGCCTACCCTAGCCTACCCTGCCCTGCCCAGCCTACCCTGCCCAGCCCAGCCTACCCTGCCCTACCCAGCCTACCCTGCCCTGCCCAGCCTACCCTAGCCTACCCTGCCCTTCCCAGCCCTGCCTGCCCTGCCCTGCCCAGCCCAGCCTGCCCTGCAATGCCCTGCCCTGCCCAGCCTACCCTGCCCTTCCCAGCCTACCCTGCCCTACCCTGCCCAGCCCAGCCTACCCTGCCCAGCCCAGCCTACCCTGCCCAGCCCAGCCTACCCTGCCCAGCCCAGCCTACCCTGACCAGCCCAGCCTACCCTGCCCAGCCCAGCCTACCCTGCCCTGCCCTGCTACCCTTCTCGAGCCTCTGTAAGTCCCCTAACCCCCCCCCAATTACTATCCCTGGCCAATTGATCAGCTTGCTCTGATCAATTGGCCTTTTTTTTTGGAACCCCCACCCCAGAATCATCAGCTGACCTTATTTTCAACTCCTGCAGGCCTACCACGTCTCATATCTGCCATGGGGAAAAGAGAACTGTATGTATTTCATTATATTAATTGTGATATCAATACTGATCATTGTTTTCTTTTCCCTTTTCCAATTCTTTTTGTTTTGATCCCTGAATGCCTTAACTACCCTTATTGGATTGGTTTTAATGTTAAATGATGGATCTCGGGACAATATTTTTCTGGAATCCTTATTGAATCATCAAAGCCATAACAATAAGAGTATTAAGGCAACCAAGCATCAAAACAAGATGAAGCGTAAAAGGGAAAAGCGTTTGTTATGTAGAGAGGCTTTAGGAATCAAGGATGCACCCATATCATGGCACACCGTCAAATACACTCCTCACAATCTCTATCCAACCATCCCTATGAAGAATAACAAACCAACTTGCCACCCAACTCCATCAGAAATCAGCTTAGCCTATGATGAAATCAACACCTATCACTTTATGAAGTCTGGGATGAATATTATTGTTGATCCTCTTGACAAGACTGAGGTGATTGCTATTGTAGAATTCACTCCTTATAAAGACCTCACCCCTTCTCAATTGGACAATCTCAACTATATTTCCACTTTCCTCCACCAGTCTAAACGTTTCCTGAACTCTGTCTCATCCTGTGCTCAAATTTGGAGTGGGCTCATGTGGGCCATTGGTTGGAGAAAGTCTTATGATGAGCATCAAACAGTTGGCCGGTATATCAAGGCATTTGATGAAACTGAGATGAAAGCATACAATGATCACTATATTAAATCTTCTTGAGTTGGAAATATTATTGGTAATCTCTTCAAAGATCTTGCTCATACTCCCTTTCAACAGAATCAAGATCTTATGAAGAAATTTAATATCCCTTCCTTTCCCAATCTTTCTTATGGTGAACTTCCTGAAGACAGCACCTGCACTTCTCACATTACTTTTACTACAAATGGTTTCTTCAATCCCCCACACACCAATACTGAAGATATATCCCAATTTGCCTTTGTTTTATTTCTTCCCACTCGCACTTCTGATTATACCCTGGTAGACTCTTCTAACTATGATATCACATCTGGTCCATTTATTTTTCCTGATCACCGTTGTGGTGCTCCATTTGCGTGACAATGCCAAAAGCGCATGGTGGAAGCATTGGGATAGCATACACACAAGCAACATTCATTAAAAGAGGAGGAATAGTATAATAAATGTAAGATACACTTCTACGCAGGACAACAGGATTACAGACAGCATGGCGTTATGGGGAATGGAATGGAGGACAAGGGGTACATAGGATGGAATGGGGTATAAAGGAAGGGAATAGAAGAGGTGGAAGGGATTTGGGAGAACATGTCTCAACCAGGAAGGTAGAAGGTAAGGTGGTAAGTAGTGGGAGATCATGTCTCAACCAGGTATGGAAGGAAGGATGGAAAGATGTTATTGGTACAGACAGTTATAAGGGTATACCACCTTTATAAGGGTGGTATATGGCATTATAAGGGTGGAGGAATCAGTATTTCGTGATTTGGAGGGAGGAATTAATTAGGTGAGGAGGGAGAAGGGAGGAAGGAGCAATGTGGGAGGAGAGGCTTTGACCCCCATATATTCTGGGTGGAAGGAGTTAACAGCTGGTCATGCAGGCGTGTGGATTATGTGTCATGTTGTTTGGTTCCCATATCAATACATGATATCATGCTGTGCAATATATGCAGGCAGATGAGGTGTATAGATATGTCCCTGCAGCATTATTCCCTCATTGTTTGGCAGGCAGTGCAGTACGGATATCCAGGGGCTGTGCAACGGATTATATCCCTTAGCAACATAGGATATCATTTGGTACAGCATATGCAGGCAGATAAGGTGTATGTGTGGTTTCCTGCAGCTTAATTCCCTCCCAGGGCGAAATCTTGCAGCATAGCACACTCACAAGGAGCTCCCCTGGAGCTAAAATCCCTCACTCTTCAATATATAAGGAGGCCTCTTTCCCCCTTTTTCATTTCCCTTTTTTATCATCAGCCTACAGAGGTTTGGTCACAGTGGTTATTTTATTTTAGTGGTAGTGGTTTAGTTAGTGGTAGTATTAGTGGTAGTGGTAGTAGTGGCAGCAGTAGTAACAGTAACAAATAAGTATTAGTAACAGTAACAAGTAGTAGTAGTAACAGGAGCTCTAGTATTGATTAAAGTGCCTTATCAAGAGATTGCTTAAGGAAGAGATCATTACCAACCTTCAATTAACAACCCATTATTAGTAACAATTTATATATTACAGAATTAATCCCGCTGGATTATCTTTATCCATCATTGTTAGAAGTTGTAACAGATCTACGTGAATAGTGATTTGAGGTATCTAGGTCTGATAGAGATTACTATATAAAAGTAAGATCTATCTTGGAATCAGCCATATCTTTATAAATACTGATTACAAGACTCTTAGTTATTTGCATAGTACCATTTAGAGGGGCAGGTCTTTCAAACCACCCGTAAGTTGTAATAGCCTTTCAACCTATTTGCAATCTATTTCCCCCTCAGCGGATATTTCACCAAATATAACATTTAGTGTCCCACAGGAGTCCTACATCTGGTGTCCCAACAGTGGCAGATTACCTTCAGCAAGAACATCAAATCATTGGATAATTCAAGTGGATCATCAGTAACTTCAACCAACGACGGAGACAGATATCGAAGTGGACGGCGGTACGGATAGGGGATTGGACGAGGATAACGGACAAGGGAGAATTCAGGACCGGGTTTCAACGGAGGAAAATAGCAGGAACAGGATTTGGAGCACTTGGAGGAATTTGGATACACTTTTGGACGGTGAAATAGAGGATTGGGACCACAAGGACTGGACGGAGCAGGAACGGGAATTTCTCAGTGAATATTGTGATACAGTTACCAGGAAGAAATCAGAGGACTTGGAAGAACAGCTGTGTGGCTACCAAAGATTATCAACCATGGAGTCACCAGTGCAAGATCAGTATCAAAAGCAGCAAGAAAGGATAGAAGAAATGGCGGAGAATATGAAGAGGATGGAGGCAATGGTGGCAGCATTACTAGGGCAGAAGAAGGAACCAGAGAATGTACCTATACCAGAAACCCCAGTCCAACGTGGATTGTCCCTTCGATTTGCAACATCAACTCCATTTATAGAACGTACACTGGGTGGGGAAACAACGATTAGAGGCCTACCGGATAGCCCAATGGACTCAATTCAATCCACACCCAACACTAGTCAATTCAGACCACGGATGGAATTCAAGCTTCTAGATGAAGAGAAAGGAGTTCGGTTGGATACTAAGAACATTAACTTAAAGTTTGACGGAACAGATGTGGAGACCTTTATTCAGAGAGTGGAAAAGATAGCTTCCTTCCAGAAGGCAGGTGGACAGGATGTGGCTTTACAGTTACCTTACATCATCAAGGATTCTAAGATTACTGAATGTATTGAACAGATGGAAGGACACGAGACTCGGGACTGGGACTTGTTGAAGAAGGAGCTCATTCGTAAGTGGGGAAGTGCAACACCAAAGCAGAGATTTAACAAAGAATCAGTTGCAAGTTTGGTTGAAAAATATGCAGGTAAAGGCGGAATCCAAACCAGGGAAGACTATCGGCAATTTGTGGGGGAACTTGAGGAGATATTGGCTTATTTGCAGAAGATGGGATACAAGGATGTAAACGCAGAAAGTGGAGACCCGCTTTGGAAGGCTGTTTCAATAGAAATTCGAAAGGACGTTGCAAGGGACTTGGCGCACAACAAGAAGTTGAGAAGAACGAAGGACGGGAAGGCATTGGTGCCTAAGCTGGAGCAATTGAAGGAATATGTGGAGGCATCTTTGTCAGTACTGGACATGGATGTGAGCACCACCAAAGGAAAATCTGTTAGCAAAGGAGAGGAAGTACGGAAAGAAGGCCCCATCAGGAACAAAACGGACGAAGGCACGGACAAGGTAAAAGTATTGGAGGAAGAAATAAAAAAAGTTACGTACTGATTTGAACACTAATTTGAATACTAACCCAAATTCTAGACCTTTTCCACCTCACTTAACAGCCCCAAGACCACCAGTAGCCGGATATAGACCATCAGGACCAGGAGGACCACCTTTCCAGCGAAGTCAAGTCCAGTGCTATTACTGCAAGGAGATGGACCATACAGTAATGTTCTGTTCCCATCTTACTGAGGATATAACCAAGAGGGTGGTGTTTAAAGCGGGACCTAATTACTATTACGCCAACCGGGAGCCTATTCCGTTAGACACAGGTGAGTCCATTCGAGAGCTGGTGCGGCAATTCATGGAGAAAAACAAAGCGGCCGCGGACAAGCAAGCAAATATTGTTACCAGTGGAGCTGAAACTGAGCCTCAACCGGTACCTACGGCAACTATGATCTCAACTAATCGCTGGGAAATGTGGAGTCCACCGGAGATGCATTACGGAGAAGACGATGAGGAAATTCAGATTGGTTTTGGCCTACGAAGATCTCCAAGAAATGCGGGAAAAGAGAAGGAAACCAAAGGCCCAACAAGTCAAGCTAAACCGGAGAACGTGGAAAAAGTTAGGGAAGACGTACCTAAGCCACCAGCACCAAACCAGGAGGCCAACGGGAAGTCAACAACGGAAAAGAAAAGGAGGTCAAGTTATCCAGGAGCCTGGGTCGAAGGAACCTCTGATGATGAAAGTAGTGTAGGCGAGGATATTTCGGAACTAGAACAGGTGCCTGTGAAGGGGCAAGAGAAGAAGGAAGCGGAGGAATCAGTAAAAGAACCAGCTGAAAACACAGTGGATAGAGTCAAAGTTGGGGGGGGACTGAGGAAGAAGATATTAAAACAAAGCTTCACACTCACCTTGGAAGAACTCCTTCTGATTGCACCAAAATTTATCCAAGAGCTACATAAGTTACCAACATCTGAGGTAAAGACGACGAATCGGCAACAGAATTCAGGGAGGTGCCATCGGAGAGACTTTGAGGAGGAATCAAACGGATTTACACGGAATTCAACAATAGGGGAATCTCTTACTTATGCATGTCCATTAGGGTTTGTCGAAGTAACTATTAATGGAAGGAAAATAAAAGCATTAGTGGATAGTGGTGCTGAATTGAATATCATGCCTGAAAACATAGCCCTCCAGTTGAAATTACCCACCAGGGAAATTAGTATGAATATCACAGGTATTGGTGGCCACTCGTCTCCCATTGTGGGATTGGCAGAATCTATTCCATTCCATATAGACACAGAGGACAACAAGGCGGCAAATTTCTTCATTGTTTGAGGGAAGGTGTATACAGTGTTGGGCAGACCATTCTTGGCGGATCACAAAGTACGGCTGGAATTGTCCAAATCACGGGGAGAGATATTGAGTTATGAGTTGTGGGATGGGGGAAGATTATGTATACCTATTTGTACTCCAGAAATTCCAGGATGGGAAATGTCACCACCTCGAAGGATTGCTGGCAAGTGTTCCCACAGCATTCGAATGGGTAACTATCAGAGTAAGAATAAATTAGAAGAACCAAAAGGCGGAGGACTGGACGGTAAGTTGGACGACAAACTAGGGAAGGACTTGGACAGTGGTGCAGACATGGGAACGGAGGACAATGGAATGGATACGGAGACGGGCGGCCGACCAAGTAACAAATCGAGTAGGAGTCTAGAGGAAGATACCGAGTCAACAGGGAGTCAAGAATCATTAGTATGCCGTCCAAACACCCCTTTAAACGTGCTCACAGAATATTTTTGCAGGCATAGTGGAAAAACGGAGGAAGAGGAGACTGGAGGCAACGAAGGGACAGGGGGACATTTAAACAAGGAGATTAGGAATGGCGGTACAGAAGGTACAGATTATTGGGTGACGGACTGTTTAGATTATTCACAAACTTGGGACACAAAGTGGACAGAGTGCCCAGACTATATCTTCTGGGGGCAAAAACGAAATTATAAAGTCAACAGTATGTTAGGATTAGATTACTTGGACCAAGGATTTCCAACACAGGATTTTTTGCGAGTGTATCCAGAGACGTTTCCTTGCAGAGGGGACGGGTATTGGTCAGAGCTTCCGGGATACACAGCTGGACGAATTGGGTTTATGATGTTACTAAACGGTGAAGGCGTCGAAGGTTATCTGAAGAATGAACTAATCTGGCCTGGTCATTGGTGGATCCACGAAAGCGACCGAATGGAGCTATATGCAGGAGGGGACAATGGCTATAAATATATTCAAAATCAGAGATTATGGGATTCTAGTAAGGACAGGGACGCTGAAGAGGTAGAGTTCTTAGCTAGAGCCGTAACCCGGATGGTAGGGACTTTTGGTAGGTTCAGTTTACAAGGGTTTGGATGGGCCATTCGTGAAGAACAAAAGAGGCTGGGGGAATCTTACGCCACCTTTTGGGAGGATTGGGAAGATTTAGCTTTTCAGTATTAAAAATATTATAGGTAAAAGTGTGAATAAGTTGTACTTGTAGTAAACATGTACAGTTATGTGCAATAAAGTGGGTCTGGGGCAGGCTTGAATGTAATTTTTAGATTCTTCGTATACTCAGGAGTGGTAATTTTGTGTATGGTTTGTTTTGTGTTATTTTTTTCTCTCTCTCTTTCTATGTGTCTCAATCTAAGTTCAGGAGGAGTTTGGGACAGTAAGCAAAGCATGGAATTCATTGCCATAGAGATAAGAAAAAGGGGAGACAAACTAAAAAAAAAAAAAAAAGTACAAATACACATATCATGAAAAAAAAAAAAAAAAAAAATCAGGGAGGTTACAAGCCAGTATAGGCACTGGAGATTGATAGCAGTGTTTTTTTTTTTTTTTTTTTTTTTTTTTTTTTTTTTAGTTTTTTTCTTTTTTTTTTGAGTTATGTTAGTTATTTTTTTTTTTTGGGTTTAATAGCTATAGGATCTCGGGCGCGTGTATGGGAAAAACAAAAACAAAAATCGACTAAACAGGCGACAAACTATCAGAGGGAGGGGAAAAAGGGGTCGTAAACGGGGATGACAGTGTCTAAGAGGCCCAGGCGGAGCAGGGCGGAAACAAGAGTTCGGTAGACGAGGCCCGCGTTGGAGGTGGGATTGGCAAACATCGATTCCCTGCAACTCAACAGTTGAGGATGTCAGGAGGGGGCACTGATAGGACAAAGAAAGAAATCAGTCGAGTAGGGTGAAGGGAGGAAGGGATAAACTTACAAACGATCGGAACGATGGCGGTACCAATCCTCCAGAAGATCAGCGTCCATTTGTAGGAGGTTGTGGGCTCGCCAATCAGGGTGATTAGGCGGGAGGCGATTCAAGGATCGGCGGAGGACCTGTAAGAAGTTGAGGAAGCTATAGGCAAAGAAAGCGGCGCTGTATTGATCGTCGGTCGGAGCTAGTGGGTCGGGGCCTATGCTAGGAGGAGGAGAAGGAGCAGTGGATAAGACGGAAGGGGAAGAACGGTGGGCTAGAGGGGATCGGGGAGGAGAAGAGCGGTGATACGGGGAGGAACGGCGAGCACGGTTAGGGGCGCGGGCAAGAGGAGGTGTAGGACGACGATGAGCGGGGGGTGTAAACGGTGGTAATGGGGGAGGAAGCTGAGCCCCCTGGATAGGACGTTCGTGATAAGGAGGAGGGGGATCTCGGATGACATAGTCTTGAAGAGGCGGCTAAAACCCAAAAAGAGAAGGGTAAGCATGAAGAAGGAACAATAGTGGGGGGGGGGAAGACGCACACGAGCCAAAGAGCTGAGATCATCGGGTCCGGCCTCGGTAACATAGGTTGGGAAGCGTGGGGCGGGCAGTTGACCAGAAACGCGACCAGCGGGTTCGTGGCGAGGAGGGGACTGAAGATCCATGAGGAGCTGTAGCTGACATAAACAAGATATATATGTAAATAAAAACGAAAAATAAAATAAAGTAACAATTGGTGTTAGCGATCAAGAGGAAAGACGGGAGGATCAAAAAGGAAAATGGGGGAACGAACGAGGCAGGCAGTAAGGAGGACAATCGATGGGAATTGGAACCAGAGGAGGACGGCGAATAGTAGACGAGGTGACGCAGAAATGGAGCCAAGAGCGGTCGTTTTAACGGCAAGAAAAGGCGATCGATCGACGGAGCAGGCGAAGCCATTACAGGCAGCGGTAAAGGAGGAGTCAGCACGGGTTGGCACGAGCAACAGAGGCAAGTCACGAAGGTCCAGAATCAGGGAATCGAAAGGGCCGGAAGCGATAAGGGGATGGCGACGGCGCATGACGGCCGCCACGACGAGAGAGGAATCCAGACGCGAGTAGCTAGGAGGGAAAGAAAAACAGTCAGCATAATCAACGGAAAAGTAGATATAAAAAAGGGGAATGACTTACTATATGTTGTCGAAGGCGGCGAGGTAAACAAGATCGGAGATTGGCGAGGTGGAGATGAAGTTGGAATAGGAACAGAGCCGAGACTGAACTAGGGGGGGGGAGCCATATTCCGATGACGACTGAACAGGGTATCTGAGTAATCCCGAGTGGGATCGGATGTAGCGCAAGGACAGAGCGGAGCGCAAAAAAAAAAAAAAAAAAAAAAAAAAAAAAAAAAAAAAAAAAATTGCGTGTAGGCAGCAAGTAAGTTTGTTAGCTGAGGGTAGGGGTGGGCAAATCCAACCAATTCATGAATAAGTACACCAGAATATTAGACAGCTTATGCGCTCAAATGAACAAAAGCTGATCTAAAAATTCTTAAATAAAATAATTAAATAAAAACATACCAATTGGGCTGATTATTTAATTTACAGGGAAAAGAACAGGTATAAGTAGGTAAGTGGGCAGGAGACAGTATTGCAAACATTAAGTAAGCAGCAGCACCAGACAGGATGGGTGGAACAATCGGGGCGGCAAAATATAAAGGGGTTGCAAAGAAAATTCAACCAGTAAACCAACCAATGCCACAAGGGCTGAACCCGCCATTGGAAAGACCAACATTATCCCGTGACCCTTATCAGACACCCCTCACACCACGGCCACCAGAATTCATGGAAACAAAGAGAGTGACAGCAAAACGATTGGAAGCGGTAAATTTTGGACCACCTAACTGGCTAAGCAAGGAAGAAATGAAATTATTGAAACACGTGATTGTACTCCGGGAAAGGGCCATAGCATTCACAGAAGAAGAGAGAGGGATACTCAAGCACGAATATGGGCAGCCATACAAGATACCGGTAATTGATCACGAACCTTGGCAACAAAAACCCATTCCTATCCCAAACTCAATAAGAAATGAATTTGTAGAACTAGTAAGAAAGAGAATTCAGACAGGACTTTATGAGCAATCAACATCCAGCTATTCCAGTCCTATCTTCTGTGTGGCCAAGTCAAATGGAAAGTTGAGGATTGTACATGATTTGCAACAGCTCAACAAGGTTACAATTAAGGATGCAGGGTTACCTCCAAAAATCGAGGAGTTTGTGGATTCATTTGCGGGAAGGGCGTGTTACGGCTTAGGCGACATTATGGGTGGTTACGACGAAAGGGAATTAGATCCAGTATCTCGACCTCTCACAACCTTTGAAACACCTTTGGGCAGGCTACAGTTGACAAGATTACCTCAAGGTGCAACAAATTCAGTGGCGGTATATCAGGCTCAGATGGTATGGATACTACAGGAGGAATTGCCTGAGAATGTGGGAATATTCATTGACGACGGAGGCATAAAGGGACCTAGGTCAGATTATGGTGGAGCAACATTGGAGGAGAATCCCACTATACGACGTTTTATCTGGGAATATGCTATTACATTGGAAAGAATTTTATTTCGAATAGAGGAGGCGGGACTTACTATCTCAGGAGAAAAATTTGCTTGCTGTGTCCCAGCTTTGGACATTGTAGGTCATGTGGTTTCCAAGGAAGGGAGGAAAATATCGGTGAAGAAACAAAACAAGATACAAAGTTGGCCTCCACTCACATCTAAGAAGGAAGTACGGCAATTTTTGGGCCTATGTGTTTACGTCAGAATGTTCATCAAAGACTTCTCGGCAATAGCGGCGCCACTACAACGGTTAACTAGATTGGACACAGAATTTATTTGGACGCAGGAGTGTGAAGAAGCATTTGAAGCCTTAAAGAGGATTGTGGGAGAGGAAATTGTGTTGAAGGGAGTGGACTACGGCAAAGGAGCGGGGAAGATTAAATTGGCAATAGATTCAAGTTATTTAGCGGCAGGGGCGGTTCTGATGCAGGAGGATAAAGAAGGGTTGGATTGACCGGTGTTATACGAATCAGTTAGTTTTACGGAAAAGGAATCCGAGTATTCCCAGTCAAAACTTGAGCTCTTGGGGGTTAGGAAGATCTTGAAGAAACTGCAGATATTACTGTGGGGACAACATTTTGAGTTACAAGTGGATGCAAAAGCTCTTATACAGATGATTAATACGCCAAGTTTGCCAAGTGCCCCAATGACAAGATGGGTGGCATTTATTCAACTTTTTTCTTTTGAGTTGGTTCATAAACCAGGGAAGACATTTACAATGCCGGATGGATTATCAAGAAGACCATTGGATAAGGACGACGTAGCTAAGGACGCGGATGAAGAGGACGGATGGGTGAAACCACACCCTGGTATGGGAGCAAAATCAGTTGGAATTGTAGAAACACAGATTACTGGAGCTGGCAGGGAACAAGTGGGATTTTGGAAACATATGAAGGAGTATCTAGAAACGCTCAGGAAGGCAGAGGACTGGTCAGATACAGAATTTCAAAGGATTAAGCGGAGGTCATCAAATTACTTTATACAGGACGGACAACTGAGGAAGAGAAGTGAACCATATAGTCAAGTTATTGTGTCGGTGGAGGGCATTCAACAGAAGATAATGAAGGCCATGCACGAGGAATTAGGGCATCGTGGAGCAACAGAAACATATAGGAGGATAAAATTGTGGTATTGGTGGGAAGGAATGAAGAAGATTATTAGGAAGTGGGTTCAATCTTGTGAAAGTTGCCAGAAGCGCAGCAGGATGTTACAAAAGGAGGAAGGAAAAGCAACATACAAAACCACATTATTTGAAAGGTTTAGTATGGATGCCGTTCACATCAAGGCGGGCCTATGGAAGTATTTAGTAGTGGCTAGGGATGACTTTTCGGGATGGGTGGAAACAGTAGCGTTGGCAAAACTCAGTTCAAAGAAGGTGGCAGAATTGTTCTTGGCGGAATGGATTTACAGATATGGAGTGCCCAAGGAAGTTACAGTGGATGGGGGAGCGGAATTCAAAAAGGAACTACAAACGGCAATGAAGAGGGTGGGTACTAATCTTAGGATAGTGACCCCATATTATCCAGAAGCGCAGGGAATGGTGGAAAGAGGACATAAAGAAATTAAGGACGCGTTGACAAAGATGTGCGGTGAAAATGGTAAGAAATGGAAGGAGTACCTACCTCTGGTAACATTTGCAGATAGGATTTCCACAAAAAGAACAACTGGCTACTCCCCGTATGAACTGCAGTTTGGGCAACTAGCAATGTTGCCAGTGGATCACGAACTGGGCAGTTTTCTGACGGTCAATTGGTCGGAAATTCAAACAACAGCGGAATTGTTGGAGGCAAGGACACAACAACTGGCAGTCAAGGAACAGAGGATGGAAGAAGTGCGGAAAAAGATGAAGAAGGCCCGGGAAAGTTCGGTTCGGTACTGGGATAGGCGGCTGGCACATCGTTTACGGAAACCACTTAAACCGGGAGACTTAGTTCTGGTATACAATAAGGCGCTAGAAACACAATGGGGAAGTTTATTTAAAAATAAATGGAATGGACCTTATAGAATAGTCAAGCAGATAAAGAAGGGGCCATATGTATTGGCAGAATTGGACGGGACCATACTAACCAGGACTTTTGCAGCAAATCATGTGAAAAGGTTTTACCCAAGAGGAGAGTCACAGACAGAAGAAGGGGAGGAATTGACACAGGAGGAATTGGAAGAGGAAGGGGATGAACAGGAGGTATTAGAAGGGGAAGAGGAAGGGCCAGAGGAATTGGTAGAGGAAGGGGACACACATGAGGAGGAAGAAGGAGAAAGAGAAGAGGAAGAGTAGCTAATAATACAATAACATGAAATAAAAATAAAATAAATAAATTATTCAATCATTAAGGAGTTTGAATTGTGGTGGGAGAGTTAAGCTGTGGAAGTAAGCAACGGTACAAAATTTTAAATTGGAAAGTTATTTGGTAGGCAAACAGTTTCCTTTGTTTAGCTGAGGGAATAGGGTGGGCCAATGTTACAAAAATTACAAGTATTCATTCATTAAAAATTACGCGGATAGGATATACAACACAGAAGAGGACAATGGACGGATGGATCTTTGGAATGGGAAAAATACAGATGGAAGACGTGGACGACAGTGGAAGTGAAGTTAGACTTGGATAAAAGAATACAAGGACAATAGGACTGCCAAGATTAGCGGGATTCATTGACTATGGGCAACTAGGGGAGAATATTTAGATTGGGCATTGACTAGGAAGTAAAGGATGAAATAGTTCCAGATCTTACCTTGGGGTGTTGAATCTAGATATACCTTTGTTTGTGGAATGTAACTAGTCTTTTTCTGGGGATCAACATCATTTACGGGGAATATAAGAGGATTGGATTTTAAGTGGTTTGTTAATTCGTCTAGCATTTGGATCATGGATACGTATTAGGAACGGAATCAAGGATTACAGTGCAGATTGAGCGGTATAGTTAGGAATTAGGTGTTGCAACTCGGAATTGGATATGGTTGTTAGGGAGGGTAGATGGATCAGTAATTATAATCAGGATTTTATTCAACTGGCATTCTGGTATTGGAAGACAACAACATTTTTACGAGAGGAAGCAGGATCCGGACATATGGACCTAGGATGAAAGGAAATCACTACATTAAGAGGATTCATGTGGAGGAATATTCAAGTAGTGGGCTTTTGGCATTTTTTCACGAATGCTGTGGACAGCATTAAGTTGGGGGGGGATGTGGTGCTCCATTTGCGTGACAATGCCAAAAGCGCATGGTGGAAGCATTGGGATAGCATACACACAAGCAACATTCATTAAAAGAGGAGGAATAGTATAATAAATGTAAGATACACTTCTACGCAGGACAATAGGATTACAGACAGCATGGCGTTATGGGGAATGGAATGGAGGACAAGGGGTACATAGGATGGAATGGGGTATAAAGGAAGGGAATAGAAGAGGTGGAAGGGATTTGGGAGAACATGTCTCAACCAGGAAGGTAGAAGGTAAGGTGGTAAGTAGTGGGAGATCATGTCTCAACCAGGTATGGAAGGAAGGATGGAAAGATGTTATTGGTACAGACAGTTATAAGGGTATACCACCTTTATAAGGGTGGTATATGGCATTATAAGGGTGGAGGAATCAGTATTTCGTGATTTGGAGGGAGGAATTAATTAGGTGAGGAGGGAGAAGGGAGGAAGGAGCAATGTGGGAGGAGAGGCTTTGACCCCCATATATTCTGGGTGGAAGGAGTTAACAGCTGGTCATGCAGGCGTGTGGATTATGTGTCATGTTGTTTGGTTCCCATATCAATACATGATATCATGCTGTGCAATATATGCAGGCAGATAAGGTGTATAGATATGTCCCTGCAGCATTATTCCCTCATTGTTTGGCAGGCAGTGCAGTACGGATATCCAGGGGCTGTGCAACGGATTATATCCCTTAGCAACATAGGATATCATTTGGTACAGCATATGCAGGCAGATAAGGTGTATGTGTGGTTTCCTGCAGCTTAATTCCCTCCCAGGGCGAAATCTTGCAGCATAGCACACTCACAAGGAGCTCCCCTGGAGCTAAAATCCCTCACTCTTCAATATATAAGGAGGCCTCTTTCCCCCTTTTTCATTTCCCTTTTTTATCATCAGCCTACAGAGGTTTGGTCACAGTGGTTATTTTATTTTAGTGGTAGTGGTTTAGTTAGTGGTAGTATTAGTGGTAGTGGTAGTAGTGGCAGCAGTAGTAACAGTAACAAATAAGTATTAGTAACAGTAACAAGTAGTAGTAGTAACAGGAGCTCTAGTATTGATTAAAGTGCCTTATCAAGAGATTGCTTAAGGAAGAGATCATTACCAACCTTCAATTAACAACCCATTATTAGTAACAATTTATATATTACAGAATTAATCCCGCTGGATTATCTTTATCCATCATTGTTAGAAGTTGTAACAGATCTACGTGAATAGTGATTTGAGGTATCTAGGTCTGATAGAGATTACTATATAAAAGTAAGATCTATCTTGGAATCAGCCATATCTTTATAAATACTGATTACAAGACTCTTAGTTATTTGCATAGTACCATTTAGAGGGGCAGGTCTTTCAAACCACCCGTAAGTTGTAATAGCCTTTCAACCTATTTGCAATCTATTTCCCCCTCAGCGGATATTTCACCAAATATAACATTTAGTGTCCCACAGGAGTCCTACACCGTATTGGTATTGATTTTGATCATCAGCATGGTATTGTTAAAATGATTTGGCAAGCTAATAAGTATACTCATTGTACTATGTATAAGATCAGGCAAATCTGACGACAAGAGATGCGTCGCTGTTAGCTCGTGCACGCTACGGTATCGGTTCCAAACTCGGTGAGGAGAGAGAGGAACCGGGACCGGAACGGCAGAGATAAACTACATACATGCGCCGCAGCTATTGACGACTGCGCTACAGTAACTCTAGTACAACATAGATTATGGGATAATGTATGTACTAAAGGTATGTTTGTAATCTTGATGATCCTCCAACTCTAACACTCCCCCCCAAGATTGCAAACATTACCGCCTCAAGCCCAATTTGTTGGCCGCCGCATCGATTTTGTTGGGTCCGAGTCGCTTGGTGAAGATGTCCGCTGCTTGATCCACAGTTGACATCCAGCTGATGTTGATGTTGTTGTCTCTGACAAAATCATTTACAAAATAGAAAGCACGTAACAAGTATTTCATTTTTTTTCTTGATCCGTTGTCTTTAGCAATTAAAATTGCTGTTTGGTTATCGCAGTACATGTTCATTTGAATTTGATGCTTGATGTCGCTTAAAAGTATTGAGATGCCCGCCATGATCTGCGAGCTGTCCGATAAGGCCACATATTCTGCCGCGCACGTTGATAGCGCCACCACCGTCTGCCTCTTCGCACCCCAAGCCACCGAATTCCCACAATGTTGTATCACATACCCAGACATTGACCTCTCGTGTTCACCTCCCCAATTCGCATCTGACCACAGATCCAACCCATTCTTCTTGCTTTCAAACAATAACTTTGTTGTAGTTGTCCTCTTCAAAAACCCTACCAAATAGTCGAGTGCCTTCCAATGTGCTTCTGAAGGCCTGCTGCTGTATCTTGCAAGTAGATTTACACCATAAGAGAGATCTGGTCTAGTGCCACATGCAAGATACATCAGCAATCCTATAATCGAGCGATACTCAGTTTCCTCGATTGCTTCAAAAGCATTGATCTCGAGGGAATCTTCTGGTAATGTGCTCCTGTGCGTTACTACAGGCCGTCGATAGTCGTCCACAATTTGCTGTGCAAGAGTCAATTGGTCCATGTGTATGATCTCACCTTCCTGAGTGATGTTGATGCCGACCATTTTCTTCAAACCATTGTACCACTTGATCTTCATCTCGCGTTGCATAGCGTCTCGCAATCCATCCAGGAGTCCTTGTGACGACAACACCACGAACCCATCGTCTACATGTAACCAAATGATGATAAAATCATTCCCTTTGTGATACACGTAGAGAGACTGTTCCAGTTCTGATGCCACAAAACCTACCTCTTCCATTTTTCGCTTGAAGAACTGCCACCAGCATCTCGCCGCCTGCCGTGTCCCGTACATTGCCTTTTTCAAACGCATGATCTTCCCCTTCCATTCCGGCTTGAGCTCAACGGGAGGTTGTGATAAATTGTGCGATAAAACTTATGTAATGAATTGCTAATGTTTTGTCTGTTGAGCGAGGCTACCAGACAAGATGTTTAATAATAATGATGTATATACAAATGATGATAAGATGATAGAATAAGATAATCAAGATACAACCGCTAGGCTGGGCAGCCTTCTATTTATACTAATGCCCGATGGACGTGTGTATGCACACGTCCCCTAGGTCCTCCTCGTCGGTCAAAGCACCAGAGAAAGCAGGCTTTCTCGGTGTGCTGTATTCTTCTCAGCTGGTACTTTCCGAGAGTGACCCGGCGTCTTTTCATTATACTTCCTTCAGCCCATTGGGCTTTTCTCTTGTGGATGCTTAGGCTCTGCAATGCTTTCAGCTTCTCAGCTAAAAGCATTGCATTTCTATCTATTAATGCTGCTCTCTTCTTACTAGTACTCGCACTAAGCTGATTCCGTGATTTCTGCTTTCTTCGTTGCTTGAGTGCTTTCCGAGCCTGCTCGTCATGCTCTGTATGTTGTAGTTCGGGTAATCGGGGGTCGTCTACGTCCACTTGACATGTGCGGATTGCACCGTTCTTTTGTGACATCTGGTTTGTGACATCTAGCTCACTTGGTTGTGTCGAGAGCATAGTGATGTTTGCAGAGGCTGTATACTCAACAGGTTGGACATAAACGTCTTCGTCGATAGGGCTGTACAGGTATGCCGAGCTCACGTCAAACGTCGCCGTTGGGTACTGATGTCGAGCAGATAGTGAAATCAGGATGCGCAGCGTGTTCAGGGATGCAGTAGGGGCGTAAGTTTCATTGCAATCGCGTCCGATTTGCTGATTGAAGCCCTTGGCCACATACCGAGCTCGATATATTTCAGCGTTGCCTTCAATGTCCGGCGATTTGATTGTGAAAACCCATCTGCACCCTAACGCTTTTGCTCCAGGGAAAGGGTCAACAGGTTCCCAAACTTTCAGATCAATGAACTTATCAATCTCATAAATTGCCGCCTCCTTCCACAAATCAGCCGCTGGTCCTCCCAGCGCCTTCTTTATAGTCGTCGGTAGTCGTCTGTCAACTGACACTGGCAAGTCACGGATTGCTTGTTGCTCCTTCTCTGCTATCTTGTCCGTTGCTTCTTCACCAAGTTGGAGCACGATTTGGTTTAGAATGAAATCCAGGTCAGCCTTTCTGGCTTCTTTCTTTACCGGCAGTGATTGAAATTCGGGGAACATTACAGCCGTCGAATGTATCATACGACCTTCTCTTGGCGACCATATCAGCCAACCGCCTCCAGCTTGAGGATAGCCAAGAAGTTTGCCATGCTGCGAACGTTCATCAAGCTTGTTGCGCCGTTCCTTCGGGACTAGTGCCAACACATCGGCACCGAATGGATATAAACGATTGGGTTTGATATCCAAGCCAAAAAGCTCCTTCAGGGGCGACGTGTCAACTTTGGTATTGGGAATCCGGTTGTGTATGTATGCCGCTGCTTGATATGCGTAACTCCAGAATGGTTTTGGCATCTTGCTGTCATGTAGCATTGTGCGGGCCATATTGCCTAGCGTGCGGTTGACCCGTTCAGCTTCGCCATTCTGCTCAGGACTGTATGGAGCCACCGGTGCTAGCATGATCCCAAGAGGCTTCAGCAGCTTTGCGAGAGCTCCAGTGAATTTGGGTGCATTGTTGCTGCGGATGTACTTCGGAAATCGGCCAATTGTTGTCTTCATGTTGTTCACCCACTCCATTATCTTGCCTGGCACTTCATCCCTCGATGTAATAATGGCAGTCCAGATATACGTGGTCGCGTGATCTCGTAAAGTCAACGCATATCGTCGTCCAGAAATGTCGTATGGGAAAGGGCCCGCTACGTCTGTCACCAACAGGTCCAAAGGTTGATCACGAGGTATGAGAGAATTTGAACCGGGAGACTTCTTATCCAAGGCTTTGGATTTGGCACATTGCTCACAGAAGAAAGATTTCCAGATCTTCTTATCAATTTCTTCGGGGTAGTGGAGCTTTAAGTATTTTTTAACTATTGCTTCAGAGACGTGTCCTAGGCGACGATGCCACAGGTAGGGGTCAAACAACGGTAAGTGAGTAACCTTATTAATCTGCATTGCTTCTTTACACATTTTGAGGTACCAACAATGGTTTCGGTACGTGGTATTGAAGCTAACAAGATCTGGACTAATAAGGGTTGCAGTAGAATTTTGGAAATTGATTGTCCAACCGGCCTCAGCTAGGCGTCCGACCGACAGGATTAGGCCATTGACTCCGGGGCAGAAATAAACGTGTCAATATCAATCGTCCCGTTGCTCGAATGGATCCTCACTGTTCCCTTGAATCTAACATCAACAGTCACCTCAGCAACTGCCAATGCTATAGTCCTTGGCTGTGGGAGTTCTTGGCGAGAGATAAAATGATGGAGGTTACCACTCACGTGAGTTGATGCTCCAGAGTCTAGTAGTACCTTTCCATCATCCATGTCCGGCACATCTACTTGGCGAATTCTACCGTGAAATTGTTTATTTTGACTGGGGGGAAGGTAATTTGACTGGGGGCTGTCGTGCCCAGGAGGGGGTCACTCGATCACTTCTTGATTAACGTCGTCCCAATACGCAGCACAGTTATTATACCAATGACCTGGTTGCTTGCAGTAATGGCACGCGTCTCCGTATTGTGTCTTCAGGTTGCCGGTGAGAGGTCGGCCCTTATAGTAGGTCGCCTTTTCAATCAATAGGGAAGCAGCCGGTGACATAGGCTTGTTCAAACCGGTTGAGGCCGGGAACGAACGCTTGCTTGATGCATTTGGGTGGACGTAACGGGATCGCATGGTCCGCATTGCATTGATGGCGTCTAAGTCCATGGGTGCGTATGACTCCGAACTAGTCGCCACTCGCTTCTTATTCTTTGAAGATGCTGACTGGATAACCGTTGCGATGTCGTTGAAAGATGGTGCTTCCTTTGACTCGAGCTTTCCATCAATCGAGAAGTCAAACGTTTCCGGATCCACCTCGGCAGGGGCTATGAAACAGCTTTGGAGTAACAGTCCCAGGAGTTCGTCCCTTGTGACCTCCATCTCGGATAGTTCGGAGGAAATCTTGGTCCAGTTAGACAACGTTATGTCACTACCCGGAGTCCTATCATTGGTCAGGTTCACCAGTTGACTGACAACAAGTAACTTGTGTTGTCTATCCAAGTGGCTGCACTTCTGCTTCAAGAGTTTGAAAATCTTCAGTGGAGTGTCCGAATCTGCGCCATCAAGAATATCGCGTAACGCTTTGACCACGGTCATCCTGAGGAGAGCTGATATGGCCTTCTGCTCGTTCTTTTCCCGTAGGCTGAAGTTCTCATCCAACTTAGTAAATCCGTCCGCTTGAAAGACAAAATCAAGGGTACGGTTGATTTCTTTCTCCCATATTTGGAAGTTATGGCCATCGTATGCCAATGTCACCTGTTCTGGGTTGTGATCAGCGTGTGTTCTGCTGACCGATCGAAAGAAGTTGCAAATGATCGTCTCGGATCTGGGGTCTCCTCGAGGTTGGATCGGTTGTGCAGCTGGGTTAACGTTTTGATCGATAAACGCCTGCATGCGGTTCATTCTATCTTGAATTTCCAAGAAATAATTGGCGCTGAATTGATTGTGTTGATTCATTCTGTCCACGTTCCGATGGGGTAAATGAAAAATCGTTTCTCTTCTTCTGATAAATCTAGGGATATCTTCTTCAATTGATGAATGATCGGATGTTCTATCAAAGTATTCTCTTCCTGATTCGTAGTCTGAGTCTTGTAAATCTATCTCTCTATCATTCATCCAAACCGTTATCCAGAGCGCAAATCCCGAAAGCGTACAGCAGAGGCGGCTTTTAACCTATAAGATCAGGCAAATCTGACGACAAGAGATGCGTCGCTGTTAGCTCGTGCACGCTACGGTATCGGTTCCAAACTTGGTATATTGCACTCACCTGACGAAAAGAGATGCGTCGCTGTTAGCTCGTGCACGCTACGGTATCGGTTCCAAACTCGGTGAGGAGAGAGAGGAACCGGGACCGGAACGGCAGAGATAAACTACATACATGCGCCGCAGCTATTGACGACTGCGCTACAGTAACTCTAGTACAACATAGATTATGGGATAATGTATGTACTAAAGGTATGTTTGTAATCTTGATGATCCTCCAACTCTAACACTATGCCTCATTCCACAAGCTCTTCTTTCACTCGTCTTGGTTTATCTATTCAAATCAATTTTAGTCTTGCTAATACTTGGGGTAAATATTTGAAGGGTTTTTATCAAGATTCTGCTCATTACTTTGCTGATCATTTTTATTATATGTTTCGTAGTATGGCTAGAAGCACATTAACAGCTAGTTCACTTACAATCTTGTTTTTATTTACTATTTTTTCCTCTTTTTGTTTCTGACTTCTAAACTCTTAATTTCCAAGGCTTTTACCATTAAATATTGAATGTGTGATTGGGTGTTGATAAACGCACGCCAAGCGCGCACGCCAACGCCAACCCGTACGCCAATTTTTTTTGGCGTGCGGGGCCTACACGCCATTTTTTTTTGGCGTGGAGGGTCTACACGCCAAAAAAAAAGGGCGTGTGAGACCCATACGCCAAAAATGGCGTGTGGTTCCCACACGCCATTTTTTTTTGGCGTGTGGGCCCCGCACGCCAATTGAAATTGGCGTGTGGGCCCCGCACGCCAATTGTTTGGCGTGCGGGTCCCCTCACTCACGTAATCCAATGGGAGGGCCCTTTCAATTACGTGAGCAAGCCCTCCCGGCTGACAAGGTTATACAACCTTGTCAGCCGGGAGGACTTCCTCCCGGCACGAGTTTGAGAATTAAAACCGGTAACCAACAATTACCAAATGGAATGGGCCTTGAATAAATAATTGCAGTGTGTAGATTAGTTTCCTGTCAACAGGGGGAATTGAAGATGATACACAGTTCCCATTTGCAATAAACATCTGATGTGGAGCTCAACTTCAACAGGAGACTTTTTTCAAATCCAAACTTCAGAGTCAAATCTCCAATTAATTTCTTGTTGTTAAACCAAACATATCTCAATCTAGTCAACCAGCACCAATGCCCAATCAAGATGGAAATATGTCTGATTCATCAGGTGGCCATACCCGCAGATCTTCACGAGTAACCACACCAATAAGGCGATCCGGAATGATTCATCCCTCGCCAGATTCACGCCGGTCAATTGTGCCATCATTTTTATCACAAAGACGTCACATTCATCAGCATCATTGGTATCAAATTCCCAATCAAACAACTGACAAGGCCCTGAATCAGAATCTGTATCAAATTCCCAATCAAACAAACAAAAAGGCCCTACATCAGAATCTTCAATTGAAGAACAAAGCCCTCCACTCCCTGGAAAGAAACAGAACAAAAATAATCTGAGTCAGCCCTTATCAACCTCCAAAGTTCCAAGCTCACAGGTGATGGATCTTGCTCAAGACTCCAATGACAAAAACACAAAGGCAAAACCCAAACTTAGAAAGAAACACTGCAAGAAAAACTCGATCAACTGCCAGCAGTTGACATGTGGCATGCTCCAACAAAGCTGCCATGGTATCTCCACCCATTTACATATGCAGCTGTTTGGGCACAGTCACTGTGCAACATGCACAGTGACTGTGCATTGAAGCTTGGTTGATTCACCCTTTGAGAAAGGTTGGAGTAACACCGCCAGCTTCCTTAGAGTTTCCACATGTCAACTGCAGGCAGTTGAGCCAGTTTTTTTTGCAGTGAAAAACCCTGAATTTGATGATGCAAAGGATTTTTTTTCCAAACCAACTAGACATCCAGGTGATGTGTTTAATTCTTGATAGCTAAGTGTTTGAAATGAATGTATACTAATATAACTGTTTAAAAAAGCCTTTAAGTAAAGTGCCATCAACCTATGCCTGCTTGTGGTGCAAGAAGGATGTCAGGGTGTCTTTAAGCAGCTTTTCAAATCTTTGAACTCATTGTGATGGTTCCCGTCAAAAAGGAAGGATTTCTGATGGATGCCCCAATTGTCATCAAGAAATTGTCATGACTCAGCATTTCCAATCAAACTGAACTACGCTCCTTAACCAAAAGGCTATGAAACTGGCTGAATGACCAGTTCATATTGGAAATTTGTAGTGTCATATACCACCGTATGACAGTACCCCCGGGGTTAAGGGCACTTCGTCTTGAATGTGCTATGGCTGGTGGCACTAATCCATGTCAACTCTCATGGAGCCATATTCAGACACACTCTTGACGCTACAAGGAACCACCAAGACTGCGGGGAAACTTCCCTTGAAGATAGAGATGCTTCGAACCTTGACTTTCGAAGCAGCTTCGAAGTTATCTTTGAACTTCGAAGAAGTGAAGCTCGAAGATAACTACAATATTGCTACCAACGGGTGGAAACCCTCGACAATGGTCACAGGCTAGAGATGTCCTGATTGCGCATTGAACCCGTGGCAGGGTTAACCAGTTTACTGTCATGACTCAGCATTTCCAATCAAACTGAACTACACTCCTTAACCAAAAGGCTATGAAACTGGCTGAATGACCAGTTCATATTGGAAATTTGTAGTGTCATATACCACCGTATGACAGCAATCTCTTCTGGCGCCAAGCTTCCACCAACAGCACTTGAAGAGGAAAGAATCAAACAGACTACCCAATCTGGATCACTCACCAAACATTTTGCCCCTGTTGAAAAGTTTGACAATCAGGTTCTCAATCAAATAATAACTCTATGGCTGTTATGGCAATCATTACCTTGGAAGCGTGTTGAAGACCCCTATCTCCTAGCTGCCTTCTCCTATTGTCAACCAGGAGCAAATTTGTTTAAACAAAAGTGGGCTGCAACTCCTGGACGAGTGGTATACTTGGATTTACAAGAGGCTATGATATGCCGGTCGAAGGTGAGTGATACCATTGCGATCAATTACATGTAAAAAAATATACTTATTTCCCTTTAAACAACATTTCAACAGGATTCTGAGAGCAAGTTTAACTTGATACACAATGTTTGGACAACAAAAGGAAATCGCTTTGGATTTATTGGAGATTCTGTCTCTTTTATTGACAAGGATTGGAACTATCTAGTGCTGCATCTGACTCTCAAGCTAGTTGCGTGGCACCATAAGGGAAGCATGCTGGCTGAACCTGTTGTGAACGTATTGAAGAAACATGATTTACATAATAAGATAAGCACCCTTTGATTCATCACTGGTAATCTGCCAAAACTTATTTATTTTTCGTCCTATAAATACATGCTTTGCCAGACAATGTCACAAGTTTTCTACAAAAAGTATTATAAAATACATAGAATACCAAATAATAGTTAGAATATTATTTGATATTCTGAATCTACACTAGAATTAACCTAGGGTACCTCACTCACAGGTACCCCTAATTCTCACTCCTTCACTATGTAAATTAGCATACAAGAATTAGCAAGTACCTTTAATAAAAGGCACTTGCATTAATTAAATGCTTATATATATAAATACATATGCTTAAACCCCATTTCCAGTCACGGAAATGAGGTGTTGTGTAAATTAGGGGAGATAGTGTAAATACACCGTGTTTTACTCAAACCCCGCGTACCGCAGTCCGCAGAACTTGAAGTTCAACCCGCGTCACTGAAAGCCCGCGCCAAAGTTGGGATATAAGCCCCCGCGCAAGCATTAAGCCCCTTACAGGCTCTCAGCTTGGCACGCGGACTCCACAGTCACTCAGGTACACCCAAATCAGTAAAAACACGCCCCAGTGACCTCATTACATATGTTACATATGTAATGAAGATTACTGGGGACTAAATAATTAAATATATTGAATGGAATTGTTTATTTATACATATAAATAAAATATATTGAGTAAACAAACAGTACAAACAATACTGTGGCTTATTATAAATACAAATAAGCCACTAGTATTAAATCTATAACAAATGTTCTACAGACTGTAAGTCAATATAATATATAAATAATAATAAAATACATTAATAAAATCAATTGGTGACGTGTATTCAAAGCAGGGGCTGCTGAAGCGTCACCAAGAAAGCAAAAATGGCCAAAATGTGGTCCAAAGATCCCACAAGTTGGCCAATAATACCTACAGGGTCCCCAGGGGGAACTCAAGACTATTTAAGGAGCTCTTCAACCACCCAAAGAAGGCTCCTCATGCTTCCCAATACCCACTAACAACCTTACCCACTTCTTATTAGATACATACATCTTTATAACACAGTCTGGTAAGCTTCTTAGTAGTTATTCTTTAGCCCTGTCTTCCCTAACAACTTCACAGTGCCCATCCAGCTCCACCATCCATCCAACCAAGCGCTTCAAACTGTCCAGTTCCACCCAGAATATCCCCAAGATCCCTCAAGGTTTATTACTAGTAAGTAATAACCCTTTTCTTGAAGATATTCCCCACTTTCCGTTCCTGGGATTAAACCACCCCTGATTTATCAGGCCCCAGTGTTCCAGGTACCTAAATCCTCTGCAAATTTATTTGCAAGATACCTTAGAGGGATCTAAACCACCCCTGATTTATCAGGCCCCTCTGGTTTTAATTATATTAAATTTATTTAATATAATTATTAACCTATTTTTCTCTCAATTTTTACGTCACAATTCCCCCATATCTTTTGGGAATTGTAACTTTGTACCTTACCCAGAGTTTATATACTCTTTCCATCTATCCTTGCACCACCTTTAGCTAGAAGGACTTGTCCTTGCCATCAGGGAGGCTGACACAGATAGGGCGTTGATAGACGCATGCCAACAGCGTACGCCAACACCAACCCGCATGCCAATTTTTTTTTGGCATGCGGGGCCTACATGCCAATTTTTTTTGGCGTGTAGGGTCTACACGCCAAAAAAAAGGGCGTGTGAGACCCGCACGCCAAAAATGGTGTGTGGTTCCAAGGTTATACAACCTCGTCAGCCAGGAGGAAGTCCTCCTGGCCGACGAGGTTGTATAGCCTCGCTGGCTGGGAGGACTTCCTCCTGGCCAATGAGGTTGTATAACCTCGTTGGCCGGGACGACTTCCTCCTGGCTGACAAGGTTATACAACCTCGTCAGCCAGGAGGGAGTCCTCCTGGCCGACGAGGTTGTATAACCTTGTTGGCCAGGAGGAAGTCCCGACGAGGTTATACAACCTTGTTGGCCAGGAGGAAGTCCTCCCTGCAGGCGAGGCTATACAACCTCGTCGGCCAGGAGGACTTCCTCCTGGCTGACAAGGTTGTATAACCTCGGAACCACACACCATTTTTGGTGTGTGGGTCTCACACGCCCTTTTTTTTTGGCGTGTAGACCCTACACACCAAAAAAAATTGGCGTGTAGGCCCCGCACGCCAACAACAATTGGCATGGGGGTTGGCGTTGGCGTACGCTGTTGGCATGCGTCTATCAACGCCCTATCTGAATTTAAAATACTGCCAAAATGTATTCCCTTGAAATTTGCAACTAACAGTGCTTGTCATTATATTACCGCAGTAGGAACTATGACTTTTCCTGGTCCAAACTCAACTCCCACCCTTCTTAAGAACATCCTGTTTTGCTTGGCTGCAACAAACACTTTGATCTCTCCAGCGGCGCTCCGTCTATCTGGTTTCACCATGACTTACAACTGCCGCAACAATTCCTTCAACTTTTTCCTTGGACATTTCCAATGTGCCCAATGTGTTCTGGATCCTACCAGCCAAAAGTGGCTGTTCCCTTTTCCTCTATGTCATCTTTCTTCCCTGTTTGTTCCAACCGCTGTCCTTTGTTCTCCCCCAATTCCTGTAAATAACCCCACCATTTCTACTGTTGAAGTTATTAACAACTGCAACAGAAAGTATCTCAGCTGAATCACTTCCTGAGCGCAAGAGGGGTAGAATAAAGTATCTAGGGTGTGAAAACTCTATTTTGAAGAGTTAGGCTCCAAAGTAGTTCATTTCATTGAGAATCTATAACAAGAAGAGGAGCAAACTCAAACCAACATCTTCAGCAACTTAAGGAAATCAAACACTAAAACAACTCTCCTTCAATAACCTCCTACTCCAGGGCCATAAAATCTTGGATCTCAGAAGTATTATTGAAGAATAACGGTAGTGGTATTATTAAGGTATCATTTTTACTTTAATCAATAGCTCTATATATTGTTCTTCATAATATTGACTCTATTTCTCTTTCTATTATTAAGTTGTTCATCTGATGATTAATAGTGAAATACAATCCTTTCACCACTCTATCTAAATAAGAAGGAAACAACACCTAAAACTCTTACATCTACTGCCCCAATGCCTCCCTGTGTGATCTCTGTTGTATCTACGCCGGCCGTAATAGCTTCTTTTTTTGTCCCTGAGAAACATTCACCCTTTTCCTAAACCGTGCCAGACCTACCCCCTTGTTCCCCCCAAGTGCCCCAACTCACCCTCGATGAGAGAGCGTTACTACTCCATCATTGTTGTTTGGGACACATCAGTCTCTGTTTCATTGGTTGGATGGTTAAGTTAAAAGTGGGTCTACGGCTAACAGCTACCCTTCCCCCTGGCCAAATCAGGTGTTCTACCTGTATTTTGTCCAAAAGCACTCACAAACAGACATTGAGCTCTACTCAGCGCATATTTTTACCAATGGACATTTTGAATCTTGATCTCATTTGCCCTTTTGAAGTGATAGGTGAGGGCGGGGGCCGGTACATTCTTAGTATCAAAGATCTAGGTTCCGGATATGGCAAGATAAAGATTCTCTCAGCAAAATCTGAAGCCGCGACGGTCCTCATTGAAACAATCAAGCATTTGGAATGCCAGACGGGGAAGAAACTAAAAGCTGTTTGTTCTGATAACAGGGGGGAATTCACCAGCTCTGCTCTGGTCAATTTTTTTAAAACCAAGGGGATACGAGCTGAATGTGCTATAGCTTACCACCACTACCAGAACAGAAGTATTGATTGCTTCAATTTTACTCTACAGGAAATGGTTAGGGTGTTACTTCTGGGGAGTGGCCTACCTAAGTCTTTTTGGCCATTCTCATTTGTATGGGCTTGCTTCTGAACGGGGCTATTGGTATCATTTCCCCGCACAAAAAGATGTTTGGTCATAAACCCCAGCTAGACATCACTTGGGTTTTTGGTGACTGGGCCTATGTACATGTTCCAACTGAACAACAACAGAAGCTAAACAAGCAAGCAACATTAGGTTGTGTAGTTTCTTTCTTACCCAATTTGAAGGGTTGGTGCTTCTGGGTCCCAGAATTATCATGTTCTTTCATAAACTTGGCTGTTGCTACTTTTGAGCAGACAGCTCCAGTTACCCTCATCCCTGCTCCTTGATTTTCTGTGGCCAACATGACCAGTCTTCATCTGGGTGATTTACGCAACAAGAAGATGGCTGCCAAGCAGGATCTTCTGGTTGACACCATCAAACTTATGGTTCCTGAGTTTTGAGTTTCTGGTACCCCCACCACTTTCCAACAGGCCCTAAAAAACCCCGACCACGTCAAATGGCTATTGGCCATCCAGGCTGAGCTACTCAACCTACAGGAATTGGAAGTCTGGGAGGTGAGACCAGTCCCGTCAGGTACCAAAATTCTATGTGCCAAATGGGTGTTTACCAAGAAAATCAAAGCAGATGACTGTTGACCAATTCAAAGCCCAGTATGGAGCAAGAGGATATGCACAAGTTACCGGCTTGCAATATAGCAAGACATTTGCCCCCACAGCTACTTTCAGGTCTCTCAGGTTGCTCCTATCAATGGCTGCTGAGAAGAATTGGGCAGTCCAATATTTCAATTTTGTCGCAAACCAGGACAACTACGCCTCCCCCTTCAATTGCAAACTCCTTATTAGTTGTCCCCTTCACACAAAAATCCTCTGTTTCAATTTTCAATACCCGTTACCCATTTATAAACCAACCTGAGAAGGTTAAAAAACATCACACCCTCACCACTACACAGTAAATCAAATTGTCTAGATCACCGCGTACTCACAGAAACTTAGGTCCTCATAACACCAAGTGCTCAAACAAATTGTTACAAACTTAAAAAAACTTGTAGTTTGAATGTAAGCCCTGCTCCTCACATGCTTACACAAACCTGTCACAAGATTATATAAGCTGTTCTGCTTGGTATTTAGTCTCATCTTCCCCCTTTACCTAGACAGCAGAGATCCTTCTCTCCCGTCTAGGTAAGTACCTTTCCTTCATTCCTTCTCTTCTCAATTCCTTTTCTCATTTGCCTTCACTTGTAGATACTAACTAGATAGATCCTTCTCTCCCGTCTAGGTTGCAATTCACCCCACTTTGGTACTAGAACCTTCCAGAGGCTCTTAGCCTGGTTCCTCCATGCCTCAATTCCAACAGCTCCGTCCATCAAGACCAGTGACGGGACTCAACCCTTACATAGAAACAATTGATATTCATAGTGTGCAATGCCAATGGCGAAATTACACTTTTAAAAAAAAGAACACAAGTGTGATAATCAAGCAACGGTGAAGATCAGCTCCAAAAATTCCTCAAATAAACGTGTTAGACATACAGACAGGAATTTTACATCACTAACCAAGCGTTCTTAATTAACAAACAAATCAACCTTTCCTGGGTCCCAACGAAACAGCAGTTTGCAGATATCTTCACTAAGAATCTCAGCCCTACTACCCACAATTCACAACACATTGTTGTTCAAACTGGAGTCTTTTCAAGTGGGGGGGGGGTGCAGCATGTTACGTAAATAACCATTTACATAAACTACAGAGTAACCAATGTTACAATCTCGACTGCTACTCTTACTTCTTTTCCACATCGAGTCTAGTTAGTATGGGAAGTCTTAATTATGACATTTATGTCATATGTCTCAAAATGGTAGCTTACGTAGTATGTACTAATGTAATACGTAAATCAAGCTACAACAGTGTAGGCAATGTACAATGTGTGAGAGAACAAGCAGGGTTTTGGGGAAGTTCACAGCGACGATTGGTCTAGTACACCTTTCCAAATCAAACCTGACAGTGTGAATCTCCATATCAAAAACAGGATGGCTTCGTGGGGTCGTTTTGGGGTAGAGGGCTGTCAAGGGATCCATGGATCAACATGGTTTTTGTGATTTTGAACGGCTTTACGGAGTTATAGTCGGGCTGTTTTTTTGGGGGCGGAGTAATTAAAAGCTTTTAGTTAGTACCATCGTTGGCAGTTAGATGTGGTCTCTGGCTCAGCTGGCCGTTCTCACTTTGTCTGCGAGTTTATCCAATTCGGTTATGTAACAGCATCGTGTGCGCCAAGGTACCAGGTCAGCATTAGGGACAACCCTATCTGTGTAGTATTGAAAACAACCCCTGGGCTGTTTTGGGAATTGTGCTTTGACATGCAGCAACCACCACATGGATTTGGAAGGATTAGCTCGCTTATTAGGGCCAACATTGTTATTCCACAAGGGCTCAGGGAACACATACCTGGGATCGTTGTGACTGTCGGGTTGTTGGTGTTATAATCTTTGGGCGTAAAACAGACAGCTCGCGTGTCCTTTGGGCAATCTTGTTTAGCGTTCGAGACTGATGCGAGTGCAGACAATGCTGCGATATGGTAGAACATTCTCATCAACATGGTGTACAGGAAAGGCTTCGCTGGTGAGGGTTGCTGAAAATGTAAGGCAGGGTGAGAGATGGAATGCTTCTGAGTGAAACTTTTAACGTCCGCTGGAAAATCTAGAAAGTTGCGAAGTGTCCTTATAAGTAGAGCTGGGGATAATCGACTGTTTGATGCTGGTTCGTCTCACAACTCGATGTTTGGTGAGGTTTTATACAAAATCTGTAGAGTAGTATCGTTCGACGAGGGCCGCAAGTCCATGTGGTAATCTCGTTGAAGGCAACGACAGTTTGTTGGAACGGTGGCGCGCGTAACGGCATCGGGGTGTAATGATCATGGCGGTGGCAGAGTCAGGTTGCCGTTGGCGGTGGGCTATTCCTCTGTCCATCATCGCCACAGAATTCTAACTTCTCGGCAACAGCCACTCCCCCGCCGGGAGCCGCAGGGACGCGAAGCGCCTCGCACGGGGCACGACTTCCTTCATGTGATACAGTCCCCGGCCCTGAAGGAGAGAGGCTGAAACCGACAATCAGATGTCGAGCTTAACGTACACCACCGGTGCATCGAGGCGACGCGAAGTCGTCCTGTGCGGCGCCTTTAAGGAGTCAACTTCCAATTCAATCCCCCATGTATCCGAGTCGACCTGAGAGGCGCCTTTCGGTCGAAGCGGATCGAAATCGCCTTCAAGGCGACCTCAAGGCGTCCCGTGAGGCAAGTCGTCTCCGAGGCAGATCGACATCCGCCTCGGAGAGGACTTTGAGTCCGTTTGGCGTCCTATGTATTGTATTGCAATTTTTACACCTTCTATATTATGGGTAAGAGTTTTCATTGGTTGAAGATTCATGAAAAAAAAATCTGGGGACTTCTTTGACACAACCCCATTGGCCATACATGGTGCATTTGGGCTGTAAGGTACACAGGTTCCATGGATTATATGTCTTGATAATGCTTTGTAAAGAGCTGGATTTGAAAGCTGATGTGGAATTGCTGCAGTCACAAATTGATCAATGTCTCCAATAGTGCAGGGTATGTATTGTGACTCAAGGAAAAAAAAGGACAGTCCCGTTGCTGTTAGCTGTCTCGGCACTATCGAATCCTGTCTCCAATATCAGTATTGATTACTAAGATAATGCATAAACCACTAACCTGGTCGGTACAATCCCGTCGCTGTTAGCTGTCTTGGCACTATCAAATCCCGTCTCCAATCTCGGTGAGGAAAGAGATTGAAGCCGGGGCGCGGGACCAACCAGGTTATAACACTATCTGCAAAGGCCCAACTATTAACTAGGTTTCATAGATAAATACATGATCATGTTGTATGTAGTTTATGTAATCTTGAATCTTCTTGATACTCCCATGTCTACTCTAACAGTATGTACTGGTCATGCTGCAACTACACCACGGGTGCACCCTCAATACAAACCCAGTAGACTTGAAGACAAATATGTATGCTCCAATTGAGTTTTTTTGTCTTCAAGTCAACTCCAAATCCAAAGTTGTCTTCAAAACGTGTATGGTTTTGAAGGCAACTTCAAAAACCATTTAAAGTTGGGGTTGAACAGCATTGGGTTTTTCTCAGTCCTCAAGTCGACCTGAGAACCTGTTTGGGTTTTCAAGGCGCCTTGAGGACCGTTTCTGGTTTCCAAGCCGGCTTGGAAACCAGAAACGGTTCTCAGGTCAACCAGGGAGTGGTGTCCAAGCCGGGTTGGAAACCAGAAACAGTTCTCAGGTCAACCCAGGAGTGGTTTCCAAGCCGGCTTGGAAACCACACGTGGTTCTCAGGTCAACCTGAGAACCATGTGTAGATTCCAAGCCGGCTTGGAATCTGTTGACTGCCGAACATCTTGACAGTAAAATGGAGACCCACCCACTGGAGGAACCGGGAAGGTGGGATGGAATATTGTCATGAGCCGTATTGCGGGCCCGCCCGCACCAGAGCCCGCACCACATGTAGATAGTCTATTGCGTACATGTCACAGACAGGCCACTATATAGTCTGTCAGGACAAGGATCCACATCCCTTCCTCATCCTGCAATCTACATTATAGGATCCCAAAACCCCAGAAACCCCAGAACTCCAGTGCCTTCCTCTCCCAA
Source organism: Puccinia hordei (assembly GCA_007896445.1). Taxonomy (NCBI): domain Eukaryota; kingdom Fungi; phylum Basidiomycota; class Pucciniomycetes; order Pucciniales; family Pucciniaceae; genus Puccinia; species Puccinia hordei. The sequence goes on from RDRW01000086.1 coordinate 328,026, forward strand.
GATCAGACCATAACATATTGCAGGATCTAACACTACGGAGACAAAGGCAAGAAACCCGAACAAACCTGACAAACAGATAACCCAAGAAACCCCAACCTCATCCGCGCCCAAAAGATGGATGACGTGGAGCAAATCCGACGACAGCTTGAGGAGATGACCCAAGCAAGGGAAAATGAACGTTCCCGCCAAAAAGCGGCCGAAGCCCAACGGGACCAACCATCCTGACCAACCATCCCCACCCCACTCCGCGGACCAAAGATTGCATGTCCCGACAAGTTTGATGGTGAGTGCGGAACGAAGGCAGAAACTTTTGCCCAACAAGTGGCGATTTACACCTCGGTCAACAGCTCCATGTTCCCCGACGATAGGACAAAGTTGTTATTTGCCGCGTCCTACCTTGCCGGACCCGCCGCCATGTGGTCCGCCCCGTACATTGACCTAGTCACAGAAGGAGCGGACTTCTCGTACGCCGGGTGGACAAAGGATTTCGGAGCAATGTATTTCGACTCCGAGAAGAAAGGAAAGGCGGAACGAGCGTTGCGAGAGCTACGACAGACAAGGACCGTGGCCGACTACACCCACAAATTCCTCACCCATGCCACCGCCACCGGATGGGAGGTCCCGACCCTCATCAGCCAATACTGACAGGGCCTGAAACAGGACATTCGGACTGCACTGGTATTGGCCCGCACTACCTTCACTACCGTTAACGAGGCAGCAAGCCTGGCCATGGAGCTTGACTCCAAGTTACACGGAGCGGAAGCAACCTCTGGATTGGCTAAGATCCAGCCAGACCCCGACGCCATGGACACATCTGTGATCACCGGCTGACTTTCTGAAGACAAGAAGGTCCGCATGATGTGGGAGGGCCGTTGCTTCCGCTGCGGGACTCGTGGACATCTTTCCCGGGAGTGTCCAAACAAGAAGGGGAAAGGATGGAAACCCGCCTCAGTATCTGCACTCGAAGATCAGGTCTGACAGCTAGCCGATGGATTGGCGACGCTTAAAGCGGAGGGACAGGCGGATAAGACCGGAAAGGGGTGGGCTGAAAAGTCAAAAAATGGCGATGCTCGGGAATGAAGGTTGTGCCTTTCCCGAGCGTAGGGGAGTTGTCATGTAGTATTGGTGCTAGTCAGACATTAATGTAAATAAAATTGATCCCCAATGTTTCCTTTCATGCACCATCACAACTTCCAGAGCCACACAAACAAAACCCTACCCCCCCCCTATTATTCCTCATTGACTCTGGAGCAACCCACGACGTTTTGAGCGAGTCGTATGCATCCCAATGGGGACTGCTTGAGGCGGCATTGGCATCAAAATGGACCGTCTTTGGATTTGACGGGTCCGCAAGCAGAGCAACCCATGAGATTGACCTAATCCTGAACAATGAACCCCGCCCATCCCGGTTCATCATTACAAGACTGAAAGACTCGTATGATGGGATCTTAGGGATGCCCTGGATCCCCCGGTACGGACACCAAATCGATTGGACAAGCCGTACCCTATGGAACCCCGACATTGCGGCCGCTTTGGCGGTTTTGTCTATCTCGAAAAACACCCCGACTGGCAAACCGGGGAAAGCTAGGAGAATAGACAAGGGGGTGTGTGTTTTGAACACAATAATACCCCCGCAATGTGAGTTCAATGCCCCAATTTTTACTACTTCTCCCGAAACGGCTGGCAAGCTTGTACACCCTGTAGATAGCGTCCCGAGCCCCACGCAGAACCCTGAAACCCAACATGCCAAACAAGTACCCGATGAAACCGTATCCCATGAAAGTGGTGCTACTGCTGAAGCAGTATTGTCCTATCCGCCAACACCCCCGCAAATGGTCCACAGGCCCACGGGGAAAGCTAGGATTAGTGACGAGGGGGTGTGTGCTTACAGCACAATAACGCCCCCGCAATGTGAGTCTGACAACCCCCCACCCCATACCGTACTTCCCGAAACAGCTGGCAAGCTTTTACACCTCGTAAATAGATCCCCAATCGCCGCAAGGAACCCCGAGACCCAACGCTTTGACCAGGCAACCGATGAAATTATTGCTACTGCCAAGGCAGTATTGTCCTCTCCACCAACATCCCCGCAAACGGTCTACAGGCCCTTGGGGAAAGCTAGGATTAGTGACGAGGGGGTGTGTGCTTATAGCACAATAACACCCCCGCAATGTGAGTCTGATACATTTTCCCCGCATTTGATTCCCAAAACAGCTGGCAAGCCTCTTTCCCAGGCATTGATAAACGCACGCCAAGCGCGCACGCCAACGCCAACCCGCACGCCAATTTTTTTTGGCGTGCGGGGCCAACACGCCATTTTTTTTTGGCATGTAGACCCTACACGCCAAAAAAAAAGGGCGTGTGAGACCCACACGCCAAAAATGGCGTGTGGTTCCCACACGCCATTTTTTTTTGGCGTGTGGGCCCCGCACGCCAAATAAAATTGGCGTGTGGGAGCGCACGCCAAACAATTGGCGTGCGGGGCCCACACGCCAATTGTTTGGCGTGCGGGTCCCCCCTCGCTCACATAATCGAATGGGAGGGACCATTCGATTACGTGAGCGGGGCCCCTCCCGGCTGACGAGGTTATACAACCTCGTCAGCCGGGGGGACTTCCTCCCGGCTGACAAGGTTATACAACCTCGTCGGCCGGGAGGACTTCCTCCTGGCCGACAAGGTTGTATAACCTTGTTGGCCAGGAGGAAGTCCTCCCGGCCGACGAGGTTGTATAACCTTGTTGGCCAGGAGGAAGTCCTCCCGGCCGACGAGGTTATACAATACAGCCTCGTGCCGGGAGGAAGTCCTCCCGGCTGACAAGGCTATACAGCCTCGTGCCGGGAGGAAGTCCTCCCGGCTGACGAGGTTGTATAACCTCGTCAGCCAGGAGGGGCCCCGCTCATGTAATCGAATGGTCCCTCCCATTCGATTATGTGAGCGAGGGGGGCCCACACGCCAATTTTATTTGGCGTGCGGGGCCCACACGCCAAAAAAAATGGCGTGTGGGAACCACACACCATTTTTGGCGTGTAGACCCTACACGCCAAAAAAAAATGGCACGCCAAAAAAAATTGGCGTGCGGGTTGGCGTTGGCCTGCGCCGTTGGCGTGCGTTTATCAACGCCCCTCTTTCCCCTCTAGGACATACCCCAGCAGTGATCAATGCGGCCAAAACGTCATGGTCAACATCAGCCCGATTAGCAGCAAAAGGAAAAACCACGCCTGCGGTACGGAGTACCGAAGAATTGGTACCGCGGTGCTACCACCGACACCTTGACATGTTCCGGAAATTGAATGCCATGAGGCTTCCCCCGGGGAGAAAGTATGATTTCCGCGTAGAGCTGATCCCAGGGGCTACCCCACAGGCCGGAAGAATCATCCCGCTATCCCCGGCGGAGAACCAGGCGCTTGACGTTATGATTGACAAAGGGCTGACAAACGGGACCATTCGGCGGACTACATCCCCTTGGGTGGCACCGGTCCTATTCACTGGGAAGAAGGACGGAAACCTGCGGCCCTGTTTTGACTACCAGAGACTCAACGCAGTAACGGTGAAGAACAAGTACCCGCTACCACTGACAATGGACTTAGTTGACAGCCTTTTGGATGCGGACACATTTACAAAGCTAGACCTCCGGAAGGCATATGGGAACCTCCAAGTTGCGGAAGGTGACAAAGATAAACTGGCTTTCATCTGCCGGGCAGGACAATTTGCACCGCTTACCATGCCATTTGGACCCACTGGAGCGCCGGGATACTTCCAATACTTCATGCAAGACATCCTCCTCAGACGGATTGGGAAGGACACCGCCGCATACCTAGACAACATCATGATCTACACGCGGAAAGGATTGGACCATGCGGAAGCGGTGGGCAGTATACTGGACACATTGAGCAAGCACCAATTGTGGCTGAAACCCAAAAAGTGTGAGTTTTCAAGGCCGGAAGTGGACTACCTGGGACTGTTGATATCATGCAACCGGATCAGAATGGACCCCGCAAAGGTACAAGCAGTAACCGAATGGCCCGCACCAAAGAATGTGACTGAACTCCAGCGATTCATTGGATTTGCTAACTTTTACCGCCGATTCATCGACCATTTCTCAGGGAAGACTAGACCGCTTCACAGCCTGACAAAAGTAGAAACCCCATTTGTGTGGGACACCAAGTGCAACTCCGCATTTGAATCCCTCAAAACCGCCTTCACATCCGCCCCGATCCTGAAAATTGCGGACCCGTACAAGCCGTTTATCCTTGAATGTGATTGTTCTGACTTTGCACTGGGTGCAGTACTTTCCCAGGTTTGCACAAAGGACCAAGAACTTCACCCCGTAGCATACCTGTCCCGATCCCTAGTACAGGTGGAACGCAACTACGAGATCTTTGACAAGGAGTTAATAGCTATTGTGGCTGCCTTCACAGAGTGGCGGCAATACCTAGAGGGGAACCCGCACCGCCTGACAGCAATTGTGTACACCAATCACCGTAACCTGGAAAGCTTCATGACAACCAAACAACTCACCAGAAAACAGGCAAGATGGGCGGAAACCATGGGGTGTTTTGACTTCGAGATCATATTCCGACCGGGACGACAATCAACGAAACCAGATGCCCTATCCCGCAGACCAGACCTTGCCCCAGCACCAGGAGAAAAACTGACTTTTGGCCAACTTTTGAAAACAGGTAACATCACAGAGCGGACGTTTGAGGAGGTTGCGGAATGTGCGGAATTGGACAGTTGGTTTCTGGACAAATCAATTGAAATGGAGGATAGTGAACATTGGTTTGAAGTTGACGTGATGGGGACTGATTTGGGGGACGGAGGAAAAGATGACCTAGCCTTATCTGACCTTGAGATCATTGCCAAGATTAGGGAACTGACCCCGCTTGACCCAAAATTGACCAACTGGATTAAGCTGTTGCGGAAGCCGTCAGGGAACCACACCAGGTACACAGAAGCAGACGGAGTACTCTACGACAAGGGACGGGTAGTAGTGCCAGCGGACACGGCATTGCGGGCGACAATCCTCAAAAGTAGACACGACACAAAGTCCGCGGCCACCCAGGCAGATCCCGCACTTTGGCATTAGTACGCAGGAGTTTTGTGTGGAATGGGAGAAAGAGATTTGTCAACCAGTACGTGGACGGCTGCAATTCCTGTCAAAGAGTCAAATCTAGCACCCGACGGCCATTTGGAACCTTAGAACCCGTCCTGATCCCCGCAGGCCCGTGGACAGACATTAGCTATGATTTAATTACCGATCTCCCAGAATCTCACTCAACTGACAGTATATTGACAGTAGTAGACCGACTGACCAAGATGGCGCACTTCATCCCATGCAGGAAAACCATGAATGCGGAACAACTAGTGGAACTGATGGCGGAACATGTATGGAAACTGCATGGAACCCCCAAAACAATTGTCTCAGACCAGGGAAGTATCTTTATCTCCCAAATCACATGCGAATTGAGCTCCCGCCTGGGAATTAGGTTGCAACCCTCCACAGCGTACCACCCAAGAACAGATGGACAATCCAAAATAGCGAACAAGGCAGTCGAGCAATACCTGTGGCACTTTGTTTGCTACCGAAAAAACAATTGGGCCCCGGTTGGAAGAGCTGGATGGACACTGGGCAATCTCAAGAGAGTAAAAAGGGGCTAAAGAACAGATACTAGGACCTTACCAGGCAGAATAACAATAGTAGAGCTATGGTGATATGTAGGTAAGAATTGTAGTATATATGTTAAAGCATGAGGAATCAAAATACAGGGGGAACAAGGGCTCCTTAAATGCCTTTCTGGAGCCCTGATGGCGAAACACAGGATTTAGTTTTGGCTATGGGAAAAATAAAAGGAAGGGTTTAAGATTTAATATAAATGTATGTAGTTGTTTAATCAAATTTACATATGTACAGGCTGTCTACTATTGGTACAGCCTGTCTATGCTCTTTTGCTGGAATCTTGAGGCGCTTCTGAACCTCTGACAAGGTTTCTTAGAGGTTTTGATCCAAGGTTTTAATTACATGTCAATAAGTATTGATTAAATGTCATATGTACTTGTTGATCAAACTTGTCAGAGCTTAAAAGGTGTGTGTTGTATGCAATGTGAAATACATCTGTTTGTTGGTTCTGTGGGTGCTTCAAGAGCTTCTTTTTTGATCCCTGTCATGCAGGCTCTTTGGGAATGCATGACTGCAGAGATCTGTCAACAGACAATTTCCCACTAAGGATGTAATACATTTATTTTGAACAGTTGTTCAATTATTATTTTTGGGATGTTCTCATGTTATTTCCTTCCTCTTGTTCGTGGTCTCTGTCCCTCTGAATCATCCTTAGTGTACCTAGTATTTAATTAAGTAAAAATCAATAAATAAATAGATAATATAGTATATTACTAGTATTATATACTTATATTATTAGTGTCATATGTATTTATTTTATTATGTTCTTATTTAAATACATTTTTATTTCGTGGTTTTGTATATGTATTTATGTATTTTATTCTGTATTTTAATGTATAATAATTATTTCAGGGCTTTAGTGGTAATATTCTTCCAAGTTGTTTTACTACTAGAAGTTTTAAGTTATCTGGGGTACTTTGGCTGAAGTACACTAGGTTATTTTACACGCTCTTCAAGATTATGAAAGAATGTTTCCACTTATCTTATTATTTATTAACATATTCATTGTTTTATAATTATTATTGTATTTATCTATTTATTATTAATTTACTATGTAATAATGTATTTATTATTTACATATTAATTTTTTATGTTGCTTTATCTTATTATTATTCATTTATTACCTTTTGTTAAATGATTAATACTATATATTTATTTATTTTTTATGTTTATTTTTGTTCTAGTCAGGTTGTCTCTGAACTAGTAGCAAGCTGACAGAGGATGTATTTTGATGGGCTCAAAGCCTTTTAGATATAAGTCCCATTATGTTACATCACAGGCTACATATTTAGCATGTTTAATGATTTTGATAATTTCCAGATGCCCAAAGAAGAACAATGGCTCATGACCATCATGCTCAGCTTGAATGGGCAAATAGCCGTGCTGCTATTGGTCACATCTAACCCTGACAACCAAGGAGCAAGCATTCCACACAAGCCTTTTCCCCCAGCATTCCAAGCTTTCCTTTGCACTAACATCCAACAGGTGTTGTTACAACCTGAAATTGAGGTGTATTCCCAACAAATGGCCAAAAAGAATCACATCAAGAGGTCACGCTTTATGATAGTCAAGGTGAGCTCCATCTCTTCATCTCTACAACCCTTGGCTCTCTTTGGTAAGCTGAACATGTTGGGATTCATCCAACAGGGACTTATTAATCAGCAAAGCCCCGACTTCAAGGCAACCAAAATGCCCCCTGGTTTCCTAACCAACTCCGCTTACAAACGCCAACTTGATCAACTGCTGGGGCAGATCCTGAAGGGGGAAAAAAATAATTTTTCTAACCTCCTCCGCATTGGCTTTGGAGGGGAAACCCCATTGATACCGCTGTGGTGTGCCAAATGTGTTCCAAGTATCAAATCACATAGTCACAGTTTACTATTGAGAAGGAGACATATTTCTAGATGTATTATTGCATAATTAGGTTCTACAGGTAATTTAACCCCTAGTCACTCACTGGAACCACTAGGGTAGCTCCCCTCGTTTAAAAGATATCTGGATTAAACTGTTATTTCAGACTTTAGGAATATATATTGATAGTACATAGTATAGAATTAGATTCAAGTGCATAGGTGTAGTATATTTAATGGATACCACCACCACATGGATACCACAACCACCACATGGATACCCTTACCACCATCATCATATGAGCACTTCTATGGCAGTCACACCAGCAGAAATCCCTCAAATTTTACTATAAAAGGAGGAGGTTTTTTCTCCTCAGTTTGAGCATGCCAGAGGAGGAATCCTAAGCAGAACACACATCTCATTTAGAGTGGGCGTTGATAAACGCACGCCAACGGCGCACGCCAACGCCAACCCGCACGCCACTTTTTTTTGGCGTGCGGGGCCTACACGCCAAAAAAAATTGGCGTGTAGGGTCTACACGCCAAAATAAATTGGCGTGTGAGACCCACACGCCAAAAATGGCGTGTGGTTCCCACACGCCAATTTTTTTTGGCGTGTGGGCCCCGCACGCCAATTTTTTTGGCGTGCGGGTCCCCCGTCGCTCACGTAATTGAATGGGCCCTCCCATTCGATTACGTGAGCGGGCCGGCTGACGAGGTTATACAACCTCGTCAGCCAGGAGGACTTCCTCCTGGCCGACGTTATACAACTCCTGGCCGACGAGGTTGTATAGTCCTTCGTGATGAGGTTATACGTCAGCCAGGAGGAGTCCTCCTGACGAGTGTATAGCCTCCGGCCGGGAGGACTGGCCGAGGCGAGGAGGAAGTCCTCCTGGCTGATTGTATAACCTCGTCAGCCTTCGTGACGAGCAACAGGAGGAAGTCTTCCTTGTATAGCCTCGTCGGCCGGGACCTCCCGGCCGAGAGGCTATATCGTCAGCCAGGAGGACTTCCTCCTGGCCGACGAGGTTATACAACCTCGTTGGCCGGGAGGAAGTCCTCCCGGCTGACGAGGTTGTATAACCTCGTCAGCCGGCCCGCTCACGTAATTGAATGGGACCTCCCATTCGATTACGTGAGCAGGATCCCCCCACACGCCAAACAATTGGCGTGTGGGAGCCCCACGCCAAAAATGGCGTGCGCTCCCACACGCCAATTGTTTGGCGTGTGCGAGCGAACGCCAAACAATTGGCGTGTGGGAACCACACGCCATTTTTGGCGTGTGGGTCTCACACGCCAAATAAAATTGGCTGGTAGACCCTACACGCCACTTTTTTTTGGCGTGTAGGCCCCGCACGCCAACAAAAATTGGCGTGCGTTTATCAACGCCCATTTAGAGTTTCCATCACAAATCCAAGTAAATCCCACAGTGTGATCTCAATCAAGTGACCCATCAAAATCTTTCATACCTCAGAGGATATATAAGTAGTCCAGTAGCTAACATCACCATTTGTTCTCTTAACAAGTAAAATTGACTTTAACCCATTGTGCTCTTAACTGAAGGTTAAGGAAGAGGGCAAATACACTTTGAATAGTTCACATATAATATCAGTTCCGTCAAGAATTCTTTTTACTAGTTTATCTACACTTCAATTACAAATATATAAAAACACATAAAAGATATCTACTTTAAGACTTTTTTCCATCATCTGACTCAAGCCTGTTGTAAACCACCCCGGCTCTATTGCCCATACAAATTCCACCAAACCCATTTCCACTGAATTCAAGTTTGATCTAGGTCTGATAGAGACTGCTACACATACGTTTTCTCTATCATTAGTTTGCCACAACAAATAAAGTAAATAAATTTGTTGTGATAGCTCTTGTGTAGTATCATAGAGGGGCAGGTCTTTCAAACCACCTGTAGCAGTTGTAATATCTTCTTAAATATTTGAAATATTATTACTGGTATTTCCCCCTCGCAGAACTGCAAACCCGTCCCAAAAGGAGTTCTCACACCGCCCCCACCTTCAGCTAAGCTGATCAAAGACGCCTACAGTACCATGGATCCAAGGTTCCAAGACGTCAGCCCATAAGCCATCAATTCAGACCAATGCATTACTTTACCACAGCGGGCCCAACTGGCTTACATATGAGCAATGATCAACACCAATCAACTTGCCTGGCTTGCCAATCCTGGGGCCAATACCTGGTGCTTCTGGGAGAACATCAACAACGACTTGGACCGTTGTAGGAGCAAATCGAAGGTCTTCAACACCGTTTTTGCCCACCTCATCATTGATCAGGACGCCCATCTTTGGAACGGAACCAATACCGTTGACGACTGGCCCAAAGCTGAGCAAGCCTTCCCAACTGACACCAAGGTACTAGCATGCATCCAGTCACAGCATGGGGCTGATTTAGATGCTTGCTATGGGGCAGACGAGAGCGTCAGATTTCATTACGAACCCCGATTCCAATTATTTATTGTCTAGTTGTCTACGTTTTCAATTCTACTCTATCTACATACATAGTTTTGTATTTACATCAAGTCTACTCTATCTAAAAAGTTGTTTCCTCTCTCAATAGTTTATAAACACGGAAAAATCACCCACCTGTGAAATGTCACAACTTAAAATTGGCTCATCTAGCCAATGCACCCTCTAGCTAAGACTGACAGAGCTGTTGTCTGAACGACTGTTGGTCGTCTTTGAGGCGGATTTGAATCTGCCTCAAAGACAACTTGGCCTCACAAAGGCAGCTTCCACGCGTTTGACAGCCGACTTCAAGGCGGAGCCTAAGCCACCTTGCAGATGACTTGACTGTGGAGATGTGTCAAAGTTGGCTGTGGGGCAGCTTCAAAGCGCCTCGTAGATGACCGAGAGGCGCCTCTCAAGCTGCTTTGCAGAAACATATGTATTCTACTGAATTGAAAATACATGACTTCAAGTTGTCCTGGTGCACAACTTGAAGTCGGTACTTTTCCTCAGTGGTGTAATGGGCTCAGCCTGCCAACCATGGTACATTCACTACCATATCCATCAAACTTTGAATGTACCTCAGCTTTGAACATTTCAACTACCATTTTCATGACAAAGCAAGTTGAAAAATCAAATCTCATCTTTGACAATTAATCACATCAGAATTCAAAACTGTGGACTACCAATTCTTGTGATTTGACTCAGCTTCAAAGCTATCCAATAACCCTTTCCTGGACTAGCTGAACTGCATCTCAAATTTCAGCTTGGTACTTATCTTTTGCCAATAGCCTCAAACTGAATACTCCCACCTAGGGAATTTCACCTTTGACTCCAAGAAATTCACTTGACAACTCTCTGCTTTTCTTAATTATAAATTCTCTTGTACTTTCTCCATTTATTTCTCTCTTTCCTCAGTTGATTAATATAATATAGTTTTATATTTCCTACTGAGAATTCAGCTAGCCATGATCCTGGCTGAGTACTAAGTCATCCTAGAGTCCACATAGATTCATCTTTGAAGTTATCCTCAAAATCCTTTGACTCAAACTTATCTTTGACACATCTTCAAAGTTATCTTCACAACCTCACCTCCTCTTCCTCACACCCTTTTGATTAACTAAATCCCATTTTGTATGTTAGGTTGGTTGCATGACAAATCCATACCAACTTGTGCACTCAAGTACTAAACTAGGATCAGGATTGATTTTAACATTAAATTTACTCTCCAATACCATTTCCTGTATGCTTTTGGAATTTTTCCAGGCACAAAACACCACAACATGTAGATTTCTCTGTGTATCTATGCTCAGCTTCCAACAGTGGTTATGTGCAAAACACCACACCAGAATTCAATTTCCTTCTGGTTGAAAGATTTGTATTGCCTTATTCTTATAAATGAGTTCCTCCTGATCACAATAGGCCAAACAATGTTGGTCAGGGAAACTGGAGCTAGTATTTTAGGCTCTAGAATGGGTTTGGTGGTGTTTGATTTTCAGAAAGTAGAGTTTGAAAGTTTTTCAAGGGTGGAGTGGATTGGGTTGGCAGCAAAATATGCACAACACCAAGCTGCAAGTATGCACAACACCAAGCTGCAAGTGTAGAATTTCTTGGTATAGTAACTTAAGAGGCCTACAGGTGCAACAACTAAAGAGGTCTACACAGCTCTCCAACTCCTCTGGTTTTTCCAATAATTTATCAAAACAAGCACTGGAGAAACAAACTGCTTGGACAGTATGGTACAATAAGTTGTAGGAATCACTTTTTCCAGGAAGCTCTGAAATACCCAAAGTCTATATTGTGTAAATGTTTGGAAAGAATCTGCCTGATACCCAATTGGACCGCACAGTCTGATCAGTTAGTTTCTGCAGTGATTTAGAAATCCAAGGTACCTCCCCATTGAACTGGTTGTTTTATTTTTCCTCAGTTATAGTATCAGTTGCCTTGTTGCAGCAATACAAAAAATGTTTTTTAGTTAGATGAAGAGCCCTTGGGAAACATTTTACTGGTTCTCTCTTTTGCTTCATTCATTCAACTTGGTTCCATCTCAACCATACTGATCCATGCCTTCAATGTGTCTCAGGTCCTTTCATTATCTTGTTCTTGATTTTCATCTCATCTTTTCTCTTTCTCTAGGTTGGCTTCATTTTTGTTGCTAATGTTTTCACTATTATGAGTCAGCATACTGATATTGCTTGTCCAAAAGTTTTGCTGAAGACTATTCATTCAACTTGCTTTTGTCTCAATCATACTGATATGTACCTCCAACATGTTGCAGGTTAGCTTCATTGTTGTTGCTTTTGTTCTCACTATCAGTCAGACTGATGTTTCTGGTCCAAAATTCATTAGATTTGTAATTTATTAATTGATATCAACCAATTCTAAATAGGTTGAGTGCATAAATTATGCTGGTATTGAAGGGACTTACAACCAGTTCATTTACCCATCATAATGAGCCCATTGTAGTTGTGCCAGCGCTTGAAATAGGTCAAGAAAAACTTGGCTTTGTGCCAAGCTCTCCCTCCTACACTGTGGGATAGAACCTTTTTGGAGGGATGGATCCACGCAAGAGAGGTAGGGGTATCTACACCAAAATAGCTCAACTGTGACGAGCTTGCGACAAAACAAGCCCTTCTCATTCGGAGGGGTCGCCAAGGCTCGCGTCCCCCGCAGAAGCGCGGGACTTGTTTTAGGTCCGAGGGGTCTACCCCAGGATCCAATAGAAAGATGATACCCTATTTGGTGCCCATTTTCTATTGCCCATCCCACCAGATGCAGCATGTGGTCTTAGGGTATTGGAGTTCCTCAGGCATACTAGTTTCAGCAGTTGCGTTCTCATCAGAAACAATTACCACTGCATTTCAATTTTGAAAGAAAACACATAAGCTTAGGGAGGCATGTATGTTCAATGGTTTCTATTCATGAGTAATGTACATTGAGAGGATTAATTTCATTTTTTTGTTTGGTCTTCTTTCATCGACATTTCAATAGCTTTAGCAATCGCCTCTTCTTCTGTCAAGTCCTCATCTTCTTCCATGTCTCCTGCTGCTTCAGTTTTCGCATCGCTTTCGGCATCGTTCATTCTGAGACCAAATGTAGTAGCAGATTATTAGTCAATTAATGTGAAAGCCAACGACACGGTCTCTTTTTTTGGCGCAAAAGATAAGAACAAGTGAATGCAAAACCAGATTGATCTCAATCTTTACCCACTCTACGTCTTCACCCCTGCTCATTGCCAAAGCCTTTGTTAGTTCATCGTCCATTGGCTCGGGTACCATCTCATCTTGCCGTGGGACATTAATGGTTGCTTCGGCACCTTGCGAAGGATCGGATGAAGCAGAGCCTGATTGTTGTCTTGTGACTGCCGCCTGTCTGGCTTCTTCCTCTTGCAACGACATCCTCAGTGCCTGTCAAGCGCAAAACGTAAATCACTAATCGTTAGATCTTATAGAACATACTCAGAATTAAGCAAGTATTTACCATCGCAAGCTCAGGGTCAAGGTTAGGATCCATATCCAGACCAGCCCCATCGGCCATTCCAGTTCCGTCACCATTAGCTCCTCCACTCGATCCACCAGGGCCCCCGAAGCCCTCTTCGGCAAGGATGTCACTCTGCTTTATGTGGTCACTCAATAGTCCTGGTAAGCCACCTGGGATAACAATCATCGTGGAATTCCCGCCACTCTCGACTGCATTGACAAACCCGCGCATTCGTTCCTCGTTCGTCGCAACCTCCGATCCAAACAAGACCACATCGACTGCGACGTTATTTTTCTTGAGCTTCTTCCCTATTCGAGTCAGCTCCTCTGTTGACAAATTGGGAGGTAATGGCGAAGAAAGCAGAACGATGGCCCGTTGACGTTGATTCTTTTCTTGTCGATGCTTGAGCGCAAGACCAGCAACACTTAATCCAGAAATTAGATCGGGTGTTCCACTCGACTTGATGCCCTGCAAGGAGACATGAATCTTGCCTATTTGTCAAACAGTTGGGAAACGTCAGCCCAGTGGTCAATCATAACCTTGTAACAATTCAACTACCTTCATCCGTGGTTGGGGTTACTAATACAGTCGGACTTGAAATTGACAAAAACAATAGACTTGAGTCAATAAAGGACTACAAATCACAATGTTTGCTTGCATTGAAAATCGGGTCCAAAGCTGACCTTTTTCCCGCAAATGTCATCAATCCACATGTACTTTCAGGATTTCTACAGTTGCGAAGGGCCTCGCTTGAGTATCAATCTAAAAATTCAAACGACATGTAGGAAAAATCCCGTACGAGTTTGTTTTGGCTTTGAAAATAGCCTTGACAGCGTCTGCTGCAGCCTCTAATCTAGTCGGAATGATATCGGAGTTGATCCTATGGCAAACCAGGCAAACAATCACATCAAATCAAATACCGTTTCCACATAATAGGCAAGCCTCCCAGGCGCGGATTTTCCCTGTTTTGACGTGATATTGTAGAGTTGACTAACGAGTACTCCGAGTTATCGAGCCTGTGGGGAATTCAAGGTCAGAGATATTTCAGAGGTCAAAACGATAGAATGAGGAAACATCCAAGCAGAAAATAAGATAAGAATAAAACTGACATGCAGATGGTAGCCTGTGAGACGATAGAGGGAACGGAAGAGGTGACGTAAGTTAAAACTTCGACACCCGCAAGATTATCGGCGGTAAAAGTCTAAGGCAGGTTAAAGGAGAAGGCAACCGAGCTCGACTTACCTCTAATGGCATCTTGAATGTATTATACTGAGTGATTTCAGCGTGAGGGCGGGATCGATTTTTTTTTCCTTGTGAACCTTTTGAGTAGTCGTCCGTGGAGGGGCGCAGTTGAGAAACACAACTTGAGTTGGAGTCAGAGGTTCGATGACGACCGCCGATCGCCTCGCACCACCCGTGTTGACTTTCCCTTACCTGTCACAGAGAGCATGCTACCAGAGCTGTCACACGAGTCCAAGTTTGCGGAATGTGCATCTTCTGCACAATTTAGAACAAATTGGATGGCTCATATTAATTGGGACATGCTGTAGAAATATGGAACAATCCGCTACAAAATACATAATGATATGCTTGTCTTCTAGTGGTCCGACTCCAATTAACTTCTGGTTTCCTGCAGAGACAAAACTACTTCAAACTTTGTTTCTGGATCATACTATAATAGATAGATAGATAGGAAGTCCTACTGCCTCCTTCTGCTTCCTACTCCTCCCCTTTCCCCCAAGTCCTCTACAATTTCCCTGTCTATCAATTCTGTATTGAACCCGCAACACCCCTGCTAATTACACTGAACCAACCTGAGAGCTACAAAATGGAATGGAGGGAGGGAAGGTTGTCGGTGGACGGCGACCGCCTCAATGACCACGTCAGGCAGGTTGAGGCTGATGGTGCACAGATTCCAAAACGATCTGAAACCCATTTTTAGAAGATTTGTAGCCACAAAAAAAAAGTGAATTTTGGTTTCAAAAGGGTTCAAAAAAATAATCAAAAAATATCCAAAAATGCGTTGATAATTGGGGCCTGAATCTATGAACAACAACACCCACAAAGGGTTCTAGTAAAGAAATAAAGCTTATCTCTAGAATTTCACAAGGATAGAAGTGAAGCGCAGGTTAGTTAAAGACTATTTATCATGAAAAGTAAGGTAAGATAAAGCTGAGAGTCTTCTTTGACTCTTCCGCGATCATTTCCTTCTTTGTCATCACACTGTGCTCCATTGTTCCTTTACAAGTCTTTAGTTGACCCTTAGCTACCGCATTATGGACCTCATCCAAGATCGTTAGAGTTAGTCGATTAGAGACCGAGACGTTGGCGGCGATAGTGGCCATCACTTCGGCTACCGTGACTGGCTCTTCACTCTCTCTCCAAGCATCGTAATCGGTTATTTGAGCGATCAAAGCGTAGCTGAATTAAATCAATTGTCATCAGGTAACTGTGGGCTCCCATAAACCAGTCGGTTGATTAGGCAACTGTTTAACTTTCAACTGACCTTAGTTCGGCCTCGCGTGCAAGCTTGGCTTCCGGGAGAGCCGACATATTGATAATATCGCCACCAAACATTCGATACATGTTACTTTCGGCCCGGGTAGAGAATGCTGGGCCCTCCATGCAAACGGCCACCTTGTCTGCATGCACACCGATCTGGTCATTCGGGCCAAAACCAGCGATAGCTTGTTTGATCGATTTAGTGACAAGTCCGGTCAGCTCGGTATCAAACGGTTCGCCAAACATTGCATGGCCCACGACACCAAGACCTTCAAAAAACGTGCAGGGTCGGACGGACTTGGTACGATCGATAATTTGACTAGGAACGACGATATCTCGAGGCTTGATCTCCTCCCTCAAGCTTCCGACGGCTGAGAACGCCACAATCACTTGACAGCCAATCTTTTTTAGGGCTGCAATATTCGCTCGCGAGGGAACTTCAGAAGGGGTAAACTGATGTGATACACCATGACGGGCGAGGAACGCTACGACTGGACCACTCGGCAGTTTGAACAGTGTGATAGGGGACGAGGGGCGACCCCATGGGGTATCAATGTTCAGGTTCTCCACAGGCTCGATCCCGTCAAGTTTGTACAATCCCGAACCTCCGATGACGCCTGTTGTTAGACCCGATTGGAGAGAAAAGTAAATCTAGCGATTGCAGGCCATCGAAGGTGAAGTTGGGAAAAAGTTGATTAGCTTTACATACCAACAAGGGGTGCATGTCCAGCCATGGTTGTTTTTATTCAGTGTGTCAGAATGGCAGATTCCCAAGTTTAGGCCACAAAAATGACCAGCGCGTTGGGCCAGCTCTAAAGCCCGCTTGGCCAGTCCTAAAGCCTGCTTGGCCAGTCCTAGGCCCACTTGGCATACTCACTGCCAATGATTGTACCAGATTCCCAAATCTGGAAATACATCAAATTAATTGAATAAATCTGATGTGATATAGGACAAAAATTCTATTTTATCTACCACAAATGAGTTCATATCTACCTATAATGATATTTATATGTCTATCATGAGGGATATTGCATCAGTTCAAGCTATTGTCTGTACCAAAAAGCTTGGACATTTCAGATTTCTATTTATCTACGTGATCCCATAACATTTTTTTGCTGGAGTTTTTTATTTAGTCTTTTCCAGACTAATGTGAGACAAAACATTTTTTCTTGTGGGACTCCAAACTGCAACAATTGTTTTTTGTGGGAGTTTAACCACTGGGATCTGCCATTGGAACCTAATTCTATTTTTTCCCTCTGCAATTGGAATTGCCTTGCTTATCCTCATCCATTACCACTATCCCAAAATATGATAAACCACTCCCTACCAGCCCATCAGTACCAGCTGGAACAGCCAATCAACCAGAACCAATTCCTCCCACCCATTCCAAAATTAAGTCTCTGTTTTTCCTAATGCTGGATGATCTGCTAAATCTACTTCAAAATGGTTGGTTTCATCCTATTTTAAGTACTGGAATTAACTCAGGCTAGGCAATTATTCTGGCAGTGGCAAGATGTCCCTATAAGCAAGAGTAATTGTGGTATATCAGTCTCTCTCCAAGTGGATGAAAGATTGGATAGCTTTAGAATATTTTTGGAATTGTTTCAGGGTACAGCTT
Organism: Puccinia hordei; assembly: GCA_007896445.1. NCBI lineage: Eukaryota > Fungi > Basidiomycota > Pucciniomycetes > Pucciniales > Pucciniaceae > Puccinia > Puccinia hordei. Next base: position 345,630 of record RDRW01000086.1, read on the forward strand.
GTGGTTGAGTTAGAATAACTTGATGAGATGGGTTTGCTTGAGTAAGTGTGACTTGAGAGTAGGCATGCTGCTTCTGAGTATAATGTAGGTTGGCTCTTGTAATTTATTGGTCTGAGAGGAACTTGATAGTTTATGATTGATCTCCACAGTACGAGTCTTTTCTTATGTACATAGATTTTATTCTGACATCTTTTGATTTGAAGCAGATCATTTTATTTTTTTTGTTTGAAGTCATTGAGGGAGAGGCTTGGTTGTGGGACAGAGACGACTGGCTCTGGGGTGGTACGCCCCCGGGTGACTGATCCGGGGTGGTACGCCCCCGGGGGACTGATCGGTGTCTGTGACCGAATATGACATCTTTCAACTCGCTCGAGCTTTCATCAAAGCTCATCAAGACTTCACCAACCATCAATCAACCCCAGTCAACATCAATCAATCAATCTACATACAGCTATCAACTACTCAAGTATCATCGATCGATGCTAAATCATTCAAATTCATCCAGGAATAATAACTCACCATCAAACCAACAGCTCAACTTCAAATCAACCAGATTAAGCCAAAACCAACGTAGAGCAAACGATCAACAGACCTTCTCTCATGTCGGTGGTCCTTACATATATTTATCTGATTTGATCAAGAACTAATTAATCAATAAATAAATAAACCTATTCATCAAATTATCCCACAGCTTCTAGGATTCACTTTACCACCCCGATCGGCTCAATCCATTCAGTCATCCTCTTCCACAGCTCGGCGCCCTGCCAGGAAGCAACATGCCCACACTTCTTATTATGACAAAGATCGTATGTCAGTTTCAACCTAATCAGTTTATCTCTTTCCCAGCAGTTTTCTGATCATCCTTCTCATCTCCTCCTTGCTCAGGATTTGTTCATGCCAAATATCGGTTTATCCTGAAACCCACTGGGGATTACACCGCCCACTTTGCTGATCCGGACATTCGATTTAACTGGCCAGGTTAAACCACCATCTATTCTCGTCTGTTTACTATTCCAGTAAAACTCGTCTGACTGATTCTATGTACTCATTTGATACCACCAGACATTCTACAAGTTATCGTCAATCTTTCAACCAACCTGCCCACAGTCACTCCCCATAATCAAACCTCCGACCTCCACCCAGATGTTCCCTCGGAGAAGCATGCCTGTCCGATCTGTTTATCCGAACCGACGGCTGCACGAATGTCGAAATGTGGTCACATATTCTGTTACCCATGTATCCTTCATTATCTCGAACTCTCTGATGATGGTAAGGCACAAGGTCGCAAGTGCCCAGTATGCTGGGAGACTGTGCTTAAGAAAGATCTGAAGAGCGTCAAGTGGTTCGATTGCAGCACCCAGGGGACTAGTGATAATTCCAACTCTGTTTCAGATCTAATGACCTTCCGGCTCATCGAACGTCCTAACCTAACCACCCTTGCCCTCCCTCGTTCCCCCACTTGGCTTTCCTCTGCTGTTCCGACTCACCATTCACCTTGGCACTTTACCCCGGACGCCCTCACCTTCGCCAAATTCATGCTGGCATCACCTGATTACATGATGACTGAGCTCAACCAAGATTTGGAAGAACTCCATAACGAATTGCTATTACTCTCCAAGTGGTCGACTTCTCAAGATGGATCGGAGGATTTGGGTATCGTCTTCATTCGGGCCGCTGAGGCCAAAGTTAGAGAACAGGTTGAGAAAGTCGGTCTACTAAAGACTACCTTTGTTATGACCGAGAGGAAGCGAGCCATGCGCAAAATTGATCAAACCATAGGAGAGGCCAACAGAGGTTCAGGTCCAATCGATCAACTCCAAGTTTTTACTACTACGGATGAGGAAGAGTTGACGCCTCTCCCAGCGACGCTGGAAAGCCTTATTCCCCAGAACCTTGATCAGCCGGCCTTTATCCCCAATCAACGTCAACAGATCTTGCCTCATAGCCCTGGAGCTTTTCGTACGGCTAATCTCGAAGATCTTAAAGCCCCCGAATCACATTTGTCCTCCAAGTCAGGTTTTATCTCATCAACCGGACCGAAGACCCGAAAAAACATCAATCCACCTGAACCAGCCTCAACTACTTATCGGTTCTATCAAGCTGCATCAGGAGAACAGATCTATTTATCTGCCCTCGACATACGTGTTCTTCTTGCCAAGTTTGGTACCTTCGATTGTTTCCCGAGTTCTATCACGCTTAAGGTAGAAGGCTGGAGTGAGGTCAGGGTATCGGACGACCTACGACGGCGATGCCGATATCTTTCGCATCTACCATCCGGCAGCGAAGTTCGAATGGTCGAGGTGAATTTAGATGAATATCTTGGCGACGACTGTTCGCTAGTCGAAGCAGTTCGAAAGCGGCGGGCCAAGAGACGCGAGAAGACGAAAAAGGAAGACAAAGCGAAGACAAAGAGTGAAGTGGCCGAGCAATCAAGCTGGAATAGCTCGACCGCCAAGGCGGTCCCTGATTGGAACGCCCCGGGTGGCGTGAAACATCATCCGATAGGTGGGCCAATGGATCATCCTTCGTCACCCGAAGTCATGGCGTCAGACGACTTGCCGAGAACTTCTCAAAAACAAACAGAAACTGATGTGCAGCCCAGTGGATCAAGAACGGTTTGGGGAACCTATATCTCATCAAATGCGACAAGCTCGAGCATCCCAGCGGGCGAAGTGATGGATCAAGATGATGTATGGGCTAAACATGAGCACCATCTTCGCTTAAACAGATCCAAGCCTGGTGCTCGAGCCGAATTGAACACGGAGGATCTGGACGATAGTGATGGTGATCAAGAAGGTGGTGAAGGTTGCAAGACAAAGGGCGGCCCTCGGAAGAAGGGTAAACAGAAAAATCGAAAGCATGTCAACAAGGTCGTCATCAATCTTAGCGGTGGTACTGGTGGTAGGAGATTCTAACTTTTCACCTACCTTTTCTTATCATTTTTATTGTTCTCCCCTTTATCATCAGTTGTTTTCCCGAAGCTCTTCTATACCGATCGCATTCAAAGAAGAAAAAAAGTAGAAAAAAAAAACAGAAAAAAAACAATTGCAAGAGCTGTGTTCATACGTATCATTTGCTACTCAGGTAGAGATGTTTTTCACTAGCACATTCTTTTTTCTGTTCCATCTCCCATTTGATCTTTGATTGTTCATCATAATATGTCCCAGCCTATTTTTGGTCCCATTTATTCAATGTTCTCTCTAAAGCAGCCTACTACTTCTCTTTCTTCTGTTTTAAGTGGTTTAATGTAATACAATGTGAAAGTCTGTGTAGTATAACCCTGACAAACCCTGGGAGTGCTCCTGTCTTAAGTTCTCATATCAACCTTTCTGGTAACACTGATCAAGCCCTGCTACCAGTTTTAAACTGATGCCTTGGGACTACTCAAACAACACCCATGACCCTCAGTAACAAACAGATGATGTTGAAGGATGTAGAAGACATCTTACTCAGTCACAACCCTGATACAAACAATCTGATCCCCTGGCTCACTGTCAGCATAATTAGCTTGCACATTGCCAGCATAATTGCCCAGGTTGAAGTCAGCCCAGTTAAACTAGGATGCACCCACCCAATTTCAAACGGTTTGATCTTAACCAATTAAGTAAAAAAACCAAGTGGGTTTTCCCTTGGGTTTGTATTTCATCAGTTGGAATCAACCGATTTGAAATTAGCTGAGTGAACCCCAGTTCAAATGGGATGGCTTTGACCTAGGAAATTGTACTGGGAAGAGTTGAATGAGGATACTGGGATACAATCCATCCCATTTAACTTTTTTTGATCTCAACCAACAGAATCAGAATTTGAGGTACCCCTTTTTCACTGCAAAAATGATTGTTTCAGGTTCCAAAATCTGGTATAACATCAGTTGAATAAATCTGATTTTACATTGCTCCTGCAACTAGATAAAAATACCACCTACTTACTCTGCTGAGTTAATTATTTTCTAGAAACTCCAAGCCAGGAATGGATAATTGGTAATAAAAGTAAAACTATAACAATAAAAATTAGTTTATATGGAATTTCTTTATATTACCTAAGTGATAATATATTTCACCTGATTTTTTTCCATTCTCAGGATAATTCTGTGCTGGTAAAAGGCTGACACCAATACTTAAATACTTCCCCATTTTGTTTCTGGTATTTCACCCAAACCTTTCAACAGGCCCCAGTGTCACCCAAATCATTGGCTTTTAAAGATAGCTTTGAGAGATTAAATCACCAGGCCCCTCTAGGTTTTAATTATCGTAATTATATTAATATAATTATGCCCTTTTGTCCCTATTTTTATGCCATATTTCCCAATATTTTGTTGGAATTCTCCCAACTATTATACCCTTTAGAGTTGTAAGCTCTTTATTATTACACTTTGCACCACATTTAGGTAGAATAATTCTTTCTTTGAATCCCATAGAATGACATATCATCTAATTGACTGGGAGTTATTCCTCCCAGTCACTGAGATGATACAACCTCATTGACTGGGAAGGATCCCTCCTGGCCAATGAGGTAGGGCTGGCATGGGCGTGTACCAGTGCTGTGCTTTTATCAAGCCCTGTGTCAGTCATTTGGAAGGTGTATGTAGTGCAGTCCCAATGACCAACACTAGTGGTCATTGGGAGAGTACAAACTCCTCTGAATCCGTGTCAATGTTCTACCATCCAAGTGGCCTCTCAGAACTCCTCAGCTCCTTGTCTGAGGGTGGTTGAGCATTGACCTCAGGGTGTTGTGGTGTTCTACAGCTCAACAGTATCCATTCAATGCTACCATTGCCACAAGGGCCTACAGTGAGTGTCATGCTTGACTCAAGATTGGGTTGTAGCATGACCCAAGATGTGGGCCCAGTTCATCTTTTTTTGTTGTTGTAGTGTTGAGGTCCTTTTAGGGTATTTGAAAATTTATATCAAGAAAGATTATCTATTAAAATGTTCAAAATGAATCTTATTTTTGTTGTGAAAAAAAAAGAAAGAAGAAAAAAAATATTCAAAAGCTGTTTATAATTGTTGCCTAATTATTAGCCTTCCAACTCAAGCCATTTCAAACCACAAGAAACCAATGGGTAGAGTTCATCATCACTTGAACAACCATCAAGAAGGATCCTACCAGAGATATTTGCAGTGTTTGTAATGCATTGACATGAATATCCATTTCTGATTGCTCACATTTGCACTTGGAGCTCTAGGGGCAATACATTGTTAAAAATATTGCGCAGTTTGATCTTATGTATGCGAGTTTTAAAAACGCGCATCTGAACTCATCTCAAGTGTAATGCCTTGCTTGACTCCTGCCATGCAAAAAAAAAAAAGAAGAAAAATGTTCGATGCTCCCCAAATCGTTTCCCGATAGGACTAATGTAGAAGTGCAATTTGAATTATTTCAGAAGATGATCATGTTGAGATTATACACATCATCCTTGCCATCCTTATCACCCCTTGCAATCGGCCATGTAATCAAAGCCATACATATACAAGGAAAAAACACAACAACACATTATCATCACCATTATTATCCCAGAGCGAAACGTCTACTTTCGACTCCAACCCACCCAACAGAAATCAGACTGGATTTACAAGAGGAATATGGGACCAGCAGGCATACATTCGTAGCGTCATTATACATGACTCTCTCAAGAGAGGAAAAGAAAAGAAAAAAACTAAACTAAGCAAAAATGGCCTCATCAAGCGATGAGGACCCCTGGTGTAGTTCAAGGGGATAGTTCAAGAGGAAACCTCACTTAAGGTCCCAGTTGCGTATCTGAAAGCAAGTAGAGCCAAAAAGCCAAGTGGAAGATTAGAAAGAGCTGATGTTTCAATGGGGAAGGCAGGCAGGAGAACATACGACTTCGATTTGGAGTGGCTTGACGTCAGCATCAGAGAGGTTGTGAGAGCAGGGGAAAACGCCAAGTTCCTTGAGGGTGGTTTGCCAATTGATTTGTACAATCCGACCATCAAGTAGACCGACGAATCTCTTATTACCACCACAACGATTCTGGCGACGCTTGAGCGAGGAGGCATCACTGAGCCAGACCTTGTCTCCGATGATCAATTTCCAGCTGGCGTGCATGTCCAAGTTCAGTCGCTCGATTACCTGACGCAGCGACGATTTGTCGTTCAACCCGGAGCTGGAATATGGGATCCGTTGCGGGCCTTGGCCGGACGCCGACTTGAACATCTCGTCGTGCACGTAGATCTGGTAGACCGACCGGACCGTACGGCCGGCAGATAGAGATAGGGTGAGCTTACTCGGCTCAGATCTGCTGGTCTTGGTCGGGCTAAAACTCTTGGCCTTGGTTAGGCCCCGACTTTTAACAGGACTACAGCTCTTGATCGAGCTCCGGCTCGTGGCGGGCTCACGAGTGTGGTAAGAATTGTGACTGGTGGCCCATCGAACTGGTCCTCTAGCTGGTCTCAAGGAATCTTCTGGGGCGCTCTGGTGGGCGGAGTTAGTTGAGTAGCTAGTGTTTTCCGCGGAGTGGCCAGCGGGAGAGGGTGGAATAGATGATTGTGTGAGTGACACTCGGGACGTCGGTTCAACTAGGGGGCGCTTGCGTTTGAGATAGGCTGGTGAGACTAAGCCGGGTAAAACGGGGATGACAACCTGGACTTGCTGGAGTAGGTGATTTTTGCGAGGACGGGATGAGCTAGAGGATACGGGTTGGTGGCGAGAAGAATCTGAGGGGCTGTTGGACGCATCGGTGGATAGATGACGATTATCCCCAACTTTGATTCCCTTCCTACCTCTTCGAACCTCTTCATGGATGATGGCTGATTGTCTAATTAGTTCGTCATCATCACTATCAGGGGTACAGCGGATTGGTTGGCTCTTGCGTTTAGGACGTAGAGTAGCAGCTCGTCTCCTGGTAGGACCACCCATACTATGTCGAGTGGAAAGTCTCCGTGGTCGAGAAGAATCAAGTTTCGCCTGTGATGAGTGAAAGCGACGGGAGGCTGTCTCGACTTTTGGGCTTCGTGTGTGCCTGGAGAACGAGGGGTATTGGTCGGAGTGATCCTCTGAGGACGATCGATGATGATCAACAGAAGACTCGGAATCACTTGAGAGGTAGTGTCTGAAAGCACTCTTCCTAAAAGCAGCAATATGACTTCTAACACGAGGCACGTCTGGTGGCCCTGGAGGAGGTATTGACTGGTCAAGCTCTTCGATGGTTGGTTTGGGCTCTTGAGAGGAAGTAGATGGCGAGCAGTAGGGGAACTCTAAGGCTTGCCTGCCAGGTGGGGCATAAACCTCAGGTCTCGAGTTGACCTGATGTTCTGGGCTAAGATTGTGTTGAGGTCGGGAAGGGACTGGGGCGGGTAGGAGACGATGGGAGGGGAAGTGCTGGAGTGGTAGGGAAGTGGAACGTCCTGGCGAACCAAACGGAGGCTGGCTTCGGTTGAGGGATTCTAGAGAGGATTGATGGTGTTGTTCTTGGTTGGTCTGATCAGATAACTCTATCGAGGGAAGATCTGTCAAGCATGAATCGTTGCTGCCAAGGTTGAGGGGGATTGGAGATGATTGATTGAGTTGAGAGGGGCCTTGTGATTGGTGATGTTGGGTAGATAGAAGGTGTTGGTGACCAAAGGGGATTGGCCGACCGGTGAAGCTGGTTTCCCATCGATCAAACAGGGGATGTATTGGTGGGTGAGAATGGTTAATAGTATCGGTAGGTAGGAGGAGTAGTTGGTTGTTTGGTTGAGGTGTCATGAGGGGGTGAAAGTTGTAGTCGAGAGACGCCAATTGAGACTGAGGTTGTGGCCTGGGTGACAAGCGGATACTACGAATGGGTGTGTGTGTGTGTGGCAAGCGATGGTTAGAGAGATGGATGATATCTAGAATGGATGGCCAGACAAACGTTAAGAGTTGATCCTGTGGTTTTTTTAGGATGAGATTAGTGTCTGAATGTGATGGATGAGTGAGGGTTGATTGATTGATGGACATACCTGATGAATGATACTACATGGTTCGGTGTGAGGTAATCTACAACCTGATCGATAAATCTGGTCAGATGTGTGATGTTAGTTATCTTATAATCGATGTTATGTTAATACTTACCATCGGAGAGTTCCAAGATGAGTCGATGGGATGGTTGTAGTAAATCAGGGAATTGGGATGGATCTACTTCGTTGAGGATAGTCTGATGGATCTTTGAGATTAATCGTTCGATCGTCCATTGCTCAGAGATAGTGATAGCCGCCTTGAGTGGTGGTAATGGGGGAGTGGTTAGGAATCGACATAACTTGTGGTCATCATGACTGTTGAGCTGTTGTCTGATGGTAAGTTGTTGTTGTTGTTGTTGTTGATGAGGAATACTATTAATTTGATTATTAGTATTCTGCATGGTTAGTCGATTGGATGGTTTTTTGGTTGTGGTTAAGAAGGCTTGAAGTGTTTGGAAGTTTTGAAGTGATGACCTGATAAGCTGATGACGTAATATTCTTTAAACTCTATTTGATTTTTAACTTGAATCCGGCCGCCTGGACACCGCGCCAAGAGGGCTTGGGTTGGTGCCCAGGGGGCTTAATTTTCAATCTTACGCCCTGACAAGGTAGCGGCCCAATTATAAACGGTTGTTGAAATTTTCAAGTACTGCCGCATCTCCTTGGAAGACTTCTGTTGACTATCAGACGAGTTAAGAGGCAATTTGAAACAGGATATCTTGCGCCGAGGGGACCTGTGGAAACCCAAGTTGCTGTAGGGTTGTATCGGCTTGGGCATGGGGCAACCAATGTCAACCTTTCTCACGTCTTCAACATTGGAAAAGAAACAGTGGACGAGGCATCTGGCCAATTTGTCATGGCAGTCCTAAAAGTCCTCAGGTGACAATCCATAGGGCAAGATAATTTCAGCAATTCCCCTCAGGTGGCCGGCTCTGGAAAACATCAACCAGTGGCAAATGATTTGTGAATCATTTGAATCAACTCATGGGATCACTTACATTGTGGGGGCTATTGATGGTACTCACATGCCACTGGCTTTCCCCTCACATGACATCTGGAATGGATACTGTTGAGTTTCCATTCTTCTGTTCTTCCCAAATCCAACTTCTTAATCAACTTGATTCAGACTAGAATGCATCTTTTTATAATAAGTTTTTTGCATTTACAACTCTTAGTTCTAATGATTGTTTGGTCTTTTTTCTGATTCACTTTCTGATTATTAAAAACTGATTACTAGAATTAACACCTCTTAGTATTTGTGGTTTTTGTAATATGTTTTTTCTTGATTAATATACTAGCTTGACTAAAAGAGACTGAGAAGGCCTGACTAGTTATTTCTTCCAATTACTCATATTATACTCCTCTCAGTTTTTATTCAAATTAATTTTTTATTCATGTTCATGTCTCAACCACAAATTAACCACTTGTAACTAGTCCATAAAAACATAGCCTAGTCCAAGCAATAACAATCATCAGTTCTCCTCATAAAACAAAGTCCCCTTCTTTTGAGTATCCCAGAGTCTGTTCACAAATTCTCTTCCTTCTTTCTCTTTGCCAAAAATCCAACAGATACATCAACCAAAAGGGCTTGGCATCCATTGTGTTCCAGTGTGTTGTATATGGTGGTGGCAACTTCTATAATGTGAGTTTGGTTAATTTTTGGATGGTTTGAATGATAGATGGCTAACTTTTACATGCATTATAGGTTAGTGGTGGGTCAATGAATGATAAACGGGTTTTCAGGCAATCCGTCTTGGGGAAAATAACTAATTCTTCATGAGCTCTTGCAAACAATATGATTCGGAGATGAAGGAGAGGCCAATATTTAAGAGATTTTGAGGAAAAAACTAAAGGTTTATTTCATTAAATTAAATAGACAAAAGAGAGAGAAACAGAACAAGAACAATTTACCTAAAGAATCACAAGGCTTCATGTAGATATGAAGAACAAGTAAGGAAAATAGATAAAATAAACAAAAAGGAATCCTCCACACTCTCTCTCAGACAGAGAGACTAAGAAACCAACATCAGTATTGTGAACAACATAGAAGTAAGACAAAGTGAAACAGAAAAAGAAAAAAGAAATAATCACCACAACTCTAGTAAATGGCAGTGATCTTGCATTGACTGATGAATTTGAACAAGTTGATGATTCTTTGGGGTAGTCAAGAGTTGATGGAAGATGAGGAAAGGCTTGTGAAGACAAGCCATACCAAAGATCAGGCTGAGAGTTGACAGAGCGCGGAATGCGCTCCAGAGCACTGTCACAAATTCTGACGAAATTCAGGTGTTGTAACAAAGCCTCCTCACTTAGCTCTAAAAAATATTGATCCATACCTTGTAAAGATTAGATTTATGTTTTGAATGATCTAATAGGTTCTGGGGAGGTAGATCAATCAGATGTTAAATAATAAAACAGATCAAAGTTATAATGGACCATAAATTGGAGCTGCTTAAGTCCTCCGGCCCATTTGTAGCAGGCATCAATGTTTAGTGCAGAATTTAGCAGCACAGGTTCAAGGGCTCCCAGGGGACCTGCTGAGCACTTGATCAGTTGATAGAAAATGTTCAATGGAAGTCATTAATGTTTTTCTTGAAACTATCACAAGAATATGCATTGCTGTAACTCATACCCAATATATGAGGCTAGAAATTTTGAGAAGATCATGATCCACTGCCAGCATAATTGCCTAGGATGAAGTCATACCAGTTAAACTGGGATGCACTCAACCAATTTAAAATTGGTTGATATCAACTGATGAAATATAAATCCAAGGGACCCCCCTTGGTTTTATATTTCATTGGTTGAGTTTATCCCACTTTACATTGGTTGTTTGCATCCTAGTTCAACTGGGATGAACTCAACCTAGGTAATTATGCTGGTAGTGTGAAACCCTTGTTTTGTGATTCATACTTGGTATGTTCATCCTTGACTGACTACCAAAAGCAAAGCAGTTCAAGGCAGTTAGAATCCCCCCAGACCATTTGACTTTCCTTCTTCAATACCTGGGAAGCATGTTAAATTGGGGCTTGATAAATGCACACCCCTGACACACGCCCACACCAGGGGCACACCAACCCCATTTGGCGTGTTTTTAAACCCCCACCAGCCTTTTTTGGCGGGTTTGGCAGGCACACCAAATGGCATTGGTGTGTCTCACGGCACGCCTATGGGATATCCATTGGCTTTCCCGCCAGAACGCCAATGGATTACGTCAGAGATGTTCAACTTGGACATCTCTGACAGCCTTGTTGGCTGGGAGGAATTCCTCCCGGACAAAGACAGTGTGTGATCACAGAATGGTATGTAGATACTAAACCCCCAATTTATGACTTAAAAATGAGGTGTTGTGTGTAGTTTAGAAGATAGAGAAACAGGATGTGTGGAATCTCCAAGCCTGCATACTGTGGAGTAGATCTGCATGTCACCACTATGCTACAAATAGATCCAAATAGGGCGTTGATAAACGCACGCCAACGGCGCACGCCAACGCCAACCCGCACGCCAATTTTTTTTGGCGTGCGGGGCCTACACGCCATTTTTTTTTGGCGTGTAGGGTTTACACGCCAAAAAAAAAGGGCGTGTGAGACCCACACGCCAAAAATGGCGTGTGGTTCCCACACGCCATTTTTTTTTGGCGTGTGGGCCCCGCACGCCAAATAAAATTGGCGTGTGGGCCCCGCACGCCAATTGTTTGGCGTGCGGGTCCCCCCTCGCTCACATAATCGAGTGGTAGGGACCACTCGATTACGTGAGCGAGGCCGGCTGACGAGGTTATACAACCTCGTCAGCCGGGAGGACTTCCTCCCGGCCGGCGAGGCTATACAACCTCGTCGGCCAGGAGGAAGTCCTCCTGGCTGACGAGGTTGTATAACCTCGTCAGCCGGAGCCTCGCCGGCCGGGAGGAAGTCCTCCCGGCTGACGAGGTTGTATAACCTCGTCAGCCGGCCTCGCTCACGAGGTTGTAAGCCTCGTCGGCCGGGAGTGGTCAACCTACCTCCTGGCCGACTCGATTATGTGAGGAGGACGAGGGGGGACCCGCACGCCAAACAATTGGCGTGTGGGCCCCGCACGCCAATTATTTGGCGTGCGCTCCCACACGCCAATTGTTTGGCGTGTGAGAGCGCACGCCAAACAATTGGCGTGCGGGGCCCACACGCCAATTTTATTTGGCGTGCGGGGCCCACACGCCAAAAAAAAATGGCGTGTGGGAACCACACGCCATTTTTGGCGTGCAGGTCTCACACGCCAAATAAAATTGGCGTGTAGACCCTACACGCCAAAAAAAAATGGCGTGTAGGCCCCGCACGCCAAAAAAAATTGGCGTGCGGGTTGGCGTTGGCGTGCGCGCTTGGCGTGCGTTTATCAACGCCCATCCAAATAGGGAATTTCCAAGCCCCCATGTACCTGTCCAGAGCTCAATAATGCACCCCAGCAGAGCAAGAGGACACCCAAGCCCTTGCATAAACCAGTAAAAAAGGAAAGCACACCAAGTAGACTTATTGCATATTTTAAAAACTTAACAATAAGTAATGGACAGAATTACAATGCATCATATAATATATGGAAATAAAGGAACAACCATATTTCTATATGTAATCCTTGGTATAATAATTTTAGCTTATTCTGTGGCACTTTTCCATAGAAGTAAGCCACAATTATTATCACATGAATTTTGCACATGTAAAAAGTCTTGTTTATTGTTCAAAACAATATATTATTATTACAGCATCCCCAAGTTGGTCTTTGGCACCCATACTCATAGGGTCCTCAGAGGAACTCTAAGGCTATATAAAGAGATTTGAATCAGCCCAGAAAAAGATAATTGTGCTTTACAATACCCACTTTTTACAATGGATATTCTGTTTTTAAATTTCCAGTTAAGGTCCTTAATATTTTGTTTAAATTCAAATAGCTTCTAGGTCATTTCCCTTTCCTTACATGAGAAATGACCAGAGTAAAAGGTGTCACTCATTCCCTCAGATTACACCCATATCCCTTATCCCTGGAATATTTCATGTACAAAACATGTATTTAATATTATACAAGTAGAGTGCATATAATTATACTTATACTAATTCTCCTAATGAGATGTGTTAACAATGATGGAACCATTGTGGCATCATCAGAATATTATTATTAGTTGATAACAGATAAATTAATACAGTATCAGTGTCAGCTTGCTACTATGGCAGAGACATCCTGTTGTAAGCAGAAACATTGTAATGAATAAAAATATAAAATATAGAATAAAAACTTGGAATTTTATTTTATAGCTTGAATCTACTTAAAACAGCACCAAGGGCACCTTGCCTACAAGTACCCCTATTTTCTACTCCTTGATGATGTAAATCAAGTTTGAAGATTTAACGGGCACTCCTAGAAATAATAATTACCCATAGGCTTCACTGCCAGCATAATTGCCTAGGATGAAGTCATCCCAGTTAAACTGGGATGCACTCAACCAATTTAAACTTGGTTGAAATCAACTGATGAAATATAAATCCAAGGGACCCCCCTTGGTTTTACATTTCATTGGTTGAGTTCAACCTACTTTAAATTGGTTGTTTGCATCCTAGTTTAACTGGGATGAACTCAACCTAGGCAATTATGCTGGCAGTGCTTACATTAAATCACACATATGATTAAATCTCATTTTCAGTCACAAAAATGAGGTGTTGTGTGAGCCTGGTGTAAAGAAGGCGTATGTATCTCCAAGCCTGCATGCCACAGGCTGCAAAGCCTACCAACCCGTGTGATTACTTACAAGCCCAAATTTGGAAATAAAAAGCCCTCAGGCATGCATACAAAGGCCAGGCACCAAAGTCCATACAAGGCATAATTAATAATAGAAAGCACTCCAGTACTCCCATATTTAATAAAGATTACCGGGGGAAAATAAATGCCATAAAATAATATGGAAATGAATTGTTGAGATTTCCCTTAGAGAAATTGATTCAATGAGTGGGGAAGAAGGTTGAAAGAGGAGTTTCATGAGTGCAAGCAGACTCAATGATTATTAATTTCATCAATGAGACTGAATCATATACACAACTAGAGAGCCCCCCCCAGAAAGATCCAGGAGGCCTAGTACTAAGGACATGAGCAAAACAGAAAATGGGACTGGACAGGACATGACAGGTATCAACAACAGTGGGCCGCTATGCTACGCTACGCTATTTGACCGCTAACTGTTAGCGTAGCGGGGTTTATTTTTCCCAGAAAATCTGTAGCTTTAGCTGAAATTACACTCCGCTACACTAACAGTTAGCGTAGCAACAAATTTTTCAAGCCATTTTTTTGTAGCATTAGCTGTGAAAATTCACCGCTACGCTAACAAGTAGCGTAATTTTTCTGGCGCTAACAGATTTTGAAGTTCTCAGTAGCGTAGCAGCATCATCGCTATGCTGCACTAAATTTTAGCTGTTAGCTGATATTTTCCCGCTAAATATTAGCTGTTAGCTGATATCTTTCCCACTAAATGTTAGCTGTTAGCTGGAGTTTTTCCCATTAAACTAAGCTTAAATAGCGGGTTTTTTTTCTTGCTAAATGTTAGTTTCACAAGTTAACATGGCTGCTGCATAAAGGCTGTTATTATGGCTTCAGCAGGTAAAATCCTGCTGCATTAAAGCTCTTTGAAGAGAAATACAACTTCCTTCTTGTGTTTTAATTCAAACCAGGACCAAACTTTTAGATCCAGAAAAGTGAACAATCTGAAAAGAATTTTGGTTGATGCATTACATATTGTTTGATTTTATCAATAGTTGGTGTGAGGTGGTTGGGCAAAGAAAAGGATGTGGGAATGATGAAAGTTTTTCCCTTGCACAAAATTTCTTGTTTTTCAGCTTTTATGCTTTTAAATTAGTATTTCAATGACTCTGATTATTAAAATCAGGACCCCAGAACAATATTGTCCCGAGATCCATCATTTAACATCAAAGGCATTTCAATAAAAATAAATTAGACATCAACATAAGGACATAATCCTGACTTTTGAGGCCAAATGAAGTTCATTTTATAGTTAACAGGGGGGGATGGCCAAATGGGGATTGTTTTTTTATGAGCCAAAAGCCACATGGAAAAACTATTTGTTTTTGAAAAAAAAAAAAAAAAGAAAAGAAAAAAAAATTACTTGGAGATAGAAATTAAAAATAAATAAATCAGAAATAAGGTTTTTTGATTGCTGTACTTGCTCAAGTACAGGAGTTAAAGCAGCATTTTGATTTGTTGACTTGTGCAAGTACAGCTTTTTGATCGCTTTACTTGTGCACGTACAGGATACTAATTGAGCAGAGTGGACCAGCTTTGACCTCAGACAAGGGAATTTATCACTCCTGCTATACTATAAGTAACTGCAACATACCTCATCAGTGTCACCCTCATTGGTGAGTAGGATTTGTGATGAGGTTGACACCAATTAGGTATTTTGCATTCACTTTTAATATAGCAGGAGTAATAAATTCCCCTGTCAAAACACCTTATTTCTGATTTATTTATTTTTAATTATTTTTCTTTTTTCTTTTTTCTTTTTTCTTTTTTCTTTTTTTTTTTTTTTTTTTTTTTTTTTTCTTTTTTCTTTTTTCTTTTTTCTTTTTTCTTTTTTCTTTTTTCTTTTTTCTTTTTTCTTTTTTCTTTTTTCTTTTTTCTTTTTTCTTTTTTCTTTTTTCTTTTTTCTTTTTTTTTTTTTTTTTTTTTTTTTTTTTTTTTTTTCAAAAACAAATAGTTTTTTGATGTGGCTTTTGGCTCATAAAAAAACAATCCCCATTTGGCCATCCCCCCCTGTTAACTATAAAATGAAATTCATTTGGCCTCAAAAGTCAGGATTATGTCCTTATGTTGATGTCTAATTTATTTTTATTGAAATGCCTTTGATGTTAAATGATGGATCTCGGGACAATATTGTTCTGGGGACCTGATTTTAATCATCAGAGTCATTGAAATACTAATTTACAAGCATCAAATCCTCAAGAAAAGACATGATTGCTATACTCCCACAAGTATAGTGCTAAACTAACAGTTAGATCACCGCAAAAGGGCACTATGCTAACAGTTAGGGTAGCTGAAAAAAGTGCTACACTAAAAGTTAGCATAGCTGAAAAGAGCACTACACTAACACTTAGTGTAGCTGACAAAAGCGCTGCGCTAACAGTTAGCGTAGCTGAAAAGAGTGCTACGCTAACAGTTAGAGTAGGTGACAAGAGTGCTACGCTAACAGTTAGCGTAGCTGACAAGAGTGCTACGCTAACAGTTAGCGTAGCTGACAAGAGAACTATGCTAACAGTTAGTGTAGCGTTTGTTCCAGCTAACACCGCTACAAATCAGCTAACAGGTAATTCCTGTAGCGTTAACTTTTTTTTTTGAAGTCGCTAACGCTACGCTACCGCTATTTTTTTTTGACAAAATTTTTGTAGCTTTAGCTGAAAAAAAAACCGCTAACAGTAACTTTGTGTTAGCGTAGCGACAAAAGCTAACATTACGCTACACTACAGCTATTGTTAGCGTAGCAGGCCCACCGTTGGTATCAAGACAGGACAGGAGAGGGATAGGAACAAGAACAGGAACAGGGAGAACTGTCACTGGAACAGGAACAGGTACTTGACATGAAAAGGAACAGGAACAGGATTAAAGAAAAGAAAGTAGAGAATTGGAAACTTATTCTAACATGAATGGAAAGTAATATTTCCATAAATATCACAGAAAACCCCATATAAAATAGAACTGTGGCTTATCTGTAGTACAGAACCTATGCAATTAAGCCAGAATTGGCTAACACATAAACCATAAACCAACATAAAGAAGCTATAGTAAATATCTTATAATGAGTACATTAATATAATTAAATGGAATGTAGTTATACACCTGTTGATTGATACCCAAGGCTCAAGCCTCTGAAGCCTCACTAGTTAGTTCAAAACCTTGGCCAAAGAACCCACAGGTTGGACTTTGGAACACATAGGGACCCCAGGACTATTTAAGGAGCTCTTCAACAGCCTCAAGAAGGCTCCTCATGCTTTAAATTAACTACTAGTAACTTACCCACATTCTACAATAGTATTACCCTTTTTATATTGTCAGGTAAGGCCTTAGTAGTTATTCTTTAGACCTGTTTTCCCTGTATAAACTCTACAGTTACCACCCAGCTACACCAATCACCTTTCCAAGCGCTCACCCCTGTCCTTTTTCTACCCTGAATATCCTCAAGTTCACCTAGGATTATTACTAGTAAGTAATAACCCTTCTTTTCTTGAGAATATTCCCCATTTCTTTTCTGGGATTGAAACCACCCCTGTCTCAACAGGCCCCAGTGTTTTCAAAGGTACCTAAATCCTCTACATTTTGCAAGGTACGTTAGAGGGATCTAAACCACCCCTGATTTATCAGGCCCCTCTGGTTTCTGCTATATTAAATTTATTTAATATAATTATTGCTATTTTTCCTTATTTTTACGCTATAATTCCCAATATTAAATTGGAATTATCCCCATTATATATTACCTCAGAGTTCTTAAACTTTCCATCATTATCTTTTTCACCACATGTAGCTAGAAGGACTTCTTGGCATCACATAGGCTGACAATCAGTGATGTGCCCCCATACTAACATGGACAACAGATCAATGATGTGTCCCATAAAATAGCCTTAGTAGTCAACAGATCATTGAAACTAAATAGTCCCCCAATAGATCTTTTTTTCCCCTGAAGCTCTCCTGTACCTTCCTGGTCATGGAAGCACTCACATTCTCCTCAAGATAATATTCTGGCAGCTATTAACAGCTTGTGAAGGACTTTTTATACCCCAGAGAATATTAAAACAACATAACAGTGCATACACCTTAGTTATTTATCTTGCCAGTCCCCTTTCTCCCAACAAATACCCCAATTCTGGATCTTATATAGTCTAATACTGTTATACATTCAAGAATTGGCCACACCTTACCTTTAAACAGGTAAGACCCACAGACCCAAGTGAGGCTCTCCTTGGATGCCTATTAGTACCTTTTATTGATTTGGATGCCCCCTTTTTAGAGAAAGCTCCTCAGACCAACACACTGATAATTGAGGATTAATCCTATTTTACAGGATACCTTACCAAGAAAGAAAATACACTAATCATCAACCTGATTCAGTTACAACAATTAAACATGGTTAGTTCCGCACCCAGGCTGATATTTGAGATATGATGCCCATTGAAAGGGAATACCAAGGAAAAGGTGGAATTGGAAGTGGTTGAAGCAACCCATGCTTCCAATGCTTTGAGGATTTGTTCCTGTTTCAAGTATGAAGGGGTCACGAATCGCGCACTCAAACCGAATATTCAATTTGACATTCAACCCAAATTCTCACCTTTCGAATCCACAACTCCCAAAATAGCGCAAGAAGAAAACTAGGAAAAGATGTCTCGGGCTTCGGCAATCGTTCAAGAAAACCACCAGGATGAAGACGTTAGTCCATCGAAAACAAAACGGGAATGTAAGAGCTCGAAAGATCATAAAGATAATGCCAAAGACAAAGTAAGTAATATGTACATATAGTACGTAGACAGTCAAAATGTACTATTCGATAATACCTCATCAACTGAACAGGAAAACGATTCGGTGTAGGATGTAACGGTCGAGATCAATGCTGCTGATCGGTCACCCATGCTAACGAAAGAACGGCCCAAGAAAGAGAAGAAGAAAAGGAAGAAGCCAACCGCAGAAATCGTTGAACGTGAAGTAAATGTAAAGGGGCCTTCGAGTATTGTTTCAACTGACTCGAAACATGATGGCCAGAATGATGATGAGGAGGATGACGAACACGCGAATCGACATGAAAATTCAAACCTCGAAGCCGAAGCCATCTCGCATAAAGAAAGACGGAAACGGAGGAAGGTAGAAAGAAAGATGGCAATGGCGGAGGATGATGAGGACGACGATTCAAAGGCAACAGTGACGGGGACTAGTTCTCGGAAAGTAGAATCGATCTTCACGACGGCTACGCGATCGAAACATGGCGTGTGGGTTGGTAATCTACTGTTCACAACGACGGCCCAAGAGCTAGCCCGGTTCTTCCAGCCAGCGGGCACGGTGACTCGACTGAACATGCCCGTAGGCAAGCGACCGCACGAGGCAAACACCGGGTTTGCATATGTAGACTTTGCGAGCGCAGAGGCTGTAGACGCGGCCCTTGAGAAGTCCGAGTGCCTGCTCGGCGGCCGCAAGCTTCTTATCAAACGTTCCTCCGATTATTCCGGTCGCCCTTCCGCTACCCCCTCCTCGACTGATCCCTCCAATTCAACTTCCCAATCCGCTTCCTTCCCACCTCCGACAGTCAGTAAATCCGTCCGGAAAATCATCGACCGTCAGAAACAACCGCCCTCACCCTGCATATACTTTGGGAACTTGAGTTTCGAAACAACCGTCAGTCAATTCAGCGTTATCACCGTCCTTATTTTCCATTGTTCCATTATACTGACAATACGATTTCGACTTCTCTCTAGAGTGAGGGTATCGTCTCAATGCTACACGCCCATCACCAAGCCCAAGAAGTATGGAAGCCCAAAGCATTAAGTATGAAATCTAAGATAAAAGGGAAAAATACGGATGGGGAGGAATCCGACGAGGGAGAAGAAGAAAAGGGAGATGGAAAGGATCAGCTGGATCGTCTTTCCGCGGAAGTTGGGATCCGAAAAGTACGAATGGGCACGTTTGAGGATTCGGGAAAATGCAAAGGGTGAGTTAGAGGGGTAGGACGAAACTCACATCTACTGAATTGGACTAACTTGGCATATAGGTTCGCCTTTGTGGATTTTGAGAACGTCGAGCAAGCGACGAACGTGCTAGTCAACCTGAAGAATCACCGGCTTGATGGCCGGAGTCTGA
This sequence comes from Puccinia hordei, assembly GCA_007896445.1. Taxonomy (NCBI): domain Eukaryota; kingdom Fungi; phylum Basidiomycota; class Pucciniomycetes; order Pucciniales; family Pucciniaceae; genus Puccinia; species Puccinia hordei. The sequence goes on from RDRW01000086.1 coordinate 365,423, forward strand.
CCGTCGAGTATGCCTCTGCGGAGGCCGTAAAACGTGGGGGTGGTTCGGTACGGCTGATCCAACAGAAGCGAGGCTACCCCGGCCCGAGGGCGTCGACGGGACGGACAGGTCGAAATGAGGCCCAACAAACTGGCAGGCGGCCCCAACCACATCCGCTTCCCTCGTCGAGTTTCTCCCATCCTCCCACCCCCATCCCCACGACTATTCCTGCGCCCACCCTAGACGAAACCGTTAGAAAAGCTAAGAAAGAGTTCAAAGGAAGACAGAAACCTGGGGCCGCTCTTGCTAATGCTCAACGCGCCCCAATCGGAATCATCAAGAACCCGGAGACCGTTGGCAAGAAGACTGTGTTCAGCTAAGCTCCTCACATCACAGAGTACCGTACTCTTTTTTTACTCATTATCTATATGCAATGCCTTGGTTCTTGTTTGAAAATGCAATAGACCAAAGCTTGACTGTCAATGGCATCTTCTTGAACTGGCCTAACTTATTAAAATCAACAGGATCCTTCCTGAAAACATAAGAAATGGAGATAAATGCAAAACTTGAAAGTAAAACCGTTCTGCCAAGTGACAATGGAAGATATGGTTTTAAGAAAAATGGAAGGTTTTTTTGTTTTGTATTTCTCTGCAACTGGAATTTACACAAAGTATGTGTTGAGTACTAATGGTGAGTTGCTAAATGTAGCAAATAATCTCACAGGCTTATTTATTTTAAAACTGTAATTTTGCCTGTGGCATTGCACACTATGAATATCATGGTTTCCAACAACACATTTTCAAGTTGTACCTTTTTTTTTGTTACTTAGTGTCATGAGGACCTGGGTTTCTGTAAGTACACAGTAATCTAGGGGTGGATATTTTTTAACCTCATCAGGTTAGTTTTTAAATGGGAACAGGTATTGAAAGTGAAACTGGCAGTTTCTTTGGGTGAGAGAGTGTTATGAAGGGGACAACCAATAAAGGATTTGCAAATGAAGGTGGAGGTTAGTTGTCCTGGGTTGGAAGGGGATTGATAAATCCATGCCCTTGGTTGGGTTTCAGCACACCTGTAGATGGTTGTGCAAACTGCACACCCATCTACAGGCGTGCAACACCCACCCAAACTTGGGTGTGCAGTTGCACACCCAATTCAAAAAAGGGTGTGCGGTTTGCACACCCTTTTTTTTATGGGTGTGCAACCGCACGCCCATGTTTGGGCGGGTGCCGTCATGGTCCCCACTTGTGGAGACTACGCCGTCACCCTGCAGCCACCTTGACCAGGGGGAATCCTTCCGGTCAAGGAGGCTGTATAACCTCCTCTACCGGAGGGATTCCCTCCGGTTGAGGAGGTTGTATAGCCTCCTTGACCAGAGGGATTGGCTCCAGTCAAAGAGGCCGTTATAATTTCAAATAATATGATGGTACTGATTTTTTTAACCTCAGGTTATTTATGCAATGCTCTGCAATGAGTATAGTAAGTTCCCAGATCAAACTGTTAGATCCAGCCACAAAGAGAATTGCATGTAGTTTGACTATGATGAAATGAAGAGAAATGAGAACAGAGGCATGATGCTGGTGAGTGTCAAGGTTGGTGGAGAGGATAATAGATTTAATAGAATGAAGAGAAGATGAAATATGAAGACAAAGAGAATAGAGAGAGAAAAGGAAGAAGAAACATACCTGAGAACAGAGGCACAATGCTGGTGAGTGACGAGGTTGGTGGAAAGGATCAGGGAAGGGATCTTTTCCACTGGCTCTGTCTCAGGTATAGGAGATGAACTAGTAACATTTATGTGATAGGTGAATGAAATCTAGAGTCAAGGAAATAAATTGAGAAGCAGAAATAACAATAGAGATACTGTAAAGTAGTTCAACAGACTACTTCAAATAAATTCAGTTCACAAGCAAGGAATGGATGATGATCCAAAAATTGAATCAGGATTTAGAAGTAAGGTATTTTCATACCACAGAATTCCCTTAGTTATTCCATAAACAATGCTTATTTTTGTTTACAGCCATTTAAACATTTGACCAAGGAGATGGAGGGTAATGGTCATAAATTTTCTTTGGTATTTCCAAACTACTATCAAACAATCCCTTAATTAAAGACAAATTAGGCAGGATGCAATTGAGGGCATCAATTACATCCAATGTATGTGAAAATGATACAAAAGCTTGAGGTCTACCAAGAAGAGGTGCTTGAATGTTAAACACTTGTAATGGCTACCATTCTTCACCCAATGTTTTGCATCAAAAATCTTCACTCATTGATGGCCTGAAAAAGAAGAGGAAGCCAAAGAAACTTTGGAGCACCTTTTTGCTAAACAAAGGGATTTTTTTTGAAGAAGAAAAAATTAAACATTAACATCTTGGACAAGGATACTTCAAGCATTGAAAAGGTTAATATATTTGATTTGTTCAAATTAACACTCCTGAAACATTGGACAAAAGCAAAGAGCTAGAAGTATATGTCAAGAACATGGATTGCTTAATGGGTTCAGATGAACAGGATCCCAATAGTATTTTGAGGTGGTGGAAGGTATAGCTTCTATTTGTTCTCAACTTGTTCCACTTGGGTTTTTTTTAGCTCATATTGATTTTAACAATTCTACTTTTCAGGTCCATTCATCAATGGCCAGCTCAGCATCATCTTGTGCTGCAGAGCCTAAATTTTCTTCTGCTGATGATGTTTGCTCAAGTGACCAAGGAAGCTTGAACCCATGTACAATTGAGAGATGTTTTAGTAGTCATATGTGGTTGAAAGACGGTATACAGGTGGCTGGAAAGTTTTCAAAATCTCAAGGCATTGTGAATAGCTATACAAATTTTTCCCAAAAATATAATGAAAATAAATGATAATTTATTTTTTCTTATTGCTCTTATTCATTGGTCTCGATATTTTTTCCATGTTTCTGTTTGATGAAGAAAAAAAAAGTATGTACAAACAGTTGGTGTAATAATTGCTATCTGACCGCCTTCAAATTATCCTTATTCCCTGGGCATTGATAAATGCACGCCGATGGGCGCACGCCCACACCCATCGCACGCCGATAAAAAAAAGGTGTGTTGCCCGCACGCCTTTTTTTGATCGGCGTGCGGGCTGCACGCCCATCCTTGGGCGTGGGCACGCCTGTAGATGGGCGTGCAGTTTGCATGCCCATCTACAGGCGTGTGACACCCCCAAGGAAGGGCGTGCAGCCGCACGCCTGCCAGGGAGGACTGCAAGCCCCTCGACCGGGAGGGATCCCTCCCGGTCGAGGAGGCTGTATACCCTCCTCAACCGGAGGGATTCCCTCCCGGTCGAGGAGGGTATACAGCCTCCTCGACCGGAGGGATTCCCTCCCGGTTGAGGAGGGTATCCAGCCTCCTCGACCGGAGGGATCCCTCCAGTCAAGGAGGTTGTACAACCTCCTCGGCCAGAGGGATTCCCTCCCGGTCGAGGAGGTTGTACAACCTCCTCAACTGGAGGGAATCCCTCCGGTCGAGGAGGTTGTACAACCTCCTCGACCAGGAGGGAATCCCTCCGGTCGAGGAGGGTATACAGCCTCCTTGACCGGGAGGGAATCCCTCCGGTTGAGGAGGGTATACAGCCTCCTCGACCGGGAGGGAATCCCTCCGGTCGAGGAGGGTATACAGCCTCCTCAACCGGGAGGGAATCCCTCCGGTCAAGGAGGCTGTATTCCTCGACCGGAGCTGATGTCATGCGTACATTCTTGTGTACGCATGACATCAGCATGTATATAGGTAGGGGCACGCCCCTGCCTATATACATAGGAAGGGCGTGCGAACCGCACGCCCTTTTTTTTAAGGGCAGGGCGTGCGACCGCACGCCTGAAGTGTCGCACGCCAATAAAAAAAGGTGTGCGATGGGCGTGGGCGTGCGCCCATCGGCGTGCGTTTATCAACACCCTTATTCCCTGGACTAGTTTTTTTTTTACTCTTTAACATTGATTTGTGAGAGACTCTTCTGGTCCACTATAGTTGAGTTGTATAGCTGAGCAGGGCGCCACACTAACATTTAGTGTAGATAACAAGAGTGCTACACTAACAGTTAGAGTAGCTAACCAGAGCACTACGTGAACAGTCAGTGTAGTTTTTTTTCCATCAAACACCACTAAAAATCAGCTAAAATTCACTTTCAGTAGTGTTAACTTTTTTTTTGATGTCACTAATGCTATGCTACCCACTATTTTTTTTTGACAAAATTCTTTTAGCGTTAGCTGAAAACAGTATTTTTGTGTTAGCGTAGCAAAACAAGCTAACATTATGCTATGCTACACCTAATTTTAGCGTAGAGGGCCCACCATTGCCACAGCTGCACTCCAAGCCAGGAAACTCAAGAAGTCTGCTGCCAAGGCTTCCACTGCTAGAGACAAGTCAGCAGCAAGGCAAGCTCAGGAAATTTAACAGGGTGTTGACAAACGCACACCCACGCCAGGGGAACGCCAACACCATTTGGCGTGTTTTGGCGGCACACCAATTCAAATTGGTGTGTGGTTTGGCCCGCCAATGGCCAATCCTTGGTGTGCCAGCCAAACAAGCCAATGTAATTGGAATGTTTCAAACACGCCAACAGCGGCAAACCCACCCCCGTGGGAGTGGGCCTTGCTGGCTGGAATTCCTGGCCAATGAGGTATACAGCCTCACAGACTGGGAGGAATGCCTCCTGGTTGGTGAGGTGAGAAAGTTTGAGAAGTGAGAATGGGGAGAAAATGATTTGAAAAGACTCAAGGGGACTCAATAATGGGGACTGGATTAATTATGAGGAGAACTGATGGTTTTTTTTTATTGCTCATATCAGGCTATGTATTTATAGTCTAGATACAAGAGTGTCAAGTTGTGGTAGTGAATAATGAATAAAAAATAATAATGAATAAAGAAGTTTTGAATAAAATTTGAGAGACATAAGTAATAAGTTCTTGTAAGATAATTGACTACAATGACGTCTCAGTCTCTGTTAGTCAAGCAATACAAATTAATCAAGATAAAATATTTCTTATAGTCACAGATAACATGAGGCGTTAATTCACACTAATCAAACTTTAATATCAGAAAATGAGTCAAGAAAGAGAATAAACAAACAATTAGAACCAAGAGTTTGTAAATACAATAAAACTTAATATAACATTGTTGTATTCTGGTTTGAGTCAAGTTGATATAAGAAAAAGTAAAGATGGGGTTTTTTGGGAGGAACAGAAGAAGAAGAAAAACTCAACATGAGGTTGTATACCTCACCAACTGGGAGGAATTCCTCCCGGTTTGTGAGGTAAATTCCTCCAATTCCTCCCAGTTGGTGAGGTTGTATACCGGTGTCAAGTTACCTGAGGGTCCTGCCATTTATCATTTGTGATATTACAAAATGAAGAATTTGACACAAGGGGTCTGTAAATGGGGGTGTTTTTTATGTAGATTCAGAATATAGGATAACATTTTAAGGTTTCTGTAAGTTTCAAAATGTATCCAAAATGTTTGGTATCATTTATTTATTTGCAATAAAATAACATATTAGGGGGTATCAAATATGACCAACTCCACCATTAGGGGGTATCAAATATGACCAAATCCACGATTATCTAATCAACGGGTTTCACGAAATCCACAATTATGAAACCAGTGGATAAAAATTCCAAATAATGCCATTATTTGCACTAGACGTGTCAAGTATCAACAACAAAAACCCCAATATAATTACAAAAACCACGATCCCCCACATTTCAACCAATCACAACTCAGGATACAAACTTGCAATATACAACCCCAATACAATCAATAATCCTCCACGATTCAACCCCCACCAACAGTAAATCGTTGCCAATACAACTCCACCCAGTCACAAACCCAAACTTGTTCTTCAGTTTTCCTCAAAATTTGGTAAGTTTAGTCAATTATAAACTTGATTGCAGAAAAAACATTAATCGATCATTCCCTGATCCCAGAACGATGCCTATCAAAAAAACGAATAAATTCATCACTGGAAAAGGAAAAGTGATACCAAAGACGTCAGCAAGCAGGAAGAAACCCATCAAGAAGCGAGCACAACATGTCTCTGACGATGATACAACCGGAAAAACTTCTTCTCACCTAAAGAAGGACGACTTCCTCATAATCATCGACTGGCTCAAAATCCAAAAGAATTACGATTTGTGCTTTGGAACTGGTAAGGCACCGGCGGTTGGAAGGCCAGCCAAAGGGAAGATTAATGGATTCGAGCTTATGGCAATCAATCTGAGAAATCAATCCCTTTCACAAATCAAACTAACGGCCAGGCAGATGAAAGATCGTTTTAACAGCTACAAGGACAAGTACAAGAAAACACATACCCAATCCCTCTCCACTGGCTTTGGACTCACCGATGAAGACCGCTCGGCAGGAATTGTCACCATTGACGAGAAGCTTGAAAAAATGTGTCCACATTTCCATTCTATGCATCAGCTGATGGGTAAGAAACCGTTTGTGACGCCCTTGTACAAAGTCGATGCCCAAAACGGTGATGAGAGCTCTGACTCTTCTGGTCCCGAGGCCATCAACTTGGACGAAAATGTTGATAAAGATGACTCAGATAATGTATCTGTGGATTCCAATAACTCTAGGGCTCCAGTTGTAAGATCGATCAGTTGTTTCATTGTCTTTTTTGATAATTGCTAATATATTCAATATTGTTTATACGTGATGACTCAGTCAGCAATCTTGGAACCTTTAGAAACTGGTGAGAATAGGTCTGAAGGAGGCAGGGACGGTGAAGAGGTGTGTTTGAATTTCTTTTTATCACTTATGCCATTTCTTCTTCAAACGATTGACCTTGCCACTAAATAATTTAGGAAAGAGTTGGACCAGCCAGTGTTTGTGACAATCCGTCAGATGAAAATGAAGCGGCAATCCTGGTTTGTTATTGGATCAATTAATCACTGTTGTTCGATTGATTAGCTAAAGCCCCATTTCTTCCCATGTTTGACATTAGCAAGGACAGGAAGCAAGTATTCGTCCTAGTGGAATGGTTAAATCATCTAAGCGCTATCGAAGGGCTGTGGATTCCCTCACTGCCCAAGAAAGGGTTGACACAAGTGATTCAGAGGATTACTGTCCATCTGATGCTCGAGAAGATACTCAGTCACCCTGCAAGAAGAAGAAAAACAAATCATGCACCACTTTGACACCTAACGACGCTGCATTGGATTCTCCTGCAAATTCAAGTAAACCGTTGCCAACTCAAACACCCAAGGACAAGCGAAGGGCATCCAACAGTGCCAATATCAATCCTAAGAGCCGATCAACCTCAGGGCCCAGCACACCCAATCCTTTTTCTCAATATGAAGAGTATGCGTTGAAGAGGGATGAAGGCCAGTTGGAGATGTAATCCTTGTTCCAATTTTATTAACTGACATGCTTCTTCAACTTATTCTTTATTAGGAAAGTCACAAGTGGCTCGAGACACCCTCAGTTTTGAGATGTTGAAGTTTGAACGACAGGTCAACAACGATAATAAGGGGGTCGAGTTGGAGGAAAGGAAATTCAACCACTCAATTGAACTTGAGGAGAAGAAGTGGGAACATGGAGTTAAATTAGAGGAAAAGAAGTGGGATCAAGGAATAAAATTAGACGAGAGGAAATTAGACTGGGAAAGGGAGGAGAAGGATAAGGACAGAAGGTTTGAGATGGCCAAGATGGAACGTTTGGCTTGTCAGGAGCACATCGGTAAGAAGTATGACCTGGTGACTCAGTGTGTAGCTCATGGGAAGAGTACAGAAGAGATTGAACGCTTGGCAAATTTATTCAAATAGTCCACCTTTTTTGGCTTTGTTCGCACCCAACAAATCATTTGAAACATTGCATGTTACACGTTAGAAAGAAAATAAAAAAAAGCAAACTATCGATTATATTTCAAAGAGTTATCTAAAATAGCATCCATATCTCTAATAGTCCAGTTGCTTTTATTTGGATTATTAATATAGTGACCATCTCTAATAAGCTGAATGGCTTTTTGGGTTTTCTTGGGCAGTTGGCAAGATAACCCCATTCGTGTATGTGAAGAGTTGGGAGCAGTTTTTGAGGGAAGAGTCAGGTGAGAATAAGAAGTGGCTTTCCATGCACACTCAACTATACCATCAAATCCTGCAAAGTTGATGCCACAAGAATCGTCTGGAAACACAAATTCACCTCCAGTGACTTGAAGATTATTCTCAACTAGCTTCCCAGTGTGTTTCTCAATGGGAATCCATAGGACAAAGCTGAAGGGTGAAGAATCGGTGTCTTGGTGTGGCGTGTTTGCAAACTGGCCAAGGGTAAACGACAGGTGTGAGGTGAATCCTTTGCGGTGGGCTGAATATTGGGGAGCTAGTCCAGGGGCTTTGAGTCGAATGTGTTGTTTCTGGACCTCACGGAATAGGGGTTTGGATACAGATCGGAAGCACCGGCCAAGAAACTTATCTATTTGTGGAACATCCTTTTGAAGCGCTTCATAACCATGTCGATCTGTAGCAACTTTGGAAGAAATGCCTGTTATACCAATTTGGGATTGTGCCTCGTAACCTTTTCGCCATCCCAGACTGTACATTTCACCTGAGTATGCTGGTCCGTTGGATTTATTGGAATTTTGGAATTTGGCCTGCTGGATGAGATGTTGGCTGAGATTTTGGTATTGTTCTTTGAGTTTTGCATCCATGGTTGAGAATGGTCGGAACTTTACCACAGCAATAACGTTCTTACGAGCTCCATCGGCCCAGCAGATAAAGGACTTGTTGAAGAATCGGATGTTGGCATTTGGATTGGGGTTGGAGATGTGGACTGGGATATGGGACTGGCCAGCAAGATGTACATTGGCCCTTTGACGGCGATGAGATCGAGTGGCGGCTTTGTACTTTTTCCGCTTCCTTTGATTTTTACTGAGATGTGATTGCGGAGCCAGACAAGAACCTTCTGCTTCATTGAACCCTTTGCTTCCACCTATATCTTGTTCTCGATAGTGATCACATCGGCGATAGATTTGACAAATTACGCAACACTTGGATTCCATCTGAGACATGTTAGGAGGCACGTGGGGATTTGGATTGGAGTGTTGCTTGCAAGTAGGTGGGCGAGGTGGACGGCTGAGTTTGACTTTCTTCAAGGATAAATCTGATGATTCTGAATCGTGGTCACTGCTTTCATTGTTGGTAGAGCCAGCGTCTGAGAAGGTGCTATCTGAATCCAAATTGTACGTTGAAACGGGAGGTGACGGCGGCTCCTCACGGTGGGAATCATCCCCTCCTTGCTCCTCACTAATGTGCTGTGACTGTTCTAGATCAAGAGGAATAGCACACCACCAATGGACGTTACAGTTCGTACTTGATCTTTGAACAGTCAGCGGCACATCAGCTTGGATTGGGGAGGGGGTGGGCCAGGACGCCACTCTTATGTGTTGATTACAGCTGACTTTGCCACGAATGTTGGTTGTATCCTCTTCGGCAATTTCTGAATTACTGTATGTGATATTATTAGTCTTACATGAATTGGCCCCACAGATTACAGCAAGGGTGTTATCCGGCCGCTCAGCAGTCATATTGGCCGAGATAAGGGTATCAAGCCAGCCTGTGGTGATTGTGTTCGACTCGAAAGCCTCCGTCTCGAGCAGCCTAAGAAAGGATTGGCACAAAAACGAGGGATCAGCGCTGTGACACAAATCGCTGCGAAAGTGAGTGATCAACTTACTTGATCAGATATTCGACGGTTGTTCGGAAATCTCTGACCTGAAGTCGAGGATTAAGTTCTAGGAAGTAGAAACGATCGGTTGAGGCTTCATAAAGAAACTCGGTTGTACCAGCCGAGACATAACCAACTAGCTTAGCAAGTCTGACAGCTGCGTTTTCCATCTTTTCAAAAGTTTCTGGGCGAGCAATGGTCACGGGAGCCTCCTCGATAATCTTCTGGTGACGACGTTGAACAGAGCAGTCACGTCCGAAAAGACTGATTGCATTACCGTACTGATCGGCCAAGACCTGGACCTCCAAATGACGAGCAGCACCGGCGAGCTTCATGATGAAAATGGGTGAGCCGGGTACCTCACCAAGAACCGCGTTGAAGGACATGGTGAAGTTTTCGGCCTTCTCAACTTTCCGGATACCTTTTCCACCGCCACCTTCCGAAGCCTTAATCATCACAGGATAACCAATTTCTTCCGCCATCCTCAAGCCGACCTCGACATCAGTCACGCAAGCTTTCTTGTAGACTTCGTCGGCGACAGTGAGATAACCCTGGGCAGAGGTCTCGGTTTCCGAGAGTGATGAGCCGGACCAAGCCATCGTGGGAACTTGAGCGGATTGGGCAACAATTGTCGATGAGATCTTGTCACCTAAGGATCGCATTGCTGAGCCAGGAGGACCGATAAAAATGATCTTTTGTTTTGAAGCCGCCAAAGCGTCCGGCAGTCTTGGATTCTCAGATGCATGTCCCCTGAGTCATGAAAGTTAGCGAAGAATTGGGTTAACAATGAAGCTGAAGGCAGTCCTTGAGGATAAGAATATGAAAGAAGCGAGTGATGAAAGGAGTACCCACCATCCGGCCCAAACCGCATGGACACCCGCACGTTCTGCAACGTCAACGATAACATCCACGTTCGCGTAATTCACAAGCGTTGACCCTGTTACAGAGAAAATTCGCAAGCGGTGTTAGCCGACAAACCCCAATACAATCAGGCGCGCCAAAAGGACTGACATGACGCTCAACAAACCCAGCCAAGGCTGCTTGCAGTTCCTCAAAACGAATCGGGATTCCATAGACGAAGTTGAGGGTGACAAATGCCAGAGCGGGCTCGATGTCTCTGATGGCAACGACTTCTTTGTTATTCATTGTGTCAGAGGTGTTGGTGGGTTGGGCTATGGAGTCTGCGAAGGATTGTTTCCGTGATGTCGAGGAAGGCTGCAGGTGTGTAGAGTGAGTCAAAGAGCGAGCTTTTTTCTTTGGCAAAAAAATTCAACCCGTGTTGTATTCTGTACCGTTGATGGCTTGAAAGTGGTCCAAGCCATCAATGGTACAGAGTTGTTGGCATGTTTGATACTGTTGAACCGTTTCAGCCAGCTCAGGGACCTTGGCCTGATGAACCAACTTGGTTGATAGGTTGGCCATCGGTTCGTCGACAGAATACTCAAATTGTTAAGCCTGCATCCCAATACATACGAGTCAGTCTCTACTTTGCTCAATCGGCAACACAATTGAGCAAGGAACAACATAAGAATAAAAGCCCCTACTTACCTTGAGAGGTGGTAGGGGCTGTTGAGGGCCTGTTATCTCAATCCAACCCAAGAGAAAAAAAACAAAAGCGCCTGGATCAGTCACCAATCTAGGCTGCTTGAAGAAGAATGAGATCAGATAAGTTCCTTGCTCAATTGGCAACCCAATTGAGCAAGGAACTTACACAAAGATCCAAGAATAAATAATGACAGCTCCTACTTACCTTGAGAAGTTCTAGGGGCTGTTGAGAGCCTGTTTGCTTGGTTGACACCCAAACAAATCCAAAGCAAGCGGGGAACATGTATGGTCCGGTCCTAGAAGCAAAGGACCTGGTCAGTTCTAGTTTGAATTGAGTATTGTAAAGATACTACTTTACCTGATAAGATTACCTGATGAGATGGTGGGGGTTCTGAAGGTACTTCAGAGAAAACTTCCCATCTGTAGAGATGTTTGCCCTTACGTGTGCAAGAAAAAAGCAAGCTCAAACGTATTTTGATCCAATACCATTTGCCAAAAAGGCACTGATGAGTGTAAAAAGGTTATTGATTTTATTGGCATTCCAGAAGAGAAGAGAACAATCATCTGTAATGAAGCAGAGCAATCAAGAAAAATTGGCACTGCGAGGAAACCAAATTAATAGCAACAGTCAGAAAGCTGGAAGTGTATTGTTCTGCAAGTCAATGTTGAATTTGATTCACCTTAGTTGAAGAGTGCAAGCGTTATGGGGCGTAACAGTCCTCGTAATCCATCGTTACTAGATTCAACGTTTTCCAACAAGGCCGGGGCTGCTTCTGGTTCCTCCTCATTGTAAAGTTCATGCCACTGATCCTTGAGGTCGGCTAGAAGATTATGCAGAACAATGCAGGTGATGATCCACTTGACCGTTGCCTTCATCTCACGAGGGTTCCTGATTTGTGATCGAATTTCTCGCAAACTGGCAAATCGACCCTTTAGAATACCAATGGCATGTTCAATCCGTACTCTTGATTGGGCTAGATGGTAATTGAAATCCACATTCTCAGGTATAAGTAAGTCAGAACCTTTGTAGGCTGGAACAGTATGTTGATCACTTGAATAAGCAGAGTCGGCCAGGAGGAATTGGTGTTGGTCAAAGAATTGTTCTGGATTTTGAGCAAGCTTCATATTAGAGAAGACGTAACAATCGTGACAGGATCCTGGGTAGCCTGCAAGGTACGATATGAACTTTTTGTTTATGTCACAAACAAGAGTGACCGAAATAGAGTAACTGTTTTGAAAGCAAACAACACATCAGCTCAGAATTGGTAAAATAGAGGAACCAATGCAAACGATCCAACCGTTTTTTTCGATCCCAGTAGTGGTTACCGTCCACCGGAGGCTTTTGACTCAGTGGAATGGTTGTTCCATCAACAAAGCCAACACATCCAGGGAAGCCTTCATCTTGCATGACCTGAGATGATTCCATACGTTCTTCTTGAGTCGGCCATGATACCAAGTGCGAGCGCATTTGATAAAGAATCTTGATCACCCGACATGTGTAAAGGTTGATTGTTCCATAGCCAACTTGGAAGAGATTCTTGAGTCTGAAAACCGCAGCACCGTTTCCGTTTGATCCAAGACGGCACATAGCAATAGCGAGTTGGACTGATGGGTCTCGTTGAGGATTCTGAGAGGAGTTGTGAAAGATTGGATTTGACTCAATCAGTTGAAGAAGATTGAGGAAACATGGGAACGACATTCGAAAAAGCTGGAGGAAGCATGATTGAGGAAGTTCTTGAATGATTGAAAGGTCATATCGAGGATGGAATCGTGTAGTTGTGCCTCTGGCATTGAGGTATTGTTTCTGGAGTTTTGATCGACAATAACGGTAGAAATCTTCAAGACCTGAGTCTTCGTTATCTGAGTCGAAAATCAATACTGTTGCAGCAGAGTTGGCCGCTTGAAATAGTTGCTTGTGTTGAGAGGGTGCTTGTCGCATGATTGGTTGAGGTGAGGTGTGATGTTTGCTTGGTTTGACAAGAGGAAATGGATTGAACGGTGCAGCGTGAGCTGATGAGAGATGTGATTTAATTGGGTTATTTTGGAAATGAAGGATTTGGATGGAAAACCAGGGTTTTTCATTTTCAAAATCCGTTTGGTTTTTAGCTACCCCTTTTTGAAAACCCGTTGATTAGAAATTGTGGATTTGGCAATTTCTAATCAACGGGTTTTAATGGTGGATTTCGTCATATTTGATACCCCCTATTATCTAATCAACTGGTTTTGAAAACCCACCATTTTTAAAAACAATTGATATCAATATAAAATGATTCAAAACTCTCTTAAGTAAAATTTTGTTGAAAAACCTAATTCACTGGTTTTAATTGTGGATTTGGTCATATTTGATACCCCCTATTTCTATGGTTCCACTTGGTTAAAAGTGTTACAAATGTAAAATAAGGGATATTTTAATTACACCAATTAATTTGATTATTAGGGGGTATCAAATATGACTAAATCCACCATTATCTAATCAACTGGTTTTGAAAATCCACCATTTTCAAAAACCATGGATATCAATATAAAATGATTCAAAAATCTCAAAAGTGAAATTTTGTTGAAAAAGCTAATTCACTGCTTTTAATTGTGGATTTGGTCATATTTGATACCCCCTATTGAACATATATAACAGGGGGTATCAAATATGACCAAATCCACAATTAAAAACAGTGAATTAGGTTTTTCCAAAAAGTTTCACTATTGAGAATTCTGAACAATTTTATACAGATATCCATGGTTTTTAAAAATTGTGGATTTTCAAAATGTCAGCCTTAGAGCTAATACCATTAGCCTACAAGTCTTCCTTACACACATTTTTAGACCAAAACTTAATCATATCTTTTACAGTTTTGAACTTACACTTGTTTTGACTTCAGATTCTGTTTCCTCATCATATTTTAGCCCTAGTTACAACTGAGCTCTTTCTCTATATCTTACTCCTTCACATAGTAATGAATTACTGGTGAATTTATTCTATATATTGTTACGCCGTGTTTCAGATGCAAGCTGACCACAAGCCTGCACTGCTTATGTCATCAAACTATGAAAATTTTCGAGTCTGAGTATCCTCTACACCCCAGAATATACACAGACTCCAGAATACCACACAACAACCACACACTTCAGTTAAAGGACTTCAACCAGTTGAACCCAGCAGCTTCCTCAACAAGATTTTGGAATACTAAGTAAGGCTCCTAACTTCTCTGATTACTTCCCAGTCCTACTGTCATTTAATCAACCAGTGAGTCCCTTCTTCTGCAACATCTTCAGCTTCTCCCCAGTCCTTTATCTCTAGTCTGTCTGTTCTGTTCTATCCTCCACTTTTTCCCTTCTTTCTACTACACCTTCAATTCCCAAGCAGTGGAATAGAACCAATAAGATTGAATCCTGCTAGATAAGGCATAGCCCAGCAATAAGTTGCTTGATCATTCAAAGATCCTGTCCCCTTGTATTTTTGTTGATTTTATCAGGGAAAATCAACCAGGTTTCCATCTAAGAATCCTTGAGTCAGTTTTCTTTGACCAAAAAAAGATTGGCTGGCTTCAGTTTCCTTTGACCAGGTCCCTTCACCCAGTTTCAGTTGTGGAAGAAGAGGCTGACCCCTCAGTTGGTAGCTCCCCAGATCATTTAAGATCTTTTTATTATTATTATACTATTTCTACTTTTTTATACCAAGTAATTTTATTACTTAATCCCTCTTTCCCTTGTGTCCTGTTGTCACTCAAGAGACCCAGGCTCACACAAAACCAGTTGATTATATAATGGTGGATTTGGAATATTTGATACCCCCTAATTACTATTTTAAGAGTGCAACAATTTCTAATGTGCTCAAATGTTTCTTTAATTTATTATTTTATGGCAAGTTGGCTCTGCCATAGTAGCCAGCTGACCTGAGCTGCTTGAATCCCAGCTTGATAAATATCTATTGCAACATTTACCCCTATCTGTTTCTAGCTCCTTTGCCTGCTCTTGGTTTCCAGAGTTTTATCTAATACTACAAGGTCCAAGTAAGCCAAAAAAAGCAAAAAATATCTAAAATCATGACTGGTTGATACATTTCATCTTACAGTCATTTATTTGCATTAAAATCTGCCATAAACTCATTATTCCAGATTTAGACTCATGCATTCAAACCCATAAAATTTACACCCAAGCTCTTATTCCCAAGTCTCCTCTCTCATTAGCAAACGTGACTACATCAACTGCTTGCACCTTTTAGGAGAAATATAACCCACTGTTTGAGTTGATTGATGAAATTTCTGATGAATGACAGTGAAATTTATCACTCCTGCTATACTAAAAGTAAATGCAACATGCCTAATCAGTGTCACCATCATTGGTGAGTAGGATTTGTGATGAGGGAGACATTGATTGGGTATGTTGCAGTTACTTATAGTATAGCAGGAGTGATAAATTTCCTTCTCTGAGGTCAAAGCTGGTCCACTCTACCCAATTAGGATCCTGTACTTGCACAATTAAAGCAATCAAAAATCTCTACTTGCACAAGTCAATAAATCAAAATGCTGTTTTAACTCCTGTACTTGCGCAAGTACTGCAATCAAAACAGCTTATTTCTGTTGTTTTTGTTTTTAACTTCTATTGTTATTTTATTTTAATTTCTATTTTTTTTCACTTGTTTGTTTCTCTTCCATCTTTTCTCTTTCCAATGTTTGGATATGCATTTCTTTCATTGCAATAGGAAATGTGATTACTGCCTGGACAAATTCCACTTGAATAACACATCTTGCTCATATGGAAATTGCCCAGAACAGTAATGAGAATGCCCATCAGAGAATGAGAAGAAATGCTTATTTAACTCAAAGGAAGCAAGGAAAGCTGGAAAACAGATACTTCAACAGGATTCATGAAAATATTAACTTAAAAGAATCAAAGCCTCAAGAAAAGACATGATTGCTATACTCCTGCAAGTATAGCACTAAACTAACAGTTACCGCAGCACTAAACTAACAGTTACCGCAGCACTAAACTAACAGTTACCGCAGCACTAAACTAAAAGTTAGTGCACCGCAAAAGGGCACTACACTAACAGTTAGTGAGCTGAAAAGAGCGCTATGCTAACAGTTAGTGTAGCTGAAAAGAGAGCTACGCTAACAGTTAGCGTAGCTGACAAGAGCGCTACACACTAACAATTAGCATAGCTGAAAAGAGCGCTACACTAACAGTTAGAGTAGCTGACAAGAGCGCTATGCTCACAGTTAGAGTAGCTGACAAGACTGCTATGCTAACATTTAGCGTAGTTTCCGTTCCAGCTGACACCACTAAAAATCAGCTAACAGGCAATTTCTGTAGTGTTAACCTTTTTTTTTATGTTGCTAACACTACGCTACCCGCTATCTTTTTTTTTGACCAAAATCCTTTAGCGTTAGCTGAAGAAATCTTCAGCTAACAGTAATGTTGTGTTAGTGTAGCAAAAAAAGCTAACATTACGCTACACTACAGCTAATGTGAGTGTGGCGGGCCCACCATTGTTAGTGATTTCCACAACAAACAACAAACATAAACATAAAGAGAAGAGAATGAAACAAAAAACAGAAAAGTGATTGATAAAGAGCTTCTTAAGAAAGTTGCCTGATGTCTGACTTTGATATCTTGAAGGAGTCAATGATCAGCCTTGATTTGAGGAATAGAAGTAAGAGAGTCAGGTTTGGGTTAATCAAGTTTTTCATTGAATGATTGAACCTTACAGATTTCAGGTCTTGATGAGATATCTTAAATCTTGAGGTCTTCTAGATTGATGGATTGAAAAAATCAGAATCTTGTTGAGTCTGAAGAGAAATGAGTTGATATTGAATCAGTTAAGTACTAGAGAGTTTCAAGCCCTAACTGGTTGTATTCTGTTGTTATAATTATCAAGACTGCGGTGTGAAAGTTTGAGAAGTGATTTTATGATGGTGACATGTGAGTGATACTCATTCAAGTAGGCATTGAAAATTGTTAAAACTCAACAGCATCCCCTAAGCATATTCCCACCTTTTACTCTTCTCAAGCAGTTGGATACACAATTTATTTAACATGGGCCAATTTTCTTGCCTCCAAGCTGATCAGCAGATCAGAGGTTCCACTCAAAAACCATGGATTGGATCACCAACAAACTATCATCCAACTTAACCTGAACGGCCCATCAAGACCTCTACAAAGATCTGGTCCAAACTGGGCAGTATTGGATCACTCTACAGTTAAGAATAAACTCAAATGGTTGACTGAATCACAAAACTCCACCTGCTTTGATTCCATAGACAAGAAGGTCCAGGCGCTCACAGAGGGTTTACGCAACATTCAACAAGGATTTGGTAGGATGGTGACGTATAACAGGTCCAATGCAAAATCCTGGTGGTGCAAGAAAACATTGGACCCAATTATTGATAATAGGAACCGGGCTTGCAAGTGGTTCATGCTGACAGGGAGCCCCAAAGCCTCTGAATGTTACAGGCAATGGAATCAGTACTTCCGCGATGTTGTCAATACCCTCAAATAGAACACCTGGTGGAATTTCTTAAATGATTCTTCCGATGAAACCGTCGTCAAAGCCCTTTGATTCACCAAGACGTTGACATCAAACACAGTACTCCCTCTCCAACAACCCAATGGCACTGTAACAACAGACAAGGCTGAACAAGCTGAGTTGCTTTTCATGGGAACGTCTTGCTTACAAGCTCCTGTAGACCTGTCTGACATTCCGCCCAGGATGAATTCTAGGATTGTCTGCTACCCCTCAACATCCTGCAAGGAGATCCTTGCAGGAATCAGGAAAGTTTTGCCAAAAAA
The DNA here is from genome assembly GCA_007896445.1 of Puccinia hordei. Lineage (NCBI taxonomy): Eukaryota > Fungi > Basidiomycota > Pucciniomycetes > Pucciniales > Pucciniaceae > Puccinia > Puccinia hordei. The sequence continues at coordinate 383,410 of RDRW01000086.1, forward strand.
GGCGCCGGGCATTGATGGAATTGCCAATGAACTGCTGAAAATCAGAGCTGAGTACTTAGCCCCCAGCCTATCCCACATTTTTAATGCCACTCTAGCCAGCAGTTTTTTCCCTGAACCTTGGAAATTTGCAGTCACTGCTATCATCCCCAAGGCAGGAAAGGAAGACAACACTGACCCTAACTCTTACAGACTGATTGATCTCCTTAGTGGGATTGGAAAATTATTTGAGCTGATTATTGCCCAGCACCTGACAGCATGGGCAGAAGGGAAAGGTATTCTAGCTGATGGACATTTAGGATGTTGCAAGGGGACCAGGGCCAAGGAGGCTCAAGTCCTCCTTGACATGTGGGTCCGCCACAAATGGAATGAAAAGAAATTTGTGGCGGGTTTGTTTTTAGATGTAAAATCTGCATATCCGTCTGTCTATCCTAAGCGACTAATCCATTATCTCTCCCACTTGCATTGCCATGCTTATCTAGTTGGAGTAATTGAGTCCTTCTTGCTTAATAGACAAACAACAATCAAGATGGATGATTACACCTCATCTCCCTTTAACATTGCAATAGGACTTTGGTCCCTGCTCTCAGTCATCCTTTATATTCTCTATAATAATTCCTTGCTGATTAAAACATTTGACTGAGAATCTGATGAGGTCTCAATTGGCTATGTGGATGACGTTATGCACCTGGTGGCCGCCAAAACATCAAACAAAGTCATGACTTGCCTCATTATGCAGGGAATGTGTTCTTCACACTGGGAATCAAAATGTGGAGCCCTCTTGATTGAAAGAAGGCACAATTTATTTGGTTAACCAGAAGGGCCAACCCCTGGCCCCGTTCCCCTTTGGCAACCAACTTTTGACACCATGCAAGGAAGTAAAATGGTTGGGTATTATACTAGATAAAAAACTGACCTCTGCTATGCTTAATCACCTAGAGGGAAGAGTTTTGGCTATGATTAAACAATTGCAGGTCCTGGGAAACTTGCAATGGGGGCTTTGAGAAAGGGACCGTGTTTGACTAATGACAACTGTTCTATTACCCAGAGTATCATTTGGTGCCCCTGCTTGGGGCACCATCTCCAACTCAGCTAAGATTTCTTGATTAGCAGACAAGACTAATAATGCAGCTTCAATCTACATGTTAGGCACTTTTAGATCAACTCCAAAGCAGTGGCATTTGGAAAAAACTGCTGTTCCAGAGATGGGGGCTTTCTGCAAGATCACAGCCGCCAACTTCTTCATCCGGAAACTCATTTGTTGACGCATGGACACATCCTTGGCCAACAAGGTTTGGTCAGGCCGACATGTCCCAATTTCCTGGGAGCAGATCAATCAACTCGCAACAATGAAACCAGAAACAATCCAAATTGAATATGGAATAGGACTCAACAATCCTGCAAAACACCCCATCTTCCTGAACATGGACACCCCCGCTTACTCCCGCGCCGCTGTGAGGGCTAAATCCTCTGCAGGCAGACCGCAGCCCCTGAGCCTCCCTTTTGCTTATCATAAGAGCCACCAGTATAAAGGACAAGAAAATCGGAAGAGCGTTCAAGTGATGTTACTAAGTTATGAACTTCCTGAATTGCATCCTCCTTACTCCCTTCTCCAACCACAAATGTGAAGCGGTAGGGGTTCTGTTGGCCTTCAACCTGGTGGAAATGATCATGAAGCACAGAGGTGTCTGGAAGGTTTTCATCTTGACGGATAACAAAGGGGTGCTACAACGCCTGGCGAATTTCAATGCAGCAAGATCCGGGCAGTATCTTTTTGATGAAATATTACAAGCTTGGCTGAAACTCCCGACTGACCTCTTGATCCATTTAGTATGGTGCCCCGGGCATGGGGGAATTTGAGGGAATGAAGCTGCCGACTACCTTGCCAAGGCAGCGACTGAGAGAAACTCAACACCAGATCAATCCTTACAAGCCAGCGCATCAAAAGTCTCAGCAACGCTCAAGTCTCAGATCTATCACCCATCCATCGTGATGATCAAGAAACAAATCTTGCCGCTGCCAATAGTTCAATCAGCCCTCATCAATCAGCTATCATCCGGTCACTGTCTTGACCCAATCTACCCCCACTATGCAGGAAAAGAAACAACCACCCACTTCCTCAATCTATGCCCTCAGTACAAACACCAACACAAAACTCTGATCATCGAGGCCCGTCAATGTAAAGCAGTGGTTTCCTCAAACAAACCCCATTTGCTACTGAGAAATCCAAAAGCTCACCTTGCAATTTTACATTTTATACAAGCGTCTAAACGCTTCGAATTTCTTGATGTGACTTGTTCAACTACCCACATTACGTTCTTCCCCTATCTACTCCCTTCTTTGGCTTGTGGTCTCTCCCCTCTCTCCACATGACATCTCTTTCTATTTTACTGTTTCTTTTATTGTTTCTTTCTTTTTTTTCCCTTTCTCTCCTCCCTATGTCATGGTTTTGTTATTGCGTACTCTTTGATCTAACAAACATGCTTGTTAGCCTGCCGGTTCCTGTTTTTGCTACTTTGTATGTAGTATGCTATTTTGTTATTCATAGTGTGCAATGCCACAGGCGAAATTACACTTTTTTTTAAAAAAAACAAGGTCTGCCGTAACCTTCACCCTTGCCAAGCTTTCTCATCTTCACCGAAGCTTGTTTCACCCTCACTCCAACACATCCGCACCATTCCCATTGAACCATCCATTGAGACTTGCGTATGATCGTAATGCCAGACCTCGCTCACCAAGTACAGTTAAAGTTTGTACCGCCACGGTAGACTTCGCCAAACCACTTCGAAGCAGATGTGTTAGAATCAAGGATAAACAAGATTACAAACACATACATGTTACAACATAATCTAGTTCACTTATATACATAAACTAGATTGGCCGCAGTCAAACCACTTATACTGCGGCGCAACATTTGTATTTAGTCTTTACCTGAGATCCCGGTACCGGCTCCCTTTCTCTCTTCACCGAGTTTGGGACCGATACCGAGATCTGCAGGAGCTTACCGCGACGCATACCTTTTCGTCAGGTGAGTAACAATTTAACCGAGTTTGGGACCGATACCGAGATCTGCAGGAGCTTACCGCGACGCATACCTTTTCGTCAGGTTTGCTGCATTCAATAGGTTAAAAGCCGGCTCTTTTGCACATCATCGGGATTCGCGCTCCAGACTGAGGATTGGTTGAATGAACCATAGTGACACAGATTTGTCAGATTACGAGTCAGTTAGAGAAGATATCGCCAACACATCGACCAGCAATCATTCATCGATTGAAGAAGACTTACCTCGATTTATCAGAAGAAGAGGAACAATATTTCACCTACCTCAAACCGAAGGTACCAGGATGAATCAGCCCAGATTTAGCGAGGATGATTTTATCGCTATGCAAGATCGAATGAACCGGATGCAAGCGTACATCGATCAAACGCAATTGATGGCCCGGAAAAATCCAGGAGGTAACTCTCGATCCGAGGCAATTATTTGCAATTTTTTCCGCTCTGTCAGCCGAACTCACGGGGATCACAACCCGGATCAAGTAACCTTGGCGTACGACGGCCACAATTTCCAGGTCTGGAACAAAGAGATCAACCGAACTCTGGATTTTGTGTTTCAAGCTAACAACTTCACTTCGCTCGAGGAAAACTTTGCCCATCGAGACGCCAACGAGCAGAAAGCCATATCAGCACTCCTTCGAATGACCATTGTGAAGGCATTGAGAGATATCCTCGATGGCACAGATTCCGATACGCCATATAAAATCTACAAACTCCTCAAGCAGAAATGTAGCCACACCGATCGACAACATAAACTCTCAGTTGCCGATCTCCTGATCACTTTGACGTCCGACAAGTCACCTGGTAACGACGTTACCCTCTCAAAATGGACGAAGCTGTCATCTGAGGTGAATCAGATGAAAATCTCGTCGGATGAACTACTCGGACTACTCCTGCAGAGTAGTTTTGTAGCGCCTGTAGGAGTAGAAGCCAATACCTTCGAATTCTCTGTCGATGGTAAGCTTGAAGCGAAAGACAATCCTTCCTTCAGCGATGTGGCCACCATCATCCAAGCCGCGTCGACTAAAAATAAAAATAAGTCGACCACATCAGGAGAAGCTTATGCCCCCATGGACCTCGATTCAATCAACGCGGTTCGATCGAACTACAATCGTTACCATCACCCCAATTCAGCCAACAAAAGGCAGATTTTCAATCCGGTGTTGCCAACGAAGCAAGAGAACCCGTCCAGCTCTCTGTCTATTGAAAAAGCGCATTACTACAAGGGCCGACCGACTCCGGATCACCTCAAAACGAGATACGGAGATGCATGTCACTACTGCAAGCAAGCGGGTCATTGGTACAACAACTGCGCCGCATACTGGGAAGATGTGAATCTGAAAGTCATCGATCATCCTCCTCCCGGTCATGACAACCCCCAATCCAACTACCTGCCACCAAACCGACCTCCACGAATCCAGAGTCGCCTCCGTCAAGTCGATGTCCCAGAAGTCGATGATGGTAAAGTCTTACTAGACTCTGGTGCATCAACGCACGTGAGTGGAAACCTCAAGCATTTCATCACTCGTGAACCATTACCCCGTCCCAGAAAGATTGCATTAGCAATAGCTGAAATCACTGTTAATGTCAGTTTCAAAGGGACGGTGAGAATCCATTCGAGCAAGGGGCCGATTGATATCGACGACGTTTTCTACTGCCCTGGTGTAGACGGTTTAATCCTTTCGGTAGGACGCCTAACGGAAGCGGGCTGGAAGGTTAATTTTAGTCAATCTCAAACCAGCTTAATTAGCCCCACCTGTATCCACTTCACCACAACTTACCGCAATCATTGCTGGTACATCGAAATGTGTAAAGATGCAATAAATCTCAATAAAATTTCCCATGTTCCTTCGTTTGACCCGTACGTATGGCACAGGCGTCTAGGCCATGCCTCTGAGGAGATTGTTAAGAAATATCTCAAGCAACATTACCCTGAAGAGCTACAGAAGAAGATCTGGCAATCGTTCTTTTGTGAGCAGTGTGCTAAGTCGAAAGCGTTGGACAAGAAAGCCCCCGGTTCGAATTCGTTGATTCCTCGGGATCAGCCTTTGGATCTACTTGTCACCGATGTAGCTGGTCCGTTTCCCTATGATATGTCTGGAAGGAGGTATGTGCTGACACTTCGTGATCATGCTAGTACTTATATCTGGACGGCTATCATACGGTCGCGTGACGAGGTACCTGGAAAAATTGTCGAGTGGATGCAAAACATCAAGACAACACTTGGACGTTTTCCAAAATACGTCAGAAGCGACAATGCGCCCGAATACACAGGCACCCTTCAACGTCTACTGAAACCATTAGGTATATCACTTGCCCCGATACCCCCTTACAGTTCTGAGCAGAACGGTGAAGCGGAGCGAGTCAATCGCACCTTAGGCGACATGGCCAGGACTATGCTTCACGAAAGCGGGATGCCGAGACCGTACTGGAGCTACGCATATCAAGTGGCTTCGTACATCCACAACAGAATTCCAAATACGAGGGTCGACACCTCTCCCCTGACCGAACTATTTGGCATTGCGGTCGATCCCGACAAGCTGTATCCTTTTGGTGCTAACGTCCTAACCCTGATCCCTAAGGAACGAAGGAGTAAACTTGATGAGCGAGCTCAACAAGGTAAGCTCCTTGGTTACCCGCAGGCAGGTGGTGGCTGGTTAGTTTGGCTACCAAGAGAAGGACGTATTGTTCACTCGTCCTCCATTACATTTCCTGAGTTTCAGCATCTCCCCATCAAGAAAGAAGTCGGCAAAGGTGATTTGGACTTCATACTGAACCAAATAGTCCTGCATCTAGGCGACGAGAAGACCGACGACATGGCAGCTGCGGAAAGAAAATCAATATCCGAGCTCCCTGTGACGGTTGATCGACGTCTCCCGGCTAATATCAAGAAAGCACTCAGTTGTACTTCGGCAACGCTCTGGAAAGAAGCAGCTGCTTACGAAATCGAGAAATTTCGTGACCTAGAAGTATGGGAACCTGTAGCTCCTTTTCCAGGAGCTAAGGCACTTGGGTGTCGATGGGTTTTCACCATCAAACCACCGGATTCGAATGGTGGTAACGAGATTTATCGAGCACGGTATGTAGCCAAGGGTTTTAACCAACAGATCGGCAAGGACTGTAACGAGACGTATGCACCTACGGCCTCGTTGAACACGCTTCGACTGTTGATCTCCATCACTAACAAGTATGACTATCCGAAAGCTACCTTTGACGTGAGTTCCGCCTATTTATATAGTCCAATCGACGAGGAAGTGTATGTTCAACCCCCAACGGAGATTGTGCCGGAATGGCGAGGGAAGATCATGCGGTTGAAGAAAGCGATGTACGGCACTCGGCAAGCTGCTCGGTGCTGGTGGTTGTTTTTCAAGAAGAAAATGGAAGAAATTGGCTTTATTGCTTCGGAACTCGAACAATCCTTATACGTCTATCGCAAGGGGCTTGAATTCATTATCATATGGCTACACGTAGATGATGGATTTGTGGTATCCTCAAGCCAAAGCTTATTACATAAGTTGCGAGATGCTATGCAGGAAGAGATGAAAGTCAAGTGGTCGGACGGCATAAAACGACTGGTCGGCATCAACATTCAAGAGTTCGGAGGAGAAATCCGCATGGATCAAGCGAAGCTAGCTCATCAAATTGTGGAAGACTATATGAGGCCAATTTTCACTCATCGAAGCCCCCTACCGGATGACGATCTTCAGATTAATGCTTACGACCCAGTAGGAGAGTCTGGTTATCGTTCAGTGATTGGTTCATTGATGTACTTAGCGTGTGGGACAAGACCAGACATGTCTTACAGTGTTAATCTTCTTGCCAGATACAGCAACAAGCCGTCGGAAAATCATTGGAAAGCCCTGGACTACTTAGTGGGATATCTCAAAGGTTCGTTGGACACAAAACTCATTTTCAAGAGCAACAAGGAGGGAATCGACCTGTGGTCGGACGCGAACTGGGGAGGGGAACACGAACGGTCTACGTCAGGCTATGTCATTCAACACTTTGGGAATTCGATTGCCTGGGGTGCAAAACGGCAAACAGTGGTCGCTCTTTCCACCTGTGCGGCAGAGTATGTAGCGTTGTCCGATAGTTCACAAATACTGGCCGGCATTTCAATTCTCCTAGAGGATATACATCAACAACTTCCATTGAACATATTCTGTGACAATCAGACGGCAATACTGATCGCCAAAGACAATGGATCACGCAAGAAAATGAAGTATTTATTGCGTGCTTTCTACTTTGTTAATGATTTTGTAAGGGACAACAAAGTGAAATTGAGATGGACTCCGACGGCGGATCAAGTGGCGGATATCTTCACCAAGAAGCTGGGTCCGAACAAGATTGGCGTAGCAGCGGCGAGGCTAGGTTTGGAATGGCGGTAGGGGTAGATGGACTATGGGTTGGAACGGCGATGTTGAGATGGGTAGTGTTTGCAATCTTGGGGGGGAGTGTTAGAATCAAGGATAAACAAGATTACAAACACATACATGTTACAACATAATCTAGTTCACTTATATACATAAACTAGATTGGCCGCAGTCAAACCACTTATACTGCGGCGCAACATTTGTATTTAGTCTTTACCTGAGATCCCGGTACCGGCTCCCTTTCTCTCTTCACCGAGTTTGGGACCGATACCGAGATCTGCAGGAGCTTACCGCGACGCATACCTTTTCGTCAGGTGAGTAACAATTTAACCGAGTTTGGGACCGATACCGAGATCTGCAGGAGCTTACCGCGACGCATACCTTTTCGTCAGGTTTGCTGCATTCAATAAGATGCATTAAGCTTGTTGCACCGAGAACTACAAACATTACCTCTGGTCAAGCGCTTGACACTGCCCCACTTTGTAATCAAAGAACTAGATGCCTTTTATACTATTATACAAGGGTCTGACCGTCATCAGCGCAGTCGAGACTATGATCGCATGTGTATAACACTATTAAAGGTAGTACATACATATTTAGCCATCATCTTGACAGGGTTACACTTTGTCCATCGATCATGCATCCGCGTCTCACGCACAAAATATAATCCGGAACATCTACAAATTATCAGCAGTCATTTACCAACTGCTGCCTCTCCTTACATATATATTTGAACACGAACCCTCTTTATAATTACCTTCTTGACTGGCAATATTAAATATTGGTAGTTAAACCAGACCATCTCTAAATTGGTGTTATAAAAATCGACTAGGAGAAGTAAAATGGCTTGTCAAAAAGGCCACACCCATGGGTCACATCATCACTGGAACCACTGCTCCATTCCCCTCTTTACCAGGATAGTCTCGTTTTTGGGTTTCATATTGCTGATTCTTGGGGGTTTTTTTGCAGAAGGAATGGAAGCTGTCGCTGGGGATAGTGCTAGAACTTCCGGTGCAAGTCAGCTTACTGATAACTCTGGCCATGCTAGCAACCTTGTCGGCGCGAGGAAACCCCAAGAAAACTTGGTTCTTGACAATCATAATGGGATATCAGTTGATTCCCGAAATCTACACGAAGGGAATCCACGGGGGCCGGTTCGGGTGGAGCTCAATCCCATTCCAGGAGAAAATGTGGAATCCGACCGGTACCCACTTCTAATCCCACCGAAAGAACCGAAGAAATCCTGGATCAAGAGACAATGGCGAAATTTCACAGACGGACTCGAGGATGTGTTTTCTTTCAACTGGCTACGGCGAATGTTTCATCGAAGTACGCTCCTAGGAATTTTTGTTGCTGTCTAAGTAGAATGTATCTTCCATCAACTTCACGACTAATGGAACTGTTACCTCCTGGCTGATTTTTATCTCTGTAACCAGTTTGGCATGGCGAAGGACCACATCAATCAGCCTGGGTTCCACATAACCAAGTGTTACCTCATGAAGACATTCAACTGTACCCTCGAGGCCACTACATTGATCCTAAAAGTGTTCCCTTTATACCAGTACAACCACACAACCGAATCGCATCTCAAGAGTTGCATACAGCACCAAAGTTATTAGCTGCACTTCCAAGCTCATCCATCAAGACTCAGGTTGATTATCTGCCTGGCCAATATATACGAACCCACGATTATATACTCCCAGGCCACGACAGTATATTCAGAGTACTTGCTGAAATCAAATACAAAGATCAACACGCATATTTGAAAGTTAAGGAGGAAATATATACCTACATGCGAGCAAACCCCGAAAAATTTGGACGATGGGACCGCGATGGATGTCCAAATCCTACAAAGTCTATGGTGACAAGTGCATTTGCAGAAAGCAACAGTTACAACATTGCTTTCGTATCTGATACAAAGCCTTATGTGTCAGCCCGGCGATTTGATTTCAATCCACGTACTCATGAATCCCATGGAATTATTCTAAACAATAATATATATGAGCTGTTAAGTGGTAAGCAGATGGTGTATTCCTCAAGATGGAATCTTGGAATCGTAACTGATCTTGTTTCTCCCTCTTGCATGAATTAAATACTTTTCAACCTCTTCACCATGTTAAAATTTATAAGAGGTTCACAGATACAATCTACCGGATTCCCATCCTTCATTTTTCTTCCCTCCTGGTCACCTATTCCCTCCCAACTGGCCTATTAGTGTAGAAAATACTGCCTTTTTACCAGCAACCTGGTACAGTGGCGCTGCATATGGATTGTTGCAGGAAACACCAATAAAAACCAAGCTGCCACCTGCTGCCTTCAAAACTCAGGTTGATTATCTACCTGGTCGGCACATAAGAACCAGCAATTTTATAAAGCAAGGTCCAAATAGTCTTTTTAGGGCACTTTCAGAAATCAAGTACCAAGATCAGGCCCATTATTCTCAAGTTATGGCAGAAGTATATACTTACATGATAGAACATCGTAAAATGTTTAGAAAACAGCTTCACAAAAATGAAATGGAATATGAAGAAAAGGTGTATGACTATATTTATGGGCTGGCTCATGATGGAATTCAAGGCGTTCATGATGAATTATGCATTTCTGCCTTTTCAAAATGCAACAATCTTAATATGATTGTTGTAGCTGATACCAAACCAAATGTCTATGCTCAACATTTCACTGTCAATGAAAGAAACAATGGCTATTATGCAATCATTTTAGACAATCATAATTATGAGCTATTAACAAGTGGTAAGTGTTCTACTCAATACATAATCATGAACAATTGGCTGATCTGGTTTTCCTCCTTGAATTAATTGAATCTGATTCAATTTTCTCACAATCTCACCCTTTATATGCAACTTAATGATCTGTCTAAAAAGTTTGAAGTGAAATTCCCAGAGAAAATTGGATTAACTTATTAGGGATGCTGTTAAAAGAAACCTTGGCACAGGGATGCTGTTAAAAGAAACCTTGGCTCAATCTAGCAAAGAATATTCAAACATCTACGGAGAATAACAGGTTAAATTGTACATAAATGTGGATAACTTTATTTATTTAAATGTTACACCACACTTCCAGGAAATATGAGAAAACAAAATCACAATCCAACACAAGTCTGGATGGGAGAGAAAGGAAGGTTTTAATTAAATCAAAACCAATGAGTTTGATTCAAAAGGAGGAGGATAAGTTAAATGCTAAATGGAGGAGTAATTGTTAGATTTTTGGCAAAAAGGAATGTTAGATTTTTGGCAAAAAGAAAAGAAGAAGGGATTTGTGAACAGACTCTAGGAGACTCAAAAGATGGGGACTTATTTTTTTGAGGAGAACTGATGTGTAATTTGCTCAGACTAGACTATGGTTTAAATAGACTATGTTCATGAGCAGGACTTGTGGTTGAGAAATGAGCATGAATAAAAACTAATTTTGAACAAAAACTGAGAGGAGTATAGTATGAGTACTTGGAAGAAATAACTAGTCAGGCCTTCTCAGTCTCTTTTAGTCAAGCTAGTATAGTAATCAAGAAAAAACATATTACAAAAACCACGGATACTAAGAGGTGTTAATTCTAGTAATCAGTTTTTAGTAATCAGAAAGTGAATCAGAAAAAAGAATAAACAAACATTAGAACTAAGAGTTTTAAATACAAAAAACTTAGTATAAAAAGCTGCATTCTAGTCTGACTCAAGTTGATTACAGAAGTTGTATTTAAAGGATTGACTGTTGGTGATTTTGGGAGGAACAGCAGAATGAAAACTCAACAGTAATACCATTTCCAGAAGCTAGATAGTCTCAAATACAACCCACAAGAGCCCCTCAGCTACCAGGCATTTAGAATTTATTCCTAAGCATAAAGCCTGAATACTGCTGATGAGACATGACTTTTAGACAGTTAAAAATTAAGTCAGAAATATAAATCCATAAATTACTCAGCATCTCAGTTAAAAGAAAAACCTGGATTTGATGAGAAAAAAGACTTCTGTCCATCTTCCAGGTCTCTCCTTCCTTTGCAAAAGTGAAGAGAAGAAAAGTGATACTTGACAGCCAGCTGTCACCTGACCACTCAGAGCTGTTTTCTGTGCCACCACAAGATAAGAAATTAGTTTTACTATTGCACAAGTGAAAAGAATAGTTGTGTACTGTGGGACTCCAACCCAAAACCTCAGAATTCATGAGTGATTCTCTAGGAATTGATTTAAGTACACATCACTGTAATGAAACCAAATCAACATAAAGAGAGGGATGTAGTTGATTGAAGCAAAGGGGAAATGGATAAACCTCAAGGGTAGTCTTCAAGGATTCATTAAGGATAAATCTGAGTTAAAGGAGTTTGAGAATATCTTTGAGTGATGAAGATTTGAACAAGGTCAAGGAAACTACTTTGACCACAATCACGGTGATGTTTTGTTGGATACCAGGTAAGAATCATAAAAAAATATTAAAATAATCAACTGAGGAACAGAAAGAGAGGTAAGAAATTACAAGAGTATTCATAATCAAATAACCACTGCTGTTGAAGTAGGATGTTGAATGAGAGATGAGTCAAAGACCAAGGGTAAAGTATTGACTTGGTGTTAGATTTAAAAATCAGGATTAAGGAAGTATTTGAAATAAATATAAGCAAGTTTATGAATCATTAATGATATGCTTTGATTCTGAGTTTGAGGTATTTCCAAAGTGATAAATCTACCTGCAAGGCTGTTGAAAATGTTAGGCACCCAGCTGAAATTTCAAATTCTTTTCAATTATAATCTGCAGATGGTTACTGGATACCTTCAAGGATACTCTTGAGTTGGTGGAAAATGATAGTCACAAGATTTGGAATGGTGATTTGAGGAAATTTTGATTTTTTTTATTGAATTTACACCTGATTTAAGTGTTGTGAAAAGGGAAATTCGAAATGTTTGAAGCTGGGATGCATTCAAAGTTTGATGGAAAATTATGAAATATATTTCTGCATCCAGCTGAGCCCAATTAGTTGTGGTGTCACAATTACTAATGTTGAATACATTTAACATGTATGCTTGTGTGATGGAGATAAAGATGTATTGCCTCCAATCCTATCATTAAAGCTCACGGAAATGTGTATCATGCAGTGCCTAGTTTGAAAATTCAACGTTGATAAGGGCAATTTCAGGAATATTGATGGAATCATGATAGATGAACTTAATTTATGTGAAAATTTGAAAAGGGTGCACCAGGGGGTTATGTATGCACTCAGTCCCATTAAAAGGACTTTGTATGACCTAAATATTTCATCAAATGAGAGACAACCATTAATTATCTTTTCAATCTGAATTAGAATATGATCTTATATGCCTTCATTTAATTTTATTCATAGTGGTTCATGTAATGGAAAGTTTCATTTAGCCAATGCACACATATCTCAAAACAAACTCCTCCTGGCTTGGACATGGTCCTACCCAAGTAATTTGGCTTATAGAATCACTTTCTTTGTTTTTGAATATCACCTATGTCACATTGTTTTGTAATTTCTAAGCCATTTCTATTTTGTGATAGGTATGATGTCTTGCTTTTTCCTTGGAATAAGAAACCTAAACTTTTCAAGATTAAAACACAATAGGAACTGGCAATTTGGGGCCATGGTTTGTAAAATTCTGAGGATTTGACACTTTATTGGAGCACAAACAGAAAGCTAATAGTGTAAAAAATACTTGAAACAAAATAAAATTAAGGTTAGAAAAACAAGAATTCATAAATAATAAGATTTAAATGAGTGAGCTTATTAAGTACCTTTTCATAATCTGATTCTTTTAATGGCTCAATGACAACTGTGTAGACACCAGGAAAAAAAAGTTGGCACCTCTATGGAGGTGCCTTTGCTTATCTCTTACTCATCCTCAACATATCAAAACTGTATCTTGACTGTATCCCCCACTTCAACAGAATGTATCAATGAGGTATCTTGTTTTCACATGACTGCTCCAAAGTTGAAGTATTTCCATATATTTAATTAATAATTTTTCAAATGGTAAGTAAATCCCCGATAAACTTCATGAAATTTGACTAGTGATCATGAAAAACCACAAGGAGGGGAATTCACTGTATGTCTCCATTTTTCCCCCACATGTTACGTCTTGCTAACTCAACTTTGATCTTCAGCACTTGATACAACAACATGTCGCCACCCTGATAGGGTCAAAAAGCAAAACTCTGCCTCATCATGATGAAGAGGAATTGCGCATGGATATTGATGATCAGGTGGAGGATCTCTTGAGTGATCCAGACTACCCGTATCCTCATGGTCCTGGTCATCCATCCGCTACCCCCGAAACATTGGCCATCATGCGCAGGATGATGACTGCCGCCGGAGTTCATTCCTTCCGCCCAAATTTCAACCAACCAATCAACAGTCCTGATAATGAGCATCTGCTTGATCTGGCCGTGAAGAAATTTGTTGAGCTGGTCAAATGCAAAGAGTACACTGGAATTGTTCCCAAAGGTCTGAAAGAGGAAAGCATCCAAAATGCCATTCATCTCCATGTTACCCAGCGACTCAGAAGACAGTCAGTTGTTTCCTGATGCTTTGTTTACCTATCATATTGATTCACGTCTCCTTACTAAACAAATTTCATCAGGTATCAACAAGAGAATAAGTGGTCCAACAGTCAACAAGAAGCACAAGACAAGACTGCTTGGCGCACTTCTAGATTGGTTAATGTAAGCAACAATTGAATTGACCGCTTAAATATATTCCTGGACTAACAAAACCAAACTTTTCTTGCAGCTACAACACGCCCGAATTGCAACCTTAAGCAAGTATCAAAAGCTTTTGGGCCTTGTTCCAATTGTTGAAGATGCATGCAGTGACAATGATACCAATGATGAAGTATCTCAAATGATCCAAATTGCTTATTCAAAAAGAAATCCCAAAAAATGCACCGTTTGATCAATCCCATGGCAACATCACAAAATTTCTCGCATGATGCGTAAAATTGATGATTTGAAGGCTGCTATGATAGCAGCAACCCCGAAAGGCTCTTCTGGTGCTGCGGCCCGGGAGCGTCGGAATGTTTCTTTGCCAATTGAAAGCAAGCTCAAACCACCATCCAATTTTCCAAAGGCATGCTTTGATTGTGAATGGCTTGACTCCCTCACCGAGCATCAAATATCTGCTTTGAAGTTGCGCTCAACACCTGATATTAGAGCCCTGGTTAAGGAACTTGAGGAGATGGTCCCCCAAAATTAGTTCTCATTTATAATCACATTTTTCCTTGTACATAAATAATTTATTTGTAAAAACTCGGAGATGGTCCCCGGAAATTAGTTCTCATTTATAATCACATTTTTCCTTGTACATAAATAATTTCTTTGTAAAAACTCCTGTACATACTTGATTGTAATTGTATCTAATTTAACCTATCAAAATTTATTAAATCTAACCAACGCTTGACTCCGAGAAATATAATTCAACAAAAACTGTGAATCAGAGAAATGGGAAATGAGTTGATAACAATTGAAACAATTGACTGTCAGGTCAAAACTGATGCAGCTTGATTTTAGTAACAGTTATTCCAACAAACTCCAAATCCTGGATAATAAATTAAATATATGGTTATTGTGAATTGATCATAGCTAATAGGCGTAACTCTATATTTATCCTGAAAATTCCATGAAAAAAGAGCTTAAATTTGAGTGGACTTCAACTAATCATCCACAGGACCTACATATTTAGTTCTTCAATGGTTAAAATTGGTCAATTTTGACCTGAAACTGTGTTTGGTTTTCTAATCATGGATTCTGATGGAATTTGAAGCTGGAAATTTCAGTAAAATGTCACAAATTTTCCAAAATATGACTGAAGTACCTCTATCCAAATGCATTCTATGGGTATTCCAAATTACTAAGGAATCAGGGACTGCTTAATAGCGGTTTCTCTGTTCCATGCAAAATTGAGAGATTAAATTCCATGATTCATTAATTTGGTGGAAATAGTTACAATGGAAAAACAATATCCTCTATGTCAAATCATGGCCTCCAAGCTCAGCTGGATCGTAATATCAACCATGACTTCAAATGATAAAACAGCTTCCTTGAGAAATTGAAACCAATGTCTTGCTTGGTATATATGGGATATGGTATCCAATTTAGTATCCCAAATAAAATGTAATTCAAGTTTGACAATTGGTGGTTTGTCTGGAGGATGATGGGAGTATTTAAGCAAGGCGCTTATGGGGTGGTTTTATTATCCAATCTTTGAAGTTTGTGTATCTGTTGATAGAGAAGGCTGAAACTGGAAATTGCTTCTGAACAGTAAACTCCAAAGAGTACTGTAGAGCAGATGACTTTTGATAGAGGAAATGAAATACATGAGCTAAATTTCTTGGCCCAAAGAGCTAGTGTGCTTGAATTTCACAGCAATCATGGTTTCAAATGGATCAAATAAGAGGTTTATGATCCAAATGAACAGCTCTAAATTTTTCATATGAAAATCAAAGCAACTGAGCATTCACTCAATAAAAATGTTTCATCCAGCACAATTTATATGTTTATCAGATGTATAATTGATTCGAGGGATTTTTAATTCCTCTGTGATTGAATTTCCTGGGGATTTCACCTGTAAGGTTAAATTCTTGATGTTGAGTTTCAGTTACCAACTGAAACCCACAAACAGTGAAATCTTCTGTAAATATCATATGATATCATCATTCCTTGGAATATATTATGAGCTCAAAAATACTGGATCATACATGAAATCACTCCGAGTGTTCCTCTTTTTTTAGCGGTTCTTCAAAATTCAAAAGAGGTCAGAATCTTTATTTCTACTATAGTAGAGTTGGTGCTGGGGGAAATTAAAACTCAAGTGGAATACCCTGGAAGTTATATCTTGTAATTTATCATATAAGCTGAGTGAATTGAATGGATAGGTTTTTCAGGCGGTTTTCTGTGAACCAAAGTTGTAATGTATTACCCACATAACCCTTCAAAATTTATTTAAAAACTTCTTGTCAGAGTTGATCATAATTTATGAAGCCTGAGAGGGATTTGCTTCAGGGAAAACAAGGTCTTTGTATTTCACCACGCTGTCTCCACTTTGTATCCAACATATATCAATCACTTGATTAAAGGGATAGCAGAGGGATACATATGTTTTATGCCTGATGTCTGGCTATCTGAATCCACTCATATGTATCCAGTTTCAAAATATATCATACTGCAGGGTTGAATTCATCATTTTCTCATGTGGTCTCTACCAAATAAGTGTCTTGGGTTTGATCTAACCTACCCCCCCCCCCCCCCCAAGGCTAGTGAAAATAACATGTGCAAAGAGAAGCACTCTCCTTGAAAATGTCCAATCAGTTATTTTAATGCAATATTTGAGCTGCCTTATACACAAAATCATTGAAGTTTCATAAAACCAAAAATAAATATTTTTGTGGGTGGTTCTTTATGCAAGAAGCGTGCAGCTTGCATGTGGTTATTCAAGATCCTTTCATTCAGGTAAAAACCAGATGAAAAAATTTGCAGTTGAGTTTAATTTTCACTAAGTGTTGGAATTTCATCATTCACATATCTCCTTGTTTTCTCTGTTTCTGTATCTATCACGCCTTTCAACTTCCTGTCACTCAATTCTCCCCATAAAGATTGAATTTCCATGTAATCCACCATCTTCTGTCCTACAATCTGACCCCAAAGTTGTTGTAAATTTCAAACCTAATGTTTATATAGAAATCAAAATATCTGTTCATCTAAGTGCATTTCCTCAAGGTCAATACTTCTTGTTGGATGAGTAATTTTCTGCAATGCAACCTAGCGGACTGTATTTCTTTGTTTTCTCCTGACTCAGGTCTTAGTATCCAGAATTCCTGTCCACATCCTCTTTATTTTCCCTTGATAAATATCTCTTCAAAAATTCCTGGAAGATCTGAAATTTCCACTTGTACTGTAGCATAAAAGTATAATTATGAGCTGGGGCTTCATCTTAGTGATTAAGCCCGGCGGGCTTAAGGATGGTTGGACCAAAAAAAATTGAGAGTCAGGCCAAAAATGACAAGCTCAGTTAGGATTTAAGCCCGGCAGGCTTAATCTAAAAAAGATATTCCTGGTGGGCTTGTGCGTCACTAGGTAAGTATGATTGGGTCCCGCATAAAATAATAGAATACATCAAAATTGTTTGGTTTTAATCCAAAATTCATTGATATTAAGCCCGGCGGGCTTAAGGATGCTTGAACTAGAAAAATATTGTATGTGCAGGAAAACAAGGAAAATCAAGGGTTCTGTTTAAGCCCGGCGGGCTTAATCTACAACAGAAAATCCTGGCCGGCTTATGAGTAATTGGGTAATTAAGATTGGGGTTTGACATAAGATCATAGGATATGGCAAAATTGTTTTGTTTGAATCCAAAATTTATTGATTATTCATGGAAAAAGAATGAGATTTTTCAAATCATGTGAATCATTTCTAACCAAAGTTGATATTATAAAATGACAGATGGAAGCTGAAAAGGTAATCTATAAATACGAGACAAGTGTCAACCATTCTTTGATAATAAGTAATCTTGGGTCTTAGTTGGAAAAAAAGAGTGTGATGATAGGAGGTGAGATCAGAAGGCTTCCAGAATTAATTGGTAAGAGATATGGTAAGAAATATATCATCAAGCCAATCATCATGATTTTCAATTTCTTGCTCTTTCTCAGTAATTTTGCATAACTTACCGGAGGACTTGACATGGTTTTTGAAAATTATCTAAAGTATCATCTAAGGATAATCTAGGATTCAGAGCAGTAACACCAAAACAGGATGGTATACATATTTCAACAACACCACGAAATTATACAGGAGATTTGATACCCAAGAGGGCTTTTCCATGCGGGAAGCTTCCAAGTAAATGACTTAAGCTGTTTTTGTGGATATTTAAAAATTCTCATGTAATTGAATGGCCAAATTACATTAGGATCAATAACATCTTTTCTCTTACAATTCTTTTTGGGACTTTGTTGAAACTTGTGCTCTCGAAGAATGCTCTCTCTGCGCGCGCACGCTTGACTTCCGCTATCATCAAGACAAACCTAATCGATCCCTCAAAAAGGATCCAACCGTTACACTCCTCATGGTTGTCGACTCATGAGCAAGTCATATGCTCCTCATCTTCTCGACCTCAATCATCCTTCCTCTCAATCTCACTATTGGCTACACTCTCATTCGATCTCGACCTCGGAGCAGCTTTAACTCGGCCAGCCTTTCTAGCTGCCAACTTGGTGAGAAATGCACCGCATAGCATTTCTATCTTCATCTTTCTTTTTTATCATTCATTCTTGTTGTACTAATCCTTTCATTGTCTCTTTCAGTAGTGCCACTTCAAAGATTGATCACTATTATTATTATTATCTCTATCTTAGTGTTAGACCTGTTCACAGGGTTTGTTATTCCAAAACTTCTCTACTCGACATTGATTAAGCACTAACAATTATTTGATCATAGCTTTCCTATATCTACTTCAACATCACTCTATAAATTGTTCATCGTCTCTCTATAAAAAAATATTAAATCACTCAGATATAGGGTTTGTTATTTCTCTTTCTCTTTTAGTTATCATTCTGTTTCTTACATTGTTTTTCTTTAGCTCTCTGGTCTTTGTTTTCCTATAATAAAAAGTCAGGTTCTTTACGATTAACAGTCGAATTTCGCGATTACCGAAAGACGCATGTCAGACAGTGAATCAAAACGACAACCTCTACCTGTTTCAACTTCGACTTTCAAAGACCAGAATCCTACTTTTAACAAGATTCCTCTCAAAATGGATCAAGTTAACTCATCCTTTCTTAAGACAGTAATCGAAGGAATTCCTCTTCTTACGATGGACAATTACACTCATTGGCGACAACGAGTCTTCAACTTTCTAGATGTCATGAAACTTAAGAAGGACTTGACTTCCAAGGACGGTAGTCTAAGCGATGAAAACAATGTCTATATCAAAGCGATTCTTGTGGCGAAACTCGAATCAAATGTTCAAGCCAACGTAGTCGACTCATCTAATGAAGACGACGCCAGATTAATTTGGGCAGCAATTGTGAAGTTTTTCGCATCAAATCAAGCGTCGAACAAATCAAGAGTTTTCCAGTCATTCCTTCGCTCTCCTTATACTCCCAACGACATTCCGGGATTCATCACTACCATGAAGACTTTCCAATCTCAACTAATTGAAGTGGGATGGAATTTCTCAGACGATGCAATCGGTCATATGATCTTACACAAGTTTCCGACCGACATGAATGACATAGTAAATCAAATAACGCACTCTGATAAGGATCCAACTGTCGAGGTCGTATTTGAACATCTACGCATCCATGAGCACAACACAGAGATTCGAGCTAGCGGAAATGGAACGAGATCAAATCCAATCACTTTACTCACCGATGACTCCAAAAGATGCCGAAGAAACTTCCATAATCCAAATGCCGATCACTCTAAGGATAATTGCTGGATGCTTTATCCCGAAAAACGAACCGCACACTATGAAAAGAAGGCAACTCAAAAATCTGAGGCATCTGTTAGTAGCTTTCACTCGTCCATATCCAGATCCTCCCATCTCTTTATCGTCGATTCCGGCTCATCAGCTCACATGACTTCGAACGCCAATTTATTCTATACCTTAGAACTCAAAGAACTAGGATGCGTTCAAACTAGTTCTTCTCAAGATCAGCTTAAAATTAAGGGAACCGGTTCGATTCGACTCAAGAATGAATATGGAGAAATTTTCCTAAATAATGTTCTCTATATTCCTGACATTGTTGTCAATCTACTCTCTGTTCGATGTATGATTCTTCAAGACTACGTTGTTCAGTTCCACAAAAATTCATTTCAAATACTTAAAAACGATGAAATAAGAATGAAAGGAAATTATATTGGCAATCTACCCAGTCTTGAGTTTGATAATATTGAGCATTCCAGTCATCTCTCATCTGCAGAGTTCCTTCACAAATCGCTAGGACATGTCAGCTATCACCGATTGCGAAAGAAACTCGGCATTCCTCTAAAAATTGTCAATAGTTGCGAGTCATGTGCCATAGCCAAAATCACCAAAGCGTCGTTCAAATCAGTTCACAAACCAGCATCAAAAGTGTTTGAAGAATTGCATCTTGACATGATTGGACCTATTTGGCCTCCATCATTCGATGGACATCGATACATCTTAACTATCGTGGACAGCTCTACTCGTTTCTGTGCCGCCATACCAGTGAAAAACAAAAGCGATGTGTCCGACACGCTCTCGTATATCATTGACATTGAAGCAAAAAGATTTGGGTATCATCCCTCTACTCTGCACTCTGATCGAGGCTCTGAATTCCTGAACTCTAGCTTAGGAGAATACTGTGCCAGTCATCTGATTAAACAAAGAACATCCGATGCTTACACTCCGCAACAGAACGGTCTTGCAGAAAGATTCAACCGAACAATACTCGAATCGTTGAGAACTGTTCTGGAAGACTCTGGCATTGACCGAAAGTATTGGAGTGAACTGGCCAAAGTGTGTTCCCTTACTTTAAATCAAATACCAACTCATCGATCCAAGAAATGCCCCTATGAGCTATTCAAGAATCGATCTCTTCCAATCAACTACTTTTATCCAATTGGCAATCGAGTTGCATATCTTATACAACCCGAACAAACTTTCTCCAAATTGAAGCCTAAGGGTAAATTGGGAAGGCTCATTGGATATACCGATGAGTTAAGATCTTATAGAATTCTTTCAGATGACGGGAAGATTGTTGAAACAAAGAATGTCCGATTTCTTGAATACACCTCACCAGCATCGAAGTCTTCTGACTGGGACATCTTGGTTGAAGACGAAACCATTGCGGAGGATCAAAGTCAAGCTGACAATGAAACTCCAAATAGTGAATCACTTGAGGTGTCTGAAAATATTGATGAAGAACCCACTTCGATTACTGTTCCACAACCAGTGGAAACTCGATTACTTCGCGAACGGACAACGCAAATCAAACCAGCAAAATATTCTTATTTAACATCGGATCCAACGTCTTTTAAGAACGCCATGAAATCTCTCGATAACGACAAATGGATTGATGCTGTTGAAGAAGAACTTTCAAACATTGAACATCATCAGGTTTGGGAAGATATGTTCGACATTCCCAACTCATTTCTACGTACTCTGTGGGTGTTTAAAACAAAACCAGCAACTCTCTCCTCCGATGAAAGAAAAAAAGCTCGACTATGCGTGCAGGGCTTCTTACAAGAAGAAGGCGAAGACTATGGAAACACCTTCGCGCCAACTGGCAAATTCACCACACTTCTGGTTATGCTCATGTTTGCAATTGATAAGCAGCTACCAATTCGACAATTTGATGTGAAAAGTGCCTTCCTATATGCTCCGCTCAAAGAAGAACTATTCATAAAAACTCCTGAAGGATCTTCAAGAAAAGCACCTTTCCTGCGGCTGAAGAAATCCCTGTACGGACTCAAGCAAGCTCCCGCGAATTGGTATGAAACACTCACGTCCTGGTTTGAAAGTATCAATTACTATCAGTCAACTGCCGATCCGTGTCTGTACATTCATCACGACAAAAACTCTTTTATTTTTTTTCATGTCGATGATCTGATTGTGGTAGGAAGTGTCGAAAAATTCGAAGAACTTTTTCTACTGCGATTTCCAAACTCGTCAGCTCATGATCCGGATACTCTGCTAGGAATGGACGTTCACAAGTCCGAAGATGCTATTGCACTCTCCCAACAAAAGCTGATCGACAAGGGATTGTCAATGCTTGGCTTAACAGACTGTAAGCCTGTAAGCACTCCGCTGTCAGTCGGTGTTCAACTCAAGCCGGCGACTGACGAAGAAAAAGAAGAGTTCGGTAAACTGAATATCAATTTTCAAACGTTCACGGGGATACTCAATTATCTCTCATGTAGAACACGACCTGATTTGGCACCAGCGGTATCCATTCTTTCAAGCTTCAACAATGATCCAGGCATCAATCACTGGAAACAACTGATACACTGTTGGAAATACGTCAAAGGAACTCAACATCTTCAGTTAACACTGCGTCCTACATCGGATAATTTGAATTCCATTCAACACTATACCGACGCGACTTGGGCAGACGAAATAGAAACACGCCTCTCAAGAAGCGGATTGATATGTTTTTGGAAGGAATGTCCCGTTGCCTGGAACAGCAAACGGCAAAGAAACATTGCTTTATCCTCCACCGAAGCCGAACTCAACGCTTTGTCAGATGGGGTCCAAGAAAATCAATGGATAAAATTTTTAGTTGAAGAGCTGTGGAATGAAAATTTAGAACCCTCAACATTTCATATTGATAATCGGGGTTTAGATGAAAAAATCAAGAATTTTGGTTCTAATTCAAAAACAAAACATCTCGATATAAAAATGAAATGGCTAAGAAACTTGAAGAAGAAGAATGAAATTACCGTCACATTGATTCCATCCGAAGACATGATAGCTGATACTCTAACGAAACCAAGTAACGCTGAGTCCCTTAATCGTCTCAAAGAAAGATGCTTCTTGGTTCATTACTCCCCAAGTTGAGGGGGGTGTTGAAACTTGTGCTCTCGAAGAATGCTCTCTCTGCGCGCGCACGCTTGACTTCCGCTATCATCAAGACAAACCTAATCGATCCCTCAAAAAGGATCCAACCGTTACACTCCTCATGGTTGTCGACTCATGAGCAAGTCATATGCTCCTCATCTTCTCGACCTCAATCATCCTTCCTCTCAATCTCACTATTGGCTACACTCTCATTCGATCTCGACCTCGGAGCAGCTTTAACTCGGCCAGCCTTTCTAGCTGCCAACTTGGTGAGAAATGCACCGCATAGCATTTCTATCTTCATCTTTCTTTTTTATCATTCATTCTTGTTGTACTAATCCTTTCATTGTCTCTTTCAGTAGTGCCACTTCAAAGATTGATCACTATTATTATTATTATCTTTATCTTAGTGTTAGACCTGTTCACAGGGTTTGTTATTCCAAAACTTCTCTACTCGACATTGATTAAGCACTAACAATTATTTGATCATAGCTTTCCTATATCTACTTCAACATCACTCTATAAATTGTTCATCGTCTCTCTATAAAAAAATATTAAATCACTCAGATATAGGGTTTGTTATTTCTCTTTCTCTTTTAGTTATCATTCTGTTTCTTACATTGTTTTTCTTTAGCTCTCTGGTCTTTGTTTTCCTATAATAAAAAGTCAGGTTCTTTAGACTTGACAGGGATACATTTAAGCAGATTTGAAGAGAGAATCAAAAAAGAAATTGATTCCCACCTGAAATCTTGTTGTGTCTAAATTAAATTATGTGTTAGGTTGAAATTTATTGAGACAGAAATGAGAGATATAGTCTATATCAAAATGATAGGAGGTCGAAATGGTGATTCTCAAATGGATATTAACATATGTGGGGGAAAAAATGATCCTACACCTGGAAAGTGTTTCCTGATTCCAACTAGGGAATTCAATTTGATTTTAGAAAAATCTATATACCATATTTATGAATGTGCAATGTGGCGCCAAAATTAATGGAATAATCTTTTGTTGATTTTTTGCAGAATTCAAGGCCCATGTTCCATAGATGCTTTTTGATAGGAGATTTTTACACTTGTGTTCTTAGTTCAACTTGCACTTACCATAATTACAAATAATCTGATGAAGGAAAAAGAATATTATATCACTGTTTTTCTGAAACTTGTGAGCATGGAGGAAGTAAAAAAAATGGGGAAACCAATGCCATATTGGCTTCAAATTGAATAGCTGATGGGTACAAAAGAATCATTCTAAACAATGCAAGGTTTCAACATAGACAAGGAATATGTAATAAGAATTTTGTTCCTTTTCAACAGGAAAAGTTGAATTTTTCAACTTAAATTTTGCAATAAATGGCTTATGATGAATCATGTTGTTTACTTCAAGTTGATTATCAAGATTGGTTTTATTTCCATGTTTAATCCCAAAATATCAAATTTATACAAAATAAAATATTAGTTGTGGTTGAATGACTGTTCAACAATTGTACCAGAGTTGAAAACCACAAGGAGTTCATGTTAGCCATGTTGTAAAGAATATTTTTGAAACCTTGAATTTCACTTGATCAAGCTACTTGTTTTTTTTTTTTTGATTTTGAAGCTTGTGCATATCAGAAATTCAGCTTCCAAGGTGTTGGCAGTGGGGGTGGTGGATCTCCTGGGGTGATGTATGCACTTTTCAAATATAACTGGCTTATTTCAGAGTTCTATGGTCATGTTTTCCAAGAACTTTAGTAATAGATAAACCATGGTTGGATATAATTTTCATCCAAGATCAAACTATAGTCTCCATTTCACAAATTATAATCTGTTTGATTTTATTATGAGCTGTCATTGATTAAACATTGGTTGTAATAAAAAGAATTTCTTGCCTCAGAAATTTCTATAAAAACAATTGGATCTTTTGATTTTTTTTTTGAAAACTCCTCTGATGTATCATTATACATTGGTGATACACAATAGATAGGCATGGAGATAACATTGGTGCACACCAAGGATACATAGTAGATAGAGGTGGGATAAGTGGGGGATATAGAGAAGTCACCTCCATGGAGGTTCCAACTTTTTTTTCCTGGTGAGAGAATATGACATATGGGGGAATGATAAATCCATTCACTTTCTGTGTGGATATTTATGGGGATATCCATACATATACACATAAAAAGGGCATAGAGCCCACACACCTTTTTTATGTGTATAGGTATGGGTATACCCCATACCTATACATTTTTTTTTCAAAGAATTTTATGTGGGCAAACACAGATCTGTGTTTTCTTAAATAATCCTGCTCTAACTTGAACCAGAGGGATCCTCTCAAGTCAAGAGAAATTTGTTTCTCTCAGCCTGAGGGCTTCTCTGGTCCACATGTGTCTCTCAACCTGAGGATATTCCTCTGGTTGAGAGACATATGTGTCTCTCAACCGGAGGGACTCCCCCCAGTTGAGAGACACACATGACTCTCAATGGTTGTGGAACTCCTCAAGGATCAGGAAAGAGGTTGAAGGGGAAATAGACAAAAAATATAGTAAGTAGGAGATGTTGAAACTAAAGGTTCTAATGAGGCTTCCCTTCTTGACTATAGTTGAGGGGAAAAGATTTCAGTAAGAAAAAGAAAGAAAAGAGGTTTGGCTAAATTTCTACTAATCCTTAGCAATCCATACCTTTTCACATACATTTATTAAAAAATCACATATATCTTTACATATAAGTCATTATTAGGGGGTATCAAATGTTACAAAATCCACCATTATCTAATCAACTGGTTTTGAAAATTCACCATTTGTAAAAACCATGAATATCCATGTAAAAGTGTTCAGAATTCTCAAAAGTGGAATTTTGTGGAAAAACCTAATTCAATGGTTTTGATTGTGGATTTCTTAACATTTGATACCCCATATTATTAAAAAATCAGATTCTACATATAACATTACCCCTATTCACCCACTTACTGATTTCCCCTTGGTTCAGTAGTTATTAACATTCAACTTTAACCACTAATACAGCACCATAGGATATTATACAAGGTGTTGATTTATAAATAAATAGTTTGTACATAAATATATATATTACATACATTAAATTATTTCATACCCACTTTGGTTAAGGTTGCACACCACACCCATTTATATTACATTGTCACATCCTCTGTCATGTTCATCTTCTTGGTTACTAGTTACATTACATTCCTTATATTCATATTTTACTAGCTACATTGGCTCATCATTCTTCACTACTCTATGGTGCTGTATAAGTGGTAAAACTATGTCAGACATTGAGACAATTGGCCCACATGTCTCCAAAATAATACAAGTCACATAA
Source organism: Puccinia hordei (assembly GCA_007896445.1). NCBI lineage: Eukaryota > Fungi > Basidiomycota > Pucciniomycetes > Pucciniales > Pucciniaceae > Puccinia > Puccinia hordei. The sequence goes on from RDRW01000086.1 coordinate 409,677, forward strand.
CCCAATGGTTAAGGACTTGTGTTTATAAAAAAAAAGGGGAATAAATTGAACTAAGTAAATTATCTTAAATTTGCAAGTTCAATTCCCATAAGACTCATAATTTTGTATTTATTTTATATAATATTTATCTTTTTAATAAACTAACTAATATTAAGAAATTCTAATTTACGGAGAGATTAATATCTCTCCATGAATTTACCCTTAAATATTACAATTTGTTTATGTCTCCTACAAGGAGACTATTATCTTGAATTACCCCATGTAATACAAAATCTTTGAGTTATTACATTGGGGTAACATATTGTGTAATATTTAAATGGGCTGAGATTTCCTTCTAAAGGGAATTTCCCCAGATTATTACCATACAAACCTGCCTACCTTACTATTGTTTTAGTGAGTGGGGTTTTATATAATCATCCAAACCAACCTTTCTATTTATCCCTTATCATCTTTCCTAGTCACTAGAATCTTTGTTCAAGTGACTAGAAGTCCTCTCCCACTCTCAGGGAGTAGTTGAGGCAATTGCACTGAGCTACTATATAGCCATGTTCCCTTGTTAAACACAAGGGTGCCAGCTTCTCCGCTTTCAGCGTAGAGGAGCTTATTTCCACTGGTCTTACAGACTATAGTGTGGCCCTAGATACAGGTTGTAATACTGTATACAGTATCATTACACATATCTGATATTCAACCCCGCGTCACTTAAGAGACGGGGGCTGACAGGCTATGTGGTTGTAAGTGTCAATTTTATAATAATGATAATAAATACTAAACCAATGGGAAATCAGGGGTACTGTAAGTGAGTGACTAGGGGTAATGTTATACATAGAATCTTATTTTCTAATAACAATGAATTATATGTAAAGAGACATGTAATTTGTTAATAAATGTATGTGAAAAGGTATGGATTACCACAACATGTAAGGCTATTCTTGGCTTCCCTGGCCAAAGAAGAAACCACAAGATGCATTGCCAAAAGAACCAATGCAGAAAATATATACCTCAACAGAGAAATTAGAATTTGGAAGAGAGTTTTTTTATAGAATGTACAGAATCACCAATGAAGTAGAACCCTGAGTAAGTACCAGATCAATTTCAAAGGCCTCAAAAGTGAACTCATCAAGGTGAATTTTTGTTGGTCTGTTTTCAAGGAAATCTGCTAAAGTAAGATCAGTATTGGGTAGGTGGGGCATTTCAGGTGAAAGAGATTGGATGAGTCTAGGGGAGTGCACAGACGTTTCAGAAGACTTTAAATAAAGGAACAATGCAGTCACGATTTTTCCTTCTCTCCATTTGGCCTTGACCCAATTCTCAAACATGAAAAGGGCATCTCTGGTGCCAGACCCTTTCCTGCAACCAAAATGGCCTGCAGCTAGGACACCAGCATTCTCTTCCCACGCCATGAGTTGTTGGGTAATGATTAATTTGAGCAGCTTTTCCATTATCCTCAGGAGTGCAATGCAATGCACCAAGGGACAAGAGGGACAGAAAAGAACTCAAGCAGCTCATTTGCAATACCATCAATCCTGGGGGCCTCCTTGGGGATGATCCCGTTGATTGCATTGAGTACCTCTGCATTGGACATTGTGGGGTAGCTGAAAAATCTAACACCCGGAAGGCACATGTAAGGAAGACTGGAGTCATCCCGGAAAAACCCATCTTTCTCTCCAGAAACCCTAAGTGTTTGTTTGACGTGATCGCCGAACTCTACAGGCTAAACTTGACCACTACCGCTTATGTTCAAAACCATTACTTCGTTCATTGTGCTAATACTCACATTGTTAAATATCCGCTTGTCTGACAATTTGAGCCTGGGTTCCTCCACACCCTGATGTCAAAATATCTCAAATCTAGTATGACATCTCTTGATTTGTTTCACTTGGCTAAGTCTGACTCTGGTTAATTTTAGTTTTATAGCCTGGAGTTTTTTTTTTTTAACAAACTTCATCTGCTATTAATAATTTCAATGTCCATCTCTTTCTCCTTTCCTCCCAGTGCCAATCTGCATTTCAATGTTAATAATCACCTGAATCAAGCTTCCGAGTTCCTTCTCAATTCACGTTGACTCTTTTCCCTGTTTGGGAGGTCAAGAAAGAAGAAAAACAAACCTATCAATGTTTTTTTTAGTTAACGCTGAACAGATAAACTTGATTGGTTTGATATCTCAATGAATGCCAAATTTTAATTGAGTAGTAATGAAACGCGAGTCTCTAGGTCTTATTGGTTCTGGGCGCTGCCCAGGTACCGAATTATCTTGCCCACTCGCTGCCCGGAACGCAGATGTATCAATTTGGGAGGGGAAGGCAGTAAAAAGATGAGTTTTTTTTGAAAACATCTAGGCCATGTTGGATCATGATAAGATCAGTTCTTCTAGATTAACAACCGAGAAATTATGGGTTCGGTCAGATCCAGATATATCCTAGCAATGAAGTGACGAAAAACCAGAAAGAGTTTGATTGAAAGATGGTCATGTTCAACCGCCGCGTATGGATAAAATTTCGTCATGTTACCATTCAAGTGATGTCTAGATTATTGAGACAAGTGATGTGAGATGCAGGTCATCATTGAAAAAAAGGGCTGGGATGTAGAAGGGTGAGACTGTGCGTGTGTGTACTTTTGTGAGTTGATGTATGAGATTGGAATCATCTTCAATTAGTACTCATGTTTACCATAATATTAGTGCAGGTCTTGGATTGATGTTGGTGTAAGGTGTCAGAGATAGGGAGAGGCAGAGGTTGAGATATGTATCGATTACAGTCTTGCGATTTACAACATGAAAGAAGCTGTGTTTGATCTATTGTTCACCGAAGATGCACTTCTCCTCCTCGTACCACCCGTCGATTGGCGCTGAGCTAAAACCGAAAAAAAAGCCGAGGCAGAGGACTTGTTAGCATATAGAATTATTATAATTCAGGAAAGATGTTGATGAAATTTGATGTTATGGAGACACGAAAGAGGAGGGGAGAGAAGAAAGAGAGAGAGAGAGAGAGACGGACTTGACAAGAACAAAAGGCGACGAGACAAGCATATACAATGGCCGAAGCAAAACAGACTCGAGCCACTTTCCTCCCATTCTCGGGGGACTCGGTTGATCCCATCAAGACGTGTGCGTTATTCTCAAATGCGACGCCGAGTGAGACGAGGAAGACAACCCCGATCACGGAGAGAACTGTGCAACAACTAGCTGTATAAATTGTTTCATTTTTGTTTATCATTTTGGATGTTGATTGTTATAATTTATTGGTATCAGTTATAAGATATTTTAAATTCAACTTCAGATCAGTATGTTCATGGAAATGTTCTTGTAGGTACGCTTACCTAGACCAGGACCAACGATTGCGACGGAGACCATGATGCGTCTTGGATGTGAAGTCTAACTATGGTTGTCGTATTTTGGGCTAGGTTTGGTTTGATTTTACGATTTGGCGTGGGCTCGTACTTGGCGCTCCCGGCATACACTCTCGAGTCGATCCGGGGGGACCGGGTTGATCCGGAATGCGGATATCTACTACGAACCGGATCATTTGAGACATTTATTTTTAGATTCAATTCTTCATAAAGAAATATCAAGACTATCCAATAATCTGGCTCGATTCTCAACTTGTCATATGTACAACTGATGGGTCTTTCTAAGTTTTTGGAAACTAATTGTATTCAAACAAGATTTCTCTGGAGTGGCCTCAGTTGATCATGTGCTGCTGATTTTCAGACAAACTTTATGAAAATTGTTTTGCTTATTTTGGGGATGTTTTGAAGATTTAGTGGGACTTAAAGTGAAAGTGTCCAGATGGGCTAAATTGTCAGGTAAATGTCTTAAATAATATAAATAATTAAATATCTATTTAAATATTTATTTATTTATGTTGTATCTATCCAGTATCTTCTCTCTCCAACCTCCCTCGCCTTGAAGTTTAAATCAAGATGGTAACCAATCAAACCAAAGTTTGGGTAGGTACGTGTTAGAGAATCCTCAGACTAAATCACACTTTTAAATCACCCACACTCACAACAACTCACGATCTTCTTAAACCGCCGCCTTGGAACTTGTTATAGATGGGTAAGTTTCTTGAGTCCCTAATTACTGTCTGACATCTATTAACTAACTATACCGAAGATTGTGCTTGCTAACAAGTTTTGGTTCTGGTGCAACAGATGTTTCGAGTATGTAGCATACCATCCCATCTTCGAAGACTTGAGTTTTCTCTCTTTGGGATTGATTCCCTTCGTTTCATCTTGTCCAACAGTTTGTTCCATTATGGCCATGCCAATGCGATCCGTCAGAGCCGAGGTGAGTGAACACTCAACTCGGCTATCGAAATTTGAGAACAGCTTCAACTCTAACTTACTAATTTGTAAATGCAATTTTTAAAAGCAATGGCGGATTGGCTAGTGGCAGGATGTCATTCGGATGAGGCGATTTCTGAAAATAAAGGTCCACCTGTGATCACTCAATCTGAAAGGTATGTCATCTTCTTGGATTGATTGAAGGTGAAAGACGAACAGAAAGAAAAAACGATTGTCTCATCCAGGCGATGTGTTTGTGATGATATCTTAGGGTCAAGCTGCTCAAGGGATGTAGATGGGTTGATGAAGTGATCTCAGACGCACCCTATACGACTCAAGTCGACTTCATTGCCCGATATGGGATCCACTTCGTTGCTCATGGGGACGACGTGACTACGGACGCCGACGGCCTGGACAGCTATCGGCTGGTCAAGGAGGCCGGACTTTATCGCCAGTTTCCCCGTACGCCAGGGGTCTCCACCACCGACGCACTGGCGAGGATCTTATCACCAGAATCCAATCCATCCACATCCGATCCAACACTAAATAAAAGTCTGCCCATCAACCTATCAGTCCTTAACGCCTTCTTGAGCTCAGCCTCCTCGGAAACTCCTCCTACTTTAAAAGTCTTGAAATCAACGGCTACCGAATCCTCATCAGTCCATGAACCTACCCCCCAGGCCGACGGTCACACCCTGGCTCTCGTCCGTCAACTGGAGCGTCCAGCGGTTTACCTTCACGGAACTTTTGATCTCTTTTCCTCTCGCGACCTTTTTCAACTTCAAAATGCCTGCCAGGATGGGAAACTGGATTTGCTCGTCGGAATTTGGAGCGACGATGTAACTCGTCCTCTCCTACCTCAGTCTCAGGGGTTTTCTTCTTCTTCTTTGTGGTTCAGATGCTGTCCAGTTTACCTTTTTTCTGTTCGCCCACTTTCTGCATACAGGATTCACACGATAAACTGGGAAGGAAATGTATCTGGAGCTTCCAAGAAAGGGCCCTTGGGGTCTTACAATGTCGGGTAAGCAATCAACATGATGTACTCTATCCGTCTCCCCTTGGCTCCTCGCGCAGAATCCAAATCTCACCTGCCGACTAACTTCTCTTCAAACCCACTTGTTTAAAAAAAAGTTTGTAACAGGCCTTGTAATCCCAGCCATCCCGTCCAAAGAGCTCCTCAAACTTCAATTAGAGATCCCCGCCCACACACTTTCGACAACATCCATCATTCAAGAGTCAAAGTTTTGTCCGGATTCGTCTGCCGAAACGATCGCTTCGATCTTAGACCGCAAAGAAGAATTCCTCGCCAGACAGAAACGCAAATTATCCAAATCGATCTTGGAAAATCAGCTGGAAAATCAGAATTCAGTCAATCAGTCCTAACACCAATGGTAGATAAATCATTATTATGTCAAACAAACGTTCAACACTAGCAATGCCGAACAATTTCTTATTTCAGCAAACTTACACATGTTATTGTCTTAGTAAATCTTTGATGACAATTATAACCGCATGTTCATCTTGGCATCCATCTATACTTTCACTCACAGGTCTATTTTGCATGACGAACTTTCTGTCCGAAACGAAGTGAAATTGGAGATTTACTCAAGTATTTATCTTGAATCTGCCAAAGATTGTTTTGTCGGACAGGTTCCGGCCTGGTTATCAACCTGGCTATATGTTCAGCGTAACTTGGAACTCCCAAACCTTGACCGTCTTTGGCAGAGATAGATGATGCTCAAAGTGCAATCGTTACCTGAGTCATACATTGTGTTACCCTGCAAGGAATCTACATAATGTAATTGCCAGAGTCGTACCACATCACTCAGGATAACAAACCAACGTTAGCCTTTCATGTGTGGACATGGATCTGAGTGCTGCTCAGCCTCTTTCTGCTGGGATCACCCCTAATACCTCTGACAAGGAGAGTCGTGAAGACTGGCTGCTGCCAGCGCTTTGCCCCCAAAGGGCTGAACGTCACCAATTGGATGCAACCAACTACCCATTGGACCATCTCCACCGTGGAGTCGCCATCAAGGTTGTAGACAACCTCATGGTCGGGAGGCAGGGAAAATAAAACCTTATGGCCGGGGGAGACCTACCTACACACCCAAATTGGGAAGTTTCAAGCCCCCATGTGTGTATAAAATCCCCAGAAACACACTCCCGCATAGCATGCAGGCACCAAAGCCCACAAAAATCTTAATGATTAATAAAAAGCACCTCAGTACCCTACATATGTTACATATGTAAAAAGGGTACTGGGGTGTCATGCAACCAACCCAACGTACAAAGGGGGATTTGGCTGATTGAAGTGCAAGGTAACAGGAGAAGAAGTCAAGGATAATCTTTGAGGATGTGTCAAAGGAGTTCAAAGCTAACTTCAAAGATGAAGCTATGACTTGGCTGGATGAACTCAGTAGGACTCAAAAGGCAATTAGGGTGATGGCTGATTGGAAAAGGTAATGTAAAACAATATTATATTAATTAAGTGAAGAAAGAAAGAACGTAGAGAAAGTACAAGTGCTTTTATTGGAAATAGTTGACATTAGGGATTTGTTCAAAGATGAATGAAATAAGTAAGTACTTGGAGTTAGAGTTACATGAGTATCCAAAGAAGTCAAAATGAAAAGCATAAAAAAGAGATGACAAATGATTCAAGTGTGAAAATGAAATTTCCAGGCGCATGAGGGTAAGTGCAAGGCTAGTTGAAAAGTTTAAGTGCCAGGCAGAATTTCAAAGCAGACAAGCTAGTCCGGAAAAGGGGTGATGGAAAAGTGTCAAGAAGCTGTTGAGTCACCAGAAAAGGGAATCCTTTGAATCAGGGACCAGATAGGGTAATTGTCAAAGATGAGGTTTGAATGTCCACCTGAGTTGGTGTCATGCATTTGGATAAACAAAATTTCAAAGCTGAATATTGCATTTGAAGTTCAATGAATAAGTAATGTGCTGAGGCTGAGATGTTGTGGCGTGAAATGGGGGTAAAATCAAGCCAAAATATAATATGGGAATAAAGAAAAGTATTATTCCTATACAAATAAAGTTTAAAGAACATTGAAAATTAATACTGTGGCTTATTATGTGGTAAAATCCCACAGAATTAATCCACAATTATTAAACACATAAATACTACAAGTATACCAAGAAGCCTTAGTATTATCTTATAAAAACATACATCAATTTAGTAATTACAATATTATATATGGTGACTGATACTCAAGGATCAAGCCTCTTTAGCATCAACAGCTCACTGCCAGAATAATTGCCCAGGATGAAGTTATCCCAGTTCAACTGGGATGCACTGAACCAATTTAAACTTGGTTGACATCAACTGATGAAAAAAAATCCAAGGGACCCCCCTTGGTTTTAGATTTCATTGTTTGAGGTCAAAATCTACTTTGAATTGGTTGGGTGCATCCTAGTTTAACTGGGATGAACTATTAATATTGTTTATTATGTAGCATACCTCCATCTCTGAGCTGTACTTAAAAAAAAACTTTGGTGCTCTCATATTGGATGCTGCACATTGGAAACAATATTGAATAAGATCATCCCTGAACTTTATCAATAATGCAACAATAAGTGTGTGAGATACAAAAATTTTCACATTGGTGTAAAATAAACTGTGGGTAATTTTTGTGCTTAATTATCCATCACTTGATTGTATATTGAGCTGAATTGATCATCTAGCAAAAACTTTTGTAGAAATATTTGTATCTTATAACGTTGTAATTTACTCAGGTATAGACTTAAGCAATAAATGATTCTTTGTGGTTTTTAGTATTGGAATGAAATTTTTGGAAGACAAAAGAAGGGAGTGGAATTTATGTTTGTACAAGTCTGAATGCCTATTTAAGGTTTTTTGTATCCCTACCACAACTTCTGAGTGTACCTGATTTTCTAGCATCAAGATTTTAGCTTTGATTTTTTTTTGTGATATGTCTACCATTCATTCCTATTGAATTTTGTTTCAACCTGACTGGTGTTGAGATTATATATTTAGTAGGTGCAGAAAGTGCTCATCCAGACCAAAAATTTAGAGTAGGGAAGAAGGCTGAGGAAAGCATTAGGTGGACATTTGGGTTGGATATCAGTTGATGAAAATATCCAAAAGCATGGTATCTAAGAGATTACATGAGGTGAATGGAGAGATGGGAAACCAGTGGGCTTATGATAATGTAATCTAGGGCTTAACTTATTACTAGTTGTACTCTCTTATTTTCTGTATTCTCTCTTTTCTTTTTCTTCATCACTTTCTGTTTCCTTCTCATCCAGGTCTGAGCTGTTCCTCCTCCAATTCTAGGGGGTTGATGGGAATGCATGCTGCACACCTGTAGATGGGTGTGCAGTTTGCACACCCATCTAGAGGCTTGCAAGACCGCCACAGATGGGTGTGTAGCCGCACACCTGTCAGGAGGCTGCCTCCTCAACCAGAGGGATTCCCTCCAGGCGAGGAGGCTACAACCTCTGCAACTGGGGGGAATCCCTCCAGCCAAGGAGGTTGTATACAACCTCCTTGACCGGAAGGACTCCCTCTGGTTGAGGAGGCTATACAACCTCCTTTACCGGAGGGAATCCCTCTGGTCAAGCAGGTTGTATAAAACCTCCTTGGCTGGAGGGATTCCCCCCAGTCAAGGAGGTTGTAGCCTCCTGACGGGTGTGCGGCTGCACGCCCATCTGTGGCGGTGTTGCATGCCTCTAGATGGGTGTTCAGCACGCACACCTGTCAAAAAAGGGTGTGGATTTATCATCCCCCCCCCATTCTATCCCAGGGCGCTGACACCTAGTCATCCCATGCCAAAGGTTATTATTAAATGTTCTCTCTTAGTGTGATTTATCTCTATCTTCTTTCTTCTCCCCTCTAGTGCTAATGAATGATGGATTTCTGGTTCCTTCTCATCCAGGTCGGGCGTTGATAGACGCACGCCAACAGCATACGCCAACGCCAACCCAAACGCCAATTTTTTTTGGCGTGCGGGGCCTACACGCCAATTTTTTTTGGCGTGTAGGGTCTACACGCCAAAAAAAAGGGTGTGTGAGACCCGCACGCCAAAAATGGCGTGTGGTTCCCACACGCCATTTTTTTTGGCGTGTGGGCCCCGCACGCCAAATAAAATTGGCGTGTAGGGCCCGCACACCATTTGTTTGGCGTGCGGGTCCCCCCTCGCTCATGTAATCAAATTGGAGGGCCAATTTGATTACGTGAGCGAGGGGAGGACTTCCTCCCGGCACGAGGCTGTATAACCTCTTCAGCCGGGAGGAAGTCCTCCCGGCTGACAAGGTTATACAGCCTCGTGCCAGGAGGAAGTCCTCCCGGCTGACAAGGTTGTATAACCTCGTCAGCCGGGAGGGGGCTCACTCACGTAATCGAATGGGCCCTCCCATTCGATTATGTGAGCGGGGGATATTGCATGCAATATCCCCCCACACGCCAAACAATTGGCGTGTGGGACCCGCACGCCAATTGTTTGGCGTGCGCTCTCACACGCCAGACAATTGGTGTGTGGGAGCGCACACCAAACAATTGGCGTGCGGGCCCTACACACCAATTTTATTTGGCGTGCAGGGCTCACATGCCAAAAAAAAAATGGTGTGTGGTTCCCACACGCCATGTTTGGCGTGCGGGTCTCACACGCCCTTTTTTTTTGGCGTGTAGACCCTACACGCAAAAAAAAATTGGCGTGTAGGCCCCGCACACCAAAAAAAATTGGCGTGCGGGTTGGCGTGGGCGTACGCTGTTGGCGTGCGTCTATCAACGCCCTGGTTAGCCAGCTGCAGAGCCCTACTGAGTCATGAGGGTGTGGTTTCTTGGTAGGGTAACCATCACACTTGCTGACCTCTCCGCAGTTGCGGAAAAGTTAGCAAGACAATGGTGGATGCTCTTATTGTGTCTACTGCCCTGCATCATCATGTATATAGTCTATGGCTGCCCGCGCTGATCTGGCCCTCTTCTCTTCTTCACCGAGTTGAGGGACCAAGACCAAGTGCTACCGTGAGCTGACAGCAATTGCCGGGCACGCCATGGAGCTGTCGCGGATTCGCTCCTACATAACATGTTGAATCTAGTTTCACAAGGTTAGGGTATGCTCATAGCTAAATCCATAGTTTTTTTAACACGGCATTCCAGGCTTGACACCGGTGTTGGTCCTAAGGCTGTACCCCGGGGTTTGGGACGGGATTTTTGTCCATCCCGCTCCCCAAATCTGAAACCACCTGGGTAAACCCCCACTCCCCGGGTGGTGACCATGTAAATATAAATTATATCCGCCAATTCTGGATATCAAAGTTCAGACAATAACTTCTACGGCTATGACTACGAGTACGGACCACGGTTAAGTTCCCTTTCCCCTTCCACCAGAATCCGCCTCCTACCTCAAAAATATGAAGCGCAAACGCCAAGTTTCATGGCCACCATCAAGTTCTAGACAAACACCAGCTCCTTCCGCAATCGACTCAGCCGGAGCCCAACTCATTGAGCTAAATACCAACAACAACAACATTCATGCTGACGAACAAACTAAAACCAACATTACCGCAGGCCCAACTAAGCGTAGTTGGGTTTGGACTCACTTTAAAGAAAGACCTGATGGATCCAAGGCTGTATGTCAAGTTCAACTTAAGGATCGGCTCTATGGCTCAACGCTGAAGAAGGACTGAAGCGGCAGTACTAAAAATTTCCACGAATACCTCTCAAAGGTGCACCACTTGGTTGATCCCAAGTTAAGCAAAAAGATTGAAGAATCCCAGTCGGATTTTTGTTGATCAAAATTATCAGCTCGTTGATTTAACGATTTCAATCCCTCATGTGATTGGTTAGTGATCCCTTTTGATTGGTTGAGGTCAACCTACTTTAAATTGGTTTTTTTACATCCTAGTTTAACTGGGATGAACTCAACCTAGGCAATTATGCTGGCAGTGATTGTTGAATTCGCACAGCCAAACCTTTGTGATACTGGCACCAAATTCACATGCCTCAAAATCAATGTCTCAACCTGATGGAACTCGACATTCCACATGTTCCAGCGGGCAATAGATCTTCAACCCTCATGTGCTCATTTCTGCCGTGACAGTCCTGAAGTCGCCAAGTTTGATTTATCTCGAGCCAAGTGGACTCAAGCCGCCAACATCATGAAATTACTCTCTCCTCTCAGCAATGCGACTGAGATCATCTGCGGATCCAAGTTTCCAACTTTGAATAAAGCACTCCCCGTCTACATTGTCCTTCTCAAGAATCTGAAACACATTCAATGAGGGCTTTACAATCAAGCTCAACTCATCCAGCCTGCACTCTTGATCATCAACAAACTCGAACAATACCTTGTTGATGCACTAGAGAAGCCGGCATACATCTGTGCGATGATACTTGATCCCTTGTTTAAAACCTCATTCTGGAAGAAGAATGAGGCTTTTTATTATAAAATTGCTAAAGAAAAGTTAAACCAACACCAGACTGTACACAATATGTTAGAATAAATAGAATGGAGCCTATTGAAGAAAGGAAAAATGATCATACCACGAGGACAATTAAGAGAGTTTTAAGGTACCGGATAGGCGATGAAGGTCAGAAGTTTTTAGAGAGGACTGGTGAAGAGTGTGAGACAAAAGGCAAGAAGGCATCAAGCAGAAAAGAAGAAAAGAGAAAGAGAGAGCCGAAAAAGAAAAGAAATACAAACTGGAGAAGATTGATTAGAGACAATATTATCAGAGCGAAGAGGAGAAGAGAGGGAGTACTGGACTGCGGTCTTGAGGAGCAAAGATAGAGAGTATGATGTCAATTTCTTTATCTTGAGGGATGATAAGCTGTCGTATTACATTACACCAAAAGCCCTGTTGCTGTCCTGATTTTGAGAGTTCTTGAGTTCTTGATGAGTGACAAATGTTGATGAGAGAGAATGAAGATCAAGATAGATTGAAGATCTTGGTTCTTTCGAGGCTTCTCCAATTCAGGTGAGTGAGAGCTATCTGGATGATAAGCCCCCTGGCACCGAGTTGAAGGGTTAAGCTACGGCGAATGACTCGAATGACTTTTCAACACCCCTCCTTGCTTGATGTTGACAGAGCAGAGAAACACTCTTCTTGTAGCTTGAGGATTGACAAGTGAGGTGCCGCCTTCGTGATCGCGTCCGCTAACATTTCTTCTGATGATACTAACTTGACGTCGATTTCGTTGTTTTTGTACTTAGTTCGCAGCCCCTTTACCTTAATGTCTAAGTGTTTCGTTTTTGAATTTGCCCCGAAATGCTTCAATTTTTCCAGAAGCCCCTTGTTATCGATGTGGAAAAGTGTCGGTTTCAGCTGGTTTTTCCAGAGTTCCTCGATTAAGAACGTTAACCATTGATTTTCTTGTTCACCATCGGACAACGCGTTCATTTCAGCTTCGGTCGATGACATTGTTATATTTTTTTGCTTCTTGCTGTTCCAGAGTATTGGGCAAGACTTCCAAAAAGCTAACGACCCGCTCTGCGATATTCGCGTTTCTTGGTTGTCCGCCCAAGTCGCATCGGTGTAAAAGTTGATTTTTTCAGACGCGTCTTCCGGATTTGGTTTCAAGCTGAATTTGAAGTGATGTGTGCCCTTGAGATACTTCCAGACATGTAGAACCTCATTCCAATGCGAGAGGCCCGGTCGGTGATTGAACCTGGACAGTATTTAAACTGCCGCTGCTAGATCGGGTCTCGTCCTACACGAGAGGTAGTTGAGCATGCCGGTAAACGACCTGTAGTTAATACCCAACTTCAGAAATTGTTGGTGGTCTTCGTCCGTTGCCGTACCAAGTTGTACCGCTGGTGTCAGCGGTGTCTTGACATGTGATACCGTTTGCAAATTTAGGAGTTCCAAACCTTTTTCAATTAAGGGTTCATGAAAAAAAATCATGGAGTCCTTGTTTTGATGCATGAAGAGACAGGCATCTGATACCGACGGTAAGTAGTCCACCTCTTCAAACCAAGTGGTCAGCGTCTTGTACCAGTTCATCGGGGACTGTTTAAGTCCATACAGTGACTTATGAAGTTTAAGAAAAGGCGCCTTCCGCTGCGACCCTTCTGGTGTTCGGATAAAGATTTCTTCTTCAAGAGGTGCAAATAGAAATGCACTCTTGACGTCGAATTGTTTGATTGGCATGTTCAAGTCAATAGCCAAGACTAATAAAGTAAGCAGTGATGGAAATTTACCCGTCGGCGCGAATGTCTCAAAAAAATCCTCCCCTAAGGTCTGCATGAATCCTTGAATGCACAATCGTGCCTTTTGTTTTTCAGGAGACGACGTTGAAGCTGGTTTCGTCTTGAAAACCTACATGTGACGGAGAAACTTCTGCGGCTGCTCATGATGATCGCTCCAGACTTCATGTCCCTCAATATTATCGAGTTCGTCTTGAATAGCTCTCTTCCAGAACTCCGCTTTCTCCCCAGTTACTGCGTTTTTGAAGCCTTTTGGATCAATCGTCAGGTAAGAGTATTTTTGGGGTTTTACTTGAGCCGTCCTGTCTTGTAGAACCCTAACTGATGACGTGATGGCAGATGGAACAAGTTTTTCGATCAATTCTTCCTCATCTTGCTCAGACAATGATGAGTTGACTTCAATTGCTTCATCCGAGTTTCCTAGTTCAAGTGGGGGGATGGATTCAGGAGCCTCCTCATCCTTCACGACAACGCTTTCTTCTTCTTCTCGGAGATTTGGAGGAGCTTGAACAACATCCAATTTTTCTTCCACCGTCAGATCCTCCCAGTCGTCAACAGCAGTTGGCGGTGGCGAAAAATCCAGAAATGTGACATTCTTTGAGCTTACAATAAGTTCGGCTTCCGTCAGTGTTTTGTAAGACTTCAGCTCAGCGTCGAAGCCAATGAGTCTTCCGGATTCCCCCCTTGGCTCGAGTTTCCCCTTATGTCTATGGGTATAGACTACAACAGGGTTCCCTATAGGATGAAAGAAGCTGATGGGAATTCTTTTGTCCTTAAAGAGCTCATACGGCGACTTATTACTTCGATGGGTTGGTACTTGATTCATCGTTAGTGTACTCGCCCCAACAATTTCACTCCACAAGTTTTTCGGCAACTTGGAATCCAACAAGATTGTTCACAGTGACTCAAGGATTGTTTGATTGAACCTCTCAGCCAACCCATTTTGTTGGGGGGTGTGAGGATCCGAGAATCTCGGTTGGATGGCGTGCTTCTTGCAGTAGTCAGCCAGCTCTGAATTGGTGAATTCTGTGCCTCGATCGGAATGGATGATACTTGGGTAGTAACCGAATCGCTTAGCTTCAAGGTCTAGGAGTTGAGAGAGGACTTCAAAGACGTCAGATTTGGCTGCAATTGGTACAGCAGAGCAATATCGTGTAGCTGAGTCTACAATAGTGAGTATGTATTGATGTCGTTTGTAGGACACAGGATTAATGGGGCCAATCAAGTCGAGATGAATTTCCTCGAAAGGTTTTGATGCTCTAGACAAACAATGAGAGTAGACCGCTTTCGTGATTTTAGCCAAAGCACACGAGGAACATTTCTGTTTGGCTTTAACAGGAATTCCAAGCTTATGTCTGATCCGCCCATAGCTGATATGCCCCAATGCTTTGTGAATCCTTTCGGACGACGACAGAAAGGATTGTTGATGACATGGTGACAAGTCCAGAACAGGAAGGTTGTTGTGATAGTTCCCTTCGAAACACAGTTGATTGTTTTTGATAATAAAAAACTTATTGATTTCGAATTTAATATCATATTGTTGTAGAAGCAAGTGGCGAAGGGACAACAAGTTTGCATTGAGATTAGGAACCAATAGTACGTTATGAAAAACTATTTTTCTTCCTTGATATAAGACAGAGATTGAGCCTTTTCCTTCTATCTTCAAGGAATTATCGCCGCAACTCGTACTAATCATTCCACCTTCTGATTTGTCTAGTAGAGTGAAGAGTTGTTCATCAGCGACCATGTGAGAAGACGATCCGGAATCCAGAACGAAGAGATTGGGAAGATGATCAGAGAATGTAGAGAGGCTGACGTTGGTTCCTAGCGGCTTCTTGCCGTAGTACGGTCGAGGTGGAGGACAAAGTTCAGGGTGAAGCATCCAGCAGTGATCTTCAGGGTGCGGAGCTCGATTGTTGTGCTTTCCTGGGGAACAAAACATGCCTTCTCTAGACATCATTGAAACTGAGGTCGATTCGAGTTTAGCCTGACTAGAAATTTTTGAGTCGTTACGATGTATCTCCAGGTGGTTGAGCAGAGCCTCAGGCGTAATATCTTCACCTTTCTTAGAGTGGGTTATCGCCTGTTTGATGTTATCGAGGCTAGCAGGTAATCTTCTTAACAAATTGTAGGTGATGAGATCTGGTGGGAAAGTTATGCCTACGTCCTCCATCTTGGTAAGACAGCCGCGTACTTCTGTGATGAACTTGTCGATGCAATTAGCCTTGTATACAATGCTAAGGAATTGGTTGTATACTCTGGCTTGATTCGAAGGTTCCAAAGAAGCAAATTGCTTCGTAATCGCTTGCCAAAGGAGCTGAGTCCTCGGCATTCTGAGTTAACCACGTTAGTATGCGTTCCGGCAGAGATCTTGGACATGATGATAGCGCCAAGTATGATATTATCTTCTTCATCCAACGGGGGAGTTCCGTTATACATTTGAACCTTCACTTTTCCTAGTTTGAAGAGACTGGTAATGCGCGTTTTCCAGCTTGAGTAGTTCTCTTTGGTTAGGATTGGTATGGATTCGATAGTGGCCTTCATGACTGTACCGTTGATAGCGTCCATTTTGATTTAAGTTGTGTCTGGTTATTGGGTGGTAGCGATTCGACTGTTAATTGTATTATAAAATTGCTAAAGAAAAGTTAAACCAAAACCAGACTGTACACAATATGTTAGAATAAATAGAATGGAGCCTATTGAAGAAAGGAAAAATGATCATACCACGAGGACAATTAAGAGAGTTTTAAGGTACCGGATAGGCGATGAAGGTCAGAAGTTTTTAGAGAGGACTGGTGAAGAGTGTGAGACAAAAGGCAAGAAGGCATCAAGCAGAAAAGAAGAAAAGAGAAAGAGAGAGCCGAAAAAGAAAAGAAATACAAACTGGAGAAGATTGATTAGAGACAATATTATCAGAGCGATGAGGAGAAGAGAGGGAGTACTGGACTGCGGTCTTGAGGAGCAAAGATAGAGAGTATGATGTCAATTTCTTTATCTTGAGGGATGATAAGCTGTCGTATTACATTACACCAAAAGCCCTGTTGCTGTCCTGATTTTGAGAGTTCTTGAGTTCTTGATGAGTGACAAATGTTGATGAGAGAGAATGAAGATCAAGATAGATTGAAGATCTTGGTTCTTTTGAGGCTTCTCCAATTCAGGTGAGTGAGAGCTATCTGGATGATAAGCCCCCTGGCACCGAGTTGAAGGGTTAAGCTACGGCGAATGACTCGAATGACTTTTCAACACTTTTATTATTGAATATTACAACTCATCAGTCAATCACATCATGAAAACGTTTCAGAAAATTGACAGTGGCTCTGAGCAGAAGTATCAAGACAGCCATATTCTAGTTCAGCCTCCAACTCAACCGATAAACACAATACAATCTTCACCGAATACACCAAAGCCATCTCTTTTCTCATCTGAACTGTATGGATCTCCCAAGGATCCGGACGAGCTGCCCCAGGTTCAATCAGAAATTAGTCGTTACTTGAAAGAAGATCTTGAACGCAAGGGCTCAGAGACCCTCCAATTTTGGTCAAACAGAAGCAAGAATTTCCCCATCCTATCCAACATGGCCCGGTATTTTCTTAGTATTCCAGCCACAAGTGCAGCATTGGACAAGTCTTTTCCAAGGGTCGCCGCATTATCTCTTGGCAGCACTCATCACTCAAGCCAAAGAGCATTGAGGAGCTTCTGTGTCTTAAGGAGTGGCAGAGACATGAAAAGCTCATTTCTAATTGATTCATTTACATTTTCTCTTCTTATTTATTACTAAATCATAAAATAAGAAAAACATTGTTTTAATTTTCATTTTCTCTTCTTATTACTAACTCGTAAAAAAAAATAAGAAAAAAAAAAAACTTGTAAAAAAAAAGGGCATTAATAAAAAAACCCGGTTTTTCTGCGTTTACACCCGGTTTTCTGCGCAGCTGCAGCTGCGCAGTGCACCCGGTTTTCCGCGCAGGCACCCGGTTTTTTTTAATTTTTAATTTTTATGCAAATAGCATATGGAGGGCGGCATTTGATGCGCGTGACCCCAAAACAAATAAAATAAATAAATAGAACAAGGAAAATAAACAAAATAATATAATATAAAATGATATAGAATTAAATAAATAGAATAAATAGAATAAATGAAATGAATAAATTAAATAAATAAATTAAAAGCAAGAGACATAATTGCAAGTTAATGATTTATGAATAACGCAACCTCCCCAATCATCCTCATTCAATATTTTATTTAAAAAAAATAAAATAAATAAGTAAAACAAGTAAAATAAACAAAACAAAACAATATAGAATAAAATAAAATAAAATAAAATAAAATAAAATAAAATAAAATAAAATAAAACAAAATAAATGGAATAAATGAAATGAATAAAATAAATAAATAAATTAAAAGCAAGAGACATAATTGCAAGTTAATAATATATGAATAAATAATAAATGTAATAAAGTTAATAATTTATGAATAAATAATAAATGTAATAAACAACATGTAACACTCATCAAGTTAATAATTTATGAATAAATAATAAATGTTATAAAGTTAATAATTTATGAATAAATAATAAATGTAATAAACAACATGTAACACTCAAAGCATTATGCAATGTACCATACCTCTGTGTATCATTGTATTTCCATTTCTTTGTCATGAAATCTGATAATAAGTTAATTTTACAATCAGTATTTGTTTCCAATGAATTCTTCACCCTCTAAAGTGTATGAATCCATTTAAAAACTCCCTGAATATCTTGAAAGACAGACGTGAAGGTGCTTGGAAATAAATTGAGTCCAAAAATCATAAAAATCCAACCAGTGATTCAAAAAGAAAACTGTTAGTCACATTAAATTCTACACCCCTTAAAGTGCTTTAACAAAGTTTAAAATGTTGAGAAATCCTGGAAATTAAGCTGTGAGGATTTTTTATGAAAAAACCAGGTGGATTGGCCAAAAAAAATAGAAGAAATAGTTCTTTTGCAAAATGAAAAATTACCATCAAATTCTAAACCCCTGTAAGTATGATAAATAAATTTAAATTTTGAAAAATAATGAAATCCGCCCGCAAAAAATTAAATTAAAAAAAAACGGGTGGATTGGCCAAAAAAAATAGAAGGCATAGTTTTTTTGAAAAATAAAAATTACCATAAAATTCTAAACCCCTTCAAGTATGATAAATAAATTTAAAACTTTGAAAAATAATGAAACTCCGCCCGCAAAAAATTAAATCAAAAAAAAAACCGGGTGGATTGGCCAAAATAAATAGAAGACATAGTTTTTTTGCAAAATAAAAATTACCATAAAACTCTACACCCCTGTAAGTATAATAAATAAATTTAAAATTTTGAAAAATAATGAAAATCCGCCCGCAAAAAATTAAATAAAAAAACCGGGTGTAAATGCGGAAAACCGGGTGCACTGCGCAGCAATTTGGACGTTGCCGCTGCGTAAAACCGGGTGTAAACGCGGAAAAACCGGGTTTTTTTATTAATGCCCAAAAAAAAATAAGAAAAAAAAAACTGTCTGATGATTGATCTAAATACTATCAGTAAAATTGTAAATACTCTTCTATATAATATATATCACCTGAATGATGACTTGAATTAAAAAAAATATTGAGTCTAACGTGACTCCGTGAGTTGTAACTTGTTACCTACCGCATCACCATAAGTCATAACCACCCCGGTGGCACGGGTGGTATCAAGAAGCCATCCCGACCCTCCACCCGGGTGGTGCCATACGGGGTACAGCCTTAGTCGGTCCCCCGGCCCGTGTCAATCCCAGCCTCACATGGCCAGCGGAACAACACACTGCAGTGCAGCACACTACAACAAGCGAACCATCCAAACCACACACCATATGTCTTCAACTTGGTCAAGTCTATCATCGGTCGATAAGGTTGAGTGTTTTCCCTTCGGTTCATAATCTCAATTACAACTAGGCTAGTAATTTAATTGATTGATTGACAAATACTTGAAAAAATAAAAATCAGGAAGCATTCTATTCGATACTCGATGAAGTCAGCCAAAATCCCTTTCATTAACAATAAAATGTTTCAGGAATCTCCTTGATAATACTTTCGAGATCGATTTTTTTGATTTTTTATTTGATGTAGTATTTTGAATCGAGACCCCACCTCTTTCAACATCAATCTAGTGCAACGAACGGCGACAATTTTTCAGCACTTTCGAGCCTAGCCGGCTCAAACCCAAAGATGACAGCTTCGGCACTTAAAACGGCAGGAGTACCACCATCATTAGCTAAACCGTCAAACGTTTCTGCTGCTTCCTCTGCCTCCAAACATCTTAATGGGATTGGTAGTAAAGTGGGCCAGTTATCCGGAAAATTCAGTAATCATTTCGCAAACTCAGAACAGACCCAACAGCAAACTCCGCCCTCTCATACGTCGTCCAAACCAGCGAATAGCTTTCCCAGCATGAACAAACTTGCTGGTCCGTGTTTTTCTTTTTTAATTAGTATCTTTGAGTATTCACAGATAAGATGATTCGCTAAATTATTTAAAACCATTACCCTTTTACTGGACCTCTTTCCTCAATCGGATTTTTTTTTTCGTGTTTCTTATCAATTCCATCAATTCCTGGCGATCTCAGTCACGCCCCCAATAAGCAACCAGAATTCATTTGCCCCACCGCCAACCCGTCGTGTAACGCCTTCCTCAGCGGCATCATCGTACTCCCAACCTCTAGCGCCACCTGCTCCCCCAGCAAGATCAAAACCACATCAAGATGAAGAATTGGTTGAAGCTCTGTACGATTATGAGGGTACCAGTCAAGAAGACTTGTCTTTCAAAGAGCATCAAATCATCAAAGTTACTGAACACAGTTTCGTAATGTCTCCTATCCCTCCTTCTCTCTTTGACTTTCAAAGGAAGATACCCGCTCGCTCAAATTATTTATTGCGAATTGTTTCATTTCCCTAACCCATCTAAACAAACAACACTGATTTTTAAACCTGACATCCTTGATTTTGTTTTGTGGCAATCTGTTTTGGCTTTCGATCGAAAAAAAAACTACAATGATCAGTTTCGGACGATTGGTGGAATGGTCAGATCAATAACGGTCCGATTGGGATGTTCCCGTCGTCTTACGTTAAACGCATTTGACGTATTTTATCTCGGCCAATGATGATCCTATTTATCGATCATCTTCTTCCCTCATCTTCCTTGTTCTTGTGCGCACACACGTTTCTCTCTTTTTAACTGCCAAGAACAGTCGCATATCCGCCAAATGAACTTTTGTTTATCTTTTTTATTCTTCTCATGAGTCCAATCTTCATATTCGTATACCACGATTATATCTTATCCTTGTATCTTTGCATCAAGAATGATAGTTTCTTTTTTTCACGCCACCAGCGTACCCCTTAAAAGCACGGTTGTGGATTATTCTTGCTGATTGAAACAAGACGTCATGTTATCAATCAAAGTTGATGGACTTGTGGTATTCAAAATTGCATATGTAAAAAAGTTACATAAAATCATAACAGCATAACCCGCGATTTTGGCAGGGCAACATAAATGTATGATTTTATGTTCCTCAAGCAAAATTGAGAACCCCCATTAACCAACCGCCCA
Source organism: Puccinia hordei (assembly GCA_007896445.1). Taxonomy (NCBI): domain Eukaryota; kingdom Fungi; phylum Basidiomycota; class Pucciniomycetes; order Pucciniales; family Pucciniaceae; genus Puccinia; species Puccinia hordei. Next base: position 430,734 of record RDRW01000086.1, read on the forward strand.
ACCCCATCTTCACCATACAAACCGGCAACCAAACAAAATCACCGCCGAGCAGCCAACGGCCATGCCACGCCACTCGGAACGCAAATTTTTGATCCGAGACCTTCAGTTCCTCCTGGTCACTTGCATTTCTAGACTGCAAATCAATGAACGCAATCACCAAAACATCGTAACCGGCCAAAACTTCCAATTATTCTGTATAATGGTCCTGGGACTCGTCGAAAAATTTCAAAGCGCCTGATCAACATCTTCTTTACCTAGTGCTCATTGTACTCCTACGTTCCCAATCCAGGCGGAGATATCAGCTCTTAAGCTTTCGACGTCGCTTACAGGAGGCTCAAGTGACACACTCACAGGCGGGCGGAATCCTTCATCTAATCACTGCAGTCTGCACCCGCCGCTACTTGCACCCCAGGGTTCCTCGTCCCCGCATTGCCACAATTTCCCGGACGTTTGAAGTTTTCTCTAATAATAGTGACTCAGTGTTTCTCAAATGGGTAAGTCAAACCTCCCATATCAGAAAAACAGTCCCCCAAATTGAAATTGTTTTGGTTTAGGCAAGGATGAGTCAGGATAGCTTTCACATACTGTTGAATGAAATCAAGGACCACCCCATCTTCTTCAATGAGTCAAATCACTCCCAAGCACCAATTGAGTGGCAATTGCTTGTGGCCCTAGCTCATTTGGGAATCAATGGCAATGGTGGTTCACCACATATGCTGAGACAGGTCTTCAACATATCCGGTCCGTTTTGTTTTACTCTTCTTAAGATGAATTGGAAACTGACCTGTTCTATGTTCACATTTCTAGAGGGTAGTGTTGAAAACTATACAAATCGGTGCCTGCATGCAATTGCCGACCTAGAGGGGAAATACGTCAAATGGCCATCTACAGCAGATCGAGCAGCTTATTGCTCTGAACCGACCTCATACGACTTCTTTCATGATGCAGTTGGCTTGGTTGATGGGACTATTTTTCCATTGGCATCTGCACCCACCGTACACAAGGAAGATTTTTGGATGCAAAAAAGCATTTACGGGATGAATTCCATGATAGTCTGTACTCGGGAACAAAGGATTATTTACGCTCTGCATGGATGGTGCGGTAGTGCGCATGACCAGCGGGTCTACAAAAACTCTCAGGTATGTAGACCCCATGGAATCTGTGGCTGAAAACCCACTTAATTCATTTACTAAAGCTGCTTGTACATAGCTCTTTATCCAACCAGACAAGTATTTTTCCCGGGGGGAGTACTTGTTGGCCGATTCAGGTTACACAGCTTCAAATACAGTAATTCCTGCATTCAAACGATCTCCCGGACAACAGTTACAACCCAACAAACAGGCCTTCAACTACGAATTGAGTCACCAAAGGGTTGAAGTGGAGCATTGCATTGGAATGCTCAAGAATAGATGGCAGTCACTCAAACTACTTTGCCAAAAATTATTGGATATTCGTTCGGCAAGGCGATTAAACCAATGGCTCAAGGTTTGTGTGGTGTTGCACAACTTCTTACTCTCTCACAGCTGTGACTGGCAGGTATTGTCTGCCAATCACGGCGCACAAGTTTCAGATTCTGGGACACACATGGAGGGGCCTGAGCCCGAGGAAATCCCAGACTATGAAGATACATCTCGGCGAGATGAGCTTTTCCAATGTTTCTGTGAACAAGGAAATGCATTATAATTTCATGTCACATGAGTTAGTTATAGATTAGAAAACAACTAACACTAGTTTATTGGAGAGAAAAGAAATGGTGACACCTTTACAAAACAAGCTAATTAGCCGGTTAGGTTTGAGTTTGAGTACGAGGTCCAAGGAATTCGGTTGTTGCTTCCATGGCTTGCTCATAGGATAGGCCTGACTTTAAAAAGTCCTGAACCATCCAAGCCCGCTGAAATGCAGCGGCATTGCATTTTTTTTGTTTGGCCTCCGTTTTTGCGTTCGCTACCTTGATCTCGTGCATCTCAACGTTCAGCTTTTTCTCACGAAGTTGTAGCTGGAGCATTTCTGGATCCAATTCTTGGGCTGGAGCATTCAGATTGATTAATTTTTATACCATCGTTGCGGCTACCTCGGACATTTTCTTGTCTGCCCAAGCCATCCTTTGGTTAGCTTCATTGTTTACCGCTCGATTGGCTGCTAATTCCCGCTTGGATGGAAGAAATTCGCTTGCAATTTGCTCTGCGTATGTTTTGCGTTTTCGCAAGGACGAGGATTGACCACCTTTGCTTCCAAGACTGTATGCAACTGACAAGGAGCAAGGTTTGTGAGCCAGAGAGACTGATCCAGCTGATTTTTGAGCAGGCTGCTGAGTAGATCGATCCGACAAGGACTGAGTTGATTGCTGACTCGCCTGCTGTGCCAACTGCTGAGATGACTCCTCGTTCTGTCAAGGTGATTCTAGATCCAAGACAGGCGGGAGGACATCATCATCCAAATCAGGATTGCCGTGTTCAGATGGTGAGCAATGCAACAGAGTCGTTTAATCTTCTTCGGGCCTCCCCACATTATCTTCTGAAAAAACAGACCTGTTGTCAACTGGTTCGTCATCTCTGGTCTCTGAAGTCACCACATAGCCAGCAGATGGTCGACCAGACATGACAGGTTCAAGTTGAAAAAAGTATGGGCATGTGCCCATGATCGCGGCTGATCAAGCAACCAGAGTCAGCCCATTGAAAAACATCAATTGAATAAGCATCAATTACCTTCTGTTTTGTTTCTGGCGTCTTCCAGATAGTCAGGGGCTTCAGGATCTTCAGCACCGTCTCTTGCATTTTGACGAGCTTTTTCCATGATCCCCTGGCCAGTCTGCTCTTTCCATCTAAGTGCCTCACAAAATTTTGCTTCCATTCGACTGATCTAATGCCACCTCCAAATGAACCTCACCAGTTAGTCATGTTGGTTGAAAGTGAAAGATACAGGTTGACCAGCCTGCTGCTCAACACCTTTCCATTCGCGCCTCTGCCTGAAACCATTGGCCTGCAAATAATTACACACAATCTCGCAGACCTGTCGTTTGCTGATGCTATCGTCACGCCAGGAGCTGTAGTTTGCTTCGACGGTGATCCAATCGATGATCAAGTCCATCTCGGACTTTCCGTCAGCATTCTGGTGCTTTGTCCATGATCTTGGAGGTTTCCTAGCGGGTTGGTTTGAAGTACCTCTGGTCGTCGTAGTTGAACCCCAAGGTGCTTTACGAGTGCCACCACGTTTGCGACCTCCTCGGCCCAGTGTGATCTGCTGTTTTCCAAAGGAGTTGTTGTTTGGAAATTGTCCTGAGGACTCGCCGAGGTGGCTGAAGCTGGAGCTGATGTCACATTCGGTGCTTCAGTTGAAGCCTGGTTTGATTGGTTCATCAGTTGGCTTGGAATAACTGATAAAAATTGGGAGGGAGCTGTTGGCATTTGACTATATCGGGGGTCAGTTTTTTGTTTTTTTGTATTTTTGAAAAGGAAACACATCCGGCGTACAAAAAGAAATACTTACAAGAGAAGCGGTAGGTTGAAGCCCGGGGATAGCTGTATGGAACCGTTTGAGGGTGTTCCCAAAGGCGGTTGAGATTGAAATGCTGGTGTTGGAGATGCCTGGCACGACACCGGCGGTGGATGCCCGGAAATGTGGAATTTGATTGGCTCGGCTGTCTGCAACCGGCTGTTGTCTTAAGATTTTATGAAATGAACCCCGGGGGCAGTCGGGGGATGCATAAGAAATTTTTTGGTATGTGGTGTTAAGATTTTATGCACATGAGCAGTTGTGCAATTTTGAATACCATAACTGAACCATTAGATTATGTACTTCTGACTAGCCCATACGTTTCTGTTTATAAAAGTCTACCCTGGGAAAGCTGGGTAGATCAAAGTACCTGTGTACCTGCAAAAACAAACTGTACCAAGTACCTGCCTTTCTGAGGCTGTGTATTGCAGCTCGGATTGTGTTACAACCTCTTCAACTCATGTAATTCTCAAGGCTCTGCTTGTTTTAAATATTTTCCGGATGTCATGTACCTTGACTTGATGTTTTTAACCATTTGATCTATTGTGGTTTTACAAATTCTTGAAATTTTTGAAGATTTTTGGATGGCAAGGTTATGGGATTAAGGCCACAGCCCCAGTTTAATCTTCAGGTTACTGCCACGCACAGCATCAGGAATCAGCCATGGTTATCATTAATGACCGGATCATGGGTTTTGAAAAACATAAAAGATTGTTTTTTTTGACAGATTTTAATAAATCTTGATGCAAATCAGTCCAAGCATTTGTAAAAACACAATAGAAGGTAAATAAACAGGGCTTTAGATCAACAAGCTTAGATGTTTACTGTTTGATCCAGTTGAATTATGAAGAAATCAGGGTCAAATAAAAAGACAGTGAGGAAAGGGTGTTGAATTATATTGAAAGAAGCTGCATGAAGGCATTCATTTTGGCTATCCAATGAAAACAGAAGTTCAAGTACTATCTGGCTTGAGCTCTGCACCACCAAAGCATGAAAATCTCTCATGTTAGAATTTCTATGAGGGCAAGGGCTCAGGCAAGCTGCAGTTATTTAAACTTTGCTCTCAGAAGATTGCTGATCCAGAAATGTAAATGAAAAACCCGTTTGTATTAACAGTTATCAATTGTGATTGTTTTGGGTCATCACACTACCAACAAGTTGAAGTAGGATCACTGCTACTCTAAGTATTGTAATTTCACATCTATGTCACACTATTTTTTTCCTTTCCTCCAGCTGAATATGAATGCAGCTTCCTCATGATCTCCCATAACTGTGAGCCTGTACCTCTAAAGTGGTAACAGAACACAAGCAAATAAGGGTAGGCACTCAATAGAATTTCTATATGGAAGATATAAGAAAAACAGTTGAGGGAGATAGGAAGGGAAAAAAAGGGGAAAAAATGACAATAAAGGAAAAAGGGATATATAATTATGTATATTTTTATAGTTATTGATTTTGTATTAGACAGTCTTACTCTCTCAAGTGATAAGATGGCTGTTGAGATAGCAGTGTATTAAACTTGCCTCCTCTAGATAAGTACCAAGAGGAACTGATGCAGAATATGGATAAAACCAGCTCTATTTTTCAAGTCTAAGACTAAGGTTGATTAAAGAGAAACCTATGTGTGTTTTATTTGGGAAAACTACAGAAAAGCCAAGATATATTTTGATGATTGATTGAGATGTTTAAGAATGCCAAGAATGACAAGAGGGGTGGAAAGGAAGATGAATAGAGTCAAAGACTCTGGAGATGACTAGAATAGTGGAGAGGAGAAATAAGGGTTTCTTTAGGGAAATAGGTGACTTACAGGAGAGGAACAATGACACTGGTTAGTGGGAAAGTTGTTCTGAGTAAGGGACCTCTGAATCCTAAGGGCTGAGTAAGGCCTGAAAGTCCTGGTTTCTGGGTGTCCAATTTTCTAAATCTGGAGGAAAAATTCTAACTTGGAGGGACTGTTGTTCCCAGAACCAGTCACGGTGAAATTTTTTCCAAAGTTGGAAGAATCAAGAAGAATTTTGTGGGTGAGCTGAGGCGCACAAATTCTTGAGAACTAGTAGTGGAATAAAGTGAAAGACACAGAAGGGGAGGTCTAGAGCAGAAACGTATTAGAGAAACTAATGTTTATTTTTAATAAGGATTCAGAAAATAAAGTCTGAATATCCTTATTGTCAATAGTTTAGAAGTTATTAGAGGTTTATTGTCACTTAAGCAGTCTTTTGGCCAGTTATGATGGCTCTAAGGCTGATAATAACTCACCCATCCAGATTTACTTTCTCAAAGCCAGCCCACCAGTCTACTAAGAGAGAATTCAGTTGGCTGTAAGCGCTAGATGGAGAAGAGGAAAAAGTCTTGAAGATAGGTTTGGAGAAGTGTTGAAGAGAATTTTGAGGTATTTGAAGTTCAAGGATAACTTCAAAGATGAATATGGGTGAACTCAGAGGGGATGGAATCACTTAATACTCAGCCAGGATGATGGTAAGCTGAATAGTTCAGTTGTAAGTGTAAAACAATTTTATATCAATTAACTGAGGAAAGAGAGATTGAAAAAAAATACCCGAGCAATTATAATAAACAAAAAGGCTATGGTTATCGAAGGTATGTAGAAGATGTGTTGAATACAAATGATAGATTATGTACTCAATTTGAGAGACCAAATTATTTTTGAAGAAGATCAGTCACAAAGAAGAGGACATGATTTTCAAAGATGAAATAGTGAAATGAAAAGCACATGATATTCAAGGGTAAGCCATCAGATGAATTCCTTCAAGTCAAAGGTGAAATTCCTAAGATGGAATAAATGCAAGGCTTGGAGAATGGGTAAGTGCCAATCTTAAAGATTGAGTTGAGTAGAGCATTTGAGCTAGTCTGGGAAAGGGTTATTGGATAAGCACCAATGCTGTGTCAAATTGCCAGGAATGTTAGTCCATAGTGTTGGCTTGGATGATTTGATTAATTATCAAAGATGAGGTTGAATGATCACCTTGGTTAGGTGTCACACAAAAGGGAAGTGGAATATTGAGTAAAGCTGAGGACTATTTGAAGTTTGATGGATATGGTAAGGTTGGGCCATTGTGAGCTGAGCCTATGAGTTGTAGCGTGACATGCCCTTTCTATGGGTATAAATTATGGTCTATACATCACATACACATAAAAGGGCATGCAACTACATTCCCCCTTTCAACTGGTGTCACACACTGGTGGATGGGAATGCAGGTTGCATGCCCATCCAGCAGCATGCTGATTCCTAAAAAGGGTGTGGGCATGTGACCAGGGGCATGAATTCACGAATGCCCTGGAAATTTTCCTGTTTTTATAAAATTAAGGGCCCCCATAACATTTTCATTCACTTCTGCCTCCATGCATGGAGCTAGAAAAAGTGAAAAATCTTTATTCTTTTGGCCCATGGGCGTTGATAAACACACGCCAAAGGCACACACCATTTTTTTTTGGTGTGCGGGGCCTACACACCATTTTTTTTTGGCGTGTAGGGTCTACACGCCAAAAAAAAAGGGCGTGTGGGAGCGCACGCCAATTTTTGGTGTGCGGGTCTCACACACTCTTTTCTTTTGGCGTTTAGGCCCCGCACGCCAAAAGAAAATTGGCGTGCGGGTCCCTCACACCAATTGTTTGGTGTGTGGGACTTTCTCACGTCATTCAACCGGTGGACCGGTTTGATGATGTGAGCACGTTCCCACACGCCAATTGTTGGCGTGTGGGAACGCTTGTCGGCCAGCCAGGAGGAGTTCCTCCTGGCCGACGAGGTTGTATAGCCTTGCCGGCCGGGAGGAACTCCTCCTGGCCGACGAGGTTGTATAACCTCGCCGGCCGGGAGGACTTCCTCCTGACTGACGAGGTTATACAACCTCGTCAGCCAGGAGGAACTCCTCCTAGCCGGCCGACAAGCATTCCCACACGCCAACAATTGGCGTGTGGGGACGTGCTCACCCCATAAAACCGGTCCACCGGTTCAATGACGTGAGCAAGTCCCACATGCCAAACAATTGGCGTGTGGGACCTGCACGCCAATTTTTTTGGGCGTGTGGGGCCTACGCGCCAAAAAAAAGGGCGTGTGAGACCCGCACGCCAAAAATTGGTGTGCGCTGTGGAACTCCTAAAGGATCAGGAAAGAGCTTGAAGGGGAAATAGACAACAAATCCAGTAAGTAGAAGATGTTGAAGCTACAGGTGCTGATGAGGCTGCCCTTCTTGACTAATGCTGAGGGGAAAGGGTTTCACTAAGAAAAAGAAAGAAAAAGGTGTGGCTATATTTCTACTAATCCTTAGACTGCTGCTACTAATGGGAACTTAGGTTGTTTAATCAATCTGAGGCAGGGACCTTAAGAGGAGTGAGAAAAGCACTGAGAAAGAGTATGGGGTATGTGTTATGATTGTTATTTGTGTGAAGGTTGATGCAAAAGTAAATGTAAAAGGTTTAAAGGTAAATGTAAATGTAAACTGTACTTTTTCTAAAAGGGGAGTGCATGCCTCATCCATAGAACTAAGGGGAGTTCTACTTATACAAAAGGGCACAAGATGGCTGATCCTGGCAGTAAAGAGAAAGGGGAAATGTGTTCAGAGGTATACAACCAAAAGATAGTAGTGATAGTGTAAGAAAGATGAGCCAATGTAGCTAGTAACTATGTATATAAGGAATGTAATGTGACTAGTAACCAAAGAGGATGATAAAGGCAGAAGATGTAACTATGTAATATGAATGACTGTGCTGTACAACTTTATACCAAAGAAGACATAAACTAAAGAAAAGTATGTAATATCTGTGTTTTATTTATGTACTGTATATTTATAAATCAATACCTTGTATAATATCCTATGGGGTTCTAGTATTGGTAAAGTTATGTGGTTATAAGTGGTAATATTCTAAGAATGCTAATAACTTCTGAACCAAAGGGAAATCAGGGGTACTTTGAGAGAGTGACTAGGGGTAGTTTTGTATGTAGAATCTGATTATGTAATAATAATGAAGTATATGTGAGAGGAAATGTAAGTTGTTGATGTTTGTATGTAAAAAGGTATGGATTACCACAGCGCTCCCACACACCCTTTTTTTTGGCGTGTAGACCCTACACGCCAAAAAAAAATGGCCTGTAGGCACCGCACACCAAAAAAAATTGGTGTGCGGGTTGGCATTGGCGTGCATTTATCAACGCCCCTGGCCCATCAATGGAAATTGGTTCATATTCCTACATCCTGCATGTAAAGTATGAATTGAGGACAGATTTTGATGAGACCCTTTGACTCATAAACCACACACTGAGCATTGAGTTGTGACTGGGGCCCCTAATTTCTCCTTTTCTTCTCTTTTATCTAATTGAAGAATATTATCCATGCCAAAAGGGACAGAGCTGAAACAGAATTCAATTTTCCCACATAATTTGGGTGGATGAGACAAAAGCAAAATAGAATAAAAAATTAAATTGGGAAAATGGTTTGATGTACATTTGGTAAATTTTGATTTCACCAGTGCCTGGTAAAATGGATGTGAAAAATTTACCAAAATCAGGGAACAAGATAAATAGGTACTGCAAGAATAATTATATCAGATTTTTTGAACTGGTACCCACCACAGGAGGTTTCTCAGAACTCGCATGCAAGTGCCATCACCCCTTTATTCAGGAACCCTGTAAGATCTCTTGCAGAACTTGACCTTGACCCCCAAGTTATGCATAATTTGGTGCAGAATTCTTGCTCAAGTTGGGCTGAATCAATTCTGAATCTTTCTGAATTCATTTTGGAGATGGTTTCATATCATCCTGATACCCACCTTGACTGGACTATTTGAAGTATTTCAAATTTCCCAAAACCCATGTACAACTCAATTTCAAAACAATGTTTTTTTTTTTTGCATTAAATGATGAAAAAGTGTTAAATCAACCACCATAAACACCTTGTGATCTGGAAAGTGGCAGATAGGCATCTGGGAATTCTCACATAGAAATTTATTAGTGAATGTTCTGTTTTGTTTTTTCTTGTGCTTTTTCTTGTTTTTTCTTGTGTTTTTTCTTCTTTTTTTCACAAGAGATTTGGAATTCCAGGACCAGTTCAGGGGAGCCCCAGATTATCCAGGGGTTCTTAATAACTTCAGAAAATCCCCACCAAAGAATATGTTTACATATAGGTGAAAATTATATATAGCCTTTTTAAATACTTCACCTAATATTCCAGTGTTACATGGGCACTCAGCTCAGCATAACTTGGCTGTGTGGTAATATATAGGTGTCACAAAAATTTACACACGTACATTTGTGTGACAAATGTTTCAAGCTATCCCCTCAGAAAATGCACACCAAATTCAAACCAGATTCAAGTTATGATCTAAGAAAAACTGGCATATTGTTGGCAAGGATAATACCCTCTCCAATACCTTGGCCCAAGGGGAAAAAGTGCCAGAGGGCACCAAGTCCAAGCAGCATTGATAATTACTCTTTCAACTCACATACTTCCTTTTGACTTCTGTGTGTGCTGAAAATTATAAAAAGAATTTTTCAGAGCAACCTATAGGGTATAGGCTTGCACAGAGGTTAAAAATCATCAAGGTCAAAAAATTCTTACATTTGGTAAAAAGTATAGATCAAGTACACCTGTTCATAAATCTGGGTATGGTTTACATTATACAGTTACATTACACAAAAAATCTGGAATCATTCCAGGTAACATCATTATAGATTTCCCTTACATCACCTTGGTCTTTGCACTGCCAGCATAATTGCCTAGGATGAAGTCATCCCAGTTAAACTGGGATGCACTCAACCAATTTAAAATTGGTTGAATTAAACTGATGAAATATATATCCAAGGGACCCCCCTTGGTTTTACATTTCATTGGTTGAGGCCAACCTACTTTAAATTGGTTGTTTGCATCCTAGTTTAACTTGGATGAACTCAACCTAGGCAATTATGCTGGCAGTGTTGAGCCAAGATCAGACCAACATCAAACCAACTGTGAACCCGTATCTAAAAAGGATAAGACCAAACCTTGGAATCAGTTGGAAAAAGGCACTTTTAAACAGGTTCTGAGCAAACTTCCATGGTTTATATTTTCCCATACTCTTAGATATTATTATGTACATATTTTATATACATAGCATACCACTCCAAAAAAAACTGCTTAAACTGTCACCAGTAGTGGTATATTTAGAGCATCCACAATTGTCTCAATAAGTTGGCTTGGTAAGCCAACTTTATCAAGAAAGTGCCACACTTGTGCGCTCAATAGCACTTGATAGCAATGGAATCTCTATGATTCTTGATAGAGGTCCATAAATTTATGGACCTCTATCAAGCTCAATAAGTTGACTTGTGAATACCTTTCACAAGTCACCTTATTGTGAACCCTCCCCCCATTTGACACCCCCAAGAACTCCCACTTGTAAAATCCCACCCCAGGTAGTGCTCCTCTGAAACTTGAGTTATTGACTTGAGTTGCAGAGGGCACAAGTGGGGAACTGGCTCAATAACCCAGCAATTGAGCCGGGTTATTGATCCATGAGTGGGGGAAGGCTTGATAAATTAACTGTTGAGCTTGATCAGAGCTCACAAGTTGTCAAAAATTTATCCACACAATTGTGGATGCTCTTAGTCCAGCGTTGTTCTTACTTGAAGCTGACTTCAGGGTGAATTTTGGTGCACAGTCACTGAGCAGCAAAGTTTGTTTCAAATATGTCCACAGTAAGGTTGGAGTAAGGTTGGAGTAATATCAAAGCTCTTGCGTGTCAGCTGGTGGCAGTTGAAGCAGGGTTTCTTTCAGTTTACTATGTGTTTATTTTCCTCACCAACCAAATTATGTAGTTACATATTGTGATTCCAAAAAAACCTTGGACAAATTCAAAAATTCAAAAATTATTCACACCAAAAAATATGCATATTTGGATTGTTTAAACATGAGGCACATTCCACTACAGGCAGACTGTATGGCCCTGTATCCTTACTCCGTGTTATAGTCTGATCTGTGGAGAGGAAGGCTCTGGGGTTCTGGGGTTTCTGGGGTTTTGGGATCCTATAATGTAGATTGCAGGATGAGGAAGAGATGTGGATCCTTGTCCTGACAGACTATATGGTGGTCTGTCTGTGACATGTACGTGATAGACTATCTAAATGTGGTGCGGGCTTTGGTGCGGGCAGGCCCACAATACGGCTCATGACATTATCCCCCTTTTAATGCTAAATCCTCCACTCGTTCGCCAATCAAGAAAAAGAAAGAAAAAAATTCCACCTCTTATCAATTTTGTTCCTCACTTCCTTCTCCGCCTCCGCCGATGAATACCCGCTGCGCCTGGAAATCTTGAGTTAAATCCCGCTACTAATTCTTCGCAATTCTTCAAGTTCTCCATTGGTTCCCATGAGTTGTCTTCTGTTCCAAATCCCTTCCAGCTGACCAGGTATTGGGTCTTCCCGTGTCGTCTTCTACAGTCCAGTACCTCATCGACTTCCCACTCATCCCCGCCGTCCGCTGCAATTGGTTCTGGGTCTTCCCTCCGTCGTTCCGCAATTTTTTTGGGTCTGTGTTTGCGGAGTATTGATACGTGAAATACGGGGTGTACCCCCCGCATGGATATAGGGAGTGTTAGCTTATACGCAGATCTTGAGATTCTGTTACAGATAGAGAAAGGTCCCAGCCATCTATGTTCCAATTTTGGGCTGGGGTGGGTCGTTGAAATGTTGCGTCCGTCTAGCCATACTTCGTCCCCTACGTCCCATTCCGGTGTTTCCCTTTTTTTCTTGTCAAATTGGCCTTTCATTGTTTCTTGCGCCTCTTTTAAGCAATGCTTGAGTTCGTCTTGAACCTCCGCAAGTTTGCGGAGTCGTTCCTCTACTGCGGGGATGCATTGTTCTGTTGAGGGGGTTCCGCTATATGCCGGGTTGAATCCGTAGTTGGCTTTGAACAGGGAAACTCCTGTTGATGTGTGGTCGTTGTTGTTGTAAGCAAATTTGGCCATTGGGAGGAGTGGGGCCCAATCGTTCTGTTGGTAGCAAACAAAGTGCCGCAGGTATTGCTCGACTGCTTTGTTGGCGATTTCGGATTGTCCATCTGTCCTTGGGTGGTACGCTGTGGATGGCTGTAGTCTAATCCCCATGCGGGAGCTCAATTCACGTGTGATTTGGGAGATACAAATACTTCTTTGGTCTGAGACAATTGTCTTGGGGGTTCCATGGAGTTTCCATACATGTTCCGCCATCAGTTCCGCTAGTTGCTCCGCGTTCATGGTTTTCTTGCATGGGATGAAGTGGGTCTGTGGAGAGGAAGGCTCTGGGGTTCTGGGGTTTCTGGGGTTTTGGGATCCTATAATTTAGATTGCAGGATCAGGAAGAGATGTGGATCCTCGTCCTGAGAGACTATATAGTGGTCTGTCTGTGACATGTACGTGATAGACTATCTACATGTGGTGCGGGCTTTGGTGCGGTGTGGTGATCCATTCCACATCATTACTATAATTTCCAAGACTAATTACCATAAATAAACCACATTTGCTTACAAATATATACTCATAAAGCCAATCCTTACACATATCCTTCATTATTATTTCATAATCAAATTCTACACCCCATTTTAACCCTAGTCTCTCACTCCAACCACTCTCAAATTCCTTCTAGTTCAAGAGCTACAGGCAAGCTTAGAATATCCAGCAAGATACAGTATAAAAGCAAGTTATAGTATAAGTACATAAAGTAGTTATATATTTCATATCCAAGGTACAGCATACATAATAAAGAATACATAACCTCTATACTTACTACATAACAAACACTGCATCATAAACTACTCTAAATAACTCTCACTTTCTCATTACTCAACTGTCATGATTTTCCTTTCCCACCAATTAGTTGTCATAGCTTTGTGGTTTCTTTTCTCAAGCCTGATGGCTCATCTTCTCTCTCAGATATATAAGGACACCTGTTCCTCCCCCTTGTTCCCTTATGGACCCCCTGACTTACTAAATTACCCTCTACATATACCAACATTACAGATCCCATATAAATTAGTATACATACATAGTAGAGTCACCATCACCCTTATAAATATAAATATACATATAAATACCAGTACAGCTCAGTTACTCAGCTAAAACTACATATAAGAAGATTATCCCCCTCTCTTGTTTGGTCCATCTTGACTCAAGAGTTATAAACCATTTCTCATAAGATTATCCCCCTCTCTTGTTTGGTCCATCTTGACTCAAGAGTTATAAAACCTTTCCTCACACCACAAATACTTATACCCACTTATTACATATACTTTTCATACATCACAAACCCCCTTTTAACCATTCCTCTCACCTGGTGTGTGTAGTAGCAAAGCTCATCAGTACTAGTCATCTAAGAATAGATAGAAATTAGCCACACCTTTATTTTTATTCTTAGTGTTACACTCATCCCCATAGCATTAGTCAGGAAGGCAGCTCTTATATCAGCACCCTTGGTATAACTTACATTAATACTAGTGTAGTCATCCATTTCCCTTCCAAGCTCTATTCTGTCCCTTGAGTAGTTCCACAAGTGGTGTCCCAACAGTGGCCTGACTTCTTCAGATATCTTTAGTCCTAGTAACACTATACTATCAGCTTCTTCACTACTTCACCTTCCCCTTCTCTATTCTCCATATCTTCAACATCTACAAAACATAAAAATACATATACATTAGTCAACTTATATCTTCATAAACTTTTTAAAGGACTTATACATATCAACATTCACTACCCATATCTTAATACACTCTTTATAAATACACTCAACATCTACATACCTATACCACTTCCATCTGTCAACCTACCTCTTACCAGTCATGTCTCAACAAGGATTTCCAGGATTCTACTCAGCCCCCAGTATCTACCCTCCAGTCAGCCAACCAATTAATACCAATGTAGGACAGACTTCCCACCCCAACCCAGCCAGGCCTTCCAGGACCAATGTTGGCAACATCACCAATACTGGAAGATACAGGGACAACAACAACTCATCAGACAATTCAGAGGATCCACTTGCACCACACCCTCATTCTCCAGTAGCTTCTCATAAACATTCAGAAACTCCATTCACTCACTTTTTGGATAAGGAACCCAGGATGCCCAGATACTCTATGCCTTCCAATAGAGCAGTCAAGATCAAACCAATGGACAGGAACCTCTTCTTTGATGGATCAAACATACCTGTGGATAAATTTATAAAAAGGTATGAGATTGCTGGGTCAGCTGATGGTGCCTCTCCCCATGAACTATGCAAACAGATTATTTTCTTTCTAAGAGGATCAGACCTCCAGGATGAGGTAGAAGAGATGACTGGCTATGAGGACTCAGACTGGGAGACATTGAAGGAGCAACTACTTACTAGGTTTGGATCCTCTCTACCCTTGGTCAAGTACACTGAAGAAGACTTGAGGAACTTGGTAAATATGTCTACACAAACTGGAGGAATCAGCACTTTGCAGGAATTCAAATGCTTTAGGACCAAATTTGAAACTATTACCCACTACTTGGTCAGACTAGGATACTACACCAGCTTGGAGGATTTCAGAAAATTGCTGCTCAAAGCCCTCAAACCAACTCTAGCCATGTCCATCACCAAGGAACTTCTCAGGGACAACAAGATGGTATCACTCAAGGATGGAGGCCATATTCTTCCCAGCACCCAGGTTTTGTTCACCTACATACACAGAGAGGTTCAGTCAGCTACAGTCTTGGAAAAGAGCCTAATGGAACCAGAAAACCCTACCCAAAACTCCATCCTCCATTCCCTCCATGAATCTTTGGGCCACAGAGGAGTATCAGAAACTTATAGAAGGACCAGGCTCAGATTTTGGTGGCCAGGACTAAAAAGAGGTGTAACCAAGTGGGTCCAATCCTGTGAAGCTTGTCAGAAGAGGAACTCAGTACTACCAATGGAACCCAAGAATCCTACAGGAGCATCAACACTTTTTGGAAGAGTCAGCCTGGATACAGTTCATATTAAAGCTGGAAAATGGAAATACCTGGTAATAGCAAGAGATGACCTGTCTGGATGGGTAGAAGCAGTTGGCCTAGAAAGGATACAAGCAAAGAAAATCTCTCAATGGTTCTTGGAACATTGGATCCACAGATATGGTGCTCCTTGGTCAGTCACTGTGGATGGAGGATCAGAATTTGGTCAGGACTTTAAACAAACTCTCTTGGAAGCTGGAATAAAAGTAAAAGTAACCACACCCTATTATCCTGAGGCCAATGGAATGATTGAAAGAGGCCATCAAGCAATCAAAGATACCTTGGTCAAGCTCTGTGGACAGGAAGGAAAGAAGTGGAGGAGTTATTTACCCTTGGTTTTATTTTCAGACACGATTTCTACAAAAAGGACCACAGGATTCTCCCCTTATGAATTAGTATTTGGACAACCACCAATCTTACCCATAGACCTGGAATTGGAGACCTTCTCAGGAATAAATTGGGCCCAGGTAAAAACAACTCAGGATCTTCTTTTGGCAAGGACTCATCAATTGGAAAATAGGGATTCCATTCTTCAAAGGGCACATCAACAACTAATGAAGACCAGGGGACAATCTGTGGACTACTGGAATAAAAAGAAAAAGGACAGAGGACCACTAAAAATTGGAGATATGGTATTAGTCTACAATAAATCCCTGGATTCACAATGGGGAAAACTCTTTGAAAACAGATGGAATGGACCTTACAAAATCAAAAACAGGAACCCAGCAGGATCTTACACCCTGGAAGAATTGGATGGCACAGAATTATCTAGAAGGTTTGCTGCAAATCAAGTAAAAAAATATTTTGTCAGAGAATTGCCCATTTAATAAAAAAAAAAAAAAAAAAAAATCATACCCTTTTCCCTGTTCTCCTGCTTTTCTTGGATAATGGTGTGCAGCATTATCTAAAAATAAAAAAAAATAAAAAAAAATAAAAAAAAAAAAAAAAATAAAAAAAAATAATAAATAATAATAATAATAAAAAAAAAACCCAAAAAAAAAAAAAAAAAAAAAAAAAAAAAAATAATAATAAAAAATAATAATAATAATAATAATAATAAAATAAAAAAAAAAAAAAAATCAGTTTCTATTCTTGTCATTTTTTATTTATTTTTGAAGTATACATACAGAGTCGAAGGCATCCTGGAGCCGGCTGTACAGTTGGTACCGAGAGACTGCCGCGGCCCGGGGATCGCAGTGGTTCGACCGGGCAAATTCAGCCAAATGACCGTTAACAGTTTCATGAAGCGCCGCAAGCTCCTCTAAAGAAAAGGAATCGCGGACGAAGGGGCCAAACGATTCCAGATTGGCAACAAATGGTCGGACGAAGCTGGAACTCGGAGAAGAAGAGTAGTTGCTATTCGTCGAAGAGGACAAAGAAGACGAAATGGACAACGGACGACTGGGGGAGGACATAGTAAAAGAAGAAGGAAGATAATTGTATAGGAAAGAAGGGGAAGAAAGGAAAACAAAGGAATCAGGCTGCTTAAATAAAGAAAACTACAGAGCGACGCTGGTGGACGAACCAGGACAGCGATAGATTTGCGCTCATTGTATGACGCCGGTGTACGATCCGGAAACGCGTAGTTTTTCCTGCACTACTACCACAAAAAACATACGTTCATCTCCCCTAACAGCATCGACGCTGGTGGATGAGACAGGACGACAAGGAATTCCATTAAGTATTTTTCGACGCCGGTGCTCGACCCGGGCATAGTTTTTTTTTATTTCTTATGAGGATCTCGCCTCTCAGACTACAGTCTGGAGGGGAGATTTTTGGAGCCTTTTCGACTCTGGTGGCCGACCCAGTTCCCTTTTTGATGTCTTTTTTTCTTTTCTTTCTTCTCTTTTTTCTCGGTTTGTTTTTCTTTTCTTTTTCCTTCTTGCTCAGATAACCAGCGTCTCGGTTGCACTCCGCGGCTCCACCAAATCCCTCCGCATACACTGTCGACGCCGGTGTACGAACCGGAACGCCGCATACATATCAATACCCGCAATGATAAAATAATAACAAAAATAATAAAATAAAATAATAAAAAAAAAAAAAATATATATAAAAAAAAAAAAAAATAAATAAAATAAAATAAGATTTCAAATACATAATAAAATTATTCGGTAAAAAATATGATATAAAAAAAAATAATAAAACTAGTAAATTAAAATCAGAAAACAATAAAAAAAAATAAAAACTAGTAAAATTACATCAGAAAATAATAATAAAAAATAATAAAAACTAGTAAAATTAAAACAGATACATAATAAAATAAAATAAAAAAAATCAAATCAAATATTAATTTAAAAATAATTTAGTAACAAAACAAATAAAACATAATAATACAAATACATCAACACTACCTTTATATAATAATCCCACAAAATCTTCTATTCTCATCACTTCCTTCCCAGGATACCTTCTATTTTTTTTTTTTTTTACTGCTCATCCCAACTCATCTTTTCATCATCCATCCAACCTGTCATTCTCTCAAGATTATTTTCCCTCCATTGTCTGGGGACAGACAATAAGTTGGGGGAGGAGCACTGCACTACCAAAGGGAAAATCACCAGGAATTTTTTATTTTTTTCTTTCCCTCCTCACCTGATTCTTAAACCATCAGACATCAAATAAATCATCATCCCATCACACATTCTACACAGTTTCTATATATCTATTCCACTTCATCATCCCCAAATCACATATTCTACATATTTCCTACTGATTCCATCTCATTTTCACCAGATTATCTACTCAGTTGCTACTCATTCAAAAATCTACCCATCACACTCTATATATTTTCTGCATCCCAACTCCTTAGCATCCAATCACATACTCTACATATCTTCTACTCATTACACAGCTTCACCATCTCTTCACCAATTCTAGACATTTTCTACACACCTCATCATCACAATTTCTACACATTTTTCTACACATTCCAACTCCTCATCATCAATCACATACTCTACATTATTTCTGCATCCCAACTCATCATCATCCAATCACAAATTCTACATATCTTCTACTCATTACACATTATCATCATCTCACCACCAACTCTATATATATTCTTCTCATTCCACCCATCAACATCACATCACACAGAGGTTCCCTTTTTTCCTTTTCATTCTACATAAAGTCTTCCACTCATTCCAACCCATCAAGAACCATCAGCCAGTCTCTCAGTTTCCACCATTCACCCATTTAAAATTGCATCCAACCAACTCAGAAACCACCTAAACCAAATACACAGAGACCAGGAACCACTTGGAACCCAACACCAGGATACTTTACCATACCCCAGAGGACATAGTCAAATCAGCACCAATACCCAGAGGCCAAAGGATTACTCAGATTAGAAGATATATAAAACCAGACTAAGAAGAATTGTTGCTCCTACTATACCACCACCTAAAGAATTATCAGTAAGCATTTATTAGTGTCCAAGAATTTCAAGAAGATATAAATAAGAATAAGAAGGCTAGAATGAACATTTATTAGAAATACATGTATACAAGTACACTGATGGCTTAGTATTTGAGTCTAATAAATAATGAACCTAGATTATAATTAAAATAAACTCAAGATTTTCAAGGATACTTTTACATGTAGAAAGTATTCATCAAGATGGCATACTAGTAGGATTTTCAACCACTTTAAAGACTATAATATATATACTAAAAGAAGATTAAAATACTTTTCACTGGACACATGGACACTGGACTAATGAATACTGGATACTATGGACACTGGATCTGGATCAAATTATACTGGACTATATTGGCTTGGGCTTTCACTGGATTTGGATCATTTGGACTTTGGACAGGAATACTCTGGACTTTCCATGGATCAATTTTTCCAGCCTTTTTTCTTTGGCTGCATTGTCTGGGGTCAGACAATAAGTTGGGGGAGGATGTGGTGATCCATTCCACATCATTACTATAATTTCCAAGACTAATTACCATAAATAAACCACATTTGCTTACAAATATATACTCATAAAGCCAATCCTTACACATATCCTTCATTATTATTTCATAATCAAATTCTACACCCCATTTTAACCCTAGTCTCTCACTCCAACCACTCTCAAATTCCTTCTAGTTCAAGAGCTACAGGCAAGCTTAGAATATCCAGCAAGATACAGTATAAAAGCAAGTTATAGTATAAGTACATAAAGTAGTTATATATTTCATATCCAAGGTACAGCATACATAATAAAGAATAAATAACCTCTATACTTACTACATAACAAACACTGCATCATAAACTACTCTAAATAACTCTCACTTTCTCATTACTCAACTGTCATGATTTTCCTTTCCCACCAATTAGTTGTCATAGCTTTGTGGTTTCTTTTCTCAAGCCTGATGGCTCATCTTCTCTCTCAGATATATAAGGACACCTGTTCCTCCCCCTTGTTCCCTTATGGACCCCCTGACTTACTAAATTACCCTCTACATATACCAACATTACAGATCCCATATAAATTAGTATACATACATAGTAGAGTCACCATCACCCTTATAAATATAAATATACATATAAATACCAGTACAGCTCAGTTACTCAGCTAAAACTACATATAAGAAGATTATCCCCCTCTCTTGTTTGGTCCATCTTGACTCAAGAGTTATAAACCATTTCTCATAAGATTATCCCCCTCTCTTGTTTGGTCCATCTTGACTCAAGAGTTATAAAACCTTTCCTCACACCACAAATACTTATACCCACTTATTACATATACTTTTCATACATCACAAACCCCCTTTTAACCATTCCTCTCACCTGGTGTGTGTAGTAGCAAAGCTCATCAGTACTAGTCATCTAAGAATAGATAGAAATTAGCCACACCTTTATTTTTATTCTTAGTGTTACACTCATCCCCATAGCATTAGTCAGGAAGGCAGCTCTTATATCAGCACCCTTGGTATAACTTACATTAATACTAGTGTAGTCATCCATTTCCCTTCCAAGCTCTATTCTGCCCTTTGAGTAGTTCCACAGCGGGCAGGCCCACAATACGGCTCATGACACTCCGCCAGATTAGCGGCTTTCTGCAATGTGGCTAGCACATACAGACAGCCAGTCTCACCAACTAGGCCCACCAGATTGGAAAGACAGCTTATCTTCACTCCTCAGTATTTGGTCCGGCAGGCCTTTCAAAAATTTCTTAGTGCACTTGAAAATCTGCTCAAAACAATGGGTTCTTCATTCTTACAAAAAAAAAAGTCATGTTTCTATTATAAACCTTTGGCTCTCAGCACTCCCACTGCTGGAACTCCTAACTTAAGCCTTCCATCCACTGTGGTTTCAAGCGCATAAAATCCAGCATCCACTGAATATAGCCAACAAGACACTCCAATTGGTGACAAACAAGAATTGAATTCTTTTTGTTGCATTCCATAAAAAATTATCTGTCATTGCTTAACTGATTTGTATGCTTTCAATCACACTCTAGGGAGAACCAATGAAGATCCTCATCAGATTCAAGCTGTTTGATGCTACCTGGAAGAAGAAAAAGGAAAGGTTTTGGATTCCAGTTAAATCTGTGTCTGAGTTCCCATTGAACATATCCATTGGGGTTACAAAATTTGAACAATTCCAAAAAGAGGTTTCTTTGGCGTGTGATCACCACTTCCCAAATACACAATCCATTATTTTTGAATCACTCAATAACCCAGCCAAGTCTTTATTCTGGTTTTCAAGTATCCCCCGCTGCCCTCATTGGAAGAAAAGTGACAAGATTTCTTTGAAGACTGAGGAGAACTACAATGAGTGGCCCAGTGCCGCATACAACCTTGGCCCAAATTATATTTCTTTGATTGATTCCACAATTGATGCCAATGATTTTGACAACATCAACCTCCACATGAGGAAGATCTATCATGTGCATCCGCTGAGCTCAATTTAAAATTGATCCCTTCCAATCTACATTGATCCAACCCAACCCCACTGATACATTCTGTTGACCCATGCCACAGTGAAGTAATGGGCTTAAGATTTGGTAAGACTTTCTGCAGGTCTCATTTGCATGTCTGTGTCATTTCTGATGGATTTTATTTGATTCCAGATGGATTGGAAGCTTGGGGTGGATCTTCAGTTGCCCCCAAGATCACTCAAGTATGCCACACTGAGCACTCCTAAATGCATCCAATTGGAGCCAAGTGATGGTTCCAATTCACTTGGGTTATTAAATTGTCTCCTTGGGTCTATCCAAGCAAATTTTTCCACTCAAATTTTGGAGATCCCTGAAGCCCCACCCTCCTCCCCACCAAGCAGATCAACTATCTCAGAATACCTTGAATTCATTGACACCCACAACCAAGACCATGTTCTGAAGATCCTTGTGGCTAAAGATCTCACCTCACATAAGCCCTTCAGGTCTTCTGGGCTCGCTTGGAAGCATGTGTTGGACCTCAGATTAAGCCTTGGAACTGTTACAATTTTATTTGATAACACTTACAAGTTTGACAAACACTTGGCTACCTAGACAGCCAATTTCTTCTTTTTTCCATCTTGCAGCCCTACTCATAATGCAGTGAGCAAAAAACACACCTTGTTATTAGATTTTTTCCATAACAAGTTCAATAGAAATGGTGAGATTGGTAACACTCACATGAATACTGTCCTTTCAGTCACTTTTAGTATCCTTGCCTTAAGTCAGCTGGGAAACATGGAAGATATGACTCCCTCAACCTTCACAAGAATTCCACTTCCAATGTTCCAAGGATATCTAAAGCTTCTATATTGGAGTGAATCTTCAGCCAATCAATTGTCTTGGACAGCTGCAAAATTCAGTGGTTTGAATCATCTGCACCAGATGTTGGATTGAGATGATGAAATTTGACTGTGTCCATTTTTTATGGTGCAGTAAGAGCCAGGCCATGAGACAAATGAGCCCACTTATTCATTATCTCCCCTTGATCCTTGAAGGCAGCGCAAGTGAGAGGATACTGTTGCTTATCCCATCACCGGTCAATACAAATGGACCAAGCTCAATTACAATCACAATAAGGTAAGGCACCAATTTAATATGGATTTGAGGTTGAATTTCAAGTAGTCCTACAATGAAATGGGTGGCATGCTTTCACAGTGCCAATAGTTATTATAGAAAATATCAGCAGTGATGACCTCAGTAAAAGTAGATTGGATCTCCCACAGAGGGTTTGTAGTATAACTCAGCACCTGAGCTCTTTGGAGGCGCTGCTTCAAGGCTGAAAAACAGAGCTCAATTGGGTTGAGCTCTGGGAAATAGGGGGGAGGTACATAACATGGATACCTACATCATCACAGATCTTTCAAACTTGGCGGCCCTTGTGGATCTTTGCATTATCACACACAAGGATGGAATTGGGACCCAGGTATGGGCTCATTTGAGGGATCTAAATAATTACATTCATATTTACAGTTTTCATTATTGTTTTGGGGAACATGTGAAGGATGTAGTAATTTTGAGATCAAGAACTTTATTGCAACACAGTTATAACAGCTAATAGTAGCAATGACCTGATGAAATAAAGAAGAATCAAAGAATAGAAGAATACAGAGATAAATAAGCAGTCAAAACGTAATAGAAAAAGAAGGAGATTTACTGTCTTATATTCTAATCCTAGTAGGGGCTGAAACAAGACAATAATGGAAGATTATTTTTAAAGAGGGATTAAAGGATAATAAAAAACAAGTCTAAAAAGAGAGAAAGTATTAATAAGAGTTTCAAGGAATAAGAACATAGAGAACAAGAACAGAGAATAAAACTGTGCTCCTCCTAAATCTCCTATGTACTTGAGAGCAATGAATTGAATTAGAATTGGCTTTTAGGTTGCTTGAAATTGAATTAAGGGTAATTGGGGATGGTCCATGTATTGGTTCAAATCACTTGACAAG
Organism: Puccinia hordei; assembly: GCA_007896445.1. Classification (NCBI taxonomy): domain Eukaryota; kingdom Fungi; phylum Basidiomycota; class Pucciniomycetes; order Pucciniales; family Pucciniaceae; genus Puccinia; species Puccinia hordei. The sequence continues at coordinate 454,074 of RDRW01000086.1, forward strand.
GCTGGGGATCCGAGCCAAGTTCAGCTTACACGAGTGGAATTTAGTACTCTCAAATGAATTCTGCATAATTATTATGCATAATCATTTGACAATACTCTATACTTCTTGACGTCAGGATCACTAGTTGAGAGCATTCACATTCATTGGGTTAAATCACCAATTTCTGGCAAGTTAAACCAATGCACAATCACATTTGTTCAGGCTGACCCAGGTCAACAAACCTGAGGCTTGATTCCAGTCTAATGATTGCTAAATCTAGCAATCATTAGCCTGAAATCAAGCCTCAGGCTAGGCCACATTGCATATTCAATGTCTAGCCTGTAGTTAGCCTCCCTGACCAAATTGGGGGACTTGAAGGCTGACACCTAGTGTAAACAACACCAACAACACCAGCCCAGCCTAGCATGTCCAACACAGGCAACACCAGGACTCCAAACATTTCCCCCGCCAAGGACAAGATACTGGCCCGTTGCTGGATTGAAATATTGGAGAATGTGCTTATGAAAAATTCTCAGAAGAAGGAAAAAGTTTGGGAGAAAATCACACAGTCCTTTGAAGAACGTACTGGCACCGAAATTAGGAAACAAAAAGGTTTATCAAACAGGTATGTGTGAATTGAAAAACTTTTATGTACCTTGTACAAAACAAAACAAAATACTAAAGTTTTTTTTTCAGATGGGATCTAATTCAAAAAGCCACCGTCAAATTTTCAGGCTACTACAACCGGATCAAGAATAACCCACCCTCTGGGACATCCAATTCCAACTATCTGAAGCTCGCAAAGGAAAATTACTACAATGACACTCAAAAGATGTTCACATATGATTTGGCTTGGGCTGTCCTTTGGAACCAAAAAAAATGGAGAGATGCTAGTATGAATGCAAACCAAAGCAAGAAGCACTTGTCTTTCATATCTTCAGATCATAACACCAGGAAAACAAAATTCTCACTTGATGACAAGTGACATTCTGAAACTGTTGTTGCAGCTCCAAAGCTTCTCCAATCCTAATCTTCCAGTATATTTGATTCTCACTGGTGGTTTAATTTATAAGCTCCTTTTCCACTGGCTCAGATCACACTTCACTGATTCAGCTCAGTTTACACTGATTCTGCTCAGTTTCCACTGATTCTGCTCAGTTTCCACTGATTCTGCTCAGTTTCCACTGATTCTGCTCAGTTTCCACTTGTTTGGCTCAGTTTTGACTTATTCTGTGCATTTTCCACATCCTGCTCAGTTTTAACTGATTCTGCTCATTTTTACTGATTCTGCTCGTTTTTAGTGATTCCACTCATTTTTCACTGATTCTGCTCAGTTTCACTAATTCTGCTCATTTTTCACTGATTATGCTCAGTTACCACTGGTTTCATTTATTTTATGTTGCTCATCAGTTTTCCCTGGCTGAGCACAGGAGTCACCACAGCAAAGCTCATTGCAAACTCTGGCACAGATGAGTGTTCAGTATGGCACAGCTTATAAGTGTTCACTCAAGAATAGCTCAATATTCCCCCTGGGGAAGCTCAGTTTTCACTTTTTGAGCTCAGTATTCACCCTAGTGTAGCTCAGTTTTCAGTTTGGTGCAGTTCAGTGTGTAACCTGGTGCAGCTCAGATATGACTGTTGGGCAGAAGGAAGGCAAATCAATGAGGGTTGGAATGAAGTTTACACTGATCTATGTACCTATTTCAATCAAAGCTGAGAAGCACTGAGCAGCTACCCAACACTTATATGCACAGAAGGCAGAAAGAGATGGTATGAGCAGGCACAGCCTCTGGTTGTGCAAGGTAGAAAAATGAATACCCAATTTTGTTCTAAATTAATTCAAAGAGTAGCAGTGGATAGATGGAGGATAGATGAGTGAAGTTGCCCAAATTTCACTTTACATCAAGGGATCATTGTTTTTTCCTGGTGTAATGCAACACCTTCATCCTTGCCTGAAACCAACCCCTCATCAGCTCAGCAACCAAACCCATATGATCTGCCTTCAAGCACTGAAGAGACCAACTCACAACCAATGGGTATCAAGAAGGCAAAAATACAAGCAACCAACAAGTACCTGTCCAAAAAAAACTAAAAATCATGGAAAAGAAATTGGCTGAGGGCCAAAAACGAGGGGCTCATTTCAATCAAGAAAACAAGCTTCAAGAGAAAATGAATGCATTATCAAAAATGGAGGCTGACCTCAAGTCCAAACACATGGAGCTAATGATAATGCAGAAAGACATCACCACTCTTACGGACAAATTTTCAAGGAGTACTTTTTTAAGAAGAAACAAGCAATAATATTCAAGATGTGTGAAAAAGAACTCAAATCCAATGCAAGCAAATCACATTTTGCGTCTGGATCTCAATCCCAAATTCCATTCAACACTCAAGATGTGGAATCAGAAGATGTTGACAATGAAGAGGCTGATTATGGTGATGAGAGTTGTAATAATGTAGTTGTTGATCCATTGATAATGTATTTTTGAGAAATTTAATTGTGCCTATTGCTTGTTCAAACATAAAAGTGATGGTTGTATTGTCTTTATATTTCAATCCTGTCTTCTCTCAAAATCCATTGGCAGTGTGGAATTAATTTAGTTCCTTATATCAATTAAGAAGAATATGAATGAAAACTAAAGTGAATAGAAAATTGAATTGAGTCAATGAATCCATGAACAAAAAGAAGTTAGATATAAATCTTAAGATTGGGAGCTGCTGCTATCACAATTGCATTCACTGTTGCTATTGGTATTAATATCACTATTACTATCATTGTTATTTATATTACTGCAACTATTGCTATCTCTAGAATAGTATCTATGCCAATGTATATTTACAAGATCTTTCTGAAGGTAAGTGTATTTAAATTCTGAGTGCATGTCCATTCATTGCACCAGGACAAATATATTGTCACTTGTCTACAAGTGATGTCAAAAAGTACAAAGGGACCTTTGTACTTTGATACATCACTTGTAGACAAGTGACAATAGTTTTTTCATGGTGTTGAAAGCTGATCTCAGTGTGATTAAGGGGTGGCTGGTTGGGAATAGGAGGAATAAATTGAGTGTTTTATGGAAGGGTTTTTGGCACATACATTGGTTCTGCTTGCTCCTCTATGATCATGTTGTGTAGGATGACACAACACATCATGATATTGTGCATTTTTGAAGCAGAAAACATTCAAATGGGGTGGTCCAGAATTTGAAATCTTCCTATGAGTGCTCCAAAAGCAAGCTTGATATCCTTCCGGGCAGATTCTTGAGCCTTTGTGAATTGGTTTGACTGTGGATTGTTGCTGCTTGCCCTTGATTTAAACATGGTTGGCCAGCTGGGATAGATGCCATCCGTAAGATAGTAGCCATAGTGGTATCAGTTGTTAAGTTGATGGTGAATTTGATCTGAGGAGAGTGTTTATAAAGAGTATCTTCAAACAGAGGAGATCGGTTGAGTATATTAAGGTCATTCAATGAGCCTGGCAATCCAAAAAATGCATGCCAGATGCAAGTATCCTGGGTGGCTATAGCTTTTAAAACTATTGTTGGATACTTGTCTTTACCCTTGTACTGACCCGCCAGAGCAACAGGATAATTCTTCCAGCTCCAGTGAGTGCAATCAAGACTCACGTATCTCCCAAACCATATGGCGTCCACAATCAGCTGCACCCCCAATACCATAATGCAATAACGCATGCCAGTGTTCAGCCTAATGTCACCCAGTCTCACTTGGCACAGCATGTAAGCACACACAGCCCAATGCTTCTACTTAAATAACTTGCTCACACAGTCCTTCCTCCTGCCTCCATCAGCCACAACCACCAGTTCCATTTGGTTAACCGCCTTGGTTCCACGCCCCATCCAACTCCACCATCCCCCCTCAAACGTCTGATCAATTCCCCGGCTTCCCCAATTACCTACACAATGCTGTCTCAATCACAAATAATCCCACACACCAACACCAATGCATCCAGGAAAACCACGTTGAGCGTTATCATAGAGAATCTTGCAGAGATTGTTGATGTTTGGCGCTTGGAGAAATTTTTCTTGGTCAAGTTCAACAAGACCTTTTGCAAAGCGGTGCAGGGTATTACGGCTAGTTGTATCAGCAAGCCAAATGTATTTGTTGGTTGCATCTGCTGCAACACCATAAGCAAGAATCCATAAAGCAGCAGTGATTTTTTGCTTGGTGCTGAGACCCAAAAACCCACAACAGTCCTGTGTAATGTAAGATTAAGGGAATAAATAATCTGAAGTCTACAAAAGTTACCTAAGTGGACAATGTAGAAAGATGTACCTGCTTCTGCAAGAAATATTCATCATGACAAACCAGGTCATTGCAGATACTACGGAATATTTTCTTAGACACCCAAAATTGTCTTTTGAACTTGCAGTTTCCATAGGCCAAATTTTCAGAGATATAGTCTTCATGGAGCTTGAGCTGCCCTTCGAATTGCCTACAATCCTTGCTTGGTCCACGGGTATTCTTGGGAAGATTGTCTTCATTGCTAGTGAGGAACTGAAGCTGTTTGTCAAGTGGATCCATCTCTTCCATCATCCATTGGAGAGAGTTGTTGAGTTGTTGTGGCATTTGGGGGCTTCTGAAAAGGCTAAAAACCAATTCTAGTGATCAAATTTTCTGGCTAGATTTCAGGTCAGTTGACCAGAATTTGATCAACGGATGCGGTTGCGCAGTGAGGTTTAGCTAACCTGCCTGTAACCCAGGCTTACATAACTTGAAAATTAGCCAACAAATGTGAATGCTCTGACAAAGGATACTTACAAGATCCCACTTCAAGAAGTGCTCAAACTTCTTTGTGTTGAAGGTGTATTCACGAACTGTTAGCGCTAGTACTCCCAACATCCCAATTGCTGGGAGGATGTTGAGTTGCTCAGGGTTCTGGCAAATAATGTAACAAGCGGAAGGTGAACCGCGAGCTGAACAACAGTAGCCGCAAAGTAGGTTGCAATCACACACTGCACTTTAATCTGCATTTCCAAGAATGCAAAGCATGAGCTGGTCAACCTTAAGATGAAGGAAAAACAAGAAAATCTTACCGGTGAAAACAAGAAATTCTGCGGGGTAATAATGCACCTTGTTGATGTATTGAAACTTTTTTGAGAAGGCATTTTTTGATGTTAACTGTTTCTGCCTTTTTGAGAGTTATTGAGAGTTGGTTGACCAGGTTGTTGTGCACTCCTTGGATGCTAAGCAGAACACCGGTGCCATCATACAGCTTATTGTGGATTTTGTCCAAAAAATGGCCCTGGCTTGTCTCTGAGGAGTTGGATCATAAAGCTAGACTCCTCTGAGCAAAGCTTTTTGATGCGGCCTTGTGGCTTGTATTCATCCAGATTACGGACGACTAATTTAGTCTTTTCAAAGAGTTCCCGCCAGCGGTTGAGAGATTGATGAGATACGGTATAGCCGAGTGTACTGCAAATGTTGGGTAGAGTGCTGCTGTTGAGAGACATCTGGACAGCGACAACCTTGATAGCTGGAGGGTAGGAAACAAAAACCATGATTCAGGTTGTTTCAAAAAAAAAGAAATGGTCTCCGTTGGTTCTGACTCAAATTGATCTGACTGTTTTCATTTACTCATTGCTCAAACAGTACATTTGTACAGATGGGGTGGCACAATTTGGTGCATGAAACCCAAAGGATACTCACACACATGTGCCACAGGAAAAAGCCACTTTCTGGCAATAAATCCATATCTGGTAACACATTTTTTGGAAACTGTGTCCAAGGTTTATTGGAAACACAATATACATACTGTATATACTTTCTTCTTTCTCCGAAGTATATTTGCCCTTGAAGGAGTTTTCTTCATCACAAACGTCGTATATTCAGGATTACAGGACAACCCCGACACACTCAAAACCGAAACTATGTGTATGTAGTCTATAGTTATCTTCATCGAGTTTGGAGACTGGACATCAGCGTGTGGAGAGCTCATCCGTATTGGGCTGTCATCGTACAATATAACAGCAAGCAGACATCTGATAAGTGTTCAAATTTTCCTTGGCAGCTTCGGCAAAAGAAAATCCACATCGAAAGACTGATAAATCAAGGAAGGTGAAACGGGAGTCCCAAACCATTCGTCAGGGTATGTATGACTTGACTCGAACTTGGCAGAAGTGTATGAAGCACTCGAAGTGCTGTCTCATCTTTGGAAAGTTCGTACTTTTACACATCATGAAACGCTTCCCTGGTGACACAAGTTCGCATTGCGAGTATACCGAGCAAACCTCCTAGACTTCTGTAATATAAAAGCTAGCCCACGGGGGCAGGAGGGAGTCTTCCATCACTTGGGCACGCCGGAGATCTTCATTCAGTTTTCCTTACCCTTTACGCTCTTTAAAAGAACTCACGAACAAAATACAATGCCTATTTTAAGCCGACCCTGTTCTGGCAGCACACGGCTTCGTACTCTAGCACGAACGCTCGTGTTGATGAGTGCTGCCATGGGCCTCATTGGGCTCGCCGATTCAGCCACCACGCCTCAAACCACCCACTCCCACCATGTACATCTCAATACCCCCCAACATTGGGAGGAGATGCATTTGGACGAGTATTTAAGAACTTATCCCAACGGCAACACCCTCAGTCTATCTGTGCGCATGTTTTCTTCTAGTCGTATTCTCTGATCGCCATTTGACGTCAGCTTTCCTTATACGATTGCTGAAATCTTAGCAATACGCGGAGCAACTACCACATCCATTTCCTCTCCACTGTGGCATAGGGAAATTTGAGGAATGTCAGATCCCTTCAGTAAGTTTAGAGATAGCATAACATGTCTACTCGCACACGACTGACTCCACTCATCACCTACCTCCGTAGTACGCCGCACTTCGAGATGGTCCAGATTGGTGGATTGTCACTTCGACGATCAATTGGAACTATTACACAAACTTCTTGGCCAGCACCTTGGCCCACTCCGGAAAACTAGCAAAGCGTAAGCCGCCCTCAACAAACCTTTTCGATCAAAATGGGCCGTTAAAACCTCATTTGCTTCGAATTTAGATGTTGTTCACCATCTACTTCATGATCTGTGAGTTGCTTTACATTACCACATCATAGGGGATGATCTCTTCAAAAAAACTAAACGCACCATCGTTTACATCAGCGTCTACGAGTTCAACCCTGAAACAAGCCTTGGTTTGATGTCAGAGATGGACTTGATCCGAACTATTCTGTATCCTATTGAGCATGGGGGAAACCGGGACCACACCGTCAGTGATAGGACAGAAGTTCCTGATTGGATGGCTGCTATCGGCCCACTCGTGAGATTGTTTCCTACCACATCTTCCATCCACTATGCTTTCAAAGCTGAATCAACTCATCCACTTGATACTCCAGGCTACCAACGCCAATGCCCAAGTAGATTTAATCCAAGCACACCAAAACGTGACATCTGCAAGAAACAATAGGTATCTTGCGTCTAACCCTCCAAAACCAGAGATGGATGTCACAATGATCGTGTACAACTCTGTAAGCCGCTTTGCCATACTTCCAGCTGGAGCTTGCCATAAAGCCCTGATCCCCACCTATCTTAAATCAGAAACTACCAGTGGAAACAAACCTTCGCCAACTCAGTTCGCAGTTGGAAAATTTAGTGGTACAGTCCGTAGAGAACAAGGTGAACTCGCCTATCAGTCTTCACACGGGTATCTATTCGGCCATCGCAGGCGGCCGATTTGTTGGACCGAGCATTCAAACTCCTCGTCTAGCAAGCAACGCGGACGACATTATGCGCTTGATCGGTGTATCGGCAATTCTTAACCATGGGGTATGTCACGATCACCAACAATATTGGGTCCTGACCCATCTGATCTGAGTGAATATCTGACCCTTACTTTTTTCTTTAGAATGCAATGATTGTCATTAGAAAGGTATGCAACATTTGGATTTGTCTTTTACTAAAAGATATTCATGGCATGAAACTAACCCATACCTACCTGACTAGTCCTCTTGCTCACTTCACCGAGAGGAAATGAAGCAGAACGCTGAAACTAGACTTCAGTTCTGCGCTTCTGACAGCACGTAAGACGACCCTTTGATATGTCCATTTATAGCATGCACACATGTCTGATTGAAAAAGAAAATCGCAACGTTTAGGTTGATCGAGATAGTGAACGTGAAAGAAGACACAATCATCAAAGACATTTACAATGCCCACCTCATTGAAAATAAATACGGTTTTAAAACTTCGTTCTTGGCCTCCGAAGCTTTGCGCTGTCAAGAAGCCAACCAAAAGACCGGTCATCAACAAGTAGGGGCGAACAGCGATGAAAATCCTTTCGATGTTTGCACCTTCGAGCTACCAATTTGCAACCTCCAGGACGAATGTCAGTAGCTGTTCCTTTTGTGTCGAATCTCTCCGATTCTCTGATAGGCTTGTGGTGATTGACGAGCCCCCCTTTCCCTCAATATCTACAGACTATCACGAATTATTGGAGCACGGTAAAAGCATTGCTCGAATTTGTAGAGAGGATGTCGGCTTGCCGATTTGAAGATTCCGCTACCCCTGTGATACATACACACCCGCTCTCCCTTACCCCAAAATAAACCAGCAACTTCGTAGCCATATAGCCTGTTTAAAATAGCTTCTTATCCGAATTCGTACCACTCCTTCAATCAATCCCTAGCACAATGTATACACCATTTCCACTCATGATAAACCCTTCATTTTTTGTCGCTCCTTTACAACCTGAATTGCCTGAAAGAAACCCATTGTTAGACACCATACAAAAATTCTCAGGTTGCAGACTGCAATTGTGTCACGGTGAGAATTGTGGAATGATTCATTACCACTGCTTTAGTAGTAGCAGCTGAAGCTGTTGAAAATCCGACTAATAAGGGAAAAAAACAAGTCACGTAAACTGTGATAATTTGAGATCAATATCTTATTGCAGCAACTAACAGAAAAAGTTATTCTAGTCCTAGTGATAACTCAAAGAGATGCAAAGAAATTGCTTTGGAGATATAAGAAATAACAGCAAACCTGACGGAAAGAAAAAAACTCAGTCAATAACTAGAAAGTGAAAAAGGGGAAAATGTAAGAGAAATTGGAAGAGGTTTTGACAAGAGTGTGATCTACCTCCACTTGAGTTAAAGGGATTGCTGGTCAATGGTGTTTGAGATTGTTGGTTCTTCTTGAGTCTAACAAATTTCATCTAGGGCCACAAGTCTTGAGATCAATCATGAAATTAGAATTGCATACAATGTTGCATGCAGGTGCTAGAGACTTGACTGTATGCAGAAGATTGGAATTAATTATTCAGCATAAACTTGATGTTACATACTTGAAATCTGCTTCTTCTTTTTTCTGGTATTCTATGTTTGTTGCTAGTTTAATGGGCTTGAGCCTATTGTGTTCACTTTGATCACCAATTTTTACCTACATTTGTTTCTTTTTTTTGTGTGAATCAACAGTTTTCATTCAATCGCCTGAAGTGTACCATCTACAGAAGCCCAGCTAACTGTAAAAATGCAGACAGAGATGGTCACAAATTAGAAGCTGGGAGCTAATGCAAACATTCTGAAGAGTGGATCAGGTGGAGGCACACCTGAAAGCCAAGTGAAGAGTGAAGAATGAGTTGAATGTGTAGAGATCATGGACCTCTCACAGGTCTTACATTGGTCAACTATCTTGCAATCCCACTCTATATTCTCATCTTCAGACATCTCAACTCAAACCTTTCTACTTTTATCACACTCTCACTCCCACTCAACCCTCAATCTCAATACTATCAATACCTTACTCTCTTCATTTCCCTTCTTTGTATTTCATCTCCTTCCTTCTTCTTATCTTCCCTTTCTAAGTCTGTCAATCAGTTCTTCTTGTTATTCCTATCCTCTCTTATTGCCCTCAACCCTTGCCCATCCTTCTTTCATATTTCTCATTTTTACTACTATTAAAATCCTGTGTAGATTACTCAAGAACAGAACCAGAACTAATGATATAGGAAAAATAAAACAGATTAGTAAAAGATAATAAAAGATAGGTAAGACAACAGAGAGAGAATTCATACCACTTGGACAGAAATGGATTTTTAAAAAATATTTTTATGAAGCAGATCAGGAGATAATGGTAAGAAGATATTTTAGGAAGACTAACAAAAAGAAAGAAAGAAAAAAAATCAGTACAGAAACATCAGGCAGGAAAAGCATAAATAATTGGTAGGCCAGAAAAGGAAAAAAACCAACCCAAGATAAAAGAAGAGCCAAGTATATCCAGGAGTTTAGTGTAAGCAACAATTGACTTTTGTAACCATGAAGGATAGTTTAAGTATGGAAGATTGACAAGTTTTCCAGGGAGAAGAAGTGGAAGTGGAGAGAGTGAAGGGAGAGAAGGTAATAGAAGAGAGGAGTGGAGGTGGAGAGAGTGGATGAAGAGAAAGGAACTGACATGAAGCTGGATTGAGTGTTTTGGGGAAACCAAGTGATTGAAGTTGCGCAGGTGGGCCAGTACAAGCTGATGCTACAGACTTTCATAGAGAGGGCCAAAGAAAGTTGAGTGAAGAAGGAATGTGCCCATAATTGTTTAACAAATACATTGGTTCTCTCTTATTCTCAATTTCTATCTCAATTCTTTTCTTTTCTTCTCTCAATTTCTAATATTTTTCTCTCAGTGCATTGGCTCTTATTTAGGCAATCAATGACAGATCAAAATTCTTTCAGAATGATATTGAAGAAATAATGAGATGAATGATGAGCAACATGATGATACTAACCTGAATACAGCAAAGATGCAGCAAGATTACACAACTGGTCTGACAAGTAGATCAGGTGGCACCTGGGAGAAGACATGACACAGGGTAAGGAGATGAATGAGATGAAGAATACAATTAATTCCTGTGAGTCAAGTGAAGAGCAAAGAATGAGTTGAATGATATTGAAGAAATAATGAGATGAAGAAAGTACAACAAGTGACAAGAAGTTGAACTATATAGATCTACATTAGGTTTCCAAGTCTCATCATATAGCCACAGACCTGCAATTGGTTCTTGACTGCAGGGTACATGATAGTATGTATGTCCTCTAGTAGATGTCTCAATAAAGCAAAGCATGGTTCCATCTCTACTACCAATAACTGCCCACAAACAAGGGCCCAAGACTGCAAGAAAATCTGGATCAACTGTCAGCAGTTGGCATGCAGCATGCTCCAACCAAGCTACCATTGTATCTCCAACCATTTACATATGCAGCTGTTTGGGCACAGTCACTGTGCAACATGCACAGCTACTGTGCATTGAAGCTTGGTTGATTCACCCTTTGAGAAAGGTTGAGTAACACCACCAGCTTCTTTAGAGTTTCCACATGTCAACTGCAGGCAGTTGAGCCAGTTTCTTTTGCAGTGCAAGAAAAAATTGCTGGAAGAATAATTTTTTTTGGTAGAAAATTCAGGAGTCCGTTCATGTTTCATGGAGTCTCTCAAGAAACTAACTCGATCCCCCAAGTGTTTCAATCATTGTTCTGGATAGCACTGATTCCAAAAGAAAGAGCCAATTAGTGGAGATACTTCTACTTTCTGGTGAATGATTCAATAGTTGACCACTAATGATGTGATCTTAAAAACTAAAAACTAGAGGATACTGTGACCTTCAAGTTTTTTTTTTCAAAGCAGAAATTATTCCTTGCTCAGCTCTTAACCTAGATGTACAACTTTTACAATTTGGTTAATTAAGGTTTTCCACAGAAAAAATTAGGAAAATAGATGGATAGACAGATATTTATGCATTTATGTATACTCATGGGTGAATAGTGTAGGAATACAATTAGCCATTATTCTGATTGAAACAACAACAAAAAAGAAATACTTGTTTTGGGTCTGTTTTTTTGTGAATGGTAAGAGCTGCACGCATAATGCCGTTGAAAATAAAAGCAGTTCAAATGCATCTCGATCAAACAGGAGAAGACAATCTGGTGCATGATTGAAAAGGTCTCGAGAGAAAACAAGCCAGTTATCTCGATAAATTGCTAAAAAATGCTAAAAATGGTTGGAATTATTAAACACTTGTTCCCCACGGTCGGTACTAACTAGAGAGGTATGATGATGGTAGTACGCAGGGGGCTGAGAACCATCAGCCTGAGAGTTGGGATTCAAAACAGCCCGAGAAGGCGGGTCTATTCTGAATCCATTGATTGTCTCCACGGGCGAAGAAAACCAATTTATACCCAGATTTGAAAACGAACCCTCCTCAGTCGCCTGTTCAGTAGGAAATAGTAAGCCTGCCTTGATTCCTTGGTGTTGAGTGTGTCTTTCGTCACTCGCTCTTGCGTCTTCTTGGTTTTCATACATCAGGCTATTCTCTTGATCTTTGACGACCGCTTGATCGCTCACCCCCCCCATCATAGGGCTCGAGCCACCTAATCCAAAAATTCCTTGAATCGTTGTAGTGGGAAGTTGTCGTTCATTGGGTGATTCGTAAGACGGATTACCGATGGGACTGGAGTTGAAACTACTGAAGTCAAATAATAGTGGGCTTAACACTTGATTGAAATTTGATTGGCATGGCGGCTGTTGCTGCTGTAATGTCTGATGGCCATGGGTTTCAAGAAACCGTTGATGGAAGTTGCGATTCGAGCCCACAAACCCAGTCAATTCTTCCATGGCTGTAGTAGGCAGGGCGAGTGGCTCATTCGAATATGGTCTATCTGCTTGGCCAAACAGAGTGGCCCTGTTATCCATCATGTTTTGATCACCTGTGGTGGGAGAAAGCAGCGTAGGATTAATGCCGGAGGTTACTGGAAATTTGGACGATCCCATTTTACAACGAAAGGTGTCATTGGGGCGAATCCCAGTTCCCAGTTGGTCCGGAGATCTGGCTACGAAGTGGCCGAGTGGTGCTGGATCATGCGCATGTCCACAATCTGATGGATTTACAGAATTTCCGCGTATGTTTTTTGAAGTAGCCATAGCCATCGCGCACCAATCCGATGTGGAAATTGACCGTATTGGTTTCGTTTTATCACGAGGGGAATCAGGTTTCGAAAGGTTAATTGACTTGCTAAGACCCAATCGAGTGCTCGTACCAGCGGGAGTGGGAGGCAATTTTCTGCCAGTAAGCCTTGGTTTGCTTGAGAAAGCGTGAGTGTTGTTTTGATCAGCGCGGGGATGTAAAAGATGATGGTTTAGATCACCCGAAGAGGCCGGTCTCTTAAGTCCTCGGTCTGCTGAATGGGCTTTCTTGAGTTGCCCACCATCAATCGTCGATGTGTTGGGATTGCTTGATTGCTGGGTATATTGCTGTAAATCGACATCCCGCAAGTCTACGAGGCCCGAAAGGAGCTCCCATGCTCTTACAGCCCCGGTCCAAGTGGGCTGATGGGACAAAAAAATCAATTTTCAACTCGTTTTTGTTTATTTATTGGGGGGAAGCTGATACATGGTGTGGCTGCTTACTGCCATTTCTCTCAAGCTGTTCATGCACTTCAACAAGTTACTCTTCGCCGTTAGAGCCAAGCCGGCTTCCAGCCTCGCATTGTTGACCTATATTACCGACAATGGCGCAGCAATTGATTAAGGAGAATTTTGTTTTAAGTATAAGAGTCATAGCAAGATTTGAATAGAGTTGGAGATTAATTACATGTAATATCGCAGCCGTGAAGATGTAATAGACCAAAAAAGCTGGTGCCTGCCTCAAGCCAAAAGCCTCATGATACGCTTGGGCGATGTTCGTGATTGCGTTAGCGGCAGTGGTACAAATGCTATGAGATGGGTGCAAGGGTGGAGCATCGGTTGATGATCTTTCTGAGTTGTCTTGTGAGCGTGAAGCCGGTATGAAAGGTCGATGAAGTAGTATCAGGGCCGTGTAGAATTGGGCATGCAGCGTAAGAACATGTGGAGTAGGAGCCCGCTTGTTAGATTCTTGACGGTTATCAGCTAATTCATTCTGTTTTCGGGGAATTGATTGAGGTTTGTAGTGTAACTGTTCGGGTAGGTCGAGGTACCAACGGGCGAGGTTTTGGTCCAAGAGAGACAATAAGGTTTCACAGGACTGTCCAATCACTCGGATTCTGATTGCATAAATGTTAGCAACGATCCGACTGATAAGAACCGACAGGGAAGCTGCTCGATTGAAGCAAGAGATAGTATGGATCTTTTGATCGGCTGTTTCATTTGGGTCTTGAAAGGGACAGTCAGATTTAGAAGAATTCTGCTCAACAGCAATAGGATCAGCCCTCTTGGTTTCTGCGAGCTCGTGCATTGGGTGATCTTGGACTGTGTTTTGAGGATTTGGATTGGCAAGTGGCGGACCCGTTTCATTTCTCTTGGGTGAACATCCTTTCCAAAGCTCATGTTCGTCAGGCTCATCGGTCGAAGGAAACGCAGTATCATAGTCGCGTTCAAATATCATCATAGGTCGCCCGATGTATGTGCTAACATACTTATCCATGTTCACACATGCCCACCAAACTCTTTTCCTGATTTGTTTATCTTCGTAGGTAAATTTCTTAACCGGCATAAACCATTTGTCAACATCTCGAAATAGTCCCATGTCTTGGGCCATTCTGACAGCCATCCCTGTATATCTAAGCACACCATCCAAAGAGCAGAGAGGAGAAAGGCAATCAACTCTGGAGTTCGCTGCTTATGGTACTATGGGTGAACAGGGGTAGAAACAAAGAGCTAATATAGAAAAAACCCCGGAGATGAATCAACAACATCATTTGCACTTACAGCCAGCTTTCAGCCATTGCCCCAGCGCCAATTTCTCGATAGGCCATCAGAATTAATGATTGACAGTTAGTCAGTTTGGAATAGCCGTAATCTAAGTTCAACATTTGCTTGGCTTTCGCCAGATAATTGTCACCAGCTTTCCAGTATTCGCCTTCAGTAGGTGCGCTTTGAGAGCAATCCGAGTATCGAGATGAGATCGAGAACATGACTAGCAACAGCAAAACTGAGATTCGATTGGTAGGTCCAAGTCCGCTCACCGGGGGTTCTGGTTGCTCATCTTGTTGATCAAGCTGTTCGTCAGGGTCACCAGGACTCTCATCATTCAATGAACTATTCCTAAACAAAGCATGACACCAAATTTGATTCAAGCTCCAATGAGGACGTGCGCTTTTCACGATGTCTAGGTTGGCCATCAAGTTTCGAAATTGTACCACAAACTCGGGCTTATACAGTATTGGCATCATAGGATGAACAAATTCCCAATAGAGATCCAAGAGATGGGTCATTGTCTCTTGACTCGGCAATAACTCGAGCGGATTGACTACCTCCAGAATGTAGGAAGTCGTTGGTGATCGGTGGATAGGCGCGACGGGCCAAAAGCCAGGTTTAGGAAAATGCCAGAAAAAGTCTTTGTATCTTTGAGAAGCTGAGATTAGATAAAGGCCCGACGATCGACCATGATATCTAACTTCGTCATTTTCATCAAGGCTAAGTTGACCAACAACATCGGCTAGCTCACTGATGGTGGCTGGAGACTGTTGTTTAGCTGATGGTAGATTTGAATCGGGAGATTGTAGAGAGTTGTTACACTCAAACGTGAGCTGAGACGTATTGACGACAGGATCGGATGATTCCGGGCGACTGAGAGTGAAGGTGGCTGAACCGGTATGCGGGATGGTAGTGGTTGAAGAAGACTGATTGAGGCCAGCAACTTGGAATTTTGAGCGGTGAATTGAAAGCATGTTTGACTCTAATCTACGCCGGCGATTTTTGTGTTGAAGATGTATGTGATCATCAGCAGGTGGGGGAGGGGAGGGATCGAGTTGACTGCCTTCGCATTCCGAATCATCATCGACATCGGTGGCTTGGCCGTTGAGCAGGTTTGGGTCTTGAGGGCGATGATTCTCAAAGCAGGAAGTTTGGTTTAGGTGGCTCACACCCCAAAGAACCTTTTGGGTATCCGTTAGGTTTAGTTGGGTTCTACAATCGGAAGCTGAACTGGTGGGGATTGTTGGATCTGAAGGCTTCCAAGACTTCCTTGGCTTGCCTTCGGTGCCTTGTTGAGCGGCTATTCTTAGATCGGTGGTCAGTAAATCCCTAAGTTCGCTGTCACCGATCAATTCTGAGAACAACGCTTGAGCTCGTGGATCATCACTTTCTAAGAGGCCGCCCAGCAGTGCTTCCATACGATGGAGCCTGGATTCGATAGCTTCGATGTAACCTTTTGGTGGACCTCTACATCGAACAAGCAAGTCGATTCAAACAGTAAAAGGTTGAAGCTAATCAGTAAGTGTGTATGTAGGTGAAAACGATGACGTCTATCATGATTATGCCGGTGACGGACCTTTTACGAGAAGTGCCATTGAATGTACACTCAACACTGTTTGTCTGGCAATTCTGACATGGACCAGTGTTCGGGATCAACCCGTTAGAATCGGGTGCCCGAGTGCACTTGCATTTAGACTTTCGACAGTTATCACCTGTTTACCATAAACATTAAAAAGATTAAAAAGTTAGTATTATAGCGATCGGTTTAATCTAGTTTAGTAGCTCAAAAGGTTGTTTGGAAAGGAGACTGACAAGCTTTGGTAGTTCTTCGTTTGATATCCTTCAGGACCTTTTTATCTCTGTGGAATTCTGAAGACGGATTGAATTGGAGATGGATGGTATCAGGTTGTGGATGATTGAGCTGGTTGGTAAGATGATGGCTATTCGGATGGATGTTAGGAGCTGAGAGTGATGAGACTGAGGGCTGAAGAAAATGGTGAGGACTACAGTCTTGATCGATTGGCTCGTTGGTTGTTGGAGTGGTGGTTTGATGATCAACAAGGTGGTGGTGGTGGTGGTGGTGGTTATGGTGGTTGGGATCATGATGATGGTGGCGATGGTGGTTCTTGAATTGGTCCAGATTAAATTTGAGATTTGAGGTAGATGGTGTGCTTGGGCTGTGAATGGTGATGGGTGAATGGGTTTTAATGTTTTGGTTGGAATGGGTGGATGAGTTATAGGAGGCTTGATTGGATGTGGATGGCTTGATGGTAGGAGTGGATGAGGATGAGGAGGTTGAGGTTGAGGTTGAGGTTGGTGGTGATAGCTTGACTGATGACTCCACTAGTGGGGATAGTTTTTTGGTAGAAGATCCAGAAGAGGAGGTTTGTTTCAAGTTGTGGTTGTGATGATGACTGTGATGTTGGTGATTGCTGTGGTGATGATCACTGCTGCTGCTATGGTTGTTGTTGTTGGCCGTGTGGTTAGGAAAGGAGCACTGAGTGTTTGGGTTGAAGTTGAACATAACGGTTATATATTACATAAATAAATACGTGGATTAATATAATTTTAAACCTATCACGTCAGTCTGGTTATCAGTTTCTTCGCCGGCTGAAAGTGATCAGGCAGGAAGTTTTAGACCGGGATAATTAGATTACTTTAGGCTCTTAATGGTTTACATATAACATCGACATCAATGAATTATTCCAGCTGAGATCTACTGGGCCGATGGGTTAGACGGCGAGGTTGATCACCTTCAACAATTTCAAGCTGCCTGCCGCCTTCTTTCTTCCGATCGAGCTCAATCAGACTTAACATCGCTCGGAGCTGACTATCCCGAATCAAGCTGTACGATATGGAGGAATACTTAACGGTACATACCAGCTAGTAAATTGGCCTATGTGGCAAGTTGAGAATGTTTCATGATACATATGCTGTATCTAAACTCCAACAGCTATTTAATATTGGTGGGGAAGATGGATAGAGTACACATTATACAAATATCTGGTTAGTTAAATAGTCATACTTCAGCTTAGAAGCACTTAACCGTAAACTCTCCAGAACCGTCATCAGCCCAAACAGCACTTATAACCAATCAACTCACATGTTGATCGTAAAAGCTAACCTTCATCGAACTCGGTTTGTAAAACTGACCAAGCCCTCCTTGAGACGAGTAACTTTAATCGCACATATCACATACCGAATCATATAGAATCACCATCAGAGAAAAGTCTGATTCCGACCCTAGGAAACACGTCGCTGGTAAACTCGGGCACGCTCCGCTTCATACGGAAGCCCAACTCCAATCGGCTCACAGTTTTGAAAAATGAAAAATCATTTTGCGACATACAGATTTCTACGGAAGCCCATAGGGGACACCGAATGCCTCACGTTTTGAAAAAGTGAAAAATCATTTTTGAAAATACAGATTTCTGTATTCAATTTAAAATACAGATTTCTGTATTCCCAAACTCCCAAAAGGAAATGTTGAATTCCTTTTGGAAGTTTGAAAAATGTGTTTCACCCCTTGTGGCCTTGACATGGAAGTTTTTCGACAATTTCCTTCACCAAATCATCAGAAGATATTGTTTCCTCCACTTTTTCTTGTTCTTCATCTTCAGTTATTTCTTGTCTGGGGCCAGTGTAGTAGCTTGAGTCGTCGAAACCAGAGTACTCTGAATAATCAGTTGTTGTCTGATCACCATCCATTGTGATTGGAGAGGGCAGTCAACTATGAAGGCAAGTCAAAAGGCAGAGAGCTGTGTATTCTGCCCAAGGGATGTCTGGCAGGTTTTCTAACGTACATACAACATGTATCTTTTGGAATAAGTAAACACAGAATTCGATATTTTTGTTACAGCTACTCATTTTTCCAGTTGCGGTTTTTCCAGTTGCGGAGGGTGAAACACATTTTTCAAACTTCCAAAAGGAGTTCGACATTTCCTTTTGGGAGTTTGGGAATACAGAAATCTGTATTTTAAATTGAATACAGAAATCTGTATTTTCAAAAATGATTTTTCACTTTTTCAAAACGTGAGGCATTCGGTGTCCCCTATGGGCTTCCGTAGATTTCTGTATTCCATTTAAAACACAGAAATATGTATTCCAAAACTCCCAAAAGGAAATGTCATTAAATTCCTTTGGGAACTTCAAAAATGTGTTTCACCCTCCGCAACTGGAAAGATGAGAACTGATCTCCTCCTTTTGCACAAACATAGTGAGACCAAGTTGTCTCATGACAAGAATCATCAAACATGTAACTGAAAAATATATATTCATTTGAACCTGTAGTGCACCTTAGCAGGCAGCTGTTTTTGGACTTACAAGCAGAAGCATGAGTCAATGGATGCACAAATATGAGGTAGCAGTTCTGGTTGAGTGAATTGTTGTCTTTCAAGTTGTCTCATTACTCTTTACTCAACCTGTTAATGATTAATTTTGTTAACAAGTAGAGTAGTACCATGTGTGAAGCACCTTGTGTGTTGATCTTGTGGTCAAAAGGAAAATGATGGGCCTGGATAGTCTAGCGGTAACCATCACCCACGGAAGCTCGGTGTCGCCCCTGTGCAATAAATTATCTCACTCCTGAGAGAGTGACAAGCCCAACCCCTGGCCACTACCCCTTCCAACCCAGGACAACTACACCCCCCCCCCCCCCTTCAATTGCAAACCCTTTATTAGTTGTCCCCTTCACACAAAAAACCCTCTCTTTCAATTTCAATACCTGTTACCCATTTATAAACCAACCTGAGAAGGTTAAAAACATCACACCCCCACCACTACACAGTAGATCAAATTGTCTAGATTACCGTGTACTCACAGAAACTTAGGTCCTCATAACACCAAGTGCTCAAACAATTGTTACAAGCTTAACAAAAACTTGTAGTTCAAAACAAATGATATTCATAGTGTGCAATGCCAATGGCCAAATTACACTTTAAAAATAAAATAAAAAAGTTGTCTCAGGCCCCAGGTTTGTCACCTGCAAGTTAGAGTGCTTGTAGACATGGAGATCCCATGCTGCTCTTGCAGTATCTGACAAATCCTTGATCCTTTGTGGCCTTCACACAAGAGCTGCTCAACTAGTTGCCTCACAAAATCTTTGGAAGCTATATTTTTGTCTTTAGATTGATCTTCATCCTCACTTCCTTGGTTTTTGGGGTCTGAGTGATAAGGCAAGTCATCTGATCCTGAATGTGATGAATTTTCAGTTGTTGTTTGATTGGCTTTCATTTTGATTGAGGAAGGTTGACAGATCAAAATCCCAGGGCATCTAAAGATGTTTTTAGTTCAACTGTTCTCCAGATCAAAAGACAAGAATCAAACTTGAAACATGCTGTTACAAGTTTGGCAATGACTATTGTTGGACTTCCTCCTTATGTTGGTTCAAAAGTAGGAAGTCTGTTCTCATTTTCTCAATTGCAGAGGGTGAAACACATTTTTGAAACTTCCAAAAGGAATTTGACATTTCCTTTTGGGAGTTTTGGAATACATATTTCTGTATTTTAAATGGAATACAGAAATCTGTATTTCAAAAAATGATTTCTCATTTTTCAAAACTGTGAGGTGATTGTAGTCCCCTGTGGGCTTCCATAGCTTCATGATATATTTCTCAGAAAACTTGCACCAAACTTTCAAAAGAATTGTTACCAGTAATGGATTTATGGCGAAAATTTACTGTTTCTGGATTGTCTGGGTTTCATTTTCTCAATCATGCCACATAGTCTGTATATGGCCATTGCATAAATTCTTGCGCTTTTCAGCACTTTTTGAGTTTTTTTTTTGCTCCCCCAAATATTTTTGCTCCCCCAAATTCTTTCTTCCCGTTTGTTTTCCCCCCACCAAAAATATTTCTCCCCTTGCCCAAATGGTCGGGGGGGTGCAAGGTAATGCGGAACTGCATAGTATCAATCTGTTCCTATCCGGTGGAAACCACATCAAAAATGGAGATGAAACAAAAGGATGTTTAGTACATATTTCATCTTAACTAATACCCCCTCAAATGACAATTAAACTGCAATGCCTTTCTGCAAATGTTCCATCTTACCACATTCACTCTGCCTCAATCTCCCATCATTTTACCAGTTTGAGGACTGGCTAAACAATCCACAATTCCTGGGGCTTTTACCCTTGGAAAAAAAATCACTTGGTTGTACACTCACTTATTTCATAATTTTTTTTAATATTCTTCAAGAAGCACTGTGAAATGGGCTGTACCGCTTACAACCCCCTGCGGAACGTTGGCCGCAGCCAACCAATATTAGATTGGTCTGCAAAACCAATCTTGTATTGGCTGAGCCTCCCAATAAATTTAAAGGGCCATTTAATGTATTGGTGGGCGCAGCTGTTATAAGATTGGTCTCCCAGACCAATCTTATATCAGTTGGCTCCAGCCAACATTACCACGGGGGTTGTAAGCAATACAAACCTCTTTGCAATGAAGCCTATCAATTTCTTTCCCGTGAATTCAGCTACTTTATTCAGGGGCCCCCATCAAAGTAACTGTTCAGGGATATGGAGTGTGTAATGGTGATTGGGGAAAACATTCAAATTTTCAAATATATTTTTCAATGTGAAATTGTAGCTTTTGTAGTATGTTTCAAAAATTTCAGGGTCCCTTGTGGTGATATTTTTGGTGCATACAACACTAGTGCATCAACAGAGTGCATCTACATTGGTAAGGATAAGCATTTTTTCTGATTTGACTTGAAGTTTGGATGGATCATTGCCAAATATCTCTACAACATCTAGAGGTATGAGAAAGTACCAATGATTGGCTTTCCTCTCACCAAATGGCTTAGGTGGTTTTTCTAACTGAGTTTTTTTTTTCAAGGTCTTTGAACTGCTTTATTTTCTTTTCAGATAGGAAACTGTAATCAGTATAAACATTGTCCTCACTTTTTATGGTAGAATTTGTTGACCAGTCATAGTTGGTATTGTCATTGTTTCCAGAATTTTAGATTTCATCAACCTTGAAAAACTTGTGTGAATTTGCTGCTTTTTCTTCCCATTTCATTTTTTGTGTCTTGACTAGAAAATTATCAAATCTCCATTTAGTCCTGAAGTGATTCTGAAGTACACCTTCTAGCCAGTTATTCATATAGCCAAGTGTGAAATGTTGAAATGGATTGCAATATGGATTTCAATTGAGCTCCAACCACCTGGCACCAGTTCCTTGGAGATGCTTTTCACAACTTCTGATATTTTTCAAACTCTTTGAATGAATTGTGTTTCTAGTTGTTTATTTGCTTTTCCTAGGTTCCCCAAGTTCTAGTTGATCAATATTGGCTTTAACTGATTTGCACCAAGAGAAAAAAAGTGTAGCGCTATGAGATGCATAGCCAGCAACTTTGTGAACACCCACCATGTCTCCTAGTAGTGGGAGTAACCATACTCCAACCATTTTACCTTTGGGAAACATGTTTGTCTTCAATTTCACACCTTTATTGAGATGGAGGATATTTTTGACAAGATTTTTGAAGCAGTTTTTGATCTTTGATACTGTAGGAGTGTTTGGACCAGTAGTGATACCAGTAATATAAGTGTAGGACACTTAATTTTTGTTTGATGGTGGTAAGTTGAGACAGTTCATTGATATTAACCCAAGATATTGTTGCTTTCCTGCCATTTCATTTCCGCAGGGTCCACAATGGTGGGCCTCCTACGCTAACATTAGCTGTAGTGTAGCGTAATGTGAGCTGTCTTAGCTATTCTAACACAAAGTTACTGTTAGCTGAGGATTTTTTTGCTAAAGCTAAAGAATTGTCATTGAAAGAAAAAATAGCGGGTAGTGTTGTGGTGTGCCAAATGTGTTCCAAGTATCAAATCACATAGAGTCACAGTTTACTATTGAGAAGGAGACATACTTCTAGATGTATTATTGCATAATTAGGTTCTACAGGTCATTTAACCCCTAGTCACTCACTGGAACCACTAGGCTAGCTCCCCTCATTTAAAAGATATCTGGATTAAACTGTTATTTCAGACTTTAGGAATATGTATGAATAGTACATAGTATAGAATTAGATTCAAGTGCATAGTTTAGTTTATTTAATGGATATCACCACCACCATGGATACCACCACCACATGGATACCACCACCACATGGATACCACAACCACCACATGGATACCCTTACCACCATCATCATATGAGCACCTCTATGGCAGTCACACCAGCAGAAATCCCTCACATTTGACTATAAAAGGAGGAGGTTTTCTTTCCTCAGTTTGAGCATGCCAGAGGAGGAATCCTAAGCAGAACACACATCTCATTTAGAGCTTCCATCACAAATCCAAGTAAATCCCACAGTGTGATCTCAATCAAGTGACCCATCAAAATCTGTCATACCTCAGAGGATATATAAGTAGTCCGGTTAAGGAAGAGGGCAAATACACTTTGAATAGTTCACATATAGCATCAGTTCCGTCAAGAAGTCTTTTTTTTTGTCAGTTTATCTACACTTCAATTACAAATATATAAAAAACACATAAAAGATATTTACTTTAAGACTTATTTCCATCATCTGACTCAAGACTGTTGTAAACCACCCTGGCTCTATTTCCCATACAAATTCCACCAAACCCATTTCCACTGAAGTCAAGTTTGATCTAGGTCTGATAGGAGACTACTACACATAAGGTTTCTCTATCATTAGTTTGCCACAAAAAATAAAATAAATAAATTTGCTGTGATAGCTCTTGTGTTGTATCATAGAGGGGCAGGTCTTTCAAACCACCCGTATGTTATGGTCTGATCTGTGGAGAGGAAGGCTATGGGGTTCTGGGTTTCTGGGGTTTCGGGATCCTATAATGTAGATTGCAGGATGAGGAAGAGATGTGGATCCTTGTCCTTACAGACTATATAGTGGTCTGTCTGTGACATGTACGTGATAGACTATCTACATGTGGTGCGGGCTTTGGTGCGGGCAGGCCCGCAATACGGCTCATGACATTATCCCCCTTTTAATGCTAAATCCTCCACTCATTCGCCAATCAAGAAAAAAAGAAAAAAATTCCACCTCTTATCAATTTTGTTCCTCACTTCCTTCTCCGCCTCCGCCGATGAGCAGTTCCCGCATTTGGAAATCTTGAATTAAATCCCGCTACCAGTTCCTCGCAATTCTTCAAGTTTTCCGTCGGTTCCCATGAGTTGTCTTCTGTTCCAAATCCCTTCCAGCTGACCAGGTATTGGGTCTTCCCGCGTCGTCTTCTACAGTCCAGTACCTCTTCGACTTCCCACTCATCCCCGCCGTCCGCTGTAATTGGTTCCGGGTCTTCCTTCCGTCGTTCTGCAATTTCGTCGGGTCTGTGTTTGCGGAGTATTGATACGTGAAATCCGGGGTGGACCCCCCGCATGGATATAGGGAGTGTTAGCTTATACGCGGATCTTGAGATTCTTTTACAGATAGAGAAAGGTCCCAGCCATCTATGTTCCAATTTTGGGCTGGGGCGGGTCATTGAAATGTTGCGTCCGTCTAGCCATACTTCGTCCCCTACGTCCCATTCCGGTGTTTCCCTTGTTTTCTTGTCAAATTGGCCTTTCATTGTTTCTTGCGCCTCTTCTAAGCAATGCTTGAGTTCTCCTTGGACCTCCGCAAGTTTGCGGAGTCGTTCCTCTACTGCGGGTATGCATTGTTCTGTTGAGGGGGTTCCGCTATATGCCGGGTTGAACCCGTAGTTGGCTTTGAACGGGAAAACTCCTGTCGATGTGTGGTCGTTGTTGTTGTAAGCAAATTCGGCCATTGGGAGGAGTGGGGCCCAATCGTTCTGTTGGTAGCAAACAAAGTGCCGCAGGTATTGCTCGACTGCTTTGTTGGCAATTTCGGATTGTCCATCTGTCCTTGGGTGGTACGCTGTGGATGGCTGTAGTCTAATCCCCATGCGGGCGCTCAATTCCCGTGTGATTTGGGAGATAAATATACTTCCCCGGTCTGAGACAATTGTCTTGGGGGTTCCATGGAGTTTCCATACGTGTTCTGCCATCAGTTCCGCTAGTTGCTCCGCGTTCATGGTTTTCTTGCATGGGATGAAGTGGGCCATCTTGGTCAGTCGGTCTACTACTGTTAGTATGCTGTCACTCAAGCGGGATTCAGGGAGATCAGTGATCAAATCATAGCTAATGTCCGTCCATGGGCCTGCGGGGATCGGGAGGGGTTCTAATGTTCCAAACGGCCGTCGAGTGCTAGATTTGACTCTTTGGCATGAATCACAGCCGTCTACGTACTGGTTGACAAATATCTTCATTCCATTCCACACAAAACTTCTCCGTACTAATGCCAACGTGCGGGATCTGCCTGGGTGGCCTGCGGACTTTGTGTCGTGTCGACTTTTGAGGATCATCGTCCGCAATGCCGAGTCCGCTGGTACCACTATCCATCCCTTGTCATAGAGTACCCCGTCGGCTTCCGCATACCTGTTGTGGTCCCCTGTCAGTTTCTGTAACAGCTTAATCCAGTCAGCTAATTTTGGGTCATGTGGGGTCAGTTCTCTAATCCTGGCAATGATTTCAGCGTCAGACAACGCTAGGTCGTCTGTTCCCGCATCTTCCCAATCAGTCCCCATCACGTCCACCTCAAACCAATGTTCCCCGTCATCCATTTGAATTGATTCGTCCAGAAACCAGCTGTCCAATTCCGCACATTCCGCAAGCTCCTCAAACGTCTGCTCTGTGATGTTACCTGGCTTCAAAAGCTGACCAAAGGTCAGCTTTTCTCCCGGTGCTGGGGCGAGGTCCGGTCTGCGGGATAGGGCGTCGGGTTTTGTCGATTGGCGTCCTGGTCGGAATATGATCTCGAAGTCAAAACATCCCATGGTCTCCGCCCATCTTGCCTGTCTTCTTGTGAGCTGCTTGGTTGTCATGAAGCTTTCCAAATTACGGTGATCGGTGTATACAATTGCCGTCAAGCGGTGTGGGTTCCCCTCCAGGTATTGCCGCCACTCTTTGAAGGCAGCCACAATAGCCAGCAACTCTTTGTCAAAGATCTCATAGTTGCGTTCCGCCTGTACAAGGGATTGGGACAGGTAAGCTACTGGGTGGAGTTCCTGGTCCTTGGTGCAAACCTGGGACAGTACCGCGCCAAGCGCGAAATCAGAGCAATCACATTCGAGGACAAACGGTTTGTACGGGTCCGCAATTTTCAGGATCGGAGCGGATGTGAAGGCGGTTTTGAGGGATTCAAACGCGGAGTTGCACTTGGCGTCCCACACGAAGGGGGTTTCTACTCTTGTCAGGTTGTGGAGCGGTCTGGCCTTCCCTGAGAAATGGTCGATGAACCGGCGGTAAAAATTAGCAAATCCAATGAATCGTTGAAGTTCGGTGACATTCTTCGGTGCGGGCCAGTCGGTTACTGCTTGCACCTTTGCAGGGTCCATTCTGATCCGGTTGCATGATATCAATAATCCTAGGTATTCTACTTCCGGCCTTGAAAATTCACACTTTTCGGGTTTCAGCCACAATTGGTGCTTGCTCAATGTGTCCAGTATATTGCCCACCGCTTCTGCATGGTCCAACCCTTTCCGCGTGTAGATCATGATGTCATCTAGGTATGCAGCGGTGTATTTCCCAATCCGTCCGAGGAGGATGTCTTGCATGAAGTATTGGAAGTATCCTGGCGCTCCCGTGGGACCAAAGGGCATGGTAAGCGGGGAAAATTGTCCTGCCCTGCAGATGAAAGCCAGCTTATCTTCGTCGCCTTCCGCAACTCTGAGGTTTCCATATGCGTTGCGGAGGTCGAGCTTTGTGAATGTGTCCGCATCCAAAAGGCTGTCAACTAAGTCCATTGTCAGTGGGAGCGGGTACTTGTTCTTCACCGTTACCGCGTTGAGTCTCCTGTAGTCAAAACAGGGTCGCAGGTTTCCGTCCTTCTTTCCAGTGAATAGTACCGGTGCCGCCCACGGGGATGTGGTCTGTTGAATGGTTCCGCTCGTCAGTCCTTCGGCAATCTTAATATCAAGTGCCTGGTTCTCTGCTGGGGATAGCGGGATGATTCTTCCGGCCTGTGGGGTGGCTCCTGGGATCAGATCTACGCGGAAGTCATACTTTCTTCGCGGGGGAAGTCTCATGGCGCTTGATTTCCGGAACATTTCAAGGTGTCGGTGGTAGCACCGCGGTACTAATTCTTCCGCAGTCCGCTCCGCAGTCGTGGCTTTCCCTTTTGCTGCCAATCGGGCCGATGTCAACCACGATGTTTTGGCCGTGCTGATCACTGCAGGGGTATGTCCTAGGGGGGAAAGAGGCTTGCCAGCTGTTTCGGGATTCAAATGCGGGGGAGATCTATCAGACTCACATTGCGGGGGTGTTATTTTGCTAAAAGCACACACCCCCTCGTCACTAATCCTAGCTTTCCCCATGGGCCTGTAGACCGTATGTGGGGATGTTGGCAGAGAGGACGATACTGCCTTGGCAGTAGCAATAATTTCGTTGGGTACCTGGTCAGAGTGTCGAGTCTTGGGGTTCTTGGCGGGGCTTGCAAATCTATCTACAAGGCGTACAAGCTTGCCAGCTGTCTCGGGCGGTAAAGTATGGGGTGGGGGGTTGTCAAACTCACATTGCGGGGGTGTTATTGTGCTGCAAGCACACACCCCCTCGTCATTAATCCTAGCTTTCCCCATGGGCCTTTCGACCTTCTGCGGGGATGTTGGCCGAGAGGACGATACTGCTACCGCAGTAGCACCAGTTTGATTGGATACAGTTTCATTGGGTACATGGTTGAGGTGTCGGGTTTCGGGATTCCATGTGGGGTTCTGGGGTCTATCTACAGGGTGTACAAGCTTGCCAGCCGTTTTGGGAATGATGTGGGGGATAGGGATATCAAACTCACATTGCGGGGGCGTTATTGTGTTCAGAACACACACCCCCTCGTCAATCTTCCTAGCTTTCCCCGACTCGCCGGTTGGGGTGTTTTTCGGAATAGACAAAACCGCCGAAGCGGCCGCAATGTCTGGGGTCCATAGGGTACGGTTTGTCCAATTGATTCGGTGTCCATATTGGCGGATCCAGGGCATCCCTAGGATCCCATCATACGAGTCTTTCAGTTGTGTAGTGATGAATTGGGACGGGCGGGGTTCGTCGTTCAACATTAGGTCTATCTCATGGGTTGCTCTGCTTGCCGACCCGTCAAATCCAAAGACGGTTCGCCCCGAGGCCGAAGCGGCCTTGAGGAGTCCCCATTGGGATGCGTACGATTCACTCAGAACATCGTGGGTTGCTCCGGAGTCTATGAGGAAGGATAGGGGGGGATAGGGGCTTTGGGGTGTGGCTCTGGGAGTTGTGATGGTGCATGAAAGGAAACATTGGGGATCAATTTAATTTACATGTAATGTCTGACTAGCACCAGTACTGCATGGCAACTCCGCTACGCTTGGGAAGGGCACAACCTTCATTCCCGAGCGTCTCCATTTTTTGACTTATCGGCCCGTCCCTTGTTCACCTTGTCCGCCTGTCCCTCCGTTTTAAGCGCCGCCAGTCCATCGGCTAGCTGTCGGATCTGGTCCTCGAGTGCGGAGACTGAGGCAGGTGTCCGTCCTTTCCCTTTCTTGTTTGGACACTCCCAAGAGATATGTCCTCGCTCCCGCAGCGGAAGCAAAGTCCTTCCCGCATCATGCAGGCCTTCTCGTCCTCGGACAGTCGGCTGCTGATCGCAGATGTGTCCATGGCGTCGGGATCTGGCTGAGGCTTTGCAAATCCAGTGGTCGTTTCCGCCCCGTGCATCTCCAAATCAAGCTTCATGGCTAGACCCGCTGCCTCATTGACAGTGGTGAAGGTGGTGCGGGCCAGTACTAGTGCCGTCCGAATGTCCCGTTTTAAGCCCTGCCGGTATTGGCTGATGAGGGTCGGGACTTCCCATCCGGTGGCAGTAGCGTGGGTGTAGTCGGCCACTGTCCTCGTCTGTCGTAGCGCTCGTAACGCCCGTTCCGCCTTTCCTTTCTTCTCGGAGTCAAAATACATCGTTCCAAAATCCTTCGTCCACCCGTTGTACAAGAAGTCCGCCCCTTCCGTGACTAGGTCGATGTATGGGGCGGACCACACGGCGGCGGGTCCGTTAAGGTAGGACGCGGCAAATAAAAGCTTTGTCCTGTTGTCAGGGAACATGGCGCTGTTGACCGATGTATAAATCGCCACTTGGCGGGCGAACGTTTCCGCCTTCGTCCCGCGTTCACCATCAAACTTGTCGGGACATGCAATCTTTGGTCCACGGGTTGGGGTGGAACCGGTTGGTCGGGATGGTTGGTCCCGTTGTGCTTCGGCCGCTCTTCGGCGGGATCGTTCGTTCTCCCTTGCTTGAGTCATCTCCTCGAGCTGTCGTCGGAGTTGCTCTATTTCGTCCATCTTTTGGGTGCGGGTGGAGTTGGGATCGTTCGGGTTGTCTGTCTGGTTTTGTTCAGGTGTCTGGGTGTTGGTTTCTTGCCTTTGTCTCCGTAGTGTTAGATCCTGCAATATGTTATGGTCTGATCTGTGGAGAGGAAGGCTATGGGGTTCTGGGTTTCTGGGGTTTCGGGATCCTATAATGTAGATTGCAGGATGAGGAAGAGATGTGGATCCTCGTCCTGACAGACTATATAGTGGTCTGTCTGTGACATGTACGTGATAGACTATCTACATGTGGTGCGGGCTTTGGTGCGGGCAGGCCCGCAATACGGCTCATGACACCGTAGCAGTTGTAATATCTTCTTACATATTTGAAATATTATTACTGGTATTCCCCCCTTGCAAAACTTCCACCCATCCCAAAAAGGAGTTCTCACAGTGTAGCGTTAGTGCCATCAGAAAAAAAAATGAACACTACAGAAATCTCCTGTTAGCTGATTTTTAGCGGTGTTAGCTGCAACAAACGCTAGGCTAAGTGTTGGTTTAGAGCTCTTTTCAGCTACACTAACTGTTAGTGTAGCGCTCTTTTCATCTATGCTAACTGTTAGTGTAGCATCCTTTTCAGCTATGCTAACTGTTAGTGTAGCACCCTTTTGCGCTACACTAACTGTTTTTTCAGTGCTATATTTGCCGGAGTATAGCAATCATGTCTTGTCTTGAGGCTTTTATTCTTCTAAATTAGTATTTTCATGCCTCTGATAATTCAAATGAGGTCCCCAAAATGGTTTCATCCCAAGATCCATCATTTAACATCAAAGGCATTTCAATAAAAATAAATCAAACATCAAAATAAGGAAACAATCCTAAATTTTGAGGCCAAATGAACCTCATTTTCATGAGCCTGAAAGCCACATGGAAAACCAGTTTTTCTTTGAAAAAAAACTTAAAAAAAAAACTTAAAACAAACTTAAAAAAAATAATTCAAAATTGAAAATTAAAAAAATTAAACATTAAAAAATTGAAAAAATTAAACATTAAAAAAAAAAATTGAAAAAGAATTTTTTTTGTAAAAAAAAAAAGAAAATGAAGATAGAAATGAAAAATAAGCTGTTTTGATTGCTGTACTTGCTCAAGTACAGGAGGTAAAACAAAATTTTGATTGCTTCACTTGTGCAAGTACAGCTTTTTGATTGCTTGACTTGCACAAGTATAGGATCCTAATTGAGCAGAGTGGACCAGCTTTGACCTCAGACAGGGGAATTTATCACTCCTGTTATATTAAAAGAGTAGTGATGAAGTTAACACCAATCAACAAAATTTAAAGGGGGGTCAGTCAGGTGCCCCTGAGAGTTTTCTAAGTTCCTAAAAGGCTGAACCCAACATTAGGGGGTATCAAATATGACGAAATCCACCATTAAAACCCGTTGATTAGAAATTGCCAAATCCACAATTTCTAATCAACGGGTTTTCAAAAAGGGGTAGCTAAAAACCGAACGGATTTTGAAAATGAAAAACCCTGGTTTTCCATCCAAATCCTTCATTTCCAAAATAACCCAATTAAATCACATCTCTCATCAGCTCACGCTGCACCGTTCAATCCATTTCCTCTTGTCAAACCAAGCAAACATCACACCTCACCTCAACCAATCATGCGACAAGCACCCTCTCAACACAAGCAACTATTTCAAGCGGCCAACTCTGCTGCAACAGTATTGATTTTCGACTCAGATAACGAAGACTCAGGTCTTGAAGATTTCTACCGTTATTGTCGATCAAAACTCCAGAAACGATACCTCAATGCCAGAGGCACAACTACACGATTCCATCCTCGATATGACCTTTCAATCATTCAAGAACTTCCTCAATCATGCTTCCTCCAGCTTTTTCGAATGTCGTTCCCATGTTTCCTCAATCTTCTTCAACTGATTGAGTCAAATCCAATCTTTCACAACTCCTCTCAGAATCCTCAACGAGACCCATCAGTCCAACTCGCTATTGCTATGTGCCGTCTTGGATCAAACGGAAACGGTGCTGCGGTTTTCAGACTCAAGAATCTCTTCCAAGTTGGCTATGGAACGATCAACCTTTACACATGTCGGGTGATCAAGATTCTTTATCAAATGCGCTCGCACTTGGTATCATGGCCGACTCAAGAAGAACGTATGGAATCATCTCAGGTCATGCAAGATGAAGGCTTCCCTGGATGTGTTGACTTTGTTGATGGAACAACCATTCCACTGAGTCAAAAGCCTCCGGTGGACGGTAACCACTACTGGGATCGAAAAAAACGGTTGGATCGTTTGCATTGGTTCCACTATTTTACCAATTCTGAGCTGATGTGTTGTTTGCTTTCAAAACAGTTACTCTATTTCGGTCACTCTTGTTTGTGACATAAACAAAAAGTTCATATCGTACCTTGCAGGCTACCCAGGATCCTGTCACGATTGTTATGTCTTCTCTAATATGAAGCTTGCTCAAAATCCAGAACGATTCTTTGACCAACACCAATTCCTCCTGGCCGACTCTGCTTATTCAAGTGATCAACATACTGTTCCAGCCTACAAAGGTTCTGATTTGCTTATACCTGAGAATGTGGATTTCAATTACCATCTAGCCCAATCAAGAGTACGGATTGAACATGCCATTGGTATTCTAAAGGGACGATTTGCCAGTTTGCGAGAAATTCGATCACAAATCAGGAACCCTCGTGAGATGAAGGCAACGGTCAAGTGGATCATCACCTGCATTGTTCTGCATAATCTTCTAGCCGACCTCAAGGATCAGTGGCATGAACTTTACAATGAGGAGGAACCAGAAGCAGCCCTGCCCTTGTTGGAAAATGTTGAATCTAGTAACGATGGATTACGTGGACTGTTACGCCCCATAACGCTTGCACTCTTCAACTAAGTGCACTCTTCAACTAAGGTGAATAATTCAACATTCACTTGCACGACAATACACTTTCAGCTTTCTGACTCTTGCTTTTGATTTGGTTTCCTTGCAGTGCCAATTTTTCTTGATTGCTCTGCTTCATTACAGATGTTTGTTCTCTTCTCATCTTGATGCCAATCAAATCAATAAAGTTTTTACACTTATAAGTTGGATCAAAATATGTTTTCTTGCCTAAGTAAGCACATCTCGACAGGAAAAAACCACCCACCGGTACAGAAAAAATGCTTCTTCCACTAGCTCAATTTGTTTCAATGTTGCAATTGTGCACGATACACTATCATGGTAAAATTTCCTCTGATTTTTCAATTCATATTTTTACATTTCACACTGTTTATTCATTAAACAATCATCTGGAAAAACTTGGCTTGCTCATGTGCTTTGTGGCTGAAAAAGGTAAGCCAATTGACCCATCATCCCTCCTCTTTGGTGCTCAGATAATTTGCTGACATACATGCTTTTTATCAATCCCTTCCACAAAGGTGAGTGTGATCACTCTTGTTTTTATTACCTTGACTTTATTTGGCTGATGCCATCCTGATTTTTTTTATTTAGCTCAAGGTGAGGTTGCCAACCCTCCTTGAATGAATGTTTTTGGCATCTCTTGTTGCCAACGTTCTTGGCAACAAGAGAAGCTCAGGAACGATTAAACAACAGCCCAATTCGATTGAATCAGGCCAAGCCACTTCGTTGTGGGTGATTCAACTGGGCCAAGCCACAGGAGATGGCTGAAACCGCCCAGACGGTTTGGCAGGCCAATTTTCCAAACCGTCTTGGCGGTTTCAGCCATTATCCAACGAACTAACCAAGCTTCTAACATTTATTTTTTTGCTCTACCCTGCTTCTGAACAACACATCGCCAACGACTGCTGCTCAGGATCACTAACTAGGAAGGCGAGCGACGCAGCTGCTGATAATCACATCGCCGAAGGACAACTGCTGCTCATCTTTGCATCGCCAAGCGAGGCTGCTGAGGAGGACTTCCAACAAGCGACGCTGCTGCTGACAATCACATCGCCGAAGAACTACAGCTGCTGATATTTGCATCGCCGAGCGAGGCTGCTGAGCTTGCAATCGCCGAGCGATACTTGTGAGGAGAACATCGCCGAAGGACAACTACTTCTGATCTTTGCATCGCCGAGCGAGGCTGCTGAGGAGAACTTCCAACAAGAGGCTGCTGCTGACAATCACATCGCCGAAGGACTACAGCTGCTGATATTTGCATCGCCGAGCGAGGCTGCTGGGCTTTGAATCGCCGAGCGATACTTGTGAGGAGAACATCGCCGAAGGACAACTACTTCTGGTCTTGGCATCGCCGAGCGAGGCTGCTGAGGAGGACTTCCAACAAGACGCTGCTGCTGACAATCACATCGCCGAAGGACAACAGCTGCTGATATTTGCATCGCCGAGCGAGGCTCCTGAGCTTTGAATCGCCGAGCGATACTTGTGGGGAGAACATCGCCGAAGGACAACTACTTCTGATCTTTGCATCGCCGAGCGAGGCTGCTGAGGAGGACTAACAACAAGGGACGCTGCTGAGCTTCCAATCGCCAAGCGATACTTGTGAGCAGAATTTTGCTGGTCTTTTTTATGGTGTGTAAAGATTATACATATGTATCGATTCACACGCATGATCCTACCTGTAGAACTACCAGCTGCTCAGCTTCACATCGCCGAGAGACGCTGCTGAGGAGGACTACCGACGACTTGACTGCCGCTCAGCTTCACATCGCCGAGGGACGCTGCTGAGGATAACTACCAACGACTTTGCTGCTGAGCTCCACATCGCCGAGCAACACTGCTGAGGAGAACTACCAACAAGCAACACTGCTGAGGATCACATCGCCGAGGACGGCTGCTGAGGATCACTTAATCAATCCAAAGCCAATCTCACTCTAACTATGACCGCGTTCATGAATGACAACTCAGTAAGTCCCTTTGTAAGTGGGGCTGCAAAAAGAACTCATGAGGGAAAAATAAGGAATGCAGAGCTTGGGTAACCGCTTTATTTCTCTCTTCCAACTGAGCCACCTGTGTATTGCTGATTGATTCTTTCTTGTATCTTTTTTTTCTTTTTGGATCAAACAGCATGGAAGTTACACAACTGGAATCAGTGACGGAGGAGCTCAGAGTGGAACTGGAAGAACCTCGACAGAAAACCATTGAACTCAAAGAACAACTGCCCACCCCCTCCCCAATCCAAGCTGATGTGCCGCTGACTGTTCAAAGATCAAGTACGAACTGTAACATCCATTGGCGATGTGCTATTCCTCTTGATCTAGAACAGTCACAGCACATTAGTGAGGAGCAAAGAGGGGATGATCCTCGCCACCAAGACCCGCTGTCACCACGCTTGCCCACCCCCTCCCCAATCCTAGCTGATGTGCCGCTGTCTGTTCAAAGATCAAGTACGAACTGTAACATCCATTGGCGATGTGCTATTCCTCTTAATCTAGAACATTCACAGCACATTAGTGAAGAGCAAGGAGGGGATGACTCTTGCCACCAGGACCCGCCGTCACCTTCCGTTTCAACGTACAATTTGGATTCTGACAGCCCCTTCTCAGAGGCTGGCTCTACGGACAATGAAAGCAGTGACCACCATTCGGAATCATCCAATTTATCCTTGAAGAAAGCCAAAGTCAGCTGTCCTCCTCGCCCACCTACTTGCAAGCAACACTCCAATCCGAATCCCCACGTGCCTCCTAACATGTCTCAGATGGAATCAAAGTCTTGCGTAATTTGTCAAATCTATCGCCGATGTGATCACTATCGAGAACAAGATATACGTGGCAGCAAAGGGTTCAATGAAGCAGAAGGGTCTTGTCTGGCACCGCAATCACACCTCAGTAAAAATCAAAGGAAGCGGAAAAAGTACAAAGCCGCCACTCAAATTCTTCGCCGTCAGAGGGCCAATGTACATTTTGCTGGCCAGTCCCATATTCCAGTCCACATCTCCAACCCCAATCCAAATGCCAACATCCGATTCTTCAACAAGTCCTTTATCTGCTGGGCCGATGGAGCTCGTAAGAACGTTATTGCTGTGGTAAAGTTCCGACCATTCTCAACCATGGATGCAAAACTCAAAGAACAATACCAAAATCTCAGCCAACATCTCATCCAGCAGGCCAAATTCCAAAATTCCAATAAATCCAACGGACCAGCATACTCAGGTGAAATGTACAGTCTGGGATGGCGAAAAGGTTACGAGGCACAATCCCAAATTGGTATAACAGGCATTTCTTCCAAAGTTGCTACAGATCGACATGGTTATGAAGCGCTTCAAAAGGATGTTCCACAAATAGATAAGTTTCTTGGCCGGTGCTTCCGATCTGTATCCAAACCCCTATTCCGTGAGGTCCAGAAACAACACATTCGACTCAAAGCCCCTGGACTAGCTCCTCAATATTCAGCCCACCGCAAAGGATTCACCTCACACCTGTCGTTTACCCTTGGCCAGTTTGCAAACACGCCACACCAAGACACCGATTCTTCACCCTTCAGCTTTGTCCTATGGATTCCCATTGAGAAACACACTGGGAAGCTAGTCGAGAATAATCTTCAAGTCACTGGAGGTGAATTTGTGTTTCCAGACGATTCTTGTGGCATCAACTTTGCAGGATTTGATGGTATAGTTGAGTGTGCATGGAAAGCCACTTCTTATTCTCACCTGACTCTTCCCTCAAAAACTGCTCCCAACTCTTCACATACACGAATGGGGTTATCTTGCCAACTGCCCAAGAAAACCCAAAAAGCCATTCAGCTTATTAGAGATGGTCACTATATTAATAATCCAAATAAAAGCAACTGGACTATTAGAGATATGGATGCTATTTTAGATAACTCTTTGAAATATAATCGATAGTTTGCTTTTTTTTATTTTCTTTCTAATGTGTAACATGCAATGTTTCAAATGATTTGTTAGGTGCCAACAAAGCCAAAAAAGGTGGACTATTTGAATAAATTTGCCAAGCGTTCAATCTCTTCTGTACTCTTCCCATGAGCTACACACTGAGTCACCAGGTCATACTTCTTACCGATGTGCTCCTGACAAGCCAAACGTTCCATCTTGGCCATCTCAAACCTTCTGTCCTTATCCTTCTCCTCCCTTTCCCAGTCTGATTTCCTCTCGTCTAATTTTATTCCTTGATCCCACTTCTTTTCCTCTAATTTAACTCCATGTTCCCACTTCTTCTCCTCAAGTTCAATTGAGTGGTTGAATTTCCTTTCCTCCAACTCGACCCCCTTATTATTGTTGTTGACCTGTCGTTCAAACTTCAACATCTCAAAACTGAGGGTGTCTCGAGCCACTTGTGACTTTCCTAATAAAGAATAAGTTGAAGAAGCATGTCAGTTAATAAAATTGGAACAAGGATTACATCTCCAACTGGCCTTCATCCCTCTTCAACGCATACTCTTCATATTGAGAAAAAGGATTAGGTGTATTGGGCCCTGAGGTTGATCGGCTCTTAGGATTGATATTGGCACTGTTGGATGCCCTTCGCTTGTCCTTGGGTGTTTGAGTTGGCAACGGTTTACTTGAATTTGCAGGAGAATCCAATGCAGCGTTGTTAGGTGTCAAAGTGGTGCATGATTTGTTTGTCTTCTTCTTGCAGGGTGACTGAGTATCTTCTCGAGCATCAGATGGACAGTAATCCTCTGAATCACTTGTGTCAAGGGCCCTTTCTTGGGCAGTGAGGGAATCCACAGCCCTTCGATAGCGCTTAGATGATTTAACCTTTCCACTAGGACAAATACTTGCTTCCTGTCCTTGCTAATGTCAAACATGGGAAGAAATGGGGCTTTAGCTAATCAATCGAACAACAGTGATTAATTGATCCAATAACAAACCAGGATTGCCGCTTCATTTTCATCTGACGGATTGTCACAAACACTGGCCGGTCCAACTCTTTCCTAAATTATTTAGTGGCAAGGTCAATCGTTTGAAGAAGAAATGGCATAAGTGATAAAAAGAAATTCAAACACACCTCTTCACCGTCCCTGCCTCCTTCAGACCTATTCTCACCAGTTTCTAAAGGTTCCAAGATTGCTGACTGAGTCATCACGTATAAACAATATTGAATATATTAGCAATTATCAAAAAAGACAATGAAACAACTGATCGATCTTACAACTGGAGCCCTAGAGTTATTGGAATCCACAGATACATTATCTGAGTCATCTTTATCAACATTTTCGTCCAAGTTGATGGCCTCGGGACCAGAAGAGTCAGAGCTCTCATCACCGTTTTGGGCATCGACTTTGTACAAGGGCGTCACAAACGGTTTCTTACCCATCAGCTGATGCATAGAATGGAAATGTGGACACATTTTGTCAAGCTTCTCGTCAATGGTGACAATTCCTGCCGAGCGGTCTTCATCCGTGAGTCCA
Organism: Puccinia hordei; assembly: GCA_007896445.1. Taxonomy (NCBI): domain Eukaryota; kingdom Fungi; phylum Basidiomycota; class Pucciniomycetes; order Pucciniales; family Pucciniaceae; genus Puccinia; species Puccinia hordei. Next base: position 491,375 of record RDRW01000086.1, read on the forward strand.
AAGCCAGTGGAGAGGGATTGGGTATGTGTTTTCTTGTACTTGTCCTTGTAGCTGTTAAAACGATCTTTCATCTGCCTGGCCGTTAGTTTGATTTGTGAAGGGGATTGATTTCTCAGATTGATTGCCATAAGCTCGAATCCGTTAATCTTCCCTTTGGCTGGCCTTCCAACTGCCGGTGCCTTACCAGTTCCAAAGCACAAATCGTAATTCTTTTGGATTTTGAGCCAGTCGATGATTATGAGGAAGTCGTCCTTCTTTAGGTGAGAAGAAGTTTTTCCGGTTGTATCATCGTCAGAGACATGTTGTGCTCGCTTCTTGATGGGTTTCTTCCTGCTTGCTGACGTCTTTGGTATCACTTTTCCTTTTCCAGTGATGAATTTATTTGTTTTTTTGATAGGCATCGTTCTGGGATCAGGGAATGATCGATTAATGTTTTTTCTGCAAGCAAGTTTATAATTGACTAAACTTACCAAATTTTGAGGAAAACTGAAGAACAAGTTTGGGTTTGTGACTGGGTGGAGTTGTATTGGCAACGATTTATTGTTGGTGGGGGTTGAATCGTGGAGGATTATTGATTGTATTGGGAGTTTTATTGGCAACGATTTATTTTTGGTTGGGGTTGAAACATGGAGGATTATTGATTGTATTGGGGTTGTATATTGCAAGTTTGTATCCTGAGTTGTGATTGGTTGAAATGTGGGGGATCGTGGTTTTTGTAATTATATTGGGGTTTTTGTTGTTGATACTTGACACGTCTAGTGCAAATAATGGCATTATTTGGATTTTTTATCCACTGGTTTCATAATTGTGGATTTCGTGAAACCCGTTGATTAGATAATCGTGGATTTGGTCATATTTGATACCCCCTATTGCTACCATCTCTTCAAACTCTTGTCATTTCATCAGTTGCCAAACTCAAAGGGGAGTCAGTCAGGTGCCCCAGCAAGTTTGGAGAGCTCCTATAAATTTCAATCAATCTCTTTGTCTTTTTTCAGTTCAGACCTCATCCCTCATAGTCCTGATTCCAAGGAGGTACATGAACTGGAAGATAATGATCCAGGGCATATTGATCTATCTGAAAATCTTGTGTTGAACTCTCTGAGCAATCTTGCAACACACTTAAAAATAGAATTCTCAATTCAAAATCCTTACCTAATTGGTCCCTCATCATAAATTAGGATTTGTGATGAGGGTGACACCAATTAGGTATTTTGCAGTTACTTTTTATATAGCAGGAGTGATAAATTCCCCTGTCCAATGTCAGACATTGAGAAAATTAGCCCACATGTCTCCAAAATAATACATGTCACATAACCCAATGGTTAAGGACTTTTGTTTATAAAAAAGGAAATAAATTGAACTAGGTAAATTATCTTAACTTTATAAGTTCAATTCCCATAAGACTCATAAATTTTGTACTTATTTTATATAATATTTATAATTTTAATAAACTAACTAATATTAAGAAATTCCAATTTAAAGAGAGATTAATAACTCTCCAGGAATTTACCATTAACATTAAAATTTGATTATGTCTCCTACAAGGAGACTATTATCTTGAATTACCCCATGTAATACAAACTCTTGAGTTATTACATTGGGGAACATACTTTGTAAATTTAAATGGGCTGAGATTTCCTTCTAAAGGGAATTTCTCCCCAGATTATTACCATACAAACCTGCTTACCTTACTACAAATTGGTTAGTGGGGTTTATATTATAATCAACCAAACTTTCAATCTTCTCTTCAAACCCTTTTCCCCCCTCCTAGTCACTAGAATAATTATTCAAGTGACTAGAAGTCCTCTCCTGCTGTTGAGGCAATTTGCGCAGAGCTACACTTACAGCCGCATTCCTTTGTTACACAAAGGTGCCAGCCTTTCCACTGTAACAAGTGTTGAATAGCTATTTTCCACTGGCCTCACCGGCTATAGTGAGACCATCTATGTATTGATAATATACTGTTATAGTATTATTACATATATTTACATTCAACCCCACGTCACAAAGGAGACAGGGGCTGACATCCAAGGTCAAAGTTGGTCACTCTGGTCAATTAGGATACTGTACTTGCACAAGTAAAGCAATAAAAAAGCTGTACTTGCACAAGTGAAGCAATCAAAATAATCACTGCCAGCATAATTTACTAGGTTGAGTTCATCCCAGTTACACTAGGATTCAAACAACCAATTTAAAGTAGGTTGACCTCAACCAATCAAATATAAAACCAAGGGGGGTCCCTTGGATTTATATTTCATCAGTTGATTTCAACCAAGTTTAAATTGGTTGAGTGCATCCCAGTTTAACTGGGATGACTTCATCCTAGGAAATTATGCTGGCAGTGAATGTTGTAAATGCTGTACTTGAGCAAGTACAGCAATCAAAAAAGCTTATTTTTTAATTTCTATCTTCATTTTTTTTGTTTTAATTTTAATTTTTTTCAAAAACAAATTGTTTTTCTTTTTACACAGATATCCATGGTTTTTAAAAATGGTGGATTTTCAAAACCAGTTGAGTAGATGATGGTGGATTTAGTCATATTTGATACCCCCTATTGATATGCCTTTGATGTTAAAGGATGGATCTTGGGATGACACTGTGCTTGGGACCTTATTTGAATTATCAGAGGCATTAAAATAATAATTTAGAAGCATCAAAGCCTCAAAAAAAGACAAATTGTGCATGGGAAAAACTTTCACAATTCACCAGGGGAGAATTTCCAGCACCTGCCTGTCAGGTGCCATCGCAGATGTCATTGCAAGGGTTTTGTTTGAAGGGTTTCCAATGTTGGTAGCAACTCATGCATGTGTCTGCTTGGCAATATAAGCTGAAGTCTGCCCAAAGTATGATGTGTATATTTTCAATGTTTTGTTTGGGACTCTTTCAGAACTAAATTCCATGTCTTACTGAACTGTTTCAAAGCTCATCTGGAACTAAAGCGTAATTGAAATTTGAGAATGATCCAAAAACAGAAAAGGGCAGGGGGAGTCAAAAGTTGAGAACAAAATGTAAATATGAGGGGAGGCTTTTAAGGCTGGGCTTGATGAGATTGACACTCAACGGAAACACCTCAGACAAAAGAAATAACAAGCCGCGTCTGATGGTAATATCCAAGGAGAAGTGCATAGATCATGTTATGATGGGGAGATCCCTTGCACATGATGTCTGCATCCAGAAGCTACATATTTGACTTTATGCTTCCCATCTTCCTCAGCCCCTCTGGTCTTCTTTGTCTTCCTGTAAACCTGTTTGCTCAGGCTCCACAACAAATGCACCATGTTAGAAATAAAGATGCAAGGTCCCATCATGGCAGCCTTGAGCCTTTTTTTGGGCTTGAGTTGAGTGCAAGAAGCACAGCCATCCCTTCATTATTCCCCTCCCAAGACAGACTCCGCTGGGTCTGGCAATGGCAAACAGGGGCTAGAGTTTGGTCCAATGCCAGGCATGAAGATGGCTGACTTGGAAAACTCAAACTCCTCCCTGAGAAAGAAGATTGCTTTTTTTATCAAGGTCAATTTCCCCCCATCCAAGTACATCTCCATCTTCAACACTACGGGTGACATCTACATCCAGTTGGATATCAAGGAAAACTCCATCTTCATGCCAGGAAGTGTTCAAAGTAACACCCAGGATGGATTCAGGTAACCCTATCCTCTCTCTCTTTCCCATATTAAAATGAACCCTGTGTCCCATTTCCCTCAGATGCACCCACATTAATCCTACCATTGATACCAAGACCACCCTCACTGGGATCACAACCTGGTGTAAGGTGGTCATTCCATCTCTCCACTGCTGTTCCCCAAGTTCCTTGCCCAAAGTACTTACCCCCATACCGCCTCCACAAATATAACATCCACTCAGATTCCTGAATGTGTGATGTTTCATTTAAATATGGCTGACATACTTAGGTTTTCTGGGAGCCAACAGGGGTGATGCAATACATATCCTCCTTCTGGTCACACAAATGTACGCGCTTACATTAGTGTGACCAGAGAATAGGGTTGTTGGCGCCACCCCAGGTGCGCCACAGTGTGCCCACCCCATTTTACAGGGAGCAGATGGTGAAAATTGGCCTAGCATGTGTGTGCCACCCTCCCCCTATTTTGACCATTTTGACATGCCTGTGGGCGCACACATGGGGCAGGCACACTTTGGCACGCACCTGGGGTTCGCGCCAGCAACCCTATGCTATGGGAACGCTAATGTATGCGCGTACATTAGTGTTCCCAGAGCATAGGGTTGCTGGCGCGAACCCCTGTTGAATACCAGCATACAACTCAATAGTTTGCTGCACCTTCACCATACACACCCTCCACTAGACAGGCAGCAGGCATTAACCCACTGGCTGGAATGGCAGCGGCTATCCAGGCCAAATGAGCCTCAGACACAAACCCACCTCCCATCAAGCACAAACTGAAACCACCCCCTCATTCCTCCTCTCATAATACATATGTACCGGAAATCTACATCTTTTGTTTGCAGGCTGAAGTAAACCTAGGCTTCTTCACTGGCAACTGGATTCAGCTTGTCAAAAGGAATGATAGCAAACAAGATTGGCGGACTGTAAGGCTCATTGGTTTTGAAGTTATTTTCCCTGGTAATTTGAAACTTCTCATCTCAAGAGTTCAGCATGTTGATTAAAAAGAACAGTGTTTTCTTAATTTCTTCAGCCAAGTTTTTACTTCTCCGCACTGCTGATTTCTTGAACCCATGATACATCTCAGGTAACTATGTCCAATTATGAAACCATCACCACCAAGAATATGACTTGCATATCATTCAACCATAAATAAAAATAAAACCTTAAAAATAACTGTGGTTTCACACATCTTCAACACAAAATATGTTGTACTTTCAACTATAAAGATCAAGCAAAATTCAGAAAGATATTTTACATCAAATGGACTGTTATTTCTCTTTTTTTTTAAACAAAATGCGCAGGGCAGAGGGATATATTAAGAAAAGGAGTCAGCTAAAGGCGCAACTTGCTAGCACAGGCGCTGGTGGCGCATCCTTTTTCAAGGGTGTTGCCATCAAACCTACCAGAGAACCATTTTGGAAGTCTTGTGGAACCTTGGTGGAACCTGTACTCATCCTCATGTTCCACAAGATTTCCAACTGGCTTTTAAAAATTTCATCACTTTCTAATAATGCATTACTGCCTATCATCCTTCCTGTTGGGAGGGGAAGTCACTGAAAAAAAGTCTTCCTAATGTGTGCATACAAAAGAATTAGGTCAATATAAATGCACACCATTTTTTGACCACATGGACACCAAAATAAAATTAATCAGAGGATTATGCCAGTGTTTAATGGCCTGCATTGTATAGCACACTAGAACACAAGAGCACCAAACAAGCCATACTGATACACCATAAACCTTGGCTTAGGGCAAGAATTACCCCAAATTTGCTGATATTAGTGGAGTGCAACACAGGTTCACAGTATCAAAAATGGTGTCAAGTTTAACCCAACCCAGAAATTTTGTTCCCTTCCAGCTACAAAGTCCACTGGTGTCAAGTAATCAATGCAGCAGTGACAAAAAATCACATGGAGGCAACCCAAGCAGAAGAACACCCCTTAAGGATCCAAGTGCAATAATACCAAGAACAGGCAGCTGTTAATCTGCCATTAAGTGCAGCCACGTGACCCAAAGAAAAAACAAACAAGTTGAAGTTACAAAAAACAGTCTAATTTGAATCATTTCTCTATCTTGTTACTCTTTATTATATATATAGGGGATTGATGGTCAGACCATAAAGTCTTAAAACCAGATCCAACAATACCAACAGGAACCAAAACGTTCCACAAGGCAGCTCCAGGGACTGGAGTTTCGGGGAAAGAAAAGTGAGGCAGCAAGGGGTTGAGTATCTTATACAACAGGAAAGGATAAATACAGGCAGGTCATCCCAAGCTGATCACGCCCATCTTCTTCTGAGAAATCACCATTGCCATTTTTGTGGTGAACAGGACTGTGTACACCAGTGATGGACTTGGTTGCCCAGTTACTTCTGCCACTTTCTGTATCTCCCTGACAGACTCTTTGGTAAAATTTGTACAGTATTCTTCCCTTTCATCACTTTTCTTGCCGCTCTTGGCCTCTGTCAATTTGACATCCATGTTTCAAGTGGCTTGGTGGGATGCAAGAAGATGATCATTGATTCTCTTTAGCCCTAGATGAGGAGGTGGTTGATAAAGTTTAAAAAAGTTCAAATGATTCCCTCCAAAAGTGTCTACCAAATCTATCTGAACATGTGATACAATAATCTTTATATCACACTGTGAATACCCAAAGGGTTGAAAAATAAATTACAATATGTGCCTTTAGAAATCATGTGACACTTACAAGGGTGTGCCTTACAAGTGCTTCTTCAATTGTTACACCGCCTTCCTAGTAAAGCAAACCAGTCTGGATGGTTGGGAGACTCAAAAAAAATGGGAATCAAAAGCAGTAAGACAAGGAGGACACATGAAATACCAATAGGACCAAGAAATTAAGTTTTATAGCCAAGATAAAGAAACCAGTAACAGAAGATCTGATAGAATTGATGATCTCAAAGAGGAAACAAATTCAATTAAGATTTCTCATGCCATATTCATCTTGACCTCTTTTGGTCTCCAAAAGTAATAAGTTTTGGTGTGCACTGCTGTGCACTCCAGTAAACATCAAAAGCAGTAAATTTTGTTTGTGAAGCTGTGCACTCCAGTGGAACAATTGGTGTGTCTGTGAATGCACACCGTACTTATTGGTGTTCTAAAACCCTTCATATTTTCTCACTAATACTCCCAAAGATATGGTGTGCATTCTGTTTCAATCCCTTATTCATGGCATAAATTCCTATGGAATCCGGGTGTTGATAAACGCACGCCAACGGCGCACGCCAACGCCAACCCGCACGCCACATTTTTTTTTTGGCGTGCGGGGCCTACACGCCAAAAAAAATTGGCGTGTAGGGTCTACACGCCAAATTAAATTGGCGTGTGAGACCCACACGCCAAAAATGGCGTGTGGTTCCCACACGCCAATTTTTTTTGGCGTGTGGGCCCCGCACGCCAATTTTTTTGGCTTGCGGGTCCCCCCTCGCTCACGTAATCGAATGGGCCCTCCCATTCGATTACGTGAGCGGGCCGGCTGACGAGGTTATACAACCTCGTCAGCCGGGAGGACTTCCTCCCGGCCGACGAGGTTGTATAACCTCGTCGGCCAGGAGGAAGTCCTCCTGGCTGACGAGGCTGTATAGCCTCGTCGGCCAGGAGGACTTCCTCCCGGCCGACGAGGCTATACAACCTCGTCGGCCAGGAGGACTTCCTCCTGGCTGACGAGGTTATACAACCTCGTCGGCCGGGAGGAAGTCCTCCTGGCTGACGAGGTTATACAACCTCGTCAGCCAGGAGGACTTCCTCCTGGCCGACGAGGTTGTATAGCCTCGTCAGCCGGGAGGAAGTCCTCCCGGCCGACGAGGCTATACAGCCTCGTCAGCCAGGAGGACTTCCTCCTGGCCGACGAGGTTGTATAACCTCGTCGGCCGGGAGGAAGTCCTCCCGGCCGACGAGGTTATACAGCCTCGTCGGCCAGGAGGACTTCCTCCTGGCTGACGAGGTTGTATAACCTCGTCAGCCGGGAGGAAGTCCTCCCGGCTGACGAGGCTATACAACCTCGTCAGCCAGGAGGAAGTCCTCCTGGCCGACGAGGTTGTATAGCCTCGTCGGCCGGGAGGAAGTCCTCCCGGCCGACGAGGCTATACAGCCTCGTCAGCCAGGAGGACTTCCTCCTGGCCAACGAGGTTATACACCCTCGTCGGCCGGGAGGAAGTCCTCCCGGCTGACAAGGTTGTATAACCTTGTCAGCCGGCCCGCTCACGTAATCGAATGGCACCTCCCATTCGATTACGTGAGCGGGATCCCCCCACACGCCAAACAATTGGCGTGTGGGCCCCGCACGCCAATTGTTTGGCGTGCGCTCCCACACGCCAAACAATTGGCGTGTGGGAGCGCACGCCAAACAATTGGCGTGCGGGGCCCACACCCCAATTTTATTTGGCGTGCGGGGCCCACACGCCAAATAAAATTGGCGTGTGGGAACCACACGCCATTTTTGGCGTGTGGGAACCACACGCCATTTTTGGCGTGTGGGTCTCACACGCCAAATAAAAATGGCTGGTAGACCCTACACGCCACTTTTTTTTGGCGTGTAGGCCCCGCTGTGGTGATCCATTCCACATCATTACTATAATTTCCAAGACTAATTACCATTAATAAACCACATTTGCTTACAAATATATACTCATAAATCCAAAACCTTACATATATTTACTGTTATCACTTCATAATCAGATTCTACATCCCATTTTAACCCTAGTCACCCACTACAACTACCCCCAGATTCCTCATAGTTCAAGAGTTACAGGCAAACTCAGAATAATACAAGCAAATTATAGTATAAAGCAAGGTATAGAATACAATAAGTACATATTATAATTAGGTATATTTTCACAACCAAAATACATAATAAATATTACACATTATATACTACATAACATATTACATCATATACATAAACTCTACCTTTCCACTACTCATTTGTTACTGTCATGACCATTTCATATGTGTCACTGTCTATTCGACTTCATCTGTCATATTTTCCTTTCTCTAGCCTGATGGCTCATCTTCTCTCTCAGATATATAAGGACACCTGTTCCTCCCTCTTGTTCCCTTATGGACCCCATAGCTTACTAAATTACCCCCTACATATACCAACATTACAGATCCCATATAATTAGTATACATAACTTAGTAGAGTTACCATCACCCTTATCAAATATATAAATATAAATACCAGCTTAAAACCTCAATATAAGAAGATTGCCCCCTCTCTTGCTTGCCCATATTGACTCCATAAGCTACCAACCCTGCCCCATTTTATAATATATACTTTCTACCACTCACACCCCTCTTCCATTCCTCCCACCTTATAGGTGTAGTAGCAAAGCTCATCAGTACTAGTCATCTAAGAATAGATAGAAATTAGCCACACCTTTATTTTTATTCTTAGTGTTACACTCATCCCCATAGCATTAGTCAGGAAGGCAGCTCTTATATCAGCACCCTTGTCATAACCTACATTAGTACTAGTGTAGTTTTACATATCCCTTCCAAGATCTATTCTGTCCCTTGAGTAGTTCCACACCGCACGCCAAAAAAAATTGGCGTGCGGGTTGGCGTTGGCGTGCGCTGTTGGCGTGCGTTTATCAACGCCCATGGAATCCTGTTAGCCTAGTGTATGTCATTTGTACTCAATGTTGTTGGTTTGCACATAGTCAAAAAATTGCATGCATTTAGATTGACCTAACATAATGGAATTTACTGTTAGATCAATCCATCCCAACATTATTGCGTGGGAGAACAATAAATTCTCAAGATGGAATCACCACATCCATGTGCAAAATCTGAAATGTGATTACAAGAATTGCATCATATACATAAGTTACGCACCAGCTTAACTCTTTATTTTCATTCAATAGAACAACTGCAGATAACTTCCTGCATTGTTTCAAAAATTTAGTGAATTAAAAAAAACATTAAAACATTTTCCTATTCTCATTTAATAAATTATGGATCATTCTTGAAATTTAATTCCTCTGGAGTTCCAGATGAGTTGTGATCAAATTCAGTTTGAGATGTGGGTGGGTTCAGACTACATCATGTTTGGATTGTTGTTGATATCAATATGTTTACATCATTGGTTGTGACATATATCAACATGTTTTCAAGTTTAGTTTCATGTTGACCCTCCAAATGGATCCCAACAAGTTCTAGGACAAACATGATTTATGGCACCTGACAGCAGGTGCTGGAAATTTTCCCCTGGTGATTCCCACATCCTTTTATTTGCTCAATCACATCACACCAACTATTAGTAAAAGAAAGCAGGGATTTAATCCACCCACAAAATTATTTTCAGATTGTTCACTTTGCTGTATCTAAAGTTTTGGTCCTGGTTTCAATTCAAACGCAAGATAGAATTTGGATTTCTCTTGTAAGATCTGTAATGCAGCAGGATTTTACCTGTTGAAGCCAAAACAACAGGTTTTATTCAGGAGCCATTTTAATTGGTGAAACCAACAGCTAGCAGGAAAAACAAATCCACTATTTGAGCATAGTGTATTGGGAAAAAATTCAGCTAACAGCTAAAATTTAGCAGAAGAAAAATCAGCTAACAGCTAACAATTAGCGTAGCGTAGTGTAGATCTAATGCCGCTACACCAATGGAAACTTCAGAATGTGTTAGCAACAAAAGAATTACACTACTTTAGCATAGCAGTTATTTTCCAAAGCTAACACTACAAAAAATTTGACCGCAAGTTTTCTCGCTACGCAAACTGTTAGTTTAGCAGAGTGTAGCATCAGCTAGCACTACAAATTTTTGAGCAAAAAAACTCCCGCTAGGCTAACAGTAAGTGGCCAAATAGCGTAGAATAGTGGCCCACCATTGGCAGGGATTGAACCAATCAACAAAGAGAGAGAAATTGAGATGCCATGGATGAACTGTGATGTGATCATATGACCATTTCATCTCCTTCCAAGATAACCCTTGTTGAATTTTGTGCTAAACCTTGTTGAATGTTGTGCATTACAGAACTTTCTGTGAAGTTGAGTTGATTTTTCCAATCAGAAACTTCACGTTCAATTTCTAAGAAATTGAGGAACCAGGACAACCAGCTGACCATTGGTTGGGTGAAATACAGGGATGAAGGAGTTGGACTGCGCCCTTGAATCAGATTGGCCAGTTTCAAGATTAGACTTTATGAAAAAGAGGCAATGAAGGAGGGGCTTTCCTGAAGAGTTCAGGAAAGGACCAAGGAGAATGGGAGCAGGGGATAGTGGCTCTGACTCAATGATTTTATTTCAAACAGAAAGAGCTGACTCATATAGTCACACCTAGAGATCCCCCTGGAAAGATCCAAAGGGGGCCTAGGTGACTAAAAAAAAAAAAACAATAAAAGTATACACTACTCAGACTAGTAGCATACACTGTGATTAGTAAATAAAACTAGCAAAATACTAGAGTGATGCTTAAACTGGAAGAATACCAGAGTAATAATAAAACTAGGAAAACACCAGAGTGATAATAAAACTACCAATCAGTAGAGTGATCTAAAACAACTTTATGTTGAGTGACTTTTAATATAAAACTACTTATAATGTAGAGTGAATGAATGATTGATGATAATGTAAGGGGGGGTTAATTGATATCGAGAATGGGGAAATTTAGGATGATAGAATGTGAGTGGAAGAGATTGTAAATCTGAGAGCCAGATGTTTGTAGCAACTTGGGACATAATGAGTTGGACCAATGTCTTGAGGTTTCTGCCAATAATAGATTGCCACATTCTCAAGATTGTGGAGTTTCTTTGTATATACATGTTGTTGGAATGTTGGGAGGATAGTAGAGCAAGAAACAGGCTGGACAGTAGACACACAAGTTTAGAGTTGAGTTGATATTCAGTTGTTTCATGATGGTCTCAGCAGTGGGCCGCTACGCTACACTATTTCAGCACTATGTGTTAGTGTAGCGGCAAAAATCACACACCAAAATTGGTTAGCGTTAGTGCACTGTTAGCGCCACATAGCAGCGCTAACAGAGTGCCGCTTTTCTTGTAGCATTAGTGCACCGCTACAGCACTTTTAGGGGAAAAAGATTTTTTTTTCTCTAAAAGCGCCGTAGCGCGCAATTTTTTGCGCCTGGTGTGCGTAGCGCTAGTGCAATTGCACGCATCTGCACTAATGCCTAACAGCTAACTACGGAGTGGCTAAAATTTGGTGTAGTATTAGCACAGATGCGCACAATTGGGCTAATTCTATGCTAAAAGTTAGTGCATTTGCGCTGCGGGTTAGTGTACCGGCCCACTTTTGATGGTCTTGATATCTTGTGGGAAATTTTTTTGGAAAATATTTGAGTGATCAGGTCTTGCAGTTTTTCAACTATTTGGATGAGATATAGATGTGCCAAAAAGCATTTTTTGATAATGAGGCCATAGAACAAGTGAAGCAATGCCAGAAAGAAAGTTAAAAAGTTATTAAAATGCACAAATTAACAAGTAAAATTGAGGCATGAAATAGCTTACCAGTAGTGGACTTTTCAAAAGGAATAGATTCAACAGAGGATGTAGAAGAGGAGGAAACAGGGTGAATATTTTCTGAGTCAAAGCCAGTTTTGAAGGTTGGAAGAAGATAATTTACTTGATCAGAGCTCATGTGCTTGAGTATGTTGTGCTTTGAGATGACTTGGCATTGTTCTTTGTTTCCATTGTTATCTGTAAAGATGAGCAAGGAAAATTTTGAAAACTTACAAACATCCATGGCAGTGATGGTAATTAATCAGGGGTGAACTACATGTCCTTAATAGTGGTGATAGACCCAGCATACAACAGCTTAAACAAAAGGTCACCTGTTGCATCATGAATCTGTAATCTTGCATGAGTTAAATGTTCTGGGACTATGTAACACCCAGTTTTTGCATGGAAACATGCAAAATTAAACTTGGCACCATGTCATTTTCACCTCAGTCAACCCCCGTTCCATCAAAGCACACCAAGAAGATGGCTACTGAAAATTTACACAAGAACAAAGTGGTTGAGAGGTTGATATCCGTTCATCACCTCCTTTATTTACCTTCCCTTTTATCCCAACAGTTCAACACTTGAATTTTCCACAAGCAACAAAAGGCACAACTTCCTTAGCCCATTCAAAATTCACTTGATTTAAGTCAGAAAATTCAACTCAGTGTAATTTTCATTGGGATCTCACCAAAAAAAACCTTCCCACCTTCAAGGAGGCTTTTTTCTGTGTGATTGAGCTGTATGAGATGAACAGGATAGCCAACCATGCAAGAGACCGAGATGAACTTGATTTCATATGCTGGCATGTGGTGATTCCACACAGTGTCAAGTTCCAAGCAAATGACAATCAATCAAACCAAAAAATTGGTTTGTTGGGTCTGTTTCTTGAAGACTGCAAACACTGCAAGAATGACTGGCCCAAATTACTGCAGTTGAGCCAGTTTTTCTTGCAGTGAAAGAGGCAGGGTTGCACATATGTTGGATTACGGTTGACCAGAAAAATCCAAATTTGGTCCCTGAGGTGAGTCCAACATCTTCTTGGCTTATATCCCATGTTGATTGCATCTGATGTGAATCAACTTCCTTTGCTTCCTAATCACCGGGAAAAGAAACCTGGAACCTTTATAGCAAAAGTGGGCCTGCTGAGCTAACATTAGCTTTAGCTTAGTTTAGTGTTAGATTTTTTAGCTACACTAAAACAACTTTACTGTTAGCTGGAGATTTGGGAAGCTAACACAAAAAGATTTTCTTTGAAAGAAACAACAGTGGTTAGGGTAGTGTTAGTGGCATTGAAAAAACAGTTAATGCTTCAGAAATCTCCTGTTAGCTGATTTTTAGTGGTGTTAGCTGGAAAAAAAACTACACTAACTGTCAGCGTAGTGCTCTTGTCAGCTACACTAACTGTTATTGTAGCACTCTTTTCAGATACTCTAACTGTTAGTGTAGCGCCTTTTTTGCGCTACACTAACTGGTAGTTTAGCACTATACGTGCAGGAGTGTAGAAATCATGTCTTGTATTGAGGTGTTGATTTGTTAAATTTATTATTTTCATGAATCCTGTTGAAGCATTTCTTTTCCTACTTTACTTGCTTCCTTTGAGTTAAATAAGTATTTCTTCTCATTCTCTGATGGGCATTCTGATTACTGTTTCACCAATTTCCATATGAGAAAGATGTATTGGTCAAGTTGAAATTGATTTGAAAGCAATCCCAATTCCAAAAGAAAAGAAAGAAACACATATCCAAAAATTGGAAAGAGACAAAATGGTAAAGAAACACAGCACTGGATAAGTATATTTGAAGTGTTTCTGGGGATAAATAAGGAAGTAATCATAAATTTTGAGGCAAAATGCAGCTCCTTTTCCAGCCAAAAGGGAGGAAATGGCCAAATGTAAAGAAGTACGATTTATTGCTGAAAATCTAAAACCAGAAACTAGAAGAAAAAGAAGAAACAACTTAATGAGATTAGATGAAATAAGGAAAGAGTGCCGTGACGCGTACCGTTGATCTGACTATGAATGTGTGAGGGCTATTTTTAAGAGAGGAAAGAAGTAGTTTGATTCTTTTATTAAAGACTGATTAAAGGATTAAGAAAAAAGAAGAATTGGTGAGTTTCGACGACAAACAACAAAGGGAAAGTGACAAAGAAAAAAGAAAGAAAACAAACATCAAGATAGCAGGATTAAGGAATTTTTTATAAGAAAGATAGGGATAGGAAGCGATGACGGAGGCTGTGAATGATAGGCAATAAGAAGGTTAGTTAGAGAAGGTTGCCGATGAAGATGAAAGCAGAGCGATGATTTTTACTTCACGCTAGTCCTTGAAAGTAGTTTGACAAAGTCGATAATTAACAAGTCGTTCTCTTGAATGAAGTCAATGATTATCGAATCGTTTTCTTGAGATGATTTGAAACGGTCGATCTTGAAAGGTCTTGACGAGGTTGAGGAATTTGCAGAGGGAGAAAGAATGACATCTTTTTCTAGTGACACGATTGAGGAAGTGCCGCAACACAAACTTGAGAATGCTTTCAGTTGAAAACTCAACAAAATGGATGGCTCAGAAAGCCACCGTAGATTGTTTTTTTATGAGCTTGAAAGCCACAGTGGAAAAAAAAGACAAATTGAAAAAAAAGAAAAGAAATTAAAGGTAGAAATTTTAACAAAATAATCAGAAATACGCTGTTTTGATTGCTGTACTTGCGCAAGTACAGGAGTTAAAAACAGCATTTTGATTGCTTTACTTGGGCAAGTACAGATTTTTGATCATTTTACTTGGGTGAGGACAGCGTTTTTATCACTTGACTTGTGCAAGTACGGGCATTGATAGACGCACACCAACGCCAACCCGCACACAATTTTTTTTTGGTGTGCAGGGCCTACACACCAAAAAAAAAGGGTGTGTGGGAGTGCACGCCAAAAGAAATTGGTGTGCAGGTCTCACACACCAATTTTTTGGCGTGTACAAACATATATATCACGTAATCAAACCGGTGTACTGGTTTTATTACGTGAGCAAGTCCCCACACACCAATTTTTGGCGTGTGGGAAACCTTGTTGGCCGGCCAGGGGGAGTTCCTCCCGGCCAACAAGGTTATAAACCTCGTTGGCCAGGAGGAGTTCCTCCCAGCCAACAAGGTTATACAACCTTGTCATCCAGGAGGAGTTCCACCTGGTCAACCAACAAGGTTTCCCACATTCCAGAAATTGGCGTGTGGGGCCTTGCTCACGTAATAAAACCGGTCCACTGATTCAATTATGTAATATATATGCATGTATATCCCACAAGCCAAAAAAGTTGGTGTGTGGGACCCAAACGCCAAAAATTGGTGTGCGCTCCCACACCCTTTTTTTTGGCGTGTAGGCCCCGCACGCCAAAAAAAACAGGTGTGTAGGCGCACACCAAAAAAAAATGGTGTGCATCTGTCAACACCCTGAAAGTACAGGGTCCTAATTGATCAGAGTGGACCAGCTTTGAACTCAGACAGGGGAATTTATCACTCCTGCTATACTAAGAGTAACTGCAGCATACCTATGTTTCTATTCTTTTATTATTTTATCATTTTAGATTCTTTATAATAATATGAGAAGAAGAAAGAAAAAAAAGATTTCATTTTTATTTTGAGTGAATGATTTGAAGAACTGATAAGGGTTTATAAGAGAGAAAGAGGTAGAAAAATGAGAGTGGGGAAATATGCATGGATAAGGTAAGGTTTTAGACTTTTGTTAACCTTGATATAAGGGGGAGATGAAAAAGAAAGGGAAAGGAAAAGGGTAAAAATAGAAATAAGGAGGATAGAGTTAAGAGTGTTTACAAGGTTTTCAAGGATAAATGTAATGGAAATTCTGAACCAATTTGGGAGAGTGTCAAAGATGATGTGCTTTTTCCCAAGTAGTTCAATCTTTATCAGACTGGTATCCAGTCCTTTCTACAAGATATTGTAGTTTGCCCTTGTGTAGCCTCACATCAAGGATACAGCTGACTTCCCACTTGAGGTGATCTGGAGGGGGATGAGTATTTCCCTGGAATAGATCCTTAGCTGGCTCTAGGAGTGATACATGAAACACTGTGTGGATAGCACTCCAATTCAAAGGAAGAGTTATTTGATGAGCATTTTTCAAGATGACTGATTCAATTGTGAAAGGACCTAATTTTTGTTTGGAAAGTTTTTTGGCAGGTTGAGTGGATTGAATGTTGTGAGAGTTGAGCCATACTTTGTTGCCAATGTTTTAAGCTGGATATTTGAGTTGAATTTTGTTGGCTTGAAGCTTGTATCATTGACTGGCTGCTTTGAGGTTGCTTTGAAGTTGATCTTGAAGAAGCTTGCGGTTTGAGAAATAGTTGGAAGCTGGAGTCAAAGGTGAAACCAATCTTTGATTAAACTCGAGTTTAATCAAAGATTGGATTCCAACCATAGTGTTTGAAAAGGTGATTGTTGAGTTGAAGAGTGAGTGGCATTGTTGTAGGAAAATTTGGCTAAGGCAAGCCATTGGCTCCAGTTGTCCTGCTGATAACTGAAAAACATTCAAAAAAATATTTTTTAGGATTTGATTGACTCATTCAGTTTGACCATCTGATTTGGGGTGATAAGCAGTTGATAAGTTTTGAGTGATTTTAAGTTGTTGGAAGAGCAAAGTCCAGAAACCTGAAACAAACAATGAGCCACAATCACTGACTATATTTTCAGGAAGACCATGCTTCAAAAACACATGGTTGAAAATCCAGTTTGCAAGTCTTGTGAAGTACAAGTAGTCTTGGTTCAAAGGAATAGAGACATCTTTGATAAGCAATCTACTATCACTAGGATAGCATCATGACCATCATAGGGAGGAGGTTGAGAAATGAATTCCATAGAGAGAGAATGCCAAGGAAATTGTAGAATTGGAAATGGTTGAAGAAACCCACACTTCCAATGCTTCAAGGATGTGTTCCTATTGCAAGTATGACAGCGGTTAACTAAATCTTTTACATCCTTGACCATTCCAGGTCAATAGAAGTCTTGAGCTATAAGTTGGTAAGTCTTATCCTGGCCAAAGTTACCAGCCAGGGAAGAATCATGCCTTGATTTGAGGATCATTAGGGAAATAAATCCTGCCCTTATAAAGGAGCACTTTGTCTTTGTCAACTGTATAGTCCTTCAAAGGATTTTCTCAAAGGTGACAACATACAGGATAATCCTTTTGAGTTTGGAGCATCTCAAGGAATTTTTTTTTGAGTTGTACATAATTAGATTGAGTTAAGAGATATACCAGGGGAAGAAGAAAAGGTTTTTTGAAAATTAGCAGGGTTATTATCAGTGAAGGCTCTCCCCTCCAAGGGATAAATTTTGTCTCAATGCAACAAAGCATCTGAAACAACTGCTAATTTGCCAGGTCAATAGGTTATGCTGAAATTAACCTCAGAAAGAAGTTTGGACCATCAAGCTTTCCTGCAAGTAAGAACTTTAGTGCTTGTGAAATATTTTAGAGTGTTATGGTCAGTCAAGATCTCAAAAGGTTTGAGGAGACTGAGCAAATAAGAGCACCATTTTTTCTAGCAATGGAAAATTTCAAGAAGTTCCTCATCATGAATCTCATAGTTGATTTCAGCAAATTTTAGCTTTCTGGACTCAAAGGCTACAGGGTGAAGATGCTTCAAAGAAGCAGAAAATTGAGAGATAACACCCGCAATGGCATAGTCACTTGCATCAGTTTCAACAATGGTTTTACCCATATCATTGAAATGAGCCAGAAAAGGTGCAGTAGTAAAAGCATTCTTGAGAGTGTTAGACTCTTGTTCAGCTTTGAATTTATGAATGAAAGGAGAATCCTTTCAAAGAATATTAGTAAGGTTCACCATAGTTTTGGAATCATTTTTTATAAATTTGCAATAAAAATTAGCAAAACCAAGGAAGCCTTGAAGAGTTTTAACACTCAAAGGTTTGGGCCAGTCAATGAATTTTTGAAACTTTTCCAAATCCATACTGATACCATCAGTAGAGATGAAAACCCCAAGAAATTGGAGAGAAGAGTTATGAAATTCACATTTTGATAACTTAGCCAAAAGTTGATTTTTTTGAAGACACCAAAGCACTTCCTTGATATGGGCAGCATAGTCTTTGAGGTTTTTTGAATAAACCAATATATCATCGAGGTAAACAACTACATATACTTTGAAAATATCAGCAAAGATATTGTTGATAAGGTTTTGAAAAGCTGAGGGAGCATTGCAAAGCCCAAAAGGCATTACAGTTTACTCACAAATACCAAACCTGGTTTGCATAGCTTTAAGACATTCATATCCTTTGGAAATTCAAACCAAATTATAGGCTCCTCAAAGATTGAACTTTGAGAAGTGAGTAGTTCCATGAAAAAGAGTAACAAGGTGAGACATAGGAGGAACTGGGTAAGCATTCTTTCCAGTAACATTATTCAGCTTCCTGTAATGAACACAGAGTTGGAGTGACCCATCCTTCTTGGTAACAAAAAGTACAGGAGAGCCTGTATTCAACTTTCTTGGTTGAAGGAAACCGTTTTCTACATTTTCCACAATGCAGTCTTGAAATTCAGAAGATTCTTGCTTTGAGAGAGAATAGACTGGGCCAGGCGGAGGGGCTGGAACTTCAAGTTTGATTTGGTGATTGTAAGATCTTTTAGGAGGGAGGTTGTCCACTGTGGTGATCCATTCCACATCATCACCATATTTTCAATAACTATTAATCACTTATAAATCCCAAATACTTACATATATAGACATATAAATCCCAAAACTTACACATATTCATCAGTATTATTTCATAATCAGATTCTAAACCCCATTTTAACCCTAGTCACTCACTACAAACATCATCAAATTCCTCATGGTTCAAGAGTTACAGGCAAACCAAGAATAATCCAGCAAGTTACAGTATAAAGAAAGTTATAGAATAAAACAAGTATTATAAGTAGATATATTTCACAACCAAGATAAATAATACACATTATGTAAAGGGACTTGGTTAAACGATTCCCTTTTTTTAGAGTATTGACTCCCAAAAGAAGCGGACGTCGCCGCTACCCCCTGTCAACCAAGATGCAACTGTTTGGGAGTCAATCTCCCAATTCAGCTTGAGAATTGGGAGTCAATCTCCCAATTCAGCTTGAGAATTGGTAGTTGGCAGGATAATTGCCAAAAAAAAAAACAGCTGCGACCCCCGTGGGAGTTGCTACACCAAAAATGAGACTGAGCACGGGAGTTGATCCCCGAAAACCTCCGACCACGCTTCAGAGGCAGTCATTGACTCCCAAGCCAAAAAGAAAAAAAAAATCATGCTTGAACCAAACAGAACAAACAACCAAGATCCTCGAATTAGCAAATGACACCCACCATCAAATCACTCCACCTCTCAACCCACCCAACCACACCAAAGCAACATTTCCACCAGCCCTACAGATTGCCCATCCCCCTTCCTCAACCCCTAATTCTACCAGAAACCAGGAGATAAGATAGAAAAAACAGAAACAACTCCAAAAAAAATGAAGAACAAAATGAACAAAAAAATGAAAAAGAAGATAAAAAAATGACAAAGAAAATAATCCTAGTAGAAGTATTTTTTTAAATGCTAGTCCTGATGTAGAAGAAGCTAACCAACAGAAGCTAATTGAAACCTGTTTAGAAATACTAGAAAAAAATAACAAAGAAGATGAGCAAGAAAATCAAAATCAAGCTACTGAAATAGTTCCAAATTTATATATAAGAAAAATTCAATCCAATGAACAAGAAGATGAATTCAACCATCAAGAACACTCTGAGAATCAACAAGAAGAAGCCCACAATATTCCACCTCCACCTGAAGGCATTTAAAACAACTTAGAAACCCTCTCTGCTGCCATCAAGGAATTTGCTCAAGCTCAAGGCTATGCCATTGTGACAAAGAGGACTGTTGCTGGAAAAAGTGCCCATGTTAAATGTGACAGGTCAGAATATTTCTCATATTTTTCAAGTCATAATCTTGTCTTCTCTTCTCCTCATCCCATGATTTTAACTGATTCTGACTGGTTTTCATTTCTGTTTTTTATCACATTTTTTGGGGTTTCTAGGCAAGTTGGAAGGTTTCATGTCCTCAAACTTTCCTGTGTTTTATCTCTTTGGTCCTGTTGCTAACATTTTTTTGTCTCTTTTCTGTCTTGTAGGGGAGGTAACCCAGAACGTAACAAGTGCAAAGGTGATGGACATCTCCCCAAGGTCACCCGTTTGATCAACTGCCTGTTTGCCGCTTCCGCTTGTCTCCAGAAGAAGAAGGGCCACTGGAAATTCTCTGTTTCTAATCCCTCTCAAAACCACCCCTCATCTCTTGATCCCTCTGCCCACACCGCCAACCATCAGCTTACTGAATCCCTTTTTGAAGAAATGAACAAACTTGGCAACACTGGATTGAAACCCTCAGTTATCCTTGAAACTCTGAAGAAAAATCACCCCAACAAGACTATCTTGGCCACCATTTCTACTATCTACACAGTATGCAAGAAGGCCACTCAACAAATGCTCCAAGGCATCAGCCTCATTGTCCATCTCAACAAAACTCTCCAAAACTCTGAACTCACTACTATGGCTAGAACTGACAACAATGGCGACCTCACTGCTATTTTTTTCTGTCATGCGTGCTCCGTCAAACTCCTCTCCTCTTATCACTACGTGCTTTTTCTTGATTGCACTTATAAAACAAACAAATACAAGATGCCACTCCTCCACATCGCCGGCGTAACTGGAGAAAATAAATCTTTCAGTCTAAATTTTTGCTTTCTACATGAAGAAACTCAAGATTACTACAAATGGGTGATTCAAAATCTCCTCAATATTTTTACTTCAAATGATATTCCCCTTCCTGAAGTTGTCATAACGGACCACAAACAAGCTCTGATCAATTCCCTCTCTCAAATTTTCCCCAACGCCTACCACATGCTGTGCATCTGGCACATTGAGAAGAACTTGGTCACCAACGGCGCCAAATTCATCAAAGACAAGTCTTCTGAATACAAGATGATTGCACGATGGAATCAAGTCATCCAAATATCTTTTCCATCCAAGTTCCAATCCGCTTTGTCCCAGTTTTCTTCCCAATTTGGCACCAACTTTCAGGAGTACATGGACTCTCAGTGGGGCGTTGATAAACGCACGCCAACGGCGCACGCCAACGGCAACCCGCACGCCAATTTTTTTTGGCGTGCGGGGCCTACACGCCAAAAAAAAGTGGCGTGTAGGGTCTACCAGCCAATTTTATTTGGCGTGTGAGACCCACACGCCAAAAATGGCGTGTGGTTCCCACATGCCAATTTTATTTGGCGTGTGGGCCCCGCACGCCAAATAAAATTGGCGTGTGGGCCCCGCACGCCAATTGTTTGGCGTGTGGGGGGATCCCGCTCACGTAATCGAATGGGAGGTCCCATTCGATTACGTGAGCGGGCCGGCTGACGAGGTTATACAACCTCGTCAGCTGGGAGGACTTCCTCCCGGCCGACGAGGTTGTATAACCTCGTCGGCCAGGAGGAAGTCCTCCTGGCTGACGAGGCTGTATAGCCTCGTCGGCCGGGAGGACTTCCTCCCGGCCGACGAGGCTATACAACCTCGTCGGCCAGGAGGACTTCCTCCTGGCTGACGAGGTTGTATAACCTCGTCAGCCGGGAGGAAGTCCTCCCGGCTGAAGAGGTTATACAACCTCGTCAGCCAGGAGGACTTCCTCCTGGCCGACGAGGTTGTATAGCCTCGTCGGCCGGGAGGAAGTCCTCCCGGCCGACGAGGCTATACAGCCTTGTCAGCCAGGAGGACTTCCTCCTGGCCGACGAGGTTGTATAACCTCGTCGGCCGGGAGGAAGTCCTCCTGGCCGACGAGGTTATACAGCCTTGTCGGCCAGGAGGACTTCCTCCTGGCTGACGAGGTTGTATAACCTCGTCAGCCGGGAGGAAGTCCTCCTGGCTGACGAGGTTATACAACCTCGTCAGCCAGGAGGACTTCCTCCTGGCCGACGAGGTTGTATAACCTCGTCGGCCGGGAGGAAGTCCTCCCGGCTGACGAGGATGTATAACCTCGTCAGCCGGCCCGCTCACGTAATCGAATGGGAGGGCCCATTCGATTACGTGAGCGACGGGGGACCCGCACGCCAAAAAAATTGGCGTGCGGGGCCCACACGCCAAAAAAAATTGGCGTGTGGGAACCACACGCCATTTTTGGCGTGTGGGAACCACACGCCATTTTTGGCGTGTGGGTCTCACACGCCAACTTATTTTGGCGTGTAGACCCTACACGCCAATTTTTTTTGGCGTGTAGGCCCCGCACGCCAAAAAAAAGTGGTGTGCGGGTTGGCATTGGCGTGCGTTTATCAACGCCCCTCTCAGTGGGGCATTGATAAATGCATGCCCACGCCCAACGCACACCAATAAAAAAAAAGGTGTGCTGCCCGCACACCTTTTTTTTATTGGCGTGCGGGCTGCACGCCCATTGGCGTGCAACACTTCAGGCGTGCGGTCGCACGCCCTGTACTTCAGAACAGGGTGTGCGGTTTGCACGCCCGGTTCAGAAAAGGGTGTGCGGTTCGCACGCCCTTCCTATGTATATAGGCAGGGGCGTGCCCCTACCTATATCCATAGGTTTGGTGGGCGGCTTGCACACCGATTCCATGTATATAGGTAGGGGCACGCCCCTGCGTATATACATGCTGATTTCATGCGCACACAGGAATGTACACATGACATCAGCTCTGGTTGAGGAATACAGCCTCCTCGACCGGAGGGATCCCTCCCGGTTGAGGAGGCTGTATAACCTCCTCGACCGGAGGGATTCCCTCCAGTCGAGGAGGTTGTAAAACCTCCTCGAACGGGGATCCCTCCGGCCAAGGAGGTTGTACAACCTCCTCAAACGGGGATCCCTCAGGCCAAGGAGGTTGTACAACCTCCTTGACTGGAGGGAATCCCTCCGGCCGAGGAGTCTGTACACCCTCCTTGGCTGGAGGGATCCCCCCCAGTCGAGGAGGCTGTACAACCTCCTCGACTGGAGGGATCCCCTCCGGTTGAGGAGGTTGTACAACCTCCTCGACTGGAGGGAATCCCTCCGGTTGAGGAGGTTGTACAACCTCCTTGACCGGGAGGGAATCCCTCTCGGTTGAGGAGGGTATACAGCCTCCTTGACCGGAGGGATCCCTCCAGGTCGAGGAGGCTGTATAACCTCCTCAACCGGGGATCCCTCCCGGTTGAGGGGCTTGCAGTCCTCCCCGGCAGGCGTGCGGCTGCACACCCATCCTTGGGGGTGTCGCACACCTGTAGATGGGCATGCAAGCTGCACGCCCATCTACAGGCGTGCCCACCCCCAAGGATGGGCGTGCAGCCCGCACGCTGATAAAACAAAAGGCGTGCGGGCTGCACGCCTTTTTTTTTAAGGGCGTGCGTGGGCGTGGGCGTGCATTTATCAATGCCCCTCTCAGTGGCTCCCAATTGCAGAAAAATTCTCAAATGCTTGGACCAAATCAATCAATCATTTCAACAACCAAACAACTTCTCAAAAGGAATCTTGTCATGCTTTCATTAAATCTCATCTCCTTGGTCCCAACCATTCCTCCACTTCTGTCATCAAGATGATCACTAATGCTCTGGAGGCTCAAGAACACAAAATCTCAGCTCACTATCACCAACAGAAGGTCAACTCTTTGTAATATAGCCAAGATATTCAAGAATTTCCATGGACGCATCACTCACTACGCACTCTGGAAAGCTCAGAGAAATTTAACTGCCGTTTCATCCCTCCACAAAAGCAACACTTGCCATGGCTTCCATCAAAAACAGACGGGGATCCCTTGCAAACACCGTCTGGCAGAATTGGTAGATTTGGGTGCATTGGTGGATCCAGATGAATTCAATCCTCAATGGCATATTCAGGTATGTAACTTTTTATTATTTACTCTTTGCCTTTTTTCTTTGTTTTGGGTTTTTTTGAGGGGGGGGGCACTGGGAGTTGTCACCAAAAACACCCAATTTCAGAGAGTATTTTGGGAGTCAATGGGTGTCAGGCATCTAATCCGGTTGTCGCAATATGTGTGTTTGGGTGTTGCTGGGTGTCCGCCGGATAATAGTGTATGTAATATTTTTTCTTTGGGAGTCGTCATTCTGGACTTGCACAGATGGGAGTCGGGTCCCTAATTTATTTATTTTTGGTTTTCAATTGGGTGTCAATCGGAGTCAGCCAACAATTCAGAGAGACATAAATTTTAGGATAGGAGTCGTAAGCCTTATTCATCCCAATCGGAGATGGGAGTCAATAAGCTAATTTTTTTTTATTGTATTTGGGTGTCAATGGGATTTGGCAGGCTAAAGAAATTGACGCAAAATCTTCATTTTGGTTTTGTTGATGCACTTTTTTGGGAGTTGCAAGATCAGGGAGTCGGCATGCAAAAATTAATATTTCCATTATTGATTTAGGAGTAAATGGGAGTTGCTGCTGTGGTAATCCATACCTTTTCACATACAATCATCAACAACTTACATTTCCTCTCACATATACTTCATTATTATTACATAATCAGATTCTACATACAAAACTACCCCTAGTCACTCACTCAAAGTACCCCTGATTTCCCTTTGGTTCAGAAGTTATTAGCATTCTTAGAATATTACAACTTATAACCACATAACTTTACCAATACTACAACACCATAGGATATTATACAAGGTATTGATTTATAAATATAAAGTACATAAATAAAACATAGATATTACATACTCTTCTTTAGTTTATATCTTCTTTGGTATAAAGTTGTACAGCACAGTCATTCATATTTATATAGTTACTTCTTTTGTCATTATTGTCCTCTTGGGTTACTAGTCACATTACATTCCTTATATACATAGTTACCAGTTACATTGGCTCATCTTTCTTACTCTTTCACCACTCTCTTGTGGTTGTATACCTCTGACCACATTTCCCCTTTCTCTTTACTTCCAGGATCAGCCATCTTGTGCCCTTTTGTATAAGTAGAACTCCCCTTAGTTCTATGTACCTTTTATGATGCATGCACCTCCCTTTTACCAAAGTACATTTTGCATTTAACTTTACCTTTAAACCTTTTTACATTTACTTTTGCATCAACCTTTACACAAATAAAAATCATAACACATACCCCATACTCTTTCTCAGTGCTTTTCTCACTCCTCTTAAGGTCCCTGCCTCAGATTGATTAAACAACCTAAGTTTCCATTAGTAGCAGCAGTCTAAGGATTATTGGAAATATAGCCATACCTCTTTTCTTTCTTTTTCTTAGTGAAACCCTTTCCCCTCAGCATTAGTCAAGAAGGGCAGCCTCATCAGAACCTGTAGCTTCAACATCTTCTACTTACTAGATTTGTTGGCTATTTCCCCTTCATGCTCTTTCCTGATACTTTAGGAGTTCCACACCGCCCCAAAGCATCTCACGAAAAAACTCCCAAAAGGAGTCGGCACCCATACCCCCCTCAAAATACACAACCACATCTCCCAAACCAATCAAAAGTCATATGCTGACTTTTGCTTCCACTTTTAATCATCCAAAGACCCAGCCACGCACCCAGCTAAAACCCAATGCCACTGTGGAAGAAAGGCTTGATGAGATAACAGAAAGAATATGTCAAATGAATCCTGTGCAGCGCAATCTTCAATTGGACGCTATTTCTCGCCTGTTGGATGGCTCTGGGACTGTTGTGGACATAAAGCTTCCCAAGAAGGCGCCTCAAGGACGTGAAAGACCCAAAGGCGCAACCAAAAAGCCCAAATCCATGGCTAGCACAACCAAAAAGGCTAAATCCACAACTAGACCCTCCAACATTCAAATATTGGGAAAAAAAAGGAAGAGGGAAGCTCTGATTGCAGGCAGGATCTAAAACAAAAAAGAAAGAGAAGAAAAATTCAAGAAACAAGATGAAGCAGAAAAGAAAAGAAAAAGAAAGAAAAGGAACCAGCTGAGAATAAGAAGAATGTATCCGCCCCACCCACCCGCACTAGAGCCATGAGAAAAGCCGCTGCAAGATCTTATCAAGTTCCTGAACCTCCAAAAAAGAAGCTCCGTGCCGTCCAAGTTGCCAGCTGCCTCCAAATATCTTCACCTACGCCAGATTCCCCAGAATCCACTCAACCACTATGTGAAGCATGGGAAGACTCTAGATACAAGACTGACCTCCCAGGGATCCTTCTAGATTATTTCAAAACTACTCTCAATGTGGATTCAGATGGCCATTGTGGATTTTGAGCTGCTGTGCACTGTCTTGGATGAGGGCAAAACACATTTCCCAGCATCCGAGAAGAACTTTATCAACACATTGTCGAAAACAGAAGATTCTATGAAGTCAATATATTTTTTGAAGACATTGACACCATGCTGAATAGAGTTTCCAGAAATCCAGAAGAAATGAAATCCACCCAACTGGATGTGTATGCCAAGCATGGGTGACCCACTGGCCAATTCCTTCAAGTGCCCAGTTTTCTTTTTCTCCAAAATCAATTCCCAATCTTTTCTTCCTACCATGTGCCCCCCAAACAACAATCCCCCCATCTTCCTTGCCTATTCTACTTCACATGTTGTTGTTGTTCAGCTGGAAAATCCTCTGCTCTTTCCTGCTCCCAACATCCAGATTGACTGGGAGGTTGTAGCTGACCCTGAGGCGTTGGATTGGAAGAAAAAATACACTGAATGTTTTTCTTTAACAGATACCCTCAAGGCTTCAGCCCCCAAGGATAAATATAAACATTATTAGTCATTTTTTTCTCATTGTTTGTTTTTTTCTTCTTATTTTGGTTTTTTTTTTCTAGATTTTTATTTATCTTATTCTAGTTGATGTTATCTTTTTTATTCTGCCTCTCAGTCCCCCAAATATTTCACTCATCAGCTGTAATCTAAATTGATCAGTTGTTACACGTGAATATGATAAATTTATGAGTAATCTTAATAATTATCTGGTTGACTGCCAAATTGAGGGCTTGAATTGGAGCATCAACTCCCAAAATTGTTATTTTTTATCATTTTTGAAAATTATCTATCCCACTCCAAACATGTGCGGCGGAATTGGAGCATTGACTCCCAGAATTGCACCGCAGCGTTTTTACATCCTGCTTCAGTCTTTGCCTGGTCCAGAGGAGGTGAAAACAACATCTGCTTCTTTTGGGAGTCAATACTCCAAAAAAAGGGAGTCGTTTAACCAAGTCCCTATATAAAATACATAGACACTACATAACATACACTGCACATGACTAGGCTTTATTCAGTAACACCTTACATCATATCTACTGTACATAAACTCTACCTTCCCACTACTCATCTGTCACTATCATGAATATTTCATATAAGTCACTTTCCCACTACTCATCTGTCATGTTCTTCCTTTTCCCACCAGCTACATGTCATAGCCTTGTTGTTCCTCCCTCCAGCCTGATGGCTTCTCCTCTTTCTCAGATATATAAGGACAGCTATTCCTCCCTCTTGTTCCCTGATGGACTCCCTGACTTACTAAATTACCCCCTACATATACCAACATTACAGATCCCATAAATTAGTATACATACTTAGTAGAGTTACCATCACCCTTATAAAATATATAAATATAAATACCAGCTTAACCTCAATATAAGAAGACTGCCCCTCTCTTGCTTGACCCACTTTGACTCCATAGCTACCAACCCTGCCCCACATTACACTATATATATACTTTATACAACCAACGGTGGGCCGCTACGCTATTTGACCGCTAAGTGTTAGCGTAGCAGGTTTTTTTTTCCCAGAAAATTTGTAGCGTTAGCTGAAATTTCACTCCGCTACACTAACAGTTAGTGTAGCAACAAATTTTTCAAGCCATTTTTTTGTAGTGTTAGCGGGGAAAATTCACCGCTACGCTAACAAGTAGCATAATGTTTCTGGTGCTAACAGATTTTGAAGTTCTCAGTAGTGTAGCGGCATCATCGCTACGCTACGCTAAATGTTAGCTGTTAGCTGATATTTTTTCCGCTACATAGCTTTTTGGATTACACGCTAACACTGATTTTTGACAGCTAACAAGACAACTGTTAACTGTGTAATTCAAATTATATCTCTTGTGAGAATTGATCCCGTGCTCAAAAGGAAGAGGGAGGTTAGCCACGGCGTAGTGGTCAATCTTGACCACTACACCACGGCTACCCTGAGAGCTGGAGGGATTGGTGGGAGTACATCCCATCCATGCAGCTCAGGTTCCATTTTTTTTTTTTTTTCAAATCCTGGTTGATTTCTTATTTTATTATCAATTCCAGTCTCCTTCAAAAATTTGTCACCTGAATTTTTTTTTTTCAATTTTTTTTGTCGGTGATAGCTTCCTCAATTCTCAATATTTATTTATTTTTTGAGATTTTTTCAAGATTTTTTTTTTTTGAGATAATTTCTTGATTCTCAACCGGCACTCTCACTCAGCTCCTCCAATAGCTTCAACCTCCCAAATCCCTCCCACCAGGCTCAACCTAGCTCTCAGGATCACCCCTTCCCTCTTGGTAAGTCCCCTCCCCTTCTCCTCCACCCACCATTACTTACCACCTTGCTACCCTACCCTGCCACTATCTGCCCAGCTACCCACTAACTGCTACCCTGGGGCCACCTGCCTTGTAAGTCCCCCCCACCCTGCTATCCTGTTTGCTAACCTGATATCTGTTACCTACGATACCAGCCACCACCCACGCTACCCTACCGCTTTCGCTACCCTGGGGCACTCACCTGGTAAGTCCCTTCTTTCTCTACCCCCCTCCCTCACATTGATTGTTCAACGTTTGAACGATCAAACGTTGATCGTTCAACGTTTGAACAATCAAACGTTGATCGCTCAATGTTTGAACGTTCAAACGTTGAGCAATCAACGTTGATCGTTCAACGTTTGAACGATCAAACGATTGATCATTTGATCGTTCACTGACCTCTTGCTACCTGCCCAGCCTTCCCAGCCTACCCTACCCTACCCTACCCTGCCCTGCCCAGCCTGCCCAGCCTACCCTAGCCTACCCTACCCTGCACAGCCCAGCCTACCCTGCCCAGCCCAGCCTACCCTGCCCTGCCCAGCTTACCCTAGCCTACCCTGCCCTGCCCTGCCCAGCCCAGCCTACCCTACCCTGCCCTGCTACCCTTCTCAAGCCTCTGTAAGTCCCCTAACCCCCCCAATTACTATCCCTGGCCAATTGATCAGCTTGCTCTGATCAATTGGCCTTTTTTTTTGGAACCCCCACCTCAGAATCATCAGCTGACTGTATTTTCAACTCCTGCAGGCCTACCAAGTCTCATATCTGCCATGGGGAAAAGAGAACTGTATGTGTTTCATTATATTAATTGTGATATCAATACTAATCATTGTTTTCTTTTCCCTTTTCCAATTCTTGTTGTTTTGATCCCTGAATGCCTTAATTACTCTTATTGTGTTGGTTTTAATTTTAAATGATGGATCTCGGGATGACACCGTTCTGGGGACCTCATTGAATCATCAAAGTCATAACAATAAGAGTGCTAAGGCATCCAAGCATCAAAACAAGATGAAGTGTCAAAGGGAAAAGTGTTTGTTATGTAGAGAGGGTTTAGGAATCAAGGCAGGATCTGTATTGTGGCCCAGGGCTATATACAGTCCTCACAACCTCTATCCAACCATCCCTATGAAGAATAACAAACCAACTCGCCACCCAACTCCATCAGAAATCAGCTTAGCATACAATGAAATCAACACCTATCACTTTATGAAGTCTGGGATTGATATTATTGTTGATCCTCTTGACAAGACTGAGGTGATTGCTATTGTAGAATTCACTCCTTATAAAGACCTCACCCCTTCTCAATTGGACGATCTCAACTATATTTCCACTTTCCTCCACCAGTCTAAACGTTTCCTGAACTCTGTCTCATCCTGTGCTCGAATTTGGAGTGGGCTCATGTGGGCCATCGGTTGGAGAAAGTCTTATGATGAGCATCAAATAGTTGGCCGGTATATCAAGGAATTTGATGAAACTGAGATGAAAGCATACCATGATCACTATATTAAATCTTCTTGAGTTGGAAATATTATTGGTAATCTCTTCAAAGATCTTGCTCATACTCCCTTCCAACAGAATCAAGATCTTATGAAGAAATATAATATCCCTTCCTTTCCCAATCTTTCTTATGGTGAACTTCCTGAAGACAGCACCTGCACTCCTCACATTACTTTTACTACAAATGGTTTCTTCAATCCCCCACACACCGATACTGAAGATATATCCCAATTTGCCTTTGTTTTATTTCTTCCCACTTGCACTTCTGATTATAGACTCTTCTAACTATGATATCACATCTGGTCCATTTATTTTTCCTGATCACCGTATTGGTATTGATTTTGATCATCAGCATGGTATTGTTAAAATGATTTGGCAAGCTAATAAGTATACTCATTGTAATATGCCTCATTCCACAAGCCCTTCTTTCACTTGTCTTGGTTTATCTATTCAAATCAATTTTAGTCTTGCTAATACTTGTAGTAAATATTTGAAGGGTTTCTATCAAGATTCTGCTCATTACTTTGCTGATCATTTTTATTACATGTTTCGTAGTATGGCTAGAAGCACATTAACAGCTAGTTCACTTACAATCTTGTTTTTATTTACTATTTTTTCCTCTTTTTGTTTCTGACTTCTAAACTCTTAATTTCCAAGGCTTTTACCATTAAATATTGAATGTGTTATTTTGTGGTTTATTCTTTTATATCTAACCAGTTAATCATAATAAAAATCAATTCCAGAAGGGAAACAGAGCCATGGTATTAGTAATAGTAAGCTTGGGAATTGATTTTAAGAATTAAAGCAGGTAATAAAAAATTACCAAATGGAATGTGCCTTGAATAAATATTCAAGCAGGGAAAAAGAGTCCTGGAATTAATAAGCTTGGGAATTGATTTTAAGAATTAAAACCGGTAACCAACAATTACCAAATGTAATGGGCCTTGAATAAATAATTGCAGTGTGTAGATTAGTTTTCTGTCAACAGGGGGAATTGAAGATGATACACTGTTTCTATTTGCAATAAACATCTGACGTGGAGCTCAACTTCAACAGGAGACTTTTTTCAAATCCGAACTTCAGAGTCAACTCTCCAATTAATTTCTTGTTGTTAAACCAAATGTATCTCAATCTAGTCAACCAGCACCAATGCCCAATCAAGATGGAAGTATGTCTGATTCATCAGGTGGCCATACCCGCAGATCTTCACGAGTCACCACACCAATAAGGTGATCCGGAATGATTCATCCCTCGCCAGATTCACGCCGGTCAATTGTGCCACCATTTTTATCACAAAGAAGTCACATTTCATCAGCTTCATTGATATCAAATTCCCAATCAAACAAACAACAAGGCCCTGCATCAGAATCTGTATCAAATTCCCAATCAAACAAACGAAAAGGCTACATCAGAATCTTCAATTGAAGAACAAAGCCCTCCACTCCCTGGAACGAAACAGAACAACAATAACATGAGTCAGCCCTTATCAACCTCCAAAGTTTCAAGCTCACAGGTGATTGATCTTGCTCAAGACTCCAATGACGAAAACACAAAGGCAAAACCCAAACGTAGAAAGAAAAACCCTGAATTTGATGATCCAAAGGATTTTTTTTCCAAACCAACTCGACGTCCAGGTGATGTGTGTAATTCTTGATAGCTAAGTTTTTGAAATGAATGTATACTAATATAACTGTTTAAAAAAGCCTTTAAGTAAAGTGCCATCAACCTATGCCTGCTTGTGGTGCAAGAAGGATGTCAGGGTGTCTTTAAGCAGCTTTTCAAATCTTTGAACTCATTGTGATGGTTCCCGTCAAAAAGGAAGGATTTCTGATGGATGCCCCAATTGTCATCAAGCAATCTCTTCTGGCGCCAAGCTTCCACCAACAGCACTCAAAGAGGAAAGAATCAAACAGACTACGCAATCTGGATCGCTCACCAAACATTTTGCCCCTGTTGAAAAGTTTGACAATCAGGTTCTCAATCAAATAATAACTCTATGGCTGTTACGGCAATCATTACCTTGGAACCATGTTGAAGACCCCTATCTCCGAGCTGCCTTCTCCTATTGTCAAGCAGGAGCAAATTTGTTTAAAAAGAAGTGGGCTGCAACTTCTGGACAAGTATACTTGGATTTACAAGAGGCTATGATATGCCGGTTGAAGGTGAGTGATACCATTGCGTTCAATTACATGTAAAAAAATATACTTATTTCCCTTTAAACAACATTTCAACATGATTCTGAGAGCAAGTTTAACTTGATACACAATGTTTGGACAACAAAAGGAAATCGCTTTGGATTAATTGGAGCTTCTGTCTCTTTTATTGATAAGGATTGGAACTATCTAGTGCTGCATCTGACTCTCAAGCTAGTTGCCTGGCACCATAAGGGAAGCATGCTGGCTGAACCTGTTGTGAACGTATTGAAGAAACATGATTTACATAATAAGATAAGCACCCTTTGATTCATCACTGGTAATCTGCCAAAAACTTATTTATTTTTTGTCCTATAAACACATGCTTTGCCAGACAACTGATTCGGGATCAAATAACAACACAATGGCCGAAAAAATGCACTCCAAACTCGTTGCCCTTCCCCAAACCACGGATTTGGATTGGAACTACAAGACAATGCATATCAAGTGCTTTTGTCATAAAATGGCGCTTGTTGTCAATGCTGGATTGAAAGAATTGGGCCTTGAAGCTCCTCCTCCACCAAAGCTCAAAAAATCATTCCTTGGAATTTTCCCTTTTTCCGACACAATGGACCCAATAATTGAAGAGGACGAAGAAGAGCAATACATAGAATTATCGGTTGAAGACAGGGTGGAAGATGAGACAGATGTTGATGAGGATGAGCCAGATCTTGAAACTGACGATGACGACAGTGATGAGGGGACTGAATCTGGATACTTAGACTATGATCAAATCACCTCAAAGAATAAAAATAATCAGAAATCATCTGCAAATAGAAACGATTCTAATGATTTGAATGAGTTAACCAAAGCGGTCAGTTGGATATTGGGCGTTGATAAACGCACGCCAACAGCGCACGCCAACGCCAACCCGCACGCCAATTTTTTTTGGCGTGCGGGGCCTACACGCCAAAAAAAAGTGGCGTGTAGGGTCTACCAGCCAATTTTATTTGGCGTGTGAGACCCACACGCCAAAAATGGCGTGTGAGCCCCGCATGCCAATTGTTTGGCGTGCGCTCCCACACGCCAAACAATTGGCGTGTGGGAGCGCACGCCAAACAATTGGCCTGCGGCTCCCACACGCCAATTGTTTGGCGTGTGGGGGGATCCCGCTCACGTAATCGAATGGGAGGTGCCATTTGATTACGTGAGCGGGCCGGCTGACGAGGTTATACAACCTCGTCAGCCGGGAGGACTTCCTCCTGGCCGACGAGGTTGTATAACCTCGTCGGCCAGGAGGAAGTCCTCCTGGCTGACGAGGCTGTATAGCCTCGTTGGCCGGGAGGACTTCCTCCCGGCCGACGAGGTTATACAACCTCGTTGGCCAGGAGGAAGTCCTCCTGGCTGACGAGGTTGTATAACCTCGTCAGCCGGGAGGACTTCCTCCCGGCTGACGAGGTTATACAACCTCGTCGGCCAGGAGGAAGTCCTCCTGGCTGACGAGGCTGTATAGCCTCGTCGGCCAGGAGGACTTCCTCCCGGCTGACGAGGCTATACAACCTCGTCGGCCAGGAGGAAGTCCTCCTGGCTGACGAGGTTGTATAACCTCGTCAGCCGGGAGGACTTCCTCCCGGCTGACGAGGCTATACAACCTCGTCAGCCAGGAGGACTTCCTCCTGGCCGACGAGGTTGTATAACCTCGTCGGCCGGGAGGAAGTCCTCCCGGCCGACAAGGTGATACAGCCTTGTCGGCCAGGAGGACTTCCTCCTGGCTGACGAGGTTGTATAACCTCGTCAGCCAGGAGGAAGTCCTCCCGGCTGACGAGGTTATACAACCTCGTCAGCCAGGAGGAAGTCCTCCCGGCTGACGAGGTTGTATAACCTCGTCAGCCGGCCCGCTCACGTAATCAAATGGGAGGGCCCATTCGATTACGTGAGCGAGGGGGGACCCGCACGCCAAAAAAATTGGCGTGCGGGGCCCACACGCCAAAAAAAATTGGCGTGTGGGAACCACACGCCATTTTTGGCGTGTGGGTCTCACACGCCAATTTATTTTGGCGTGTAGACCCTACACGCCAATTTTTTTTGGCGTGTAGGCCCCGCACGCCAAAAAAAAGTGGCGTGCGGGTTGGCGTTGGCGTGCGTTTATCAACGCCCTGGATATTTTATATTTTTTATGTTTTACTAGAAATCAATTACTGAATCTTTCCTTCTTATTTTTTTGATATATAGCTGGACTTTGTAGTACAAAAGATTACCTCATCAAGTGCATGGAGAGCTGAATTTGACCGCCGTGCAGAGGATTACCAGAAGCAAAAAGGGGGAACAAAAGTGAATGGTCTGATTGCTGGTTATGGAATCCGCTGGAACATCAAATATCAAAGCTGAGAGCGGGCCTACAGGGCAAGAGAGGTATTTCATTAAGCTTCAGCTCCAAATAATGTTATGGTACTGATATACATATTGTTAAACTCAGGTTATTGATGCAATGCTCCGTGATGAGTATAGTAAATTCCAAGATCAAATTGTTTGGTCCAGCCGCAAAGAAAATTTCAAGAAGTTTGGCTACTTCAAAGAAATTCAGTTTACCAGCAAGGAATGGATAATGATCAATGAATTGAATCAGGAGTTAGAAGTAAGATATATTCATTCCACAGATCCACTTATATATTTCATACATAATGCTATTTTTTTTTGATAGCCGTTTAACCGTTTGACCAAGGAGATGGAGGGAAATGGTCCTACAGGTGCTTTTGTATTGCCAAACTACTATCAACCCATCTCTGATTTAAAGAAGAAAGAGGCAGGATGCAATCGAGGGCATCCATTACATCCAATGTATGTGAAAATGATACAAAAGCTTGAGGTCTACCAAGAAGCGGCGCTTGGATGTGAAACACTTGTAATGGCCACCGTTCTTCACCCAACGTGTCGCATCAAAATCTTCTCTCATTGCTGGCCTGAAAAAGCAGAGGAAGCCGAAGCAACTTTGGACCGCCTTTTTGCTAAACGAAGGGATTTGTTGAACAAGAAGAAAAAATCAAACATTAACATCTTGGACGAGAATACTTCAAATGTTGAAAAGGATAATATATTTGATTTGTTCAACACTCCTGAAACATCGGATGAAAGCAAAGAGCTAGAAGTATATGTCAAGAACATGGATCACTTAACTGGTCCAGATGGAAAGGATC
The DNA here is from genome assembly GCA_007896445.1 of Puccinia hordei. Taxonomy (NCBI): domain Eukaryota; kingdom Fungi; phylum Basidiomycota; class Pucciniomycetes; order Pucciniales; family Pucciniaceae; genus Puccinia; species Puccinia hordei. The sequence continues at coordinate 526,814 of RDRW01000086.1, forward strand.
CCAATAGTATTTTGAGGTGGTGGAAGGTATAGCTTCTATTTGTTCTCAGCTTTGTCCACTTGTGTTTGTTAGCTCATATTGATTTTAACAATGCTACTTAAACTTTTCAGGTTCATTCATCAACATATCCAGTTCTTTCATCATTAGCCAGGGACTACTTGGCCAGCTCAGCATCATCTTGTGCTGCAGAGCGTACATTTTCTTCTGCTGCCAAAGTTTGTTCAAGTGGCCGAGGAAGCTTGAACCCACGGACAATTGAGAGGTGTTTTAGTAGTCAGATGTGGTTGAAAGACGGTATACAGGTGGCTGGAAAGTTTGCACAAGCTCAAGGCATTGGTAACAACTATACAAATTTTTCCCAAAAAAATAATGAAAATAAATAAATAAATAAATAAACAAAATTCTTATTGCTCTTGTTCATTGGTCTCAATATTTCTTCCTTGCTTGTTTCATGGATTAAAGAAAAAAAAAGAAGAAAAAAAAAGAAAAAAAAAAAAAAAAGAAAATGGATATACAAATAGTTTGCACAATAATTGCTATCTGACCGCCTTCATATTATCATTATCCTTATTCCCTAGTTTTTTTTTTTCTTTACTCCTTAATATTGATTTATGAGAGCCTCTTCTGGTTCACTATGGGTGAGTGGTATAGCTGAGCAGGGCGCTACACTAACATGTAGCGTAGCTGAAAAGAGCGCTACGCTAACAGTTAGCATAGCTGACAAGAGCGCTACGCTAACAGTTAGCGTAGCGTTTTTTCCAGCTAACACCGCTACAAGTCAGCTAACAGGTAATTCCTGTAGCGTTAACTTTTTTTTTTGAAGTCGCTAAGGCTACGCTACAGCTATTTTTTTTTTTGACAAAATTTTTGTAGCGTTAGCTGGAAAAAAAAAACCGCTAACAGTAACTCTGTGTTAGCGTAGCAACAAAAGCTAACATTACGCCACGCTACAGCTATTGTTAGCGTAGCGGGCCCACTGTTGATACAACTCATCCCCCCTTCATCCATTCCTCTCACCTGGTGTGTGTAGTAAGTAAGTTCATCAGTACTAGTATTCTAATAATAGATATAAATTAGCCACACCTTTATTTTATTCTTAGTGTTACCCTCATTCCCCATAGCATTAGTCAGGAAGGCAGCTCTTATATCAGCACCTTTGGTATAACTTACATTAATACTAGTGTAGTCATCCATTTCCCTTCCAAGCTCTATTCTGTCCCTTGAGTAGTTCCACAGCGCTTGGGCTGTTTTTGGCCTGACTTTGGCCTGTGCCCAGACGTGCTTGATAGACCATACTAGTATACATATATAGTAGAGTCCCCATCAACTTATAAATATATAAATATAAATACCAGCTTAGCCTCAATATAAGAAGATTTCCCCCTCTCTTGCTTGACCCACCTTGACTCCAGAGCTACAAACCCTGGCCCCATATTATAATTATATTACATATACTTTATACAACTCATCCCCCCTTTATCCATTCCTCTCACCTGGTGTGTGTGGTAAAGAAGATCATTAGTATTAGTCTTCTAAGAATAGATATAAATTAGTCACACCTTTTGTTTTATTCTTAGTGTTACACTCATCCCCTTAGCATTAGTCAGTAAGGCAGCTCTTATATCAGCACCTTTGTCATAACCTACATTAGTAATAGTGTAGTTATACATCTCCCTTCCAAGCTCTATTCTGCCCTTGAGAAGTTCCACACCGCTCTCAAAGGAGAAAAAACATCATCAAATTCATGGTAGATAGGGAGGAGAGTCTTTTGGATGGTTTCAAGGTCTTTGATCTCATCATTTCCCTCAAGACTGGGAATAGTTGTTGAAGGAGGATGTGAGAGGATCAGGGAGTACAGAAAACCTTTGAATGAAGGTAATTCCTTCTCTTCGGTAAGTTAGAGCAATAAGAAATTAACCCATGGTCTTTTGAGGAAATGGAAGAGAGAGAACCAGGATATTTGAATTCTCCTGGCAGAAAAGTGTCATCTAACTGAATGACTTAGTCAATTAATTTGTTCAATTCTTTATTGACTGGGAGGGAAAAGTTAGCAAATGGAGATATTTTGTGTCAAAGGTTTGTTACTCCTTCTTTCCAGTTAACATCTGGATTCCAATGCACTAGACAGTCATGGCCAAGAATGGTATCATCCACTCCTTGGGCATCCAAGACCAAGAGATCCCATTCAAAGCTGGGAAAAGATTTGGAATGGAATGTCTATTGAACCTATGATTGATTGCTGAGAAACTTAAATCCAACCCAAAGAGATGAAGAATATTATGATAGAAAAATAATTTGAGATTAATAACCAATGGACTAGATAAAAGAAGAACAGGACAATTTGAGAGTGTGATGAGACATCAACAAAGAACTGAGAGCTTTGGCAAGTTCACTTATAGGATATAGATTGGAGATAAGGTTGTTATTTGATAGAGAAGAAGATGAAGAAGGGATTTGTGATGGAAAGGAGGATACAGAAGGAGGATGGAGATGAGAAGGAAAGGAAGATGAAGAAGGATGGAGATGACAGGTGGAGGAGTTGAAAGACTTATTTTTAGAAGGGGCAAGAGAAGTTAAAGAGTTTGGAAGGATGAGAAGGGATCACTGATTGATGAACCTAAGATGACCAATGGTTTGAGAGATTAGTTAGGTTTAGCTTTAGGATAACATGTTTTTTATGAAGTATTTCTTGTTCTCAAACTATTACTTCAGATTCAAATTTCACAGAATTTACACAGGGAAAGGACTAGGAAGATTTCAAGTTTCAACAATTTCCACTTTTCCTTCTTTGAAACCCAAAAACTGGGTTCCTTCAAAGATATTACCAAAAATATTGGAAATTTTGATGTCTCAATAAGCTGAAGGGACTGTTGTTTGGGAAATGTAGACCTAATAAAAGACACATTAGCAGCAAAGTCAAGAAGGACCCTGTATGGTTGATTCAAAGAAAAGTCAAGAAGGACCCTGTATGGTTGATTCAAAGAATCAAATAAAATGAATCTCAAACTTGGAACACTTTTAGTGGTCTCACAATCTCAAAGGTTGACTTGCAGGGAAGTAGAAGATAATTAGTTTTCTTTGTGAATCATAAGAGAACTACTACTCAATTTTCTTACAGCTTGACTGCCTCACAGGCTGCTCTCTTAGCACAATCATAAAATTGATGTTTCCCACAGTAATACATAAAAAGACCCTCCTTTTCCCTTCTTGCCCTTTCATCCTTTTTGAGGCCTCCGTTGGTATTACTGATTCAATGGTGAAAGGAGCAAGTTTGCATTCTGAAAGTTTCTTGGAGGTTTGGGTTTTTCAAAATGTTGCAAGTGTCAAGCCATACTTTGTTCCAATATTTTAAGTTGTTTATTCTAGTAGAAATTTTGTTGGCTTGGATCTTGTATTTTTGACTGGCTGATTCAAGCTTGATTCAAATTTTCTCTTGAAGAAGCTTGAGGTTTGAGAGATAGTTGGATGCTGGAGTCAAGGAAGATAGGTGAATTGGGTCAATGATTGGATTGCAACTGTATAGAGTCTGGAAAGGTGATTTTTGATTTGAACAGTGAGTGGTGTTTTTGTAGGAACATTTTTCTAAAGCAAGCCATTGGCTCCAGTTGTCCTGCCAATAACTGAAAAACATCCAAAGATATTTTTTGAGGATCTGATTGACTCATTCAGTTTTCCCATACAATTCAAGATGATAAGCTCTTGATAAATTGGGAGTAAGCTTCAGTTTTTGGCAGAGTGAAGTCCAGAAACCTGAAACAAACAATGAGCCACAATGTGGAAATAAGGACAAACTCCAAGAAAGAAATGGTATGTTCCGCCTTGATTTCTTGATCAGAGACTACATGTGTCCTTCTTCCTGGTTGGTTCCTGTAATCCTTTGATTTCCTCTGTGGGATGAACAATGTTTAGTAGATGACTAAATGGATTCCCTGAAACAACTTTAATTAGCAAGTGGACCATTCTGCTTGCTTTTGCCTTCCTGGTAGTGCTTCTTGTTGTCTCACCTTCCCTTTCTGCTTTTCTGCATGTGCTGAAGATAATAAGAGTTGTTTTATAAGAGATTTCTTTTCTGCTGATGAAGATACCTATCTACTCTGATGATAAGATACAATAATCCCTAAACTTTAATCCTACAACTCTATTCATAGAACATCCACCCCCTGCTTATGTCCTGCAATCCCTGGTACCTCCTCTGGAACCCTACTTGCCTGTCTCCCTAATTCTGCATCATACCACAGTGCACCCCCCAACTACTATACCCTTTTGACCCCTGCAGTCAATAGCTGCCCCACTTCTTCTGCCCCTGCTCCATTTGCGGTCCAAGTGCCCCAAGCCCCATGGCTCCACCCATTCCAGCTGTCATTGTGCATACTGAAGCAGCCTACATCCGCCAAACCAATCACCCATTCCAACTATAGAATGTTGCATCCTGCACCCTTGTGCTTTACCCAAAAAATGTCTGGTGAAATTTGGTATGTACCCCCTTCCTCAGTCTGCTGCTGATCCCCCGGTTGCGGGCTCAGCCTCAGTGCTGCACCACCTGTATAAAAATGCTCCCACAAAAATCACTGACTGTATTATCAGGTAAACCATGCTTTGATAAAAGATGTTTGAAAAAGAGGTTAGAATAGTATTGGTTCAAAGACATAAAGAAATATTGAAAATTTATCTAATATCACAAGGATAGCATCATGAAATTCAGATAACGGGAGTTGAGAAATAAAGTCAATTGAAAGAGAATGACAACTACAAGGTGGTAAGAAGTGGTTGAAGCAACCAATACTTACTATGCTTTGAGAATTTTTTCCTATTGCAAGTGTGACAATGGTCAACATAATCTTTTACATCTTTGACCATTCCTGGCCAAAAGAAGTCTCTAGAAATCAGTTAGTAAGTTTTATCGTCAAAAAAGTGACCAGCTAACTCAGACTCATGCCTTGATTTGAAGATCTCCAATTTGATCCAAGGGTTGTTAGGAACAACCATCCTATTTTTAACCAACAGTGTATTTTTGTGATCAATTGAATAATACTTTGAAGGATTGCTTAAAAGTTGTGTACAAATAGGGTAATCCCTCTGAGCTTGAACCATCTTGGGGAATTTTTTGTTGAGTTGACCAAACTGGATTGAATTACGAGTTATACTGGGAATAGAAGAAGACATGGTTTAGCATTTTCAGGATTTTTAGCAGCAAAGGCTGCCCTCCAAAAGGTAAACTTTTCTTGAGGTGACAACACATCAGGGACTACTGCTATTTTGCCAGGTCAATAAGTAATTGTGAACTTAATTTGGAAAGAATCTCAGACCATCAAGCTTGCCTGCGGGTAAGAAATTTAGTACTCATAAAATACTTTAGAGTTTTATGGTCAGTCAAAATATCAACAGTCTCAAGGAGACTGGGTAAATAAGAGAACTATTTCTTCAAGAAGCTGAACATAGCAAGAATTCCCTTATCATGAATCTCATACTTGAGTTCAGCAGATTTCAGCTTCCTTTATTTTCAGGCTACAGGGTGAAGATACTTTGAAAAAGCAGAAAATTGAGAAATAACACCAGCAATGGGTCACTTCCATCAGTTTCAATGATGGTTTTACACATCTCACTGAAGTGAGCTAGAATAGGTGTAGTAGTAAAAGCTTTCTTGAGAGTTTGAAATTCTTGGTCTGCTTTGACTGTAAAAAGAAAAGGAATATCCTTTTGAAGAAGATTAGTAAGATTCACAATGGTCTTTGAATAACTCTTTATAAATTTTTGATAAAAATTAGTGAAGCCAAGGAAACCTTGAAGTGTCTTCACACTGGAAGGCTTGGGCCATTCAAGGACCTTTTGAAATTTTTCTGAGTCCATGCTGATACCATCTGTAGAGATGACAACCCCAAGAAAATGAAGAGAAGAGTTGTGAAATTCAAATTTTGAACACTTGGCAAAGTGCTGATTCTGTCAAATACTTCAAAGAACTTCCTTGATATGGGAAGTTTGATCTTCAAGGTTCTTCAAATATACCAGAATATCAGTGAGGTATACAACTACCAGCCTGAACCTTGAATCAAATTTAAAGGGTGGATTGAATCAAAGGTTAGATTCCGGCTGTATATTTTTTGAAAAGGATATTTTCATTGTGTGGTTTTGTTGTAGGCAAATTTGGCCAAGGTGAGCCATTGAATCCAGCTGTGCTGCTGATAACTTAAAAAACAAAACATAAGTATCTTTTGAACAATCTGATTGACTTGTTTGGTTTGAAAATCCAATTCAGGGTGATAAGCCATTGATAGGTTTTGATTAATCTTCATTTTTTAGCAGAGGAAATCCAAAATTATGAAACAAACAGTGAGCCACAATTGCTGAATATATTGTAAGGAAGACCATCCTTTGAGAATACATTTTCACTGAAAAGATTAGCAAGGTCTTGTGATTTACAATTAGTCTTGGTTTGAAGAAATAAATTCATCTTCAAAAAGAAATCTACTTTCACAAGGATAGCATCATGTACATCTGAGAGAGGGAATTTAGAGATAAATTCCATTGAAAGAGAGTTCCAAGGAAAGGGCAGAATTTGATGTGGTTGAAGCAAACCATACTTCCAATTCTTTGAGGATTTGTTCCTATTGCAAGTATGAAAATGTTTTACATAATATTTTACATCTTTGAACATTTCAGACCAATAGAATTCTGAAGCTATTAGTTGGTAAGTTTTATCTTGAACAAAATGAACAGCCAATGAAAAGTCATTTCTTGATTCAAAGATATCCAGTTCAATCCAAGGGTCATTAGGTAAAGAAATCCTATTTTTATACAGAAGTGTATTATTATTTTCAATTGAGTAATCATTCAAAGTATCTTTTCAAATATTTTGATAAATAGGGTAATCCTTATGAGCTTTTAACATCTTGAGGAATTTTTTGTTGAGTTTTCCAACCTGGATTCAGTTAAGAGCCAGGATCAAAAGGAAATGTTGTTCAGAACTTTCCATATTATCAGAAAAGGCTCTCCCCTCCAAGGGGAAAATGTTGTCTCAATGTGACAAAGAATCTGGAAAAACATGTAATTTTCCAGGCCAATAATTTATAGGTAATTTAAATTCAGAAAGAATTTCTGAACATCAAGCTTGCCTGTGAGTAAGAACTTGAGTTCTTGTGAAATAATTCAGAGAATTCTTATCAGTCATTATCTCAAGTGTTTGAGAAGACTGGGAAAATAAGAGCACAATTTCTTCAAGAAATGGAAAATTGCAAGAATATATTTATTATGAATCTCATAATTGAGTTCAGTGGATTGTAAATTTTGTGACTCAAAAGATACAGATTGAAGCTGCTTTTTAAAGGGGAGAATTGAGAAATAACACCAGCTACAGTGTATTCAATTGAATCAGTTTCAAAAATGGTTTTACAAATCTCACTGAAGTGAGCAGATATTGTTTCTGTATTAAAGTATTTCTTGAGAGTATTGATCTCCCATTCTTCTTTATATTTCAAGCCAAAAGGAATATCCTTTCACTGAAGATTAGCAGGGTTCACCATGTTTTTAAAGTAATTCTTCATAAATTTGCAATAAAAATTAGCAACACCAAGGAAGCCTTGAAGGAATTTAACACTGAAAGGTTTGGGCCAGTCAAAGAAATTTTGAAATTTTTCTGAGTCCATGCTGATACCATCTGTAGGGATGATAACCCCCAAAAAAAGAAGAGATGAGTTAAGAAATTGAAATTTCAATAACTTGGCAAAGAGTTTATGCTGTCAAAAACATCAAATCACTCACTTTATGTGGCTACAATCAAGGTAAACAACCATATATACTTTGATAATGTAAGTGAAGATATTGTTGAGGAAGTTTTGAGAAGTGGAAGGAGCATTAAAAGACCAAAAGGAATTATATTATACTCAAAAATACCAAGGTGAGTTTTCATAGCAGTCAGTCATTCATGGCCTACAGAAATTTGACACAAATCATAAGCTCCTTGAAGATCAAAATTCAAGAAGTGAGTAGCTCCATGAAAGAGGGTTGGAAGATTAGAAATTAGAGTAACTGGATAAAAATTCCTTTGATTGAAATTATTCAGCTTCCTGTAATCAACACAGAGTTGAAGAGACCTATCCAGATTCAATCTTAGGAAAAAAGTGTACAGTAGATTCTGTATCTCACTTTCTTGGTCAAAGGAAACCTTTTTTGTAATTTTTGGCAATGTAGTCTTGAAGCTCATTAGATTACTTCTTCAAGAGAGGATAGCATGGGCCAAGTGGAAGTGCCAGACCTGTAAGTTTGACCTGATGATTGTAAGGTCTACAATGAGGACATTTTTCCACACTTGTAGGTGACAAAACATCATCAAATTCATGATGGATTTTGGGGGAGAGTCTTTCTGATGGTTTTGAGGTCTTTGGTCCCATCATAAGCTTCTAGACTTGGAATAGTCATCAAAGGAGGATGTGAGAGGATCAGGGAGTAAAAAAAACCTTTGAATGAAACTTTTTCCTTCTCTTCAAGTCATGAATGCAAGCGTGAGTTAGAGCAATAAGAAATTACTCTGTGATATTTTGAAGAAATGGAAGAGGCAGAGGCAGGATATTCAAAATCTCCTGGTGGAAATTTACCATTGAGCTCAACCATTGAACTCAATGATATGGTCAGGTAAGCTGTTTAATTCTTGTTTGACAGGGAAAGAGGGTTTATTCAAAGGATATTATTTGGCTTGAATTTTAAGTAATACTTCTTTCCAGTTAAAATCTGGTATCCAATGAAACAGGAAGAAAATTCCATTTTGCCTTCTTTGGAACCCAAAAGCTGGGTTCCTTCAAAGAAATTACCAAGAAGATTGGAACCTTTGGTATCTCAATAAGATGAAGGGTTTTTCTTTTGGCTAATTTTGAACTAATAAAAGACACATTATCCCCAGAGTCCAAGAGGACCCTGTAATGTTGAGTCAAATAATCAAATAGAATGAATCTAAAACTTGGAAAACTATCAGTTGCCCCACAAGCTCAAAAATTGAAATGAAGGAAAGAAGAGCAGAGAGTGATTAGTTTTCTTTGAAATTATTAAGAGAAATATTACTTTTGTTTGAAAATGTTACTGCTGTGTGTGCTGCTCTTGTGGAAAAATACTCCAATTGGATCTTCCCACCACAGTACATGCAAAGCCCTTCATTCTCCCTCCTTACCCATTCATCCATCTTGGGACCTCCATCAGTATTGAGGACCTTTGATATTTCTTGAGGAATTTTGGTTTGAGGTTGGTGGGGAGTTGGGGCAGAGGGTTTTGTGTGATGAGGTTGAGTCTTCTTTGGAGCCAATTTTGAGTACTTCTTTGAAGATCCTTTGTGCATCAAGGAATTTTACCAGGTTTTCTTGGATTGGGACTTATTGTGGAAAAGGATTTCCAACTCAATTGTTTGATTGACAAGCTGTTTTAGTGGTGTGGGCCAATACTAGCCATGATTTAGTCATTTGTCCAAGAAGTTAAACCTTTTTAAAGTGGAACACAAAGGCTGCATTTTTCCAATCAAAATGGGACAGGAGGACTTGGAACTGCAAAATTTAGGTTTAAGCCATGCTGTTCTCCTTCATTACAAGAGAGCTAACTTTGAAACTGGGGTTTCAAAATTTGTTTGGGTCTCCAGACAGTGTAATTGTTTTTTTTCCCAGCTTATCCCAATTGTTGAGGATACAGTCTGGACTATTTCTGCTCAAGAGCTCAAGTTAAGGTTTTAAAAATTGAGAGGCTTGTCCACCAAAGTAAAAAGCAGTATAGAGTAAATTTTGTCAATAACAGGAAAAGTTAGCTTAGTTTTTGGAGAAGAGTATCCTGCAGGATTTTAAGAAACATCCAAGTTGTAAAAAAAAAAAACATCAAAAATATCTAGGGCTTTCTGTCCTGGTGTTCAAAACTTAGGAGGACCACTAATCACACTACTCCCTTCCCTCCTCAAGGCTGTTATGGGGGCAGAAAAAATTGCTGAAGGTGATTCATTGGTTGCCTTTGTTGATTCTTTTGATTTAGAAGGAGGTGGTGGTGGTAGTAAAGGTGGTCCATAGCATCAAAGTTTCCCTCAAACATTGGAGCCAAGGGGATTTGTGGATTCTGCTGAATCAGATAAATGTTCCAAAGTATCAATAGGAGAAGTCTTCTTTCAAAATCAATGGAGGAATGTTTTGAGTTCAGATCAGCTGTCAGGGGGTGTTACCATCATGGGTGGGCAATTGATGTTGGGGTCAATCAGGTGTTCTGCAGGACCCCATGTGGTAGTGTTTGAACTGGTGTATGTTGCATAAAAAAAAGGAATATTACAAAAGTCTTTGAAGTTTACTTTTGAAGCAACAAGATACAGGTAGAAAGGTCTTAATTAATATACTGTCATGCAACCAACCCAAAATAAAGATGGGGATTTAGCTGATTGAAGTGCAAAGCAAACGTGATAATTCTTGAGGATAATCTTCAAAGCTTTTTTGAGTATAGTGTTGAGTAAAAGGAGTTTTAGGATAACATTTTTTAGAAATATAAGGCTAGTATCAACAGTGGGCCCGCTACGCTAACAATAGCTGTAGTGTAGCGTAATGTTAACTTTTGTTGCTACGCTAACACAAAGCTACTATTAGCTGAAGATTTTTTCAGCTAACACTAAAACAAATTTGTTAAAAAAGAAAATAGCGGGTAGCGTAGCGTTAGCGACATCAAAAAAAAAAAGTTAACACTGCAGAAATTTCCTGTTAGCTGATTTTTAGCGGTGTTAGCTGGAACAAACACTATGCTAACTGTAAGTGTAGTGTTCTTTTCAGCCACACTAACTGTTAGTGTAGCGCTCTTTTCAGCTACCCTAACTGGTAGGGTAGCGCTCTTTTCAGCTACGCTAACTGTTAATGTAGCGCTCTTTTCAGCTACGCTAACTGTTAGCGTAGCGCTCTTTTCAGCTACGCTAACTGTTAGCGTAGCGCTCTTTTCAGCTACGCTAACTGTTAGCGTAGCGCTCTTTTCAGCTACGCTAACTGTTAGCGTAGCACTCTTTTCAGCTATACTAACTGTTAGCATAGCACTCTTTTCAGCTATACTAACTGTTAGTGTAGTGCCCTTTTGCAGTGCACTAACTGTTAGTTTAGCACTACAGTAACTGTTAGTTTAGTGCTATACTTGTGGGAGAATAGCAATCATTTCTTTTCTTGAGGTGTTGATTCTTTGAAATTAATATTTTCATGAATCCTGTTGAAGCATTTGTTTTCCAGCTTTACTTGCTTCCTTTGAGTTAAATAAGCATTTCTTCTCATTCTCTGATGGGCATTCTGATTACTGTTCTGGGCAATTGCCATATGAGCAAGATGTGTTATTCAATTGAAATTTGTCCAGGCAGTAACCGTATTTCGCAAAGAAATGAACTAAATGCATATCCAAACATTGGAAAGAGAAAAAATGGAAAAGAAACAAACATTGTTGTTTTGAAGAAAAAAAAAATAACAATAGTGGCATCAGATCTACACTACGCTACGCTAAATTTTAGCTGTTAGCTGAATTTTTTCCCGCTAAATGTTAGCTGTTAGCTGATTTTTTCCCACTAAATGTTAGCTGTTAGCTGAATTTTTTCCTGCTAAATGTTAGCTGTTAGCTTAATTTTTTCCCACTACACTATTCTCAAATAGTGCAAATTGTTGGCCCACATCCAGCTGAGTGAACAGTCTGAACATAAATTTTTGGGTGGATTACATCCCTGCTTGTTTTACCAATAGTTGTGGTGATGTGCTTGGGCAAAGAAAATGATGTGGGAACGTTGAAAGTTTTTCCCTCGCACAAATTGCCTTGCATTGAGGCTGTGATTATTTTAAATTAATATGTTCATGAATCCTGTTGAAGCATTTATTTTCCAGCTTTACTTGCTTCCTTCGAGTTAAATAAGCATTTCTTCTCATTCTCTGATGGGCATTCTGATTACTGTTCTGGGTGTTTGCCATATGAGCAAGATGTGTTATTCAATTGAAATTTGTCCAGGCAGTAACCGTATTTCCCAAAGAAATGCAATAAACGCATATCCAAACATTGGAAAGAGAAAAAATGGAAAAGAAACGAACATTGTTTTTTTGAAAAAAAAAAAAAAAAAAAAAACAATAGAAATTGAAAAAAAACAAAAAAACACAAATAAGCTGTTTTGATTGATGTAGTTGCACAAGTACAGGAGTTAAAACAGCATTTTGATTGATTTACTTGTGAAAGTTGAGATTTTTGATTGCTTGACTTACACAAGTACAGGATCTATAATTGGGCAGAGTGGACCAGCTTTGACCTCAGACAGTGGAACTTATCACTCCTGCTATAATATAAGTAACTGCAACATACCTAATCAATTTCACCCTCATTACAAATCCTACTCACCAATGAGGGTGACACTGATTAGGCAAGTTGCAGTTACTTATAGTATAGCAGGAGTGATAAATTCCACTGTCTGAGGTCAAAGCTGGTCCATTCTGCCCAATTATAGATCCTGTACTTGTGTAAGTCAAGCAATCAAAAATCTCAACTTTCACAAGTAAATCAATCAAAACGCTGTTTTATCTCCTGTACTTGTGCAACTACAGCAATCAAAACAGATTATTTCTGTTTTTTTTTTTTTTAATTTCTATTGTTTTTTTTTTCAAAAAAACAATTGTTTGTTTCTTTTCCATTTTTTCTCTTTCCAATGTTTGGATATACATTTCTGTCATTGCTTTGGGAAATATGGTTACTGCCTGGAAAATTTTCAATTGAATAACACATCTTGCTCATATGGAAATTACCCAGAACAGTAATCAGAATGCCCATCAGAGAATGAGAAGAAATGCTTATTTAACTCGAAGGAAGCGAGTAAAGCTGGAAAAGAAATTCTTCAACAGGATTCATGAACATATTAATTTAAAATAATCACAGCCTCAATGCAAGGCAATTTGTGCAAGGGAAAAACTTTCAATGTTCCCACATCATTTTCTTTGCCCAAGCACATCACCACAACTATTGGTAAAACAAGCAGGGATGTAATCCACCCAAAAAATTATGTTCAGACTTTTCACCCAGCTGGCTGTGGGCCAAAACTTTGCACTATTTGAGCATAGTGTAGTGGGAAAAAATTAAGCTAACAGCTAACATTTAGCAGGAAAAAATTCAGCTAGCAGCTAACATTTAGTGGGAAAAAATCAGCTAACAGCTAACATTTAGCGGGAAAAAATTCAGCTAACAGCTAAAATTTAGTGTAGCGTAGCGTAGATCTGATGCCACTATGCTAATGGGAACTCCAATATGTGTTAGCGGAAAAAAAATTACGCTACTTGTTAGCGTAGCGGTTATTTTCTAAAGCTAACACTACAAAAAAATTGGCTGAAAAATTTCTTGCTACGCTAACTGTTAGTTTAGCGGAGTGTAGCATCAGCTAACACTACAAATTTTCTGGCAAAAAAAATAACTGCTACACTAACAGTTAGAGGTCAAATAGTGTAGCGTAGCGTAGCGGCCCACTGTTGCTAGCATGAACTCAAGGAATACTCATAGTACAATTGGGGTAATTTCTGATTGAATTACAAGCAGTAAAAGCAAAACAATATTATATTAATTAAATGAAGAAAAGAGAAAGAGATGGAAAATTACAATTTGTTATAATACAGAAAGCTACGGTGATTGAAGTAAGTAGAAAAGAGGAAATGAGTCAAAGACTACTGATTGAGTATTTACTGGGTTTGAGAGTCACACAAGTAACCAAAGATCACATGTTAAATAGATTACACAATGATCAAAGTAAGATGAAATGCTTCAAGTCTGTGGGTAATTATTTCCAGGTGCAAAGGTCAAGTGCAAGGCTATTGAGAAGGTTAAGTTCCAAGCTTAAAGTCTGAGTTCATTTGAGCTAATTTGGAAAATTGTTAATGGATAGCATCAAAGATAATTCTGAATCACTATTAATGGTAGTCCCTAGATCTGAGAGCTGATTATGGTAAATTTTGTTGAGGGTAAGATACACTGCAAGAAAATATGCTTCAACTGCCACCAGTTGACATGCAAGAGCTTTGACCTTACTCCAACCTAACTACAACCTTACTCTGAAAATACTTTTAATCAAGCTTTGCTGCGCAGTAACTGTGCATTATGCACAGTTACTGTGCACCAAAAGTTACCCTGAATTAAAATTCAAGCAAGAACAAAGCTGGACTCAATTATACTGCATGTCAACTGGTGGCAGTTGAAGCAGATTTTTTTTGCAGTGATAGGTGACAAAAATGATAAGTGAGAGGAGCCAATGAGGTGAAAGGACAAAATCCAATTACTGTTTTCAATCAATATGTAATGATTATTCAGTAAGGAAAAAGAACCAGAAGGGAAATAACTAGACTATATACATATTCATTATAGGCTAAGTTGTGGGTACATGATTTAGAAGCATAAAATACTCAAAGAGATGCTACTCTTGACAATTGTCAGAGTTGATAGTTGAATTTTCCACTTGGTTAAGTGGCACACTAAAAGCTGAGGATGCATTCAAAGTTTGACAGAAAAGTAGTTGACTGTGCTGCATCTGGCTGAGCCTGAAGAGATTCAGTGTGACAACTGCTTACTCTCAATATTCCCACCCAAATTCTTTCCACTCCTATTCCAACTTCTTTTTCACCTTCAATTCAAAAAAAAAAAAAAAAAAAAACACTCTCTGTCAGCTTTGTGTATGAAACACTGGCTTAATTTTACAATTAAACCAGGTACTGTCACTGTGCTGAAAGGTTATCTGAATAAATGTGTAAATTTATTCTCTCTATAGTGTCCAAACTATGCACAGAGGATAACCTAAAACTCCTTATAATTGAATATTTGATATACAAATCACTCAATTGGAGAAGACTAATAGTTAACCGTGTAGGTTTGGCTATTCTTTGTCTTTTTGGGAAAGATATAGCAATAAGAATTGCTATTAAGCAGCTGGCAAGCACTTAAGCTGATTGGCTACTGTCAGAGGTGGTAGTCTTGCAGCAACTGCTTTCTAAGGAAAAGATCAAGGCCAAGAGATGGGGAATTCTAAGGTAACTTGAAACTATTCCAGTAATAGGTTGGGTTGGATATAAAGGGGATACACTACTCTAATAGTAGGAGGAGAATATTCAGAGTACTTACAAAAATGGTACTGGGGGAATATGCTGAGGAACCAATCCTAGGCCAGAAATGACCTCCTTTTATATTCTAGAGATTCCTAGAGGAATGTTCTAGAATGTTTATTCTAAATTCTGCTCTAATGTATTACAATTCAAATGTACCATGATGTAATGGGAATTGTATTGAATTGAACACAGTATTTTCTATGTCCCCATGACCTCATGACATGTATGTATAACCAATCACATCATGGGCCAATTCATTTAATAGAACAATACTGGGAAATTACCACGCACTCAGGTAATTTCTTTCTTATAAGCATAACTGTATTATTATTATATTTATGCAACTAAGTTTATTGTCTCTCAGCTTTTATGACAATACTTTATAATCTATATTTTTACGGTTATTCCATCTCCTACTAAGTACCTTTTGAGATATGGTAAAGTACTAGAAGGAGTTGGAATTTGGTGGTGGTTTGAGTGAGGTACCCCACCTAAGTTTACATGAAAAGTTGATTACTTTAATAATATTATAGTATATATTATTTCTAGTACAATATTTTATTAATTTTTTACATTGAAGTCAGTCTTTAGGATACTCTGGAGTATCTCTAGGGCTGACACTCTCATATTTCATTACCATTGAGTTTGTGTGTAAAACCTCTCAAGTTTTTCTGCAGCCTTAAAGAAACCAGGCCAATGTCTAACACAGATCAGATTAATTCTCCTATAGTTTCTCACAGATTCCATGTCCTAAAGACCATATGAGTCTATTGAATTCTGGGAATTCTGTGTCACACACATGATACTTCCTTACTATACTCATCCTATGTCATTCAATAGAATATTCTTCATTGCATCATCTTTATTAATCATCAAACTTATACTCAAAATTAACCTAATCTTATCAATATATATCTCTACATATTCCCAATCCACTTCACTTGTCACCAGATTCTCCTCCATCACTATCTTTCCTTATTTGTTTATCTGCCTATTCCCTAACTATCCCAATCATCTATCACTATTTTTCCCTATGATTTCCCCTTACTATTCCCTAACTATCCCAACTACACCTATCATCGCTCTTTCCTTCTATCACCACTCATCATTGTTCCATCCAACAAAAACTCCTAAGGCAGTTAATATTGGCCAGCCTCTCTCTGCTTCAAACTTGGTGAGGAATGAACTTTGAACATCATTGATCCCATTTTCAAATAAACCAATTTAATTCTTCACATAATAGTCTCTTTTATTGTTGATAGTCTTTTCCTACTCTTTATAACCTACAATCTCATTAACTATTAGGGGTTAGTTTTATCTCACTATTATTTCTTAATTTAAACTTCTTCACTGAACTCTGCTCTATTCTTTCATCAGCCTCCCATAACCTTCTTATCTCCACTATTTCTCCATCCTCCATCTCAGTTGTTATTATATCTCTCAGGGTTGGCACTTTTTTCATCTTTTTGATTGTTGAGACAAACAACCTGAGAAGAGCAAGTAGTGAGTGGTTGGGTTGTTTTCAGGAAGGATCATGATTCATTTCATTGATAAGAACAAAGAGAAAGAGAGAGAATTTATATTTCATCAGTTCAGATCAGCCCATTTTTACATTTGTTGAGTGAATCCAAGGTGGATCCAGTTTAACTTAGATGACACCTAGCCAATCATGCTGGCAGTGTCAACTGGGGTCCTGAAATATCTTATTCTACACATATCGCAGACAGAAGATTCTGCTACAGTGGTAGGCCTACGTCATTGTCTTCGCCCAGCCTACCTGGGATGGGGCTCCTTTACTGGTAAGTGTTCTGGAATTTGTGTACCGCCACGTTATCGGCACAAGCAGTTAGTTATACGCCGTACATTATACCACAAGTTGCCCCACCGGTGCTTATCAGCAGTCCTCAACCTTCCTCGGGATCGCTTGGCAGTATGTGGGTCTCGACTCGTTCTTGCAACTGGAGCCGAGGAAGTGCCATTGGTGCTTGTGCGCAGCCGCAAGAAATCATGTACTCCGACTTGTCGGCGATATTAACAGCATGCATGGGGGTCGTGGGTGGGTGGTGAGGCTCGGGTTGGCGCGGCAGAGTTCCTCAAGATTGGTAGGCCATACGTGTAAGGAAGTCTGTGATTTCGATGGGCGAATGGGGAGTGATTGTTTGGATGTCCGGCTGAAAGTTGGATGGAGGATGTAAATAAGCGGATGGATGTTAGGGGAGAGGGGAGCGAGTGGATCGATCCCGATTACGATGATGATTTCGATCCAAGCTGAACCTAAGCAGTGAAAGAAGTATGGGTTGATGGTGCTGTATGTAGCTCAGATCCCCGGGCTTACCGAGGGCATCCATCCACTTGGTCCTTCTTGGCTCGGTGGCGGATGGAGATCGGAGGAGACAGGAGTTCGAAAGGATGATGATAGAAGATAATAGATTGGTAAGTTATGTAAATATGTATTTTTATGTACCGAGTCTGCCACTGTCTGCTTCTGCTGCCGACTGAATGTACAACATAGCGAGCCAGCCTCAGATCATGAAATGATTTCGCTGAGACGGGGCGTCACATGGGTCATGGGACAGGCACATCGTATGAACCGGAAAGATGGATAGCACAGCTTGGATCTATAGGCTCGACTGATACCAAGGAATACCCTGACTGCATGGCGGCGGCCACTCTGCGGGATCGGGTCGGATGATCAATTATGTTCAAGGTACGCAGCGGTGGAGCCGAGGAGGTATATTTTGAGTGTATGTACTGGAGATGAACCCTGCTACCAAGGTCTGCCAGATCAGGGGGCCGGGTGACGAGACTCGAGTGCCGCAACAGATTACTTGACTTGACTTAGCTCGATGCCGGTCGGCATTTGGCATATGCTGTATATGTGTCTAGTATAAATATCATACATGCGATGATGCACCGTGGCGAGTGCCGACGGTTACCGATATTGGGGTGTTATGTAGTGATTCGGTTGGAAAGTGTGTTGATGGGTTGTAAAGGTATTAAAAATATGTGTTTACAGGGGAGATGGTGATGTGTTAAAGTAAATAAATAGTTATTTAAATACATATTTTTTTATTTAAATATTTAAAAAAAACATTCATCAATTTGTTTAAGAGTTAGGCAAGGAAGGAAACACCGGGCATCCGATCGGAAGCGGCGAGGATGGTGTAATATGATTCCTACATCATTTATTCATTTTAAGTCAATAAATGCATACAGTCATGCGTAACGGGGGGATTCCAATTTCACAGCAATGAGGTGATCATCTTCGTACCAGGTGTAAGTACATAGATACATAGTTATCTTATGTACTTGGGGATAGATATCGACTTAGAAATAAGGCATTGTGTCCTCGGCTGCTCCGTCCCGTTGCAGCCGCCGGGGTGACTCGATTAGGTACATAGTTATCAGAGAGCTCAGTCCCTGATTGCTCGGATCGCATCATGACTTGATCGCCCAGCCCAGTACTATGGCTTTAACTTCCAGTACTGCGGCTGCTAGGCCGAGGCTTGGACGGTCGGACCCGCCAGAGCCAGTGATGCTCAGCTGACTCTCTCACTTCTGCTTAATGTAGCCTGGGTGATCGATCTGCCCCGGTCCTCGTCTGGATTACCCAGTTCTGTTTCCATCCACGCCGGACAGTAGTGGCCGTGGTGGCTGAGAAGCATCATGTCTAGCTTGGCAGCCTGTGCCGAATACCGGCAGTAATAACAACATGTATGGTAGTTGTATTATAAGATGATACTTATTGATTTACATATTTATGTACATAAATATGTAAACATGTACCCAAGCCCCGTGACTGCCGGTCCCTTTCTCGATTTATTCCTGATAGTTAAGTACATGTCTTTAATGTCTAGAGTCCATAAGTCCATATTGTATCACGGGCTGTGTGGGTTTTTTTTTCTTTCTTTCTCGCTCGGTTGCCTGCCATCCCCCTTTCTCTGCGTCGGTATTTCAACCGCACCACCCCTTCCGCCCCATCCTTTCTCGATTCTCGATCTCGCGCTCACTCCTCCTGAGTCCTGTATGTACTTATCCGTCTAGCCCTTCCCGGCCGGTGGCTGCCAACGAAATATATCATCATAATCCCACCCGCTGCTCAACCCAGCCCGAGCCGCACCACACCGTGCTTTCCCCTCTTCGCAACGTCCTACCGAGCCAGTCAATCATCATACTCTCTCTCCTCCCCAGCCTCTCTCGCCATCAATCCCCCCCTGCCTTGCCCTCCTGTCACCCCCTCCGTCTCAACCCGCAGCCCTACCTCGGTCTCCTCCGTCGTGTCGTCAGCCTGAGTACTTATAAACTAACATACACCCAACCCACTCCGCCCGTCTATCCGCCCTCCCCACCACCCCAGCTTCATCCCGTCTCGAAGTACTCCTCATCTCACCCCCACCTTACACCCTTGCTGTTGGATTGATTTCTCCCAATAACTAATTTACAGCTTGTCCTCACCATAAACACCTGAAACGCTCTGCTACTCTAATAGCCATCCCAACACACTCTCTCCCCATTTAATTTCCCTTACGTGATTGGTTGGTGCTTTTCCACATTACAGCCTATTACCTTGCCCCCCCCCTAACCCTAGCACCTTGCCTCTGCCTTCATTCTGTCATAATCTCGCCTCTTTGGTAAATACATAGATCATCCCAGGTACTACCAGCTTCAGCTCTTGGTCCTTGTACGGCGTGTCTTCACCTCATAACATTTACCTCACCGGCATTCCAGCCGGTATCCCTATTATCACTCCAAGGATAAGGATAAAGTACAGATTGTTGTTTGAGGTCCAAGTACCCGGCCAATCGCAACCGTATTCTCCCATCCCGATCCGTTTACTGTCCATTCCCTCTAGTTACTTACACCATGCTGGAAGGCTCGTTCCGTCCCTCATCCTCGGCTACAGGTCTTCATCCTCAGTATTCTATCCCCAAGTCTCCCTACACAGAGCAGGCCTCCCCTGTGATCAACATGCGTAAAGATCCTTCTGCTCCATCATTCACGCCTGTTCATGACCGGCCGGTTTCGTCCCACTCGCCGGACTATGAGTCTGAAGACCATCGACAATCGCGCTCCCCACCCGGCCATCCTCCCCATTTCTTCAAATCTCACCCGTCCATCACCACCCATCCACAATCTAATCAGAGCTCTGCTCACCAAACCACCTCGGAAGTATCTCATCCTCCTTCGATATCCAAGCTAGATGGCAGGTCTCCCCAGGAATCCGCTCCTAAGGCCTCCAGCGTTGGTCCTGTACGGGCCAAGAAGAAACCGGCCGGCTCGGCTTGCAACAGCTGCCATCGTCTCAAGGTTTGTGGCATCTCTATGCACGCTTTTACATCTACCTACCCGTTTCTTGGTTGCTGACATGCGCCTGCCACTCCTCTAGACGCGTTGCTCTGGCGGTCATCCGTGTGATCGCTGCGCGGCTCACAAGGTGGCATGCCAATTCGACCGGGATTTGATCTACCGCTCTCCCCTTGCCTCCAGCTCCCAACAGGCCTCCGCACGCAATGCCCACGCTAATAGTAAGGCGGAGTCCGCACAAGCCGGCAAAGCCCGGTCCCGCTCTGGTCCCAAGGCCGGCCGTAGATTTCCTCCGGCAAGCAACGCGTCGCAATCCGCGTCTACTACACCCATGCTGGCAATGTCTCTACCCCAGGTGACTCACTTATCAGCTCCCTCGCTGCCAACCCTTCCCGCTCCCATCGCTCCTCAGTCCGGTTCATTTTCGGCAGCGTCTTCTAAGCCAGGGAACAAGTCAACACCTATCTCTACCCCCCAACCATCTGAACCCTTTGTCAACCATGAGCCTAACTTGTCCCATCCCAACGGCTTACATGTTCGCCTGGCTGCGCTCGAAAATAGCGTCTCTGGACTTCTTCAAGTTCTTCGAGCCCAACAGCCGAACCCAAGCTTTCTCGCAACTGGTTCTGAGCCTCGACCTCCTCTTTCGCCACCCACCCCCCCTACTTTAGTAGTATCGGGGTCTTCTTCGACTTTTGGCCCCGAGAAAGATCAACCCAACGACCCCAACAGATTGGGTTCTCCTAATCCCAGTTCCGGTCTCGGGGATCCTCTATCAGAGGGGATCCTATCTGCTACCCAATTGCAGTACTTGTATGACATGTGAGTTCGTTGGCCTGGATGCGCAATGCTACATTCCCGGCTCATTTAGATTTGTCATCGCAGTTTTGTAGAATTTTGTCTACCCAGCTTACCCATCCTTCATGGTGTTCAAATTGCCTTGATTCGAGCCCGATCATCCTTTTTGTTCAGCGTCATGGTGGCCATCGGGGCCCGTTTCTGCTCTTCCCAATCCGTTGCCCACATACCCCCTCAAAATTGTTTGATGTCCAACTCGACAGGAGCAAGAGTTGATCTCTCACAGGTAACGATCGATGATACAACTTATGCTCGTTTGGTTGCTCTCGCCCACCAACACCTATCCATCACCCTACTCAAAGCTACCCACAGCTTAGAGGACGTCAGAGGTATACTCTTCTTGGCCTGTTGGGCCCTGGTGTCCAATGAGGATCCCAACGGAGCTCCCAATCGATGGGTGCTGATTGGTCATGCAGGTCGCATCGGTCGCTCAATCGGACTAGACCGCTGTGCATCTGAATTGCGAGCATGTAATGACATTTGGAAAAACTCCGAGCTTCATGACACACGTCGCGCGCAGATGGATGCCATCAAGACTGATCACGCATTGCAAGCCATTGAGACCATGTGAGCTTTTCCTTTGCACTCATACATCTGGAGTCTAACGGTGCTAATCGACTGATACATATATCCAGTCTGAGCTCCAACCTTCGGCTAGAGCCAAGTCGTGATTATTTTCCCCCTTTGCACCTGCCCACCGACTACGAACCGAGTTTGACAATTGTCAAGCTTTCAAACGGCTCTCCTTTTCAGTATGACGTCGTTAGCGCTGCCCAGGTGGAATCTCTTGCCGAACTGGCCGAAATTTGGGCGGCAGCCAACTCCTTCTTATCTGTTGCTGATGACCGAAGTCGCAATTTGACTAGCGAACAGCTGATTGAACTAGGAGAACATCACAACAAAGTGATGGACGCATGGGCGAAGAAATGGACTTGGCATGGTATGCCTCAACATATCAGCTACTACTACTTCTAACATACATCAGCTGATATTATTTTGTATTGCATCTTGCTAGGTTCTTCCTGGGCTCCATTGCTGGGTGCCAATTTACGGACCATCAGGCTCCTATCCGAATCACTGCGAATTACCCTTAATCTCGCTTTTACTAATGTCTTGTACGCCATAGCTGCTGTCGGTAGACTTCCTCCAAAATTTCACCAGACGTTAGCCATGGCAATCGAAAGGGTAAATGGCTCGAGTACAGCAGTTATCCAAGCCCACAGAGACTCGGTCCGGGAAGGTTTTAGCTTGGCTTTTGCACCAGATTTGGTAACCGATGGTCTCGTTTCCGCTGCTCTTACTGTCTTGCAACTTGCATCTCCAATCGGACTGCCTTCCATGATCGGAAAGTTGAATGGCAACGAAAGCAAGAAGCGAACCCTGAATCCAAGTGGATCGTCTTCAAATCTCGAGGCATTGGCTCATGGAGAGCGGCCCCCGACACCTCATTCTGGGGAAGACAGAGCGGATGTTGACATGATTGAGGCCAACGCCTCATGGCCTAGCGGCACGCAGCCCCATATTCCTAGAGGACCACCGCATGAATCAAGAACCTCAAGCCGGAGTAGCACTCCGCGCAGGCTCTCTAAATCAAGCTCACCTCGTACGGCATCCTTTTCTACGGATGCCATCGCAGGAAATAACCAACTGCTCGGGAAAAAATGCTTCATGGAACCTCCCGTCGCAGCCCATTATATCAGAATGGCAACAGATGTCCTTCAATCGAGCGATAGATCTCAAACGCGATTGGGTACCATCATGGCGAGTAAAATTATGAAACTTGCCACGCAAGCTGGTTTGATGGGTCCACCCAGCACGACAAACCTAATGGGGCCGATTTCTAATCCAACCCACTCCCCAAATGCCGGATTGCTGACTCTCGACGAACGCCCATCGATTTCTTCGACTTCCTCACTTTCTTCCACAAGGCACGCCACAATTTCGAGTGCTGAGCACCCCGAGTCCAGTAATCCTTACCATAAACTTAACCATGATGGGGCGAATGGCGCAGACAACAGGGCAACCTCCAACACTGAGTCTTTCACGAGGCCAGCCGAAGATGATGACGACTATAGCAGTGAAAACATTCAGATAGCATCACAGCCAAGGATGGCTCAAGTCTCTAGTCTGGCGTCCCAAGTTCCCGACGTGCAGGAGGATGAGCACGAAGATGGGGCCGCGGAGCGAAACGAAACAGAGGATGACACTTGCGAAAGAAATGATGAAGCAGATGAGGAAGACCAAATGGGCGGCGATACTCACTCAGTTATTCATCATGAACAAGAGCCCGTCGAAAGAGATGCCCCAGATATGATGCAAGAAGATCAATAGTCCCATTTATTTATCGTTATTGAGTTTGCCTTAGCTTATTATTTAATCTTGTACCTCATCCATTCTATTTGTTTCGCTTTTAACTGTCTTTTAAAATGCCATTGTTAATGTTGTGTTAGCCTTGGAAATTCCTTATGTAATGTAACTATCATCTTGCTGCATATGTACTGTTTGGAGTATGTAGTGTTGCTGGTGCGATGGTACTATTCTCTTATGTCTGTTGTTTTGCTTTGTTTTGAAAATCTGGACTAACATAGAATGTCAAGCTATATCTAAAATCAAGAAATTTGATTCTTTGCTTCAAAGCTAACTGAGAACACAGTCAAGCAGGCACTGCTAGTCCCGACGAGCCTGTCCTCTCTGCCAATCACGCCTGTTGAGTGGACATGCAGGCAGGCATGGGTGACATTCCAGCTGAACCTCGCTGCTGTGGACCATCCGCCTAGACGGTCGCAATGTCCAGCAGCTATGAGTGCGGGACCACTGAGGCACTTGGCTTTGTGCCCATGGCCTTGCTGATCACCAGCAGCCGGTTCAACTTCAGCCTTTCATCAATCTGATGCTGCTGAAGTACAGGAACAAATTGACAGACTCTCTAATTAGCAGCTTGAGAGGAGCATATGGTGTTGCAAGTGCTGCTGGGCACCAACCCAATTTCCTTGGTGCAGCACCACGGGGGCTTGATTTTCCATCTTGTGTGGACCCCAGGTCTTGGCACATACCCAAGTCTTGCTTCCAACGCCAAGCTCTGGGCGAACACAACACTAACAACACCCATCACAGTAAGTTCTTTTTTTCTCCTGTTCGTTTTTCTTTTGTTTACTAAAAACTAAAACATTTTGTATACATTTTGTAGATGTTGGATGCTAGCTTGGGTTTTATTGATTCAAATCAAGGCAAACAAGGAAAAAGCTTGCCATCTTGCCAAAGTGCTTCAAAGCTTAAAGAGAAAAATGTGCAAACAAGAGAGTCACCAAATGAAAAGGCCAACAGGAAGTTAGAGGAAAATCAAATGTACTAAATTGATTGACTTGCCTGCAAGGAATGCAAGCCAAATGCCATCATCAAGCCCAAGGTCAGCAAATTGATCCAAGATAAAAAAAATTGGAAACAGGATGAAGTTCTTGGAAGTAATGAAGATTTTAAAGGGTTCAAAGTGTAGAATCCAACAGATGAAGGGCTAGGCTCCCTCTCTGCTCCAGAAAATCAAAAAAACAACCAAGCAAATTTACCAATGAGGTTAAGGCCTTCTTCATCAGATCAATGAAAAATATACAGCAAACCTCACAGAACTTGCCCAATTCATCAAGGGAAAATGTATCTAATTAATTAGGATTAGAAATTCCCCATTCTTATGCTCCAATTCTTTTGGAATTTTCCCAAACATTTAATAAATTTTTAGGTGAAAACTAAAGATTTGATTTCATATGGGCACAACAATCAAGGGAGAACAAATAGAAGAAATAATTGAGATGGAGAAGAATGAGAAATACCTAAAGGACCAGGATGGTGTATAATATGAAGAAGAATGAAAGAAGCTTGACCACACAAAATACCCACAATATTACTATCAAGCAACAAGACTAAATTAAACATGATTAGTGACTGAGGAGAGATGAGAGATGAAGGAAAAACAACAAAACAGAAATTACCATGATTGTTGTTGATTGGCAGAGGATGATCTTGAGATCAACAACAAAGACAGATTGATGATTCTTGTACAAGTTGATGAAGAAGGGAAGTTGATCTCAGCTGGCAGAGCACAAGAGAGAGTGTAGACAATTGGCACAGAGAGTGTAATCCAGGATCAAAATCTGACAAAGTTTTCCTAAATCTACTGTAACATTAAAATATTATATCTTGCACCATGTGTAGCTAGAAGATTGTGTTCTTGGAATAACAGGGGCTGACAGATGTTGTTTCACTTTGACAAGGTCCACAAATTCATTTGAGGAAATTCGGATGAGTGATGTTGCAAAGTTATTATCTGAATTCTTGCTGCTTTCCAAAATTTTTTTGGTAGTTGTTATAGTCCTGGTTAGCAAGAAAAAATAATCAAGAAACTTCTGGCAGTTGAAATTCAAAAGTAAAAAGCCTATGTACTTTTTAAGGTAAACTGCAAGGATTTTCTTGAGTTTTGTTTTGTAGTGTAGGTGATTCCATCTTCCACAAACAAGTTTTGGATGCACATTGAAAAAGTGCAGAGCAATTCTACATTTGGTGTGTCCATTTCTAAAAGAATTGGGCAGGTTGTTAATTTCAGTATCAGATGACTAGTCAGATGGAAGAGAAGAGAGCCCAGTTTCTCATATGTATCAGATGACTAGTCAGATGGAAGAGAAGAGAGCCCAGTTTCTCATATGGGATGGGAAAAGGATCTTGGTTGTTGAGTTGAGTTGTGATTTAGTGAGTGAAAGACTTGTGGATAAATCACATGAGGTTTATGGTTCCCATGCAAATTCTGCCAGAAACCCTCAGGGTGTGGCTGCGGAGGAACCCTCAGGTGTTTGCAAATGGTTTAGGCTAGTGCAACCCCTATTAGTACTCTTTGTAAAAGGAGATTTATTATCTCCCCACCACTTCATGCTCTCAAATTGGCACAGAAGGTGTTTTAGATGCTTCTGTTCTGGATGGAAAAATATAATTTTTTTGTTTAAATATATATTTTGTGAAAATACACTATGTTTTTTTATAGCATTGAGTCTAGCTTACATACACATCTACACAATGTGGACTGTATAAGATTATATATCTAAATTCAAACATGTGTTTCTGTATACATGAGGCTGTGTAGCAGCCACAAGCCACTTATTACAGCCATGTGGCAACCAAAGACACATACCAAGCTGCATAGTAATTCTTGGGGCTGTGTATTTCAGTCAATAAGACTAAATGGAAACCAGCAGGCTGTGTAGGCCACAACTGTAACTAGGTCGCCAGAAAAATGTGCTCATGACCACACTGCCACACAGTATATTTTGCACATCATTATAGCTAGAAAGCCTCATTTTTAAAAGCACACCAGCTTAAACCCCTCATGTAACTAGATCACCAGAATAAATCTCTCACAGTTTCCTATATAAGGAGAAGCTCTCTCTTCCTCTTCTCCATCACATGAAACAAAATTCCATCAGAGAATCAGATTAGTCCTCTCCACCTGACCAAAATAAATCACTATAATTTGCACTCCCCACCACATATCAAATGAAATGAATTAACCAAAGGGGCCTGATAAATCAGGGGTAGTTCATATCCCTCTAAGGTATTTTGAAAATTCTGAGGATTTAATTTGAAAAAATTGGGGCCTGTTTAAACAGGGGTGGTTTAAATTCTACATTTGAGAAAGGGCGACTGTCACCAATGCTGGGCGGCTACACTACACTACACTACACTACACTATTTGACCACTAACTGTTATCTTAGCCACTTTTTTTTGACAGAAACATTTGTAGTGTTAGCTGATGCTACACTCTGCTAAACTAACAATTAGTGTAGCAAGAAATTTCTCAGCTAAATTTTTTGTAGTGTTATTTATCACTTGAATTGTAATTTTAATAGTAAGTATTTATTCACCATACCATTTCCAGTTGGACCTAATAGAGTTTATTTTCCTAGAGCCAATGGAACCACCACCTGAATACCTGTCAGCCCTTTTTGAAAATATGAAGAAATCTGTGTACACATGGGCCAAGGAGCATGGGTAGGTCTCATAATCCAAGGCAGGAAAGAAAGAAATTTTACCTTGCCTTCTCACTTGCCAGAAAAGAAACTGCAACCATGGACCCCAATCAGTATTTCAAATCATGTTGTAAGCGGTTTGGGTGCCCCCTCAAAATTTCTGGCCACTTTTCACTTGCCAAGAAAGTGAGAAAAACTACTGGGATATCTGCAATCTGCAGCAATCCTGTCCCTCACAACCACAAAATGATTCAATGCAACTACAAGTTCATCACTGCCAGAATAATTGCCTAGGTTGAGTTCATACCAGTTAAACTAGGATGCAAACAACCAATTTAAAGTAGGTTGACCTCAACCAATGAAATATAAAACCAAGGGGGGTCCCTTGGATTTATATTTCATCAGTTGATTTCAACCAAGTTTAAATTGGTTGAGTGCATCCCAGTTTAACTGGGATGACTTCATCCTAGGCAATTATTCTGGCAGTGCATTCACAAGACACTTGGTGAAGAGGGCTAAGTAGAGGTGGCTCAACTGGCATCTCTTGAAATGCATCCACAGTTGATTACCAGGCAGCTTAAGACTGAGACTAACTGGACAATTTACAACACCAAGGAAATTCAGAAGATAGAAAGGAGGGTTGGTGCCACCCTAATCAACCACCTTCTACAGTTCCTCAAGGGCTCCAACTGGGTTCACAAGGATGTTTGAAATGAAGATGGAAAGCTGCTTTACCTATGGTTTGAACACCCTAGTTCAATCTTACTTGCTCACAAGTTCCATCATGTGTTTAATATTGAATGCAGATACAATAAAAACCTCTGCAGATACCCTCTACTGCATTTTGTTAGCCAGGCCTCAACAAAAAACTCCTTCTCTATTGAATTCTAATGAGGAATGAGAAAAATTATTCCTAATCTTGGGCTCTAAATAATTTGAAGTGAGTCCTACGTTTGACCTTTTTGTTAGGATATTGATAGACTGATGGGTGTCCTACACCTATCAATTCACCCAGATAGATTTCCAAAGGTATTTATGATGGACAAAGAGGTGGCTCTTTGGAATGCAATTAAGGAGAACTTTCCAAATTCAACTTCTAAACTATGTGCATGGCACATCAATCAGAATATTGTGACCAACTGCAAACAGGCATTTGCCACCATGGCTGACAAATGGACTAATTTCATGAAGCTATGGCAGAAGGTTACATATGCTCTGGATGAACCCACATTCAATACAGATTAGGAAAAGCTTCAGGTAAACCTATGGACCAAGCCAATGTTCTTGAGTAGTACCTCAAGAATAACCTCCTGCCATTTTTCACACAATTCATTTTGGCTGGGGCTGGGAAAACCCCACGCTTGGGGAATCTGACATCATCCAGAGGCAAATCTGCTCATAGCTGCTCAAAACCTACGTCAAATCTGGGAAGATAGGATTTGCCATGCTATTTCTGACAATATCATCAGCTTTGGACCAGCAACTGGACGGAGCGCAGGTCACCATTGGCCACAAACAGATCAAAAGACTATCTGGACTCACCAAACTGTTTATGACAGGAAAACAGATTCAACCACCATGGGTTAAAGTCCTGGACCATTCAATCCAGTGAACTAGTGGTGGGAGGGGAATCAGGAATAGAAGGAACCTGTAACCCTTTGAGCTTCTATCTCAAGTTTCTCAAAGCTCAAAGTTCATCTTCTTTGAACTTCAAAGCTTGAAGCATAGACACTTCCTCCTGTTGAGGGATAGGGCTTTCTTCCCCCATCAGTCTATGTAGTGCTTTGAGACGTAGCACCTCTTATCCAGAGGGTGCTGCCATACAATGGGTATCACATGTAGACAATCTCAAATATAACAGACCATTCAATCTGTTGTTGTAGCCTTTTCATTTTCAAGCTCAGCTTTGGTGGTTCAAGATTTCAAAGCATGACAACAACACACTCTCCAATTCACACAGAACAAAACTTAACCCTCTCCTCTCATTGATTATGTAGTCTGTCTCATTGATTATGTAGTCTGTCTCATTGATTATGTAGTCTGTCTCATTGATTATGTATTTTGTCTTTTTTATGGCTCTGGTTTTCATTTCTACAAAGATCTTTTTGTTCCTTGAGAGAGATTATGAAATAAATAACTCAAAGTACTCAAATGGACTCAAAAAAGTGAAAAGTGAAATCAAATTCTAGGAACCAATGGCTTCATCCAAATTGTTTGAGCCCTCTGTTTGTGATTCATTCCACATGTAAGCGATGTGATCATTTGTCAGGTTGTAGTTTGTAATCTCAGACCACATCTCAATGCCTTGAATACACTGTTTGCAAATGGAATATGCCTCCAATTGCAGGTACGCAAAATGTGCCGTTGTGTATTGAAACCTTTGTCTTTGAAGAGGAATCTGGGTCCCATTGTTGGATTAATAAATATGAGCTGATGTGTTTGAAATGAGTAACTCAAGTACAGGTTAGGTAGTTCTTCCGGGTTTACACTGTGCAGGTGCGGTTGACGCCCTGGATTAGCGCTAATCCGGAATTAAGCTAATCTACTCCCCCCCACCTACGCGGATGCTCTAAAGAGTACTGACAGCAGAAAGACCTGTAATGTGCAATAACAATTGTTTTTGCTCATCTACGCGTGTTGACAAGAAAAACAAGCCATAATATGCTGTGCTTCTACTCTCTAGAGTACAAGGACAGCAGCACGAAAAATATTGATCATAATATGCAACAAAAGCTGACTACAAAATATATCAGGAAGATCCAGGTTGATTTAATGTTATGTAATATTAAGGGGTTTTATCATTGATTATTCACTCAAAACCCTCACTCCTCTGACCCCTCTGACTCCCCAGCCAAGTAGGGGACAGAGGGGTCAGAGGAATGAGGGCTCATTCCAGGAGCCCCGGCTACTAGGCAAACCTGATTATACCAACTGCTAGAGTCCCGTTTGGTATCTTCACTGAGGAGGGAAAGGAGGGGCGCGGAGAGAGATCTCAAGGAAGTCTAGTGCCCAAGTGTATCAATTGCAAGGAGGAGGGCTAGCAGTGAGAGATATCAGTATCTCTCAACCATCCCAGAGGAAATATCGGAAAAAAAAGCGAAATCAATTGGAATCGGAGTCCGAGTCCGAGCTACTGTCATCCTCGCTGCTCTCCGTCCCACTAGTATCATCGGAGTCATCGTCATCCTTATGTTTTTTAGTAGGCTTGCCGCGCATAGCGGCCATTTGGCCGGCCAGGGTATCTTCATCGGGCTCGGAGATATCGTCCTCGGCATTGAGATCGTCCCCGGCAGCCTCCTTGTCCTCGACACGGAGTTGCATGCTCGCCTGGATGTCGGTATCTACGTACGAGTCGCTCTGGACATACGCTTGGAAGGTGTACAGGCCCGGACTTTGGGGTGCTTGGAAGGTCGTCTTCAGTACCCGGGTCTTCGTGTATCCGACATCGGTGATCTTCGTCGGCTGGACAAAGATTCGGTTCATTTTGTGATCTCCCACTAGCCAGTAGTACCCTGGTTTGGTGTCCTGGTCGTCAAACAGAACACAAGTCAAGCGTCAAGTTGCGGCTTCTTGGGTACAGCCAGAGGACTATTAGGAGGGGTATTAATGTATCGGAGGCAAACCTTGGTAACATGGGGTGCGTGGACTATCGGACACTTCTCCTCGCCATCAGCCCCAGCTTTCTTTCGGCCTAACAATTCATCGATTTCCATTTCTTCGCCCTTCAAGTCCTGCTCGGCTTTGTGTTCGGGGTCCTGTTCAGCGGTCTTCTCATTCGCCTGAACAGTAGGAGACGACTTGAGATTTTTGATCCTGATTTTCATCGTGAAGTGGATCACACAGCCGGGAGTGACAGTTTTTTCTCCGACAACTGTTGGTTTATAGCAGCACATTGTCGATTTTACAGGGGGGTAAGTGAGCTGACGCTGAAACTAGAACAACGAGCATCATCATACTTGAGAAGAAAAAAAGATACTGACCTTTGAATTCAGAGCTGATCAATTCCAACTTGGGCCAATGTTCCGAAATAGACTGCATCTGCTTTTTGATATGATCTTGGCCTTTGAGTTCAGGAAACAAAGAGTCTTTTCGCTGTTCAGGCAACGCAGAGAATTGTTCAGGAGATCTGATTTCACTACTTTTGGCAACTCTCTCAGCAGTCTTGGCCGAGACGTGAGGAAGTTGGACCAAGGGGGATTGTACGGGGTGCATAGCCTGGACTAAATGTTGCTGTAGCTTGATGATGACTAAATAGGTACTGAGCCAGTTGTAGCCTAGCGTAATGGACTGCATGCCGTTTGTTAGATGACGGGCGTAATTGATGACATCATGCTTGGCTGGGATGATGCATTGAAGAAGGTTAGTTATTGCAGCCATACTTGTATCACTGGTAGGGTGAGATGAATCGAACTGACCTTTCAAAATAGCAACATCGGAGATCGGGATCCTGAACAAATGGGCATAAACCAAGACTGCAGTCCTCTTGACAAACTTTTCGCTGCTGTTGTTGTACAAGCTCCCCTCCAGCTTTTCTCCGGTCGAGTTGAACAGAATCGTTGTGACTTGATCTTCGAGTTTTTTGTACGATTTACTTGTCTCAAATACTCGGCTGTGTTTGGACCCCAGGGCTTTGAATTCGAGTGACGAGCACAAGATCTCGATGGCCTCGGCAAACTTGGTTTGTGCGGTTAGGTGCAAGAAATATCGCGAGGCCGATTCGTTTAGGACTTGATCTCTGGTGTACTTTCTCGAGCCATGCCACCACTTGCCCTGCGTATGAAACGTATCGTATTATGTTCAGGAAAGATAGAGCGCAATCAGGCTGGGACAACTTACAACATAATAAGGGAGCATCAATCCCAATAGTAGGTATAGTCCAATAACGTAGCCGTGATTACGAGTCTCAACAATCCATTTGGGGAGTGCAATTCCCATCGCTGTCTCCCTTTTTCCGTCGGGATGGCCGTACATCTCATAGTTTTCTCGAATAGTTTCATCCGTTAGACTGATTGAAATGGGCAGGTCCATCAGGAAACGATAGCAATTCCTGAAAGACGGGGGAATGAAGTGGTGAATCAATGACGGCTACTCACGCTTTGTAGGCCTTGGTGAGGTTGACAAAATGCTCGTTGACTTCTTCCACGGTTTGGTTCTCTTTTAATCTCAATTTGTCGGGATGGCTGTTACAATTAAGATAGTTTTACCTGAATCACGTTAGAAAAATTGGACTGCAGGGAGATGAAAAGATTATAATCTTGTAGCCAACAATTTTAGAGAAAGCCTTTTGAAGTGCCTTTTGATCGATTTTTCGTCCGACCCCTGGGGAACATTGCAAGCCTCAGTCGGTTTCTGATTCACACTACGAAGACCTAGTGCATACACTGAAGAATTTACTTACCGGATTTAGACCCAAGATGGCGAATGGGTCATATGTACCAGACGAGGCCTTGACAAAACTAGCTCTGTAGGCAACGTATGCCAAGAGAGCCCATCCTAGTGCCAAACAGACATGACTTTTTTTGGGATGATCATTTCACAAGAAACAGTAAGCTTGTGCCTCATTCTGTTATTTGACAAGTTGATCAGAAGACAAGAAAAAAAACCGAGTCTCCTTACCTCCGGCTAATGGGTGATGCTTTTTGTTTTGCCTTTTTGATTTCTTCATCCTTCGAGTTCCATTCGGGACATGGGGGCTTGGCCGTAGGACCTAGGAAACGGTTCAACAGAGTTATTTGGATATTACTTAGTTGATCAATAAATTCCGCTTACTGGATAATTTCAATAAACTTGAGATGGTCCATGGGATCAAGACCAAAAGCAAGAATGTGAAAACGAAGAAGTTCGATTGTCCGGCTGAATATTTTTGGATGGGGGTGCAGTGAAAAGAATACGAATTGATCTGGTCAGCCGTAATATTCAAGTTTATAATATCTTTCTCGAATTGCTCTCTGTTGTTTCGATCACTCATGGAGGGCCTGATAGGCTTCCCTCCTGTTGTGGGAATGCAGTGCATTTAAACGTATGAAGGTAGGTAAGGCTTTCGGGAAGAAGAAAAAATGACGAAAAGCTTTGGACATTACATTCATCATATTCGTATGAGGCAGTCATCCCTGAGGGGTTATCTTTGTTCTGGAGGCGGGTAGGTCCGAGATACTGTGAACGCTGAGGCTGCCTTTTCAAATGATGGAGTTTGGTTATGGTCTTGCTCGTCTTCAGGTTTTGTCAATGATGGTATGTACGATGAGGGCGTGGAAGCTCCGAAACGTGTGAGGGGGTATCCGATCCGACCCGGTCTGAGTCGCAAGCTACCATGCCACGTCGTCAGTGTCCGAGGCGAGGTGTTAAGCCCTTTGAGATCTTAAGCTTTGAAACGTGTTAAGAGTATTATGTAAGTCAACCATAATGTAGATTAGGCTGTAAGCAATTAAATATATGTAAGTAGCTGCGGTGCATGCTCCTGCCGTCCCGGTACCGGTTCTCTTCTCTCTCAACCAAGTTGGAACCAATACCGTGGCGTGCATGAGCTCACTGTGACACTTTTCTTTTTGTCAGATCTGCTCAATCTTACAAAACCTTAGGCAAGCTAAAAGTTCTGAAACCTACACAATAGCCACCCCAGACAAATTGGGGTCCTGTACACCATACAGGTTGTGCAGTCCCTGTCAGGTTATGGAGCACCTGTCACACATACAGGACAGCCTGCCAACCTGGACACCACAGATGCATTCAGGCACCTTCAAGACATCTTTTTTTGGTACCTTGAAGGTATCTTTTTTCAATTCAGTAACCTGTGAGCAGCGGTTTTTGTCTGCAAGGCAAATTGGAAAGCAATTCAATGCAATCAAAGTGAAGGCGCCTTCAAGCTGCCTTCAAATTGTTGCCTAAGCCAGGCCAACTCCAAGGCGGACCTACATCCACCTCTGAGACAACTGCCAAATTCATTGAAGTTGGCCTATAGTTGACTTCAAAACACCTTGCGGCAAGAAGCTTGGCAATAAATTTTGTAAAAGGTCAACTTGGGCTGGTATCCACAACCTGAAAGTCTCCAGGAGAGGGACCCTGAGTCCATCTGCTGTTTGGCTACCAGGGATTGGGAGAGATTCCCATTAGGGTTTATTTAACTTGTAATGAAAAATGCTGCAGTTCAATATTTGTGGAGAAGATTGGACTCCTGGAGTCTTTAGATCAGCCTGGAAACCACTGAAGTGGTTTGCAGGCTGATCTTCTTGTGATTCCAAAGGGAGCTTCCCAGACTCCCTTCCTGCTCAGGTAAGGGAGTCTAGCTTGGAAAAAAAAGTCCCTTCTTGCTCTGAGCAAGGAGTGTGAGCCAGGGTCTCTAAAGTGACAACAGGACACAAGGATGGGGGGCAACAGTTGTATTTCAAAGGATAAAGAAAACCACTGTTAATGAATAAGAAGAAGAAGGGGAAGGAAAGAAAGTGATGATTTTGATGGAACTTTGATGTGAATGATCTGAGTTCTCCTATTACTGATAATCAACAACCTGAAAAAGTTGGAAAGCTGTGCCATTGTCTTTGAAAAATTCAACAGCCTCTTCACACAATGGAAACGTGGAAGGTATCTGAGAAGACAAAGTCTAATCAGCCCAGTTTTTTAGACTATGATCAAGCTGGATAGTCAAGGTTCTTTAGAGGGAAACCTATATGGTTTGTTTCAAGGAAAAACCACAGAAATAGACTTGAAGTGAAGCTTATGGATCTCTTGAGTTGATTATGATTGATCTGATCTGATGATTGAAGCTTGATTTGATCTGAGAAATGAAGGAAAGGGAAAGGGGTAAAAGGAGGGGAATACAGAGAAGGACTACTTTCAGAGAAGCAAGGTTAAAAAAGGGGACTGACTGACAATACTTGAAGTACTGGGTGAAAGAGGCCTTTTGTGGGTTAGAGTGGTGAGCTGTAACTTGGTTGAATCCTTGGGTTCCTGAGGTAGTGGTTCTGAGTGTATTGAGTTTATGTATCCTGCCTGCAATGGGGGATACACCAACTTTGAAAATTTTCAAGGTTTGCTTATGTAATCTAACATGTAGATCTGGTTGGCTGGCCTTGTTTCACTTGCCCAGCCAGCTGTAGCGTAGAGTTGTTTATTTAATTACTCCATGAAGGAGTTGAGCAATGACAAAGTTTTCAGTGAACACTATGGTCAAATTTTAATGAAGAAACTGAATTTGAAACCATAAGAAGGTTTAAACCTCAGGGTAAACAGATATAATGCATTTGGGACTAGGATTAAGATAATGAGTAACAAAGGCAGACTTTAGGTCAGCTGCACTGACTTCAAGGCTGACAAGGAGGGATGACAACTTGAGAACAATTGGTGGTCAACTTGAGAACCATTGGTGTTTCTCAAGTCAACCTGAAGACACCATGGATCGGAGTTCTCCCAGGCCAAACCTTAAATTGGTCTAGAAGCCACCCTCAAGACCAATTTTTGTCTTGAAGGTGGCTTTTCTTGAGTATTTGTCTTGAAGCCAAATGACCTGTCACTAAGGTGTGTCTGTGGGGAGCTTCAATCCTGATGTCATGTAGAATTTAAAATACAGCGTGTGCATGCAGGTACAATACTCCCAGTATAATCTGTCAAATGTATAAATGTGTGATGTGACTCATCATTGTGGAATTGAGTGCAGTAAGAGGGGGCTCCCAGTTCTTGGAGGCCCAGTAAGATGTTGGAACTCAACCTCAAAGGTGTAGATCTCTCCAGATTAGTTTTCCAATCTTGTATTTAGATCTAGGTTTTTTATTGGTTGTTTTTCCTTCTTTTCTTCACTCTCACCTACATAGTGTCAGCCTTAGAGCCATCATAACTGGCCAAAAGACTGCTTAAGTGACAATGAACCTTCAATGACTTCCAAAATATTAACAATAAGGAAATTCTGAGTTTATTTTCTGAATCCTTATTAAAAATAAACATTAGGTTCTCTAATCAGTTTCTTCTCTAGACCTCTTATGTGTCTTTCACTTTATTCAACTACTAGTTCCCAAGACATGGTGCGCCTCAACTCACCCACAAATTTCTCCTTGATTCTTCTAACTTTGGAAGCAAAATTCACAGTGACTGGTTCTGGGAACAACAGTCCCCTGAAGCAAGAAAATTTTCAAGATTTCAAAAATTGGACAACCAGGAACCAGGACTTTCAAGCCCTACTCAGCCTTTAGGATTCAGAGGTCCCTTACTCAGAGAAGCTTTCCCACTAACCAGTGTCATTTTTATTCTTCTGTAAGTCGCCTCTTTCACTAAAGAAGCCCTTCTTCCTTTTCTCCGCTGTTCTAGTCATCTCAAGAGTCCTTGACTCTATTCATTTTTCCTTCAACCTTTCTTGTCATCCTTGACACAACAAACTTCTCTTTCAACAATCAAAATATCCCCTGGCTTTTATGTGGTTTTCCCTAATACAACACACATAGGTTTCTCTATAAACAACCTTAGTCTTAGACTCAAAAAATAGAGCTGGTGTAAGCCATATCCTGCATCAGTCCCTCTTGGTGGAGGCAAGTTTAATACACTGCTATCTCAACAGCTATCTTATCCCTTAAGAAAGTAAGACTGTCCGTTAAAAATCTAAATAACTATAAAAAACTTCAATTCTATATTCTTTCCCCCTTTTTTATTGTTATCCCCCCCTCTATTTCCCTCTTATATCCCTCAATTGTTTTCTTATATCTTCTAGCTAGAAATCCAATTAAGTGCCTACCCTTTTTCCCTTGTGTTCTGTTACCACTTTAGAGGTACAGGCTCACACTTAGTTGAATGATTTGTCCTCTCTCTTCTCTCTTTTTCTCTTGGTCTCCCATTAATATCCCTTGTTATCTCACTGCATGTTTAAGTGTTTCTCTGGTGAATAAGTTGTCCCCTCTCCTCTCTCTTGTTCTCTTGGTCATCCAGTAAGATCCCTAGTTAGCTCACTATGCGTTCTGGTGTTTCTCAACCATCAGACAGGCACATGTCTTACCATAAACATAAATGTCAAATTCTCTTTGGGGAATGCATAGAATATGTACATAATTGTGTGCCCTAAATCATCCTCATTCAAAGGGCCACATTCAAGAAATCAATGCCTATCACCAGCATGCATATAAATTATGAGCATTGGAACACACAATGTAAATATTTACATATCACATGTTACCAAAACTTCCTTCTACTCCTTTGCTCAGACTGCACCTAAAAAAAATCACACACACATAACTACTGTGTAATGAAACCAAACCAATGTACAAAAGAGGATTTGATTGGTCAAAGAGTGTGAGGAAAAGGAGGTAATTCTCAAAGATAGATTCAAAGAATTTTCAAAGATAAGTTTGAGTCAAAGGAGTTTGAGGAAAAATTCAAAAGATAAATATATGCAAGCTCTAGGATGACTTAGTAATCAGCCAGGATGATGGCTAGCTGAATTCTTCAGTAGGGAATGTAAAAAAAATATGTTATATTAATTAACTGAGGAAAGATGAAAAATTACAAGGCCATTCACAGTCAAGACAAAGCTACTGCTATTAATGAGTGAGTAGTAAGATGTGTTGAAGACTAATGATAGAGTATGTACTTGAGGTTAGAGTTACAAAGATGGTCAGTAGAATGAGAAATACATGATCATCATATGTGAGCTATATTAGAATGAAATGCACATGCTGATCAATGATGAGTTGTAATATGAAATGTCTTTGATTTAAAAGGTGAGATTTTCCAGATGGGAGGGTTAAGTGCAAGGCCATTGGAAAAGGTTAAGCAGCTGAAATTTGTGGTGAATTCAAGCTGATCTGGGAAAGGGTTATTGGATAGCTTTCAAGCTGAGTTGAGTCAATGGAATTTTCCAGTCCATGTAGTTGACTGCTGGTTTATGGAATCATCATTAAAGATGAAGTTTGAATTTCCAGCTTGGGTAGGTGTCACAAAAGTAGTAATTGGGATGTTTGAAGCTCAGGTGCATTCAAAGTTCAATGTAAATTTAAGTAACTGGTCTTTGGTTGGCTGAGCCCATTAGAGTTTCAGAATGAAATACAGCCTTATCAATTCCCAAAATTTTGTGTTCCAGTTACCAATAACTTTCTGTCACAATCCACTGGCTTATATCTAATTCCCTGATTTCTTCATAATTTCTCATGTCTGAGTCCTTGTAGTTGGAAGTTGATCCTTGGTCTGATACAAGATTACTATATAAAGATTTCTCTCTTAAAACAAATCAAATAGGAAATTATTAGCCACAACAATAAATAAAAATTGTGGTGTTAACTCTTGTATTAAATAGAGGGGAAGGTCTTTCAAACTACCCATATATATCACAGTTTTAATAGATTCATAATCACCTGAAATACTATAACTGATATTTCCCCCTCACAGAACTGACCTTGTCCCAAAGGAGTTCTCACTGTGTGCAGACAGGGGTGTGAGCTTATCAAAACCGCATTCACTGTGAATAAAAATTACTCTTAAAGTAAGAATATTTCTGGATTGGTGTATCCTTCATTTAAACTGGTGACAGACAAATGATATTTCCTTGTAGTGTTACATATTTGAAGACTTTAAGTTAAAGGTACTGCCCAAAGTTCATACTGTGGATACAAGGGCACTAGTGCTGGTTGTGTCTTGCCTGAGATGTGAGCTCAGGCTTTGTTTTATTTGGGATATCAGATGGAAGTTCAAAATTTAGTTTAACAAGAGTCATGTTATTTTATTACATAAAATTCAGTATGTATCAATGTTCACTTGAGGTCAAGTGACATAGAAAAGTAATATGATTAGGGGGGTATGTCATGTGATCTCACTTGTCTATCATCAAGTGATACTTGATTGATCCTGGTGATAAGAACCATTAAACCTGATACAAGTTCTTAGAAACCTGATGAAATCAAGTAATCAGCCAGTGCTTCGGTACACTTTGTGGCTTCGCCTGTAGGTGTGAATGATTACTTTGAGTCAGAAGACTATTTGTCTCTTTTTTTTTTTTTTTTTTTTTTTGGGAAGGATCACGAAAAGGTTGTGAAATACCTGGTTGAACACCAGCTTTGTAGAGTACTATGATCACCGCTTGCTTGGTTTTGACACACACGCATCCGGCAGCCTGTGATTAATTAAAGAGATTTGTTGATTGATTTAGTAAAATATGTAGAAAGACTGAAATTTTATTTGACAAGGAGTTGAGATGATGACTGACCCCCTTCTTTCCGTAGATACTTCGGTCATCCGTATGGATGGTAAAGTATTTGGTTCCAGCTATGATGATCCCAGAGGCTTGGATGGTTGAGTTATCCTCAAATCCGTGAATGAGTTTTTTCTGTTCTTCGATTTCAAGCTGATTTGAAGGAGTAGATCATGAATAATTTTTTATTTGGGGCTCGTTGAGCAAAATGGATGAGAGAGGAATGTTTTGGTTAAATGAATGCTCACATTAAAATTGGGGGAAGTAGCCCATACACCCCCAGCTTGGCCTAGGATAGCCGCATTGTCAAATAGACCAGTTCCCAACAAGTTGGTATCAACATACGCTAGAGATCAACACCGAGTTCCCAGTGAGGGTTAATGGAGTTAGTTAATTTACCGTTAGACGAATAAGTTTAATAGGCTGAACATACTCTGCCAAGACATGTTGATTTCAGGGACGGTTAGCTGGTTGATGAAGAAAGAAAAGGGATAAGATCAGACTAAGTTTTGAGTTAGTGATGATATTATTAGTCGTGGTTTATGGGAGTTTTTATTGGTGCGCTTCGACTTGGAGGATTCAAGTTGAGATGGGTGGGATTAAAGTTAGATATATCTATCTAATATAGGTGAACAATAAATAATGAGGACGAACAACAAAAGTGTTGAGAAATCCAAAGTGAACGTGTCACCTGGTAACAAGTTTTTAGGGTAAGTACAATGTTTGCCGGTTGTACGGTTGGTAACCTATAATGACAAGATCGCCGGGAGACCGAAGCTGATAAATAGAATAGTTTGGGTTAAGGTTTCTTCCAAGCGTACAAACCGAGATCAGATGGGATATGATCATTTTCTTTGAAGAAGAAGAAGAAGAAGAAGTTTGATAAAAAAAGTTGAATCTTGTGAACAATTGAATTGTGATAAGAATCCAATGTTATGTCCTAATACCTCGAGTAGAGTGATTAAAATATTAGCTCGGTGTTACAGCTTAATGTCCATGCTCATGAGTCCTAGTCCAGTCCAGAGTTGAATCGTATAAAAGCTGAGATGTGTTCAGGGTTTATTCCCCCGGAAGTTAAAATTTAATCATGTCAAATTCTAATCAACGTAACTCACTTCAACTTAAGATAGCTACAATCACCAACAACAACAACCAACAATCTCAACAACAACCAACTACAATTAACTTGATCAAACATCTCATTCGATTCATTACTACCATCTTACTCCATCTCATCTATCAACTCATCCATCGATTCATACTCAGACCTAAACCCATCCCAATCTCATCCTCAACTAAACCAATCAACTCTATAATAATCAAACCTTAATCAACTCTTCACTCAAACTCAAACCTAACTATCTCAATCGATCATCATCAGTCATCAGAACTTATCATCATCAACATAACAATACTAACAACCTATCATCCATCCTCATCACCAATAACTCTGAACTCAATCCAATCAGTCTACAACTAGCCCTCGACTTTGCTACCCTAGGTTATCACGTCTTTCTACAAGTCACCTCTCACTCTCAACTCAATCAACTCATCCTCAAATGGCAAACTCTCAAATCATTCCTCATCTCATCCAAGTTAAACCTACAACTGAACATTGGAACCATCATCCCATTACTCTATCTCTCTCACGATCTCAACCAACGTCTAGAAGCTATCTCGACCATCAAGGCTTATATCAATCAGAATCAAATCGATATGATCACCCTCATCAACCTCATCGATCCATATCGAATCAGAAAGTCATATCCGATCTTTTATAACTCACCCATCTCACCCACCTTCTCAATCACACGTAATCACAATCTTACCACACCAAGCTCCTCAAGCTCTTCTGTAAGCCCTAACCTCTCACATCGACCACTCGCCGGGATCAATAGCTCACCTTCGGTATCAGCTACATCAGATCAAACCAACCGTTGAGCTTTTTACCTCTCTCTCTCTCTCACAACCAACAAAACCAAACTCTAACCACCCTCTCTTTTTTTTTTTTCAATTAAAGATATCCATAGCCCCTCCACACCACGATCGATCCCCGAGATCTATAACCCTCAACAACTCCCACTGTCCATTAGCTCAGAAAACTATCTCTTCGACGTCTTTGCTGATCTCTTACTCGGCCCCCTCAGTACGACCCAAGATTTACTCCTCTTACTCAAGCATCACAGAGGAAGGGTCATCAACATCTGGGATGCTCATCGATACCCTCAATCAGCACTGATCGAGATCATGTTAAACGGTTTCCAAAAGACTAACAAAGTCTTGAAGGCCGAATTAGAGGTAAACATCATCACCATCAACTCTTTGAAACATTGGAACTTATCTCATCGCCTGCCTTTTGTTGATAGCCTCTTCAAATTCCTGTTTCTGT
The DNA here is from genome assembly GCA_007896445.1 of Puccinia hordei. NCBI lineage: Eukaryota > Fungi > Basidiomycota > Pucciniomycetes > Pucciniales > Pucciniaceae > Puccinia > Puccinia hordei. The sequence goes on from RDRW01000086.1 coordinate 568,614, forward strand.
CATCTACAAACCATCCGGAAATACTCATTTGAACTTGAAGGCTCGTACGGCTCAATCCACTGTTACCAGAGACTCACGAAGCTTATTGAGCGAAGCCTCTGATCCGGACCTCTTGCACGTCTTCAGTTGAGTCAATAAGATCTATCGAATAAATAAAAATCAATATAAAACTTAATCCCACCATGTTTTTTTTTTTTTTTTCAGCCAAGCAAACAGCTGAAACAATTCGAAAAGAAGATATTCAAATCACCGACTTTTCGGATCAAAAGGCGATCATGTCATTGTTTGAAATGGTGAGAAGTGTGATCGAGACGAACTACCCATGTCCGACCTATCCTATCGCAATCCGAGACGTGGCCGATCTGCTCACCAAGGTATCTGGCTTAGACCGCGCCTATTGTTCGTTGGAAAGACTCCTTGGAATCTGATTCTCCCCCCTCTGCCAATTGGAATATGATCTTCTACCTTTGCCTTTCTCAGCTCAGCTGCTATCGATATTCTATTGGAAGGGATCCGTTCCCATTAAGCCTTGTACTCCATCCATCATGTTATTATTATATTTACTTTGAACCTCAATTATTTTTTTTCAGCTGCTTATATTACATATTAACCTGCTGTCGCAACACTGTAAAACTTGTAAACTATTTCGCTCTATCTCCACCTTTTGCAACTTTTATAATCTATCCAGATTTGCGCCTTTTTCACCTAAATAGGTATTTCTATCAGAGAACTAAGGCCCAAGAAGAAACTGTAAAACTCCAAGACTAATGAATTTGAGGATGAGTCTAGCGACCAAGTCTGCTTCCAAATAGGTACAATTCTCTTTTGCTGATAATTCAACTAGATCAGGGCCACAATGTCTACAACTGACTGTCCCAGTCCAATGTGGATTTTCCTGGCAGGACTGGTCAAAGAGTTTTCTTCGGTCTGTGAGTTCCAAAAAAAGCTTGTTATAAAGTTTATCAGTTTTTAAGGATTTCATCCCAAAACTTGTTGAATATCTATAAGTTTGTTTACCATGCTTTCACTAGGAAACAGCTCAACCATTCACCCTATAACTAGCTCTCATCCTCATCTCCAGGCCTCAGACAACTATTTGTACAACCTCCTCAAGAAGACTAACCTCTTACAACCTATTCATCCCAACACTTTTGATGATCAGTATCCAGGCCGTGGTGACATCCAACACGCCAAGCTATCACCAAGCTCAGCACCCACAAGCTTCGAGGCTCCTACGATCAGTTTCATAGGTTTCATTCAAGACTGGTTGATCTGTTTATGGTCTTTTATATCCTCAAAATTTCATAACATCTGTTCCAAACATCAAGATCAATTACTACCCAGCCATCGACGAGAACCTACTCTTCCTCAACTCTATAAATTAATAATTCCAATCTCCGGTTTTAATCTAGAAATCGAAGGACGTCAAATCCACTCTGAGAAACTTAAAGATGTTCACTATCAGGTATGTATGAGCTCATCTCTTTCTTCTAAGCTCATTCATCACATCCTAATTACTCCCCTTTGACTCGAATTCATTCTAAAAGATATACCGCCGACAAGACTTACCCCACAATAAAATTAAGGCTGATATGTAGGCATTTAAATTCAATAAATACCTACAACCTCCTCCATCTCATCCTAACTATCTCTCTCTCTTACCCAGTATATTTCTACCCGAAACTCCCTTGAATGGCCCAACGGATGTATCACCATTGATGGCTACATTCATTCATGGGGGTTACATAGAATTATCATCCCTCGAGTCAATCGCTCCAAGAACTCTGATTTGGACGTAGGACATCAATCCCGTATCATTGCCATGGTCCTTCGACATCTTAACTTTAAAGAACAGCCCTCAGAAAACAAGTTCCAAGCTGATCAGCAAATCATCGAGACTATTACAACTCATCAGACCCTATCAAGTCTCTCTAGCTCATCCTCTTCATCAACTTCCTCCTCCCGTCCACCCATCTTTTTGCTTGGTTTGGGTAAGGCCGCCTTGGTCGCACTTTCTTACCCCCTCGAGATTGGTCAACCGATTCATGAATTTCCTCAGTCACTTCCATCATCCGATGCCTTATCGATTCCATCGGTCTCTGCAAGAGCCGAACCCCCCCGTTCGCTCATGGGTAACCTCAGTAGCTTTTGTGATTCCGTTAACTCTGGAATCACCGGCCTCGGATGGTGGGCTCAAGGTACTGCAAAGCGCTCAAGAGCAGAATTTAAATCTTGGGGTCCTCTTCCAAAGATAAGAGGTATAATCGCAATTAGTCCGATGCTAGAACCAAGTGGAACTAAACTTGAACGAAATCACAACTGGTTTAAAAGTTAGTATCCTCCATCTCAAACAATTTTTTTTTTTCATGCATACACAACTCATCTTCTTTTTTTTGCCAATGACTCTTTTTCTCAGAGTCTAAGAAGATCTCTCAAGGCATCGGACCAACGAATTATTCTCCCTCGATGATCAATGCGGTCACAAGATTACATGCCAACGCAAGCAATATTAGAGTCCCAGTCATGATCGCTCATGGAACAAAGGTAATCAGATCAGTTAAAATCATCAGCCCTAAAATTCAGACACTGACAAAAGATACCCACCTTACAGGAAGCATTTAGTCTTATCGAAGGCATCAGTTCGTTCTATGGAGCCCTCGCTTCAGTCGATTCCACTCTTCTCTTCTGTCCGACCCTTCATCATAGTGGTGACCTGGCAGGTGAATCGACTCGTAATGGACTCACGAACGATTGTATGAAATGGATTGGTGAGAGATCAGGTTGCTTCAAGCCAACTACTCCGGCGGTCCCGACACAAGCAACCTGTCTACCTGGACCACAGAAAGATCATCTCAAACCTATCAATCATGATCCAGCCAGGTATCAGGACAAAAGTGTGAACTCAGTCGAGACCGCTTCTGTAGCCACGCTCATAGCGACCGAACCGGCTGTTGGGAACCGAGGAAAGCGGTCTGATCAGCTGGAAGAAGTCGACTGTGCTTCTGATTTTGGCTCTTGGTTTGGTACTGAGGGTGGCTCAAGCCTTTCTCGTAATCACAAGGGTGATCGAGAAACTGTTCGCAGTTTGAGTTCTCATAACGCAATCCGATTATCATCAGGATCATACATCTATTCGACGGAACAATTGGGTTCGATCTCACTCGAGATAACATCGGATTCTTTTCAAGACTCTCCTCACTTGAGCAGCGGATTCTCAACCCCACTCCCTCGAACCCCGGCAACCGATTATTTCCCTTTTCTACCCTCATCGGCCAAGATAATCGATCATCATCATGGCCCCCATGGCGTTGTGTCTGTTGTGAGAAACAACCGAGAGAGTTACCACTTCTTTATCATGCGTCAACATTCCTGGAAGCAGTTTAGGATTTTACTGAAATACTAAACATATTCCGCCTTGGTCAAGCTACTTTTTTTGTTTCGGTATTGAGATAATCATATTAGTCCAGTAAATTAAAACAAAACCTAAAAAAAAAAAGTATTGCATGAGGCAAAATCTGTCACATTTTGTATGAGCTGAAAGATTTGATTGTTGTTATTTTTGTACTTATGCATCTGTACTCTGTCTTCATGAAGTTAATCTGATGTTTTGAATTTTCACGTCTGGACTCTGACCAAGGAGCATGTATAAAGAAACCAAGAGTAGATTTCTAAAAGGAATAAGACGATTACTGGAAGATAAAAAAAGGTCAGATGAGATAAAGAGAAGAATGAGATTTAGAGAAGCACCCAAATATGCCATGGTAACAGAGACAGGATGCTATACATAGTAGAAAAGGAAACGACAAAATAAAGCACACAGGACTAAAAAAGAATGATTAGTTATGAACAGATCAATAGAAAAAAATAGTATTTAAAGACAAGAAGAGAAAGGGACTGGTGATCTACTATATCTCACCAAGTTGAACTAGACAAGATTCTAGAAAATGATTAAAAGATATGAAAGAGGAAGTCAGGTGATGTTGATTGGAGGGTTCAGGTCAATATGCATGGTTGTAGAAAGTCAAACAAGGTTTGAGATTGAAGATATTGGAAGGAGGTGGTAAGGAAGGGTAAGAGGTGAAGGAAGTGGGCAGGAAGGGAGGAAACAGTGTAATGTTTTGGCTGAATTTAGAGATCAAGTATGGATGGGGAAACTCCTGCCTCTCTGAAAAGCAAACAACTAACAACACCAGGCTGGAAGAAGACAGTGGTCTAGTGTAGCTGAATAATTATACCACAGGTGAATTAAGTGGATTGGTTTTTAATGGTCCATGTTTTATTGCAAAGTGTTGGGATTTAATATGGGGCAGAGAGTGTGTAAGTTTTAGTGATTTGATTTTGGTCAGGTGGGGGAGAATTAAGTACTGCTCTGATCTAGTTTGATGATCTGATTTTTGGATTTTAATCTTATTTCATGAAGGAAAGAGGAAGATATTGAGCTATATTCTTTTGGAGCTAGTAACAACTGCACAACAGAAGATTTTTCTACTGGGGAACGTCCTGAGCGCAAAAGGAGTAGGATGTAGTATCTTGAGTGTGAATACTTCATTTCTCAATGATGAAGTTCTGAACATGACTGTCCGCTGAGAATTCATCAACAACTTCAAGAAACAAAACACTACAACAACTCTCCTCCAATAAACCACTGGTCCAGGGCCACTCTTCGATCTCTCAAATAATATTGGATAACAAATGGTAGTGTTATTATTAAGGTGATAATTTTAATTTGATTAATAAATCTACACTTTGTATTCAAAATATTAACTATCTTTATTTTTATTATAATTATTAAGTTGTTCATCTGATTATTAATAGTGACATACAAACCTTTAATCACTCTATCTAAATAAGAAGGACACAACACCTAAAATTCTCACATATTCATTATAGATTATTCACTCATAATTATCATGCATATCCCCATAGTCTCTTCATTTCTGCAACTTGTAATTAGTTGATTGTCTAGTTAACCATTCCTTCATTTCAGTTGTATTTGTCTCTAACCAATCATCTTGTCTGGTCCTCAACTCAATCACACATTGCTGATTTCATTTGGCTACCATATAGGTTTGTCTTGCTTTTGACTATTGCCACCGCTAATTAGGCTTGTGTCTAATATTATCCACTCTACAAAAGAGTTGCTGTCTTATAGAAGAGAGAGCCCCTCCTATTACAGGAAAATGTGAGAGGTGTTTATGCTGGTGATTTAGTTACATGTGGTGTTTCAGCTGGTGTGCTTTTAAAAATGAGGCTTGTTTATCTGGAATGCTGTGCACACTACAGCTGCGTACAGTGTGGAAGTTTAGTCATGGGAAAAATCTGCCTGTGAGCTATTCACATAAAAGTTTGGCTTACATAAACTTCTGGTTGCCATTTAGTCTTCCCAAAGAACTGCACATTTTTGTGTCTTTCTGCATGTGGCTTGTGGTTTCTGGGTGTTAATAAACACATGCCCATGCCAGGGGCACACCAACACCAATTGGTTTGTTTTGGCCACACACCAATGCAAATTGGCGTGTTTGGCCCTCCCATGGCCAATCCTTGGTGTGCCGGCAAAACACGCCAATTACATTGATGTGCAGCCAAAACACACCAATGTGTGGGTGTGTTTGCCAAACACACCAGCACAGGGTGGCACACTGTGGGAATAAAGGTGACCACGGTGACAGAAAAGGTAGGTTGCCCTTCTTCCTGGTTGGTTCCGGTGATTCTTTGATTTCCTCTGCGGGATAAACAACCGTTAGCAGATGATTGACTGGATTCCCTGCAACACCTTTTACTCAGCAAGGGGACCTTTCCTCTTGCGTTTGTCTTCCTGATTATGCCCTTCACAGTTCCGCTTGTCTGCACGCGCTGAAAGTTGCTAAGAGAGTTTTTAAGGTAAAGAGATTTCTTATATGCGCTGTAGTTGATAGCTATCTACTTCGATGATAAGATAAGATTCCGCAACTCTGGTACAACCCTCTATTTATACAACACCCCCCCCAGTCATGACCCGCAATCCCTGGTACCGTCCCTGGAGCCCTACTTGCCCGTCTCCTCAATTCCGCATTGCACCACAGCCTGCCCCCGACCACTATACCCCGTTGACCCCTGCAGTTGTCCTTTGCTCCCCTGCGCACGACTCCGCTCCGCTTGCGGGCCTGGTGCCCCAAACCCCGTGGTTCCACCCAGTCCCCCTACATCGTGCATACTGAAGCGGTCTTTGTCCGCTCAACCAATTGCCCGCGCCAACTATAGAATGTCACATGCTGAGCCCTTGTGCTTTCCCCCGCGGAATGTCCGACAACATTTGGTAAGTACCCCCCCTACCTCAGCTTCAGTGCTGCACCTCCTGTATATAAGTTCTCCCACAACGGGGAGTGGGCCTTGCTGGCCAGGAGGAATTCCTCCTGGCCAATGAGGCTGACAGCAGAGACATCCAAGTTGGATGTCTCTGACTTCATTGACTGGCGTGTGTACATCAGTTGATACACATAAGTATGTGTATCTACTGGCGTGCCTACCAACCAATTGGTGTTGGCGTGCCCCTGGTGTGGGCGTGCACCAGGGGTGTGCATTTATCAAGCCCTGTGGTTTCTAGGTGTCTGTAATAGTTCAGTGGCCTGTGGGTACTAGACAGCCTCATGTATACAGAGATACATGCAGAAATTTAGATCTATACTCTGCATGTTGTGTAGCTGGGTGTAAACTAGAATGAATGTTTTAATGAAAAGATAGTGTGTTGTAATAAATATATATGTCAAAACAATCCATCCAGAACAGAAGCATCTACAACTGCAGACAGGAGGGTAGGAAGTGGACAGGAAGGGGGTAAGAAGAAAAGGGGGGAAGCAGACAGGAAGGGAAGAAGAAGACAGGAAGGGAGGACACAGACAGGAAGGGAGTAGGTAGATGATTTTTGCAAAGCAGAACAGAAGGGGGGTGTGGTTTCTTTTGGCTGAGTGTCATTAATAATATTAGGAGCCTAGGTCAAGGCTATACTGTTGTGGAAAAACATTACTGGACTGATTGATTTTCAGCTAATGATAGTCTAATTTTTTAATTTCATTTTTATTGTGGGCTCGAGTTTCAGAGCTACTAATTTTGATGTGCTGTAATACAAACATCTCACAACACATCATCTTCCCTGGTAAACTTGACCTAATTTAGACATTCAGCCAATATGTTTTGACATGGTGCCAGAACTGTCATCCAGCAGCCCTGCAAAAACTGAAAAAATCATGTTTTGCATCATAACTGGCCTCTCAATACTTTTTTCTTGCTTGGTGAACTTCTCATGGTGCCCACATTCATCAACATGGGGTCTCTTGGATCTTATTTCTTTCATCTTCTTTTTCACTCTCTGTCACCACAGGTATAGCTCCTCCATTCCTTGTCTCCATCCTCCCAACTGGATTCAGTTATCTGATCCTGTTTCTTAGATTCTTTCTTCTCTAACAATTTCCTTTGAAATCTCTTTCCTTCTCTCAATTATTTAGTAATATAAACTATGAAATGAAGCATCCCATCATGTTCCCCCATTTACCGTGTATTCAATACATGGCTCCTTTTATAGAAGTTCATCTTGTATCTTGTATCATCCCTCTTGAGGGATTGGCTGGTTCCTGGGCTGGCCAATTGGGTGAAAAAAACCCTGTGAGATTCAAACCCCTCCGAGTTCACTCCCTCTCCCTTCCTGGGTTTTCATCACAACTCACCACTCCCCACACCCACACTGCCAGCATAATTGCCTAGTTTGAGTTCATCCCAGTTAAACTAGGATGCAAACAACCAATTTAAAGTAGGTTGACCTCAACCAATGAAATATAAAACCAAGGGGGGTCCCTTGGATTTATATTTCATCAGTTGATTTCAACCAAGTTTAAATTTGTTGAGTGCATCCCAGTTTAACTGGGATGACTTCATCCTAGGCAATTATGCTGGCAGTGCCAACGGTAGCTGTAGCGTAGCGTAATGTTAGCTTTTTTAGCCACACTAACACAAAGTTGCTGTTAGCTGAAGATTTTTTCAGCTAATGCTAAAAGATTTTCATTGAAAAAAAATGGTGGGTAGTGTAGCGGTAGCACCATTAAAAAAACAAGTTAAAACTACAGAAATTGCCTGTTTGCTGATTTTTAGCGGCGTTAGCTGGAACAAACACTACACTAACTGTTAGGTAGCGTGCTTTTCAGCTACGCTAGCTGTGAGCATAGCACTCATCCCAGCTAAGCTAACTGTTAGCATAGCACCCTTGTGCGGTGAGCTAACTGCAAGTTTAGCGCTACACAACCTGTTGATTTAAAAGAAAAAAAAGAAAAAAACAGAAAAAAACAGAAAAAAAAAAAGAAAAAAAAAAAAAAAAAGAAAAAAGAAGAAAAAAAAAGAAAAAAAAAAAAAAAAAAAAAAAAAGAAAAAAAAAGAAAAAAAAAGAAAAAAAAAGAAAAAAAAAGAAAAAAAAAGAAAAAAAAAAGAAAAAAAAAGAAAAAAAAGAAAAAAAAAAAAAAAGAAAAAAAAAAAAAAAAAAAGAAAAAAAAGAAAAAAAAAGAAAAAAAAAGAAAAAAAAAGAAAAAAAAAGAAAAAAAAGAAAAAAAAAAAAGAAAAAAAAAGAAAAAAAAAAAAAAAAAAGAAAAAAAAAAAAAAAAAAAAAAAAAAAAAAAGAAAAAAAAGAAAAAAAAAGAAAAAAAAGAAAAAAAAGAAAAAAAAAGAAAAAAAAGAAAAAAATGATCCTAATTGAGCAAATTGGACCAGCTTTGACCTAAGCAAGGGAATTTATCACTCATGATATAGGGTGTTGATAAACGCACGCCAAGCGCGCACACCAATTTTTTTTGGCGTGCGGGGCCTACACGCCAAAAAAAATTGGCGTGTAGGGTCTACACGCCAATTTTATTTGGCGTGTGAGACCCACACGCCAAAAAAATGGCGTGTGGTTCCCACACGCCAAATAAAATTGGCGTGTGGGCCCCGCACGCCAATTGTTTGGCGTGTGGGGGGATCCCGCTCACGTAATCGAATGGGAGGGCCCATTCGATTACGTGAGCGGGCCGGCTGACGAGGTTATACAACCTCGTCAGCCGGGAGGACTTCCTCCCGGCACGAGGCTGTATAACCTCGTCGGCCAGGAGGACTTCCTCCCGGCCGACAAGGTTATACAACCTTGTCGGCCAGGAGGAAGTCCTCCTGGCTGACAAGGTTGTATAACCTCGTCAGCCGGGAGGACTTCCTCCCGGCCGGCGAGGCTATACAACCTCGTCGGCCAGGAGGTCTACACATATTCACCATTATTATTGCATAATCAGATTCTACACCCCATTTTAACCCTAGTCACTCACTCCATCCACCCTCAAACTCCTCATGGTTCAAGAGTTACAGGCAAACCAAGAATAATCCACCAAGTTACAGTGTAAAGCAAGTTATAGAATACAATAAGTACATATTATAAGTAGATATATTACACAACCAAGATACAAAATACATATTATATAAAATACATAGACACTACATAACACACACTGCACATGACTAGGCTTTATTCAGTAACATCTTACATCACATCTACTGTACATAAACTCTACCTTCCCACTACTCATCTGTCACTATCATGACTATTTCATATAAGTCACTTTCCCACTACTCATCTGTCATGTCCTTCCTGTTCCCACCAGCTACATGTCATGGCCTAGTTGTTCCTCCCTCCAGCCTTATGGCTCCTCCTTTTTCTCAGATATATAAGGACAGCTGTTCCTCCCTCTTGTTCCCTTATGGGCCCCCTGACTTACTATACAGCTTACTAAATTATCCCCAACATCACCGCCAGCATAATTGCCTAGGTTGAGTTCATCCCAGTTACACTAGGATGCAAACAACCAATTTAAAGTAGGTTGACCTCAGCCAATGAAATATAAAACCAAGGGGGGTCCCTTGGATTTATATTTCATCAGTTGATTTTAACCAAGTTTAAATTGGTTGAGTGCATCCCAGTTTAACTGGGATGACTTCATCCTAGTCAATTATTCTGGCAGTGCATATACCAGCATTCTTGATACCATATACTAGTATACATATATAGTAGAGTCCCCATCAACCTATAAAATATATAAATATAAATATCAGCTTAAACTCAATATAAGAAGATTTCCCCCTCTCTTTCTTGGCCCACCTTGACTCCTGAAGCTACAACCCTTGCCCCATATTACACTTATATTACATATACTTTATACAACTTATCCCCCCTTTCTCCATTCCTCTCACCTGGTGTGTGTGGTAAGCAAGCACTTTAGTATTAGTCTCCTAAGAATAGATATAAATCAGCCACACCTTTTATTTTATTCTTAGTGTTACACTCATCCCCATTAGCATTAGTGAGGAAGGCAGCTCTTATATCAGCACCTTTGTCATAACCTACATTAGTACTAGTGTAGCTACACTGCTAGCATAATTGCCTAGGTTGAGTTCATCCCAGTTAAACTAGGATGCAAACAACCAATTTAAAGTAGGTTGACCTCAGCCAATGAAATATAAAACCAAGGGGGGTCCCTTGGATTTATATTTCATCAGTTTATTTCAACCAAGTTTAAATTGGTTGAGTGCATCCCAGTTTAACTGGGATGACTTCATCCTAGGCAATTATGCTGGCAGTGTTATACATCTCCCTTCCAAGCTCTATTCTGTCCCTTGAGTAGTTCCAGACTGTTATGCTCACATTTAGTGTAACTTTCAAAATCACTACACTATCTGACAGCATAGCTGAGAATACCACTACATTAAATGCTAGTGTATCATCAACAGTTAGGATTGGTGATGATTTTGACACCAATTAGGTATTTTGCAGTCTCTTTTAATATAGCAGGAGTGACAAATTCCCCTGTCTTAGGTCAAAGCTGGTCCACTCTGCTCAATTAGGATCCTGTACTTGCACAAGCAAAGAAATCAAAAAGCCATACTTGCCCAAGTAAAGCAATAAAAATTCTGTTTTAACTCCTGTACTTGAGCAAGTACAGCAATCTGTCAGCTTGCTACTAGTTCAGAGACAAACTGACTAGAACAATATAATAATAATTAATTAATTAATTAATAAAACTACATATGAAAGAGAATTTATTACACAAGTAATAATTTAACATAAATTATAATAAAATTAAGAAAAATATAACACTTTAGAATATATACATTATTACATAGTAATAATTTACTAAACAAATATAATAAATAAACAAATATTAAAATAAATTATAACTAATTAACCTATGAGATAAGTGGGAATATCATTAAATATTCTGAAATAGCTCGTAAAATAACCTAGGGTACCTCAGCCAAAGTATCCTAGAAAACGTACTCCTTCTATTAATAAAATTAATTTAAAGAATACTCCTACTAAGCGCTAAAACACTTACTAGGTATAAACATATGGAATATAAGACTATTCTAGTATGTAGAATTACTTAAAATACGGGATAATAACTTAAAAAAACTATGTAATTATCCTTTAAACACATAAACAAAATATTAAATAACATTTGACCTAAATATCACACTGTTGTATAAATGAAGCTCATTTTTTAGTCAACAGGGGGATGGCCAGATGTACAGTTCAGAAATCCACAGCGGATTCTTTTATGAGCCAAAAGCCACATGGAAAAATGATTTGTTTTTGAAAAAGAAAAAAAAACTTTAAGATAGAAATTAAAATTAACTAAATCAGAAATAAGCTGTTTTGATTGTGTCACGCTCTGTGATTCAACGGAATAATATCCTTTCAGCCACACAAGGTGCAAGGCAAAAATAGTGGATAAAAATAGATATTTTTGTATATTTAATCTTTTATATTAAATATTAAAAGATTAAATCTTTTATGCAGGGACCAGAAATCTGGGTTGTTTAGTTCCCTCCAAAGGTGTTTGTTCTAAAATCAGGGGAACTGAAACTTTACAACTGGGGCCTGCAAGCAGGGGTGTTTAGTCCCAGTGGATATAGTGGCTAAGAAAGGGCCACAACTCCTAATAGAAAATGACTTACTGTATTATGCTTTGAGGGAAGGAGGTGGGGGAACTTTCTTATGGTAAACTGAGCAGCTGGAAGCGGTTTGAAAGGTGGGCTGGAAGGCTGGACAGATTTTGAGTTGAGAGAAAGAGGCTTTGAGTCTTGAGGACTGATTCACTGGGCAGGACACTAGTATGCTGGTTGTAAACAACGGTGGGCCGCTAAGCTACGCTACGCTATTTGACCGCTAACTGTTAGCGTAGCGGGGTTTATTTTTCCCAGAAAATCTGTAGCGTTAGCTGAAATTACACTCCGCTACACTAACAGTTAGCGTAGCGTCAAATTTTTCAAGCCATTTTTTTGTAGCATTAGCTGAGAAAATTCACCGCTACGCTATCAAGTAGCTTAATTTTTCTGGCGCTAACAGATTTTGAAGTTCTCAGTAGCGTAGCGGCATCATCGCTACGCTACGCTAAATGTTAGCTGTTAGCTGATATTTTTCCCACTAAATGTTAGCTGTTAGCTGAAGCTTTTCCCATTACACTATGCTCAAATAGCGGATTTGTTTTTACCGCTAACTGTTGGTTTCACCAATTAACATGGCTGCTGAATAAAAAGCTGTTGTTATGGCTTCAACAGGTAAACTCCTGCTGCATTACAGATCTTAGAAGAGACATCCAACTTCTTTCTTGTCTTTGAATTTACAACGTAATCCACCATTGTCTAATCAACTGGTTTTTAAAATCCACCATTTTTGAAAACCATGGATACCTGAATGAAGAACAATTTGGTTTTGAAGAAGAAGAAAGAAAAAAAAAAAGATCATAGAAATTAAAATAAGCTTTTTTGATTGCTGTGCTTGCTTGAGTAAAGAAGTTACAACAGCATTTTGATTTATTCACTTGTGCAAGTACATATTTTTCATTGTTTTACTTGGACAAGTACAGGATCCTAATTGAGCAGAGTGACCAGCTTTGACCTCAGACAGGGGAATATATCACTCCTGCTATATTAAAAGTAACTGCAAAATACCTAATTGGTGTCACCCGCATCACAAATCCTCATTTATGACGAGGGTGAAACCGATTAGGTAAGGATTGTGAATTGATTGAAATTTATAGGAGCTCTCCGAACTCGCTGGGGCACCTGACTGACCCCCCTTTGAGTTTGGAAACTGATTAAATAACATGGGTTTGAAGAAATGGTAGCGATGTTGGTTTAAGCCTTGTACAAACTCAGAAAACTCTCAGGGGCACCTGACTGACCCCCCTTTAAATTTTCTTGATTGGTGTTAACCTTATCACTACTCTTATAGTATAGCAGGAGTGATAAATTCACCTGTCTTAGGTCAAAGCTGGTCCACTTTGCTCAATTAGGATTTTTTTTTTTTTTTTTTTTTTTTTTCCTTTTTTTTTTTTTTTTTTTTTTTTTTTTTTTTTTTTTTTTTTTTCCTTTTTTTTTTTTTTTCCTTTTTTTTCCTTTTTTTTTTTTTCCTTTTTTTTTTATTGTTATAACCAAACAGCAGTTAGTGTAGCGCTAAACTCACTAGTGCGCAATGTCTGATCAAATCTGCACTTAAAAATAAAATAAAAAACTCACAGTTAGCTCACCACACAAGGGTACTCCGCTAACAGTTAGCATAGCTGAGAAGAGTGCTACGCTAACAGTTAGTGTAGCTGAAAAGAGCGCTACACTAACAGTTAGCGTAGCTGAAAGGAGCGCTATGCTAACATGTAGCGTAGCTGAAAAGAGCGCTACACTAACAGTTAGCGTAGCTGACAAGAGCGCTACGCTAACAGTTAGCGTAGCGTTTGTTCCAGCTAACACCGCTACAAATCAGCTAACAGGTAATTCCTGTAGCATTAACTTTTTTTTTTTGAAGTCGCTAACGCTACGCTACCGCTATTTTTTTTTTTGACAAAATTTTTGTAGCGTTAGCTGAAAAAAAAACGGCTAACAGTAACTTTGTGTTAGCGTAGCGACAAAAGCTAACATTACGCTACGCTACAGCTATTGTTAGCGTAGCAGGCCCACCGTTGTTGTAAATCTGATAAAGCTGGGGAATCAAAATACAGGGGGAAGAAAGGGCCTCTTAAATTCCTTTATGGAGCCCTGATGGCAAAAAATAAAGTGTTCTTTTGGCTATGGGAACACTACAAGGAAGGAGTTCTTAGTATAAACAAATGATGTAATTTATCAAATTATTACATGTACAGGCTGTCAATAACTAATACAGCCTGTAAATAATCTGGAGAAATCATCTGAGGGCACTTCAAGAGCTGTTAGTTTTATGTACAAAATGTATTGATAATTTGATCAATAAATATTTAAAGCAAATAATCATATTATGGTAAAAATGCTTATTTCTGTTTAATTTGGTTATTTCATATGTAAAGTTCTGTACCATGAGAATTCTTGTCATAATTGCATGATGGGCGCATTTTCAGCTCTCTATTTAATTATTTTACAAGTAATCATCCTGGGAAATGTGTCAGCATTTATTGTTTTACCATGAAAAAGAGCTTGTCATTTATTTTAATTGAGCAATTTTCTCTTGAGTTTATTTGGAGTTATCTAATGTTTTATTCCTCCCTTATTTTGTGGCTTTCATGTATTATTATATTAGTTAACTTATACAGTATGTATTTGTATGAGTTAACAATATTAAAAAGACTGGCCTAAAAATTTAGGATTATTTCCTTATGTTGATGTCTAATTTATTTTGGTTGAAATGCCTTTGATGTAAACTGATGGATCTTGGGACAATACTGTTCTGGGGACCTCATTTGAATCATCAGAGTCATTAAAATACTAATTTAAAAGCATCAAAGTTGCAAAACAAGACATTTTGTGCAAGGGAAAAACTTTCAACATTCCCATATCCTTTTCTTTGCCCACCCACCTCACACCAACTATTGGTAAAATGAGAAGGTATGTAATCCACCCAAAAAAGTCTGTTCACATTTTGCACTTCACTGGCTCTAACATTTTGGTCCTGGTTTCAATTCAAATACAAGAAAGAATTTGGATTTCTCTGCTAACAACTTTACTGCAGCAGGATTTTACCTGTTGAAGCCATAAAAACAGCTTTTATGCAGCATCCATGTTACCTGGTGAAACTTAAAGTTACCAGGCCAATTCATTCCACTATTTGAGCATAGTGCAGCGGCAAAAAATTCAGTCAACAGCTAACATTTAGCAACAAAAAACTCAGCTAACAGCTAACAGTTAGTGTAGCTTAGCGTAGATCTAATGCCGCTATGCCAATGGAAACTTCAAAATGTGTTAGCAGCAAAAAAATTACACTAATTGTTAGGGTAGCGGTTATGTTCCAAAGCTAACACTACAAAAAATTTGGCTGCAAAATTTCTTGCTTGGCTAATTGTTAGTTTAGCGGAGTGTAGCGTCAGCCAAACTTTCTGGAAAAAAAAAATCCCGCTACACTAACAGTTAGTGGTCAAATAGTGTAGTTTAGCATAGCGGCCCACCTCACCACCATTTCCAACACACATCTCCACATCACACATCACACCTCCCTCCAACCATCAACCACCAACCACCACTGACCATCACCTCTTACCCCACCACATCAAACCACAACACATATACATCCAAACCACCTTCCTCCCTCCCTAATTGAAGCTCCCATCTCCTTGAAGAATGATTATTATTTTATTTCAAGAATTTCCAAGGGTCAAAAATGTGCTCCGTAAAGCAGCTTTTTTTGTTCCCTTCCATATGAGAGGAATTACTCTTCTCCTCTACATTTTTCAAAAGCACATATTCACCCAATGATAATGGAATCATGTCTCCCCCACTGGCAACGAGAGAAGTGTAAGAAGTATGTCAATGCCTTAACACTTTCTCAAACTGAATCCAAATAATGTTTCCACTGTTTTCTGAGTATGCCCCTGAATATATTCTATAATACAACTACCACCACCCCTGAAACAATGTATGAATTATCAACATATATTCATAGAGAGATCATGCTATACCAAAAATTGTATCCCTCTTGTGGAGTTGATCTTCAAATCACACAGAAACTGAAAAAGCTCTCAAAATTGTGATCTCATCTGAAAACAAAGCCATCTTTGGTTCTATGTCACACACAAATGTTGGATAATCACTCACTTGTATCATTGCCCTTGAGCATATTTTGATTCCAGAAGAAGGCCTTCAATGAGCATTGGAAAAACAAAAAATATACATCCATTTGTTTGGCCAACCAAAATTAAGATCCAAGTTATTCAGATGTCAAAGCAAAGATCAACTGGAGTTGGACCCAACATGAGGGTAACTATTGATTGATCAATCAAGCTGATTTATGGATGACATCATATGAACAACCAACTTCCTTGTAACCAAGTTGAGCTTGAATTCTTTGAAGCTGTGGAAGGGATTCCCAAGAAATGTATGTGATGGCACTTGCACGCAAGTTCCCTGGTAATATATGGTGTAAGGTATGCTAAAAGGAACTTTAGATTAGCCAGCCGACCATTTAGAGTTCTTCCTTGAGTTCAACCACATCTTCAGAATTAAATTGTATCCTTGGAATCTTTCCTCTATACTTTATCCTTGAAACATCCTCAAAGTTATCCTCAAGAATTATTCATCTCTCCTTGTTCTTCAATCAACTAAATCCCCTTTTTTACATTGATTTGTTTGCATGAAAGTGGCATAAAAAATCATATCCCCAAGTAATCCCAATCCATTAAACTATAGGAAGATCACAATGGGGTTTTTGTGGTGTCTACTTAATCCTTGGGAAATCATTAGAATTTTACTTTTCCAGGTTTGTGCAATCATAAAGTGCACCTGCAGTGTATATATTACAAACTCATTGGCAGGCAAGGATTTGAACAGATTTGTGCAGAACCTCTTATTCTGTAGACTTTATGCAAATCAATATTTTACTAATTTTCTGTCTACACATTATTTACTGCAAGAAAAACTAAACAAACTCCACCCAGTTGACATTCACAGTAACTGTGCAGAAAAAAACACCCTGTGGCATTGTAAGGGGTTAAAAAATGAGCTCTATTGGAGCACTCTGAATAATAAATGGAAGCCATTTAGCTACTTTTCTTTGCAGTGACTGACTGTTTAGGTAATTATTATTTGATTTCACTCACCCATAAAAATAAACTTTCACTAGACTATAAGTGACATCTGCCCAAGTCCAACTGGTGACTCATCATTTGCAAAGTTAGTTGCTTTCAAATCCACCTGAAGCACCTAAAGGGGCCATGGTGGTCAACTGGTGCTAGAGCCAGAAGAATAATACAAGCTGTGGCCATTTTTTCTTTATTTCAACTGATATCTAGTGACAATTAATTTTTTTTTGTTAACACAGTGTCAACTATTAGGACTGCAGAATTTCAATCCATGCATTTTTCCATAATCCAAAATATTACATATGATTAAAGAAAATTATAGTGAATATGTATCAATATACATAGATTTAATAGTTGTGCAGCTAACAAAGCCAATGATCACAAACTTTGGGGGATCATTGGAATATTTGAATGATTTTTGTGCTGAACGTTTCTCTGTAAGATAGTAGATGCTGATGGCCCTACAGCTGATGAGAAAATTTAAACTGGTATTATTCAAACCTCAAAATCAGTCAATAGGATGTTAAATTTTCTAACTGAGGCTTCAAAAACTGTGTTGAAAAATATTTTGAAAATGTGGGTGATCTTAACATCTGCTCCAAGAGCAATTTTCTTCAATTCATCTGATCCTGATTTATGAATCCAATTTTCTAAACATGTAAAAGGTGCTACATATGTAGCAGAATTTATCCTTGAAGAATTGTTACAAGAGAAATTTTCTATAAATTCTTGGAATATTTTCTTTGCCTTGTGGAGAAGATTTGCAAAATAATTTTGATCTTTTGATTCAATTGGTATTATTATAGTATCAATCATCTGTACATAAAACATAAAAATTGGACATGTTTTTTATACCATTATAAACTATTTTGACTTGTTCACCAGCTTCAGAATTATTAGGCTCATCATTTTTGTCATCATTCTCATTCAAAGCTGAGAAAGTTTGGCTTACTTCAATAAACCATTTTTGGGCTGTTTGTGAATCTAACTTGATACTGTTAGTTGAGCTTCTCTAAATTTCTCTCAGCTTAGTATTGATGTTTTTTTTGAATATGTTTATCCAGGTCTTCAATCAAAATAATCTGGTCATCAAAGCACATCCTTTTCATTTTAAACTTGCAAGTCATCTTCAGGTGACTGTTTAACTGTTCAGATGATGAAATAAACATGATATTGAAAAAATGCTTGAAACTTTGCTTCAAATCTTCTGATTCATTCGAGGAAATTTCTTTCAGTTCCTTTGTACCATGGTCCTTAATCCACTCTCTTAAAAATTTCCAAATAAAACCAGGAAATCTAGATTTAAAATTATTTGCAGCACATTGATCATTGACTAACAAAGGTTTAGAAGCCTTGAAGCTTGGTAATGCGGATTCAATCAGTTGTGGAATAGACTCAACCTTTTCCTCCACAGATTTACCAGGATTAATTGTATGATCAATCATTTGAACATGAAATAGGAACAATTGAAATATTTCCTTCATTCTTCCAGATGATATTGAATTATCTTTCATTTCTTTTTCAAAATTTCCCTTACTCTGCCGTTCCCAGAATTTAAACCATACATTTTTGTTTTCTAAGAATGTATCAATTTTATGGGACCTAATTCTAGCACTAAATTGGTTCCTGTAAAATAATCCAGTTTCTATCAGGTCTTCCTTCACAGTGAGACAATTTTCCAGAACCATAGAATTAAAACACTCAGAGTAATTTTTTAAATTCAAAAAGATACTCCCTGTTGGACCTAATTCCATTGCAGAAAATAGTTCCTGATATCTTTCTTGAACATTCTGGAATGGGTCTTCAGCAACCAAGCTGTGATTGTTAGAGTACAGAAGTTCCATCTTTGATATGCTGATTCTTTTTGATTTAACTTTAAGCTGTTTATTCCTTGGGATTGCACATTTGATAGAGTTTGAAAGGTCGTAGGCAAGTGTGGGCTTCTTTTGTAGGCTTTTTAAAGTCATCATTTCAACTTTTCTTTTTCTGTTTGAAGAAGACATATTGATACTAGGGATGTTATTGCCAGAATCAATAATATCACTTGAATTTTATTGTCTGTTTTGGATGGATTTATGATCTTTCCTTCCTTCAGAATAATCATCTGATTTATCCAAGGGATCTTTTCCTGGAAATGGGACTTTTTAAATGGTGGGATTTTCCATGACTCTGTTTGCAGAATTATTTTTTTCAGGTTTTTTTTGAGATTGAGAGCTAGAATTTGTAGAAAAAATTTCAATTAGATTTTTCTCTTTACAATTATTAGACCCTTTGATTTTATAAGTGGCTACCAAATTTGAATGAGAGCTGGAACTATTCTGGGATTGAGAATCTTTGAAGTTTACTGTCTCCAAAGAGTTCAACCTGATTTTTTGATTTTTTGAGGGATTTGAGGTTGCTCCAACTTCAAAATGTTTCAATCTACTCATGTAAGCTCCATCATTTTTCAAAAATCATTTGACTGGTTCTGATGAAACCAAAGTTGATGGTTTCATTTCTTTTGAAGATGAGATTTGATCCTCTTGTTTTTGATGAGAATTTGTTTGAGAAAAATGTGATGGATCTTTGCTCCTTTTGAGTTTCTTTGACCCTGGTTCATTCAGCTTACTATCAATTTTTTTTCTAGATTTATGATTTACTGCGGGGCTAGAAGTACCATATTCCAATTTAACTCCTCTTGGAGTATTCAATTGAACTATTTGGTTTGAACTGGAATCCATTCCCTTTTCCAAGTGGATGAAACTATTCAAGGTGGAAACATTTGACAGCTTGGTTTGTTTGGGAGTATTTGGGTTTCCAATAGATCTAGATTTTGGCTGTGATTTATCTAAGGGTGTTCTTTCACAGCTGATTTTACTTCCAAACACCTTGGGAAAAATATGAATATCATTCTTCATCTTTCCTAATGAGATGAAACTTTGTCTTTCAGGTGTTTTCCTGATTTTTGGAGACAAAATTGGGATCCTAGTATTTGTCATGTTAGTTATGGGGTATGTTTCTCTGTTTAAGGAAGGTTTTATCATGATTTTTGAATTTCCCTTCCCCTCTGCTGCCTCATTCATGTAAGATGATTTGAGGAAATCTCCTAACAGATCTACCTTGGTTTGTTTATTGTGAGATTTAAATTTAGTGGTTGATTCTTTGAAGGAATCTTGTGTGTTCAATTTTGTTCTGATTCTTGAACCTTCTCTGTCACACTCAGGATTGAGATCATCTTTAGTCACCCTTCCTGATGAAACATCTGAAGGGTTATTTAAAAGGCCAGAGGTTTGATTCTGCATCTGCCCTTGAGCTTCCAGGTTTGTATCAGTATAGCTTTTGTGAGCCAGGAAATTATTGGAGTGAGGTTTACTAATAGTATTTCTTACATCTTCTGGTGTGCAGAAATTAATTTCAAAATCCCTGTGTGAAAGTGGGTCCTGAAAATTTGCTTGGGAATTCATTTTCTGATTTCAATAATAACCCAAGATTATTATCTTGTCTAGTGGCCTCTTGTTCAATGAATAACTGATTCATGTTGTAAGGGTCAAATGCATCACACATTGCATGACAAGAAATAAGTGCCCCTAGAAAGGCTGAGAGGTAATTAATCCTATTCATTGATATTATTTTATATGAATTGATGATTGATATCAAAGATGAGTGATTGAATAGATAAATTATAGGATGAGAAACACAAGGAGGAATTAGTAAATTGGCTAACTAGGAAACTATAAACAGTGGCAAAGTATGGGGGGGGGGGTATTTCATCAATGAAATCTGTAAGCAAACTCTAACTATTGGGGATAAGATTTTTCAAATTTCATTTTGAAACTCATAAAAATAGTGTTTCACAATTAATCAAGACAATCTATGCTTCAAACCTGTAATATTTCAAGTGGGGATGGCTGGATGGGTTTGAAATTGTGGATCTAATTGATGAAATGAAATCAAATCTCAGGTAAGATTTAAATCACTAAATACATAAAAGTTGGAACAAATTAAACCCTTACAGCAGTATAAGGCGCAAAGAGTAATTAAAAAATTAACTACACCTCATGTGTACACTCCCTTTGGGGTGTGTTTTGAATCCAATAACATGATTTTCTTGAAGATGAGGAAACACTTGCTAGATCTATAGGTAGCTCAAACTTATCTCCTGCTGTCAAGAAAGGAATGAGACCAGACAGGAGCTCTAATATTTCTGGATGGATAACTTGTATCTTTGCCATCCTGAAAAAGGCTACTGAATTTTCACTCCTGCCAAGCTTGACTTCTCATCTACAGATTTGTCTAAAAGTTTTACTTTTCTAAGCTTCCCTCCTCTTTTGCATTCAAAACAGTTGATCCTCTCTTCCAATCCTCACTCTCTCAAAACTATCTATACCTAGACAGCTAATTATCAACTCATTGGCGCTAATTTAGTTTTTTGTTTCATGAAATTGGCACACATTATATCCCCAAGGAATCCTAACCCATTAAAATATGACATCATCACAATGGGGTTTTTTTGGTGCCTTATTATTCCTGGGGGTTGATCAACCCACACCCATGGGCGCACGCCCACGCCCACGCACGCCCTTAAAAAAAAGGTGTGCAGCCCGCACACCTTTTTTTTTATCAGCGTGCGTGCATTTATCAATGCCCATTATTCCTTGGTAAATCCCTAGGATTTTAATTTTCAAGGGTTGGATCTTTTCAGAAACTGAGAAAATAGCCCACATGTTCAAAAATAGTCTGATTTATATGGTCCAATGGTTAAGGACTTGTATTGAAAAAATGATCTAGTAATTCATAATAAGGTACAAGTTCAATTCCACCTTAATTCATATATATATATATAGATATATATATATATATATATATATATATATATATATATATATATTATGTAATATTCATCTGTGTTATCACATAATATCAAACCTTGAAATTTTAGGAGAGATTAAAATCTCTCTGTAGAATTACCCTTTTGAATTAGAATTATGTATCTCTCCTTATAAGGAGACTTTTTTCTTAAATTCACACCAAGGAACATAAACTCATTGAGTTTTACCTTGGGGTTATTATTTCTTGTAATACTTGAGGGGAAGGTCTTACCTCCTGAAAATACTTTCCCCCAGATTATTACCATGCAAAACAATTTACCTTACTATACTTTAGTGAGTGGGGTTTTTTTTATTATAGTATTTTAGCTGTTTAATTTAATCTTATTTAAAAAAGAAATTCCCATCTTCACTTTATTCTACTTAGTCACTGAGATTTCTCTCAAGGGACTAGGATTCCTCTCCCACTTAAAGGGAGGTGTTGAAGCAACAGCACTGGCACATTATATTAGCTTAATACATTTTTTATACACAGGTGCCAACCCCTCCACTCCCAGTGTCAAAGAGGCTACTTTCAAATGGCCTCACACCTAAAGTGTAACCCTTATCAGACTGTTAAAGTGGTATTACATAACATACCCTAGCCTAGATATTCTACCCTGCATCACATTAGAAACTGGGGCTGACAGATCTGCAATGCTGCAGTGCAGTGTATATATTACAAACTCATTGGCAGGAAATGATTTTAACAGATGTGTGAAGAACCTCTTATTCTGTATGCAAATCAACAATTTACTAAGTTTTGTTCTACACATGATTTACTGCAAGAAAAATTCACCTAACTCCCCCCAGTAGAAATTCACAGTAGCTGTGCAGCACAAAAAACCTTGACCCATTGTATGGGGTTAACAAATTGGCTCTGCTGGAGCACCCTGAAAAAAAAATGGAAGCAGATTAGTTAATTTTCTTGGCAATGATTGATTGTTTGGGTCACTATTCTTTGATTTCAATAATCCAGAAAAACAAACTTTTACTGGACTACAAGTTGCATCAGTCCCAATCCAACTGGTGACTCATCATGTGCAAAGCTAGTTGATTTTACATCCACCTGAACCACCCAAAGGGGCCATTTTGATCAAATTTTTCTCAAGCCAGAAGAATAATAAAATCTGTGGCCATTGTTGCTTTATTATAACTGATATCTAGTGACACTTAATTTTTTTTGGTAACACATTGTCAACTATTAGGACTGCAGAATTTCATTCCATATATTTTTACATGATATTAAGTATGATGAAATACAATGATCATGAACTTGCATCATTTTACACAGCTGGAATATTTTTGCAGCCAACAAAGCCAATGATCAAAAACTTTGGGGGATCATTGGAATATTTGTTGAGGTGGACAGAGGCTGGGACAGCAGCAGCCAATGATGAATGTTGTGGAAGGATAATATCATTGATTGAGTAATGAGATGAGACTGAAAGAAAAGAGAGAATGAAAAAAACAAAGATCAAATGAAATGAAACAATCATACCTGGTACAGCAGCAGCCAATGGTGATTTTGGGGAAGGATGAACAAAATAGTTCTTCCACAAAAAGACTGCTGACCCAACTATGCTACACAACTAGTGACATGTAAGTGAACTGTGGACCAAAGGTGTGGAGCATACAAAACACAATGTCAAACCCAACAATATTTGACTGAGTTCTGGGCAGAATTTTTCCCTGTAAACTAATAGATGCTGATGGCCCTACAGCTTATGAGAAAAGTGAAACTGAAATTATTCAAACCTCAAAATCAGTCAAGAGGATGTTCCATTCTTTAACTGAGGCTTTGAAAACTGTGTTGAAAAAAACTTTGAAAATTTGGGTAACCTTGCCATTTGATCCAAGAGAAATTTTATTCAATTCATCTACTCCTGATTTATGAATCCAATTTTCCAAAAACACTTCCATCTCAAAGATGGTACATATGTAGTATAATTTATCCTTGAGTAATTTTTAAAAGAGAAATTTTCTATAAACTCTTTGAATATTTTCCTTGCCTGTTTGAGAAGTTTTTCAAGGTAATTTTCATCTTTTGATTCAATTGGTATCATTATATTATCAATCATCTGTACATAAAGCAGAAAAAATGGAATTGTTTTTTTATAAGTGATGTTGGGAATTCTCTCTTTTCCAATAATTCTATCTTAAAACTATTAGAACAATCAATTCAATTCTGACTTTCCCAAAATGGTATTCACAAATTTCTGATTCCTAAGAACTCATCAACAATTGTTCCCTTTAAATAATGTGCGGTGTCTGGGTTAAATTTTCCAAATTTTTGACCAGCTTCAGAATTAACAGGCTCATCATTTGTGTCATCACTCTTATGTAAAGCTTCAAAAGGCTGGCTTATTGCAATCAACAATTTTTGGGCTGTTTGTGAATCCAACTTGATATTTTTAGTTGAAATTCTCCCAATTGCTCTCAACTTGGCATTAATTTTTCTTTGAATATGTTTATTGGGGTATTCAATATTGAGACTGATATCATCAAATCACATCTGTTTCATCTTAAACTTGCAAATGATCTTCAGGTGATTTTTTAAATGTTCAAATGATGAAATTGAAATAATATTTAAAAAAAATCTTGAAATTTTGTTTTGAATGTTTTGATGCATTTAAGGCTATTTGCTTCATTTTGTCTTCACCATGGCACTTGATCCATTCTGTGGCAAATTTTCAAAAAAAAGGACAATAAATAATTTTGAAAATATTTGTTGAAGCTTTTTCATCAAATAATAATGGTGCAGAAGCTCCAAATTAGCTTTCTATTTCATATTTCATCACTCCTGAAACAGTTTCACTCTTTTACTCAAAAGATTTCCCACAATTAAATATGTAATCAATGATTTGAACATGCAATAGGAATAATGCAAATATCTCCTTCATACTTTCAGATGATATCAAAATATCTTCATTTCTGTTTCCTAATTGATCTTTTTCTGACTTTCCCAAAACTTAAACCACATACTTTTTTGTATAAGAGCCTGAACCATAGCTTTCCGGGGATTTTGACCCCAGATTCCACACCCCCAAAATTTATGTTTTTGGTTCTTTTTTTGGCTTGGATTTTCTGGTCTCAAAATCTCTGGTTTCTTAAAAAGCATACCATAGAATACTACCCCAATAAACCACACTCCATCCCATCATTGCCTCGCCAATCAACCATGGACAACCAGCTCCAACAAAACCTCTTTATATGGGGAGCAATTACGTTGGTTGAAATATTAATCCTAGTCCTGGAAACAGAAATACCAAGGGCTATTACAGAAATGGTTGTAAAACAACCCTAGCCAGATTCTTTCTCTATGAAGCAAGACCTGAGCTATTCCAAGAAGTCACAGCCCTTGAATGCAGTACCTTTGCTGCCCTTGTGGCGGAATTCCAAGGCAAAGATCTCCTTGAAAATGGTTGATGAGCTACCGTTGTAGAACAAGTACTGTTGTTCCCTGATGTAGTATTCAGCAACAACTCGATGAGGCAAACAGCACTTAAGTATTTTGGTGGGTTTTATACTGTTCAAAGGTACTACCTTTCATTCCATTTAATGTATATGTTCCTGTGTTGATGATGCTTTGTGTCTTTTTTGGGTCCCAGGTACTTCCATGATGTACTGGACGCATTGGTGGCACTGTGCCCCAAGTATAAAAATTTAAATCCCGCCAAAGGTTAACCAGAAAAACTTGAAGACACCAAGTATTCTCCCTTAAAAAAGTGCCTTGGTGATCTTGATTGGATGTTCATCCCAGTCACAAAACTGGCTCCTTGTCAAGATCTGTACCGCAACTGGAAGCAGGTTCTTGCACAGAACCTTCTAGCTGTTCTCAACTTAGATTTAATTTTTTTTTACCTGCTAGCAGGTTGGGATGGTAGGGCTCACAATACCACTAGTATTTTGGCTGATGCATTCTCAAAACATTTCTCCATCCCGGATGTGAAGTACTTCCTGGCCAATGCTGGTTACGGTGTGAGAACTCCTTTTGGGATGAGTGGCAGTTCTGCAAGGGGGAAATACCAGTAATAAGATTCCAAATATGTAAGAAGATATTACAACTGTTACAGGTGGTTTCAAAGACCTTCCCCTCTATGATACTACAAAAGAGTCATCACAACAAATTTATCATTTTTTGTTGTGGCAAAACTAATGATAGAGAAAAAACTATGTGTAGCGTCTCTTATCAGACCTAGATCAAACTTGAATTCAGCAGCAAATGGGTTTAGTGGAATTTGTATGAAATAATGGAGTTGGGGTGGTTTACAACAGTCTTTGAGTCAGATGAGGGAAATAAGTCTTAAAATAAGATATCTTTTATGTGTTGTTCTTTATAGGTTCGTTATTGAAATGTAGATAAACTGATAAGAGAATTTTGAGAGACTTGATGTTATCTGTGAACTATTCAAAGTGTATTTGCCCTCTTCCTTAACCTTCAGTTGAGAGCACAAGGGGTTAA